>OX637302.1:5400000-6000000 GCA_951799385.1 Hyppa rectilinea | reverse complement strand
TGTCAGAGAGTTGGGAAGATGCAATAATATCCTAGCATTCCCCTTGTCAGAAACAGCGAGGCTATTATATAAACTTGTGCAGATTGGTATTCGTAGAAGATAAGTGACTCATATTATAAAATAACTGTATTCTATTTATAAAATAATGTATTAAACTATAAGAAAGTATTACGGAGCGACTTAGTCTTGTTGACCAAGCTCCTAAAATAAAGATTAAAAAAAAAAAAAAAAACGATGAGTACAATGCTCCCACGAAATTCTAAGCGTTTTTATTTAACACTTTATATATACAATATATTATCTACCACTAAAATTACAAAGAATAGGTGTAGTTATTTTGTACAAGTATTTAAAACTAATAACTAACTAAAATATGGTGTCGAAAAATTCCTCTGCATCGCTGTCGACTGGTAATGTACCAAGAGATTGCCGGTATTGCCACGTTGTGTATTGCAATGCTAGGCCTCTAGTCAAGGTAAAAGCTAGCCCTTGGGTCACGAGAAGTGTCAACTAGCCATTTAGAGATTTCTGTAAACAAAGTATGAACACTTGGACCCCACGGACATTGGATTGCTTAAGCACAATCTTTACTGCACTACCGCTTAATTAATTTAATTTTAATCCACTATTTCAAATAGGTACACCTGCTTATAATCGGTGAAGGAAAACATCGTGAGGAACCCGGCATGCTTGAGAGATATTTCTCAACAGCATGTGATGCTAAGTCAGAGGCATGGGCAGTATTAAAACTCTGACACCAGGTTAGTCACTAACCACACGAAGAAGAAGAATAGGTACAAACGTATTTGAAATAAATGATTTGACTTTTGACTTCAACTTTGTTTTTCTGAATAACCTGGCAAAGACAAGATGTATCGTAGGCGTTCAGCCTATCAACATACCATAGCGAGCAGGAAAAATAATCTGAAAAGCAAAAGTTACTAACATGGAATCTTCCAAAATTATATTTCTGTAATTTACTTTCACTCACACATTCATATTTCAACTTATCACGTCTTCATTCAGAATCTCATAAATAGGCCTTGGACGGAATGAGTCGTTTTTAGGGTTCCGTAAGCAAAGGGTGCAACCTACCTACCCACCCCCACCCCTACCTACCTATTACTAAGGCTCCAAAAATCAATCTGTCTAGCCTTTCCCAACTTTGTTGGGATCGGCTTCCAGTCTGACGGGTTGCAGCTGAATACCAGTATTTAAATCCCGTCACGAAACGATCTTTTGGAGAAGCAAACAGAATCAATTCAATTTTTTTTTAATTTTGGCTTAATTTTTTACAGATGAGGGTGTAGGTACTACTATGGCCGTTATGACAAAGTTTAAAAAAAGTAATTAAAGAAAAGGGGACCCCCATACAGAAGACGCGTTTTTAAGTATTTAAAAACGCATTTCGTGAAAAATGTTTTACGGTGATACAGAACCCTTCGTGCAGGAGTCTGGCTCGCACTTTGCCACTTTTATATTACCTTTAACAAGAAAAGAGTTTTGTTAACAATTTTCATAAAAATGTAAATAAAAATGATCTCGGGAATGCTCGTTCTAAATCGGCTTATCCTCCGCGACAGATTCTTTGGCAAAAACTCGCCTACGTGGCTTGTTACGTTGTATTGTATGGCGGATTGGATTAAGTACTGCGGATGAAGAATATTTTGAGTTAATATTTTGGGTTTAATTATTTCGTAAAATGTTGGTGTTGCTAGTTACGATTCGTTCGTAGATAGTGAGGAGCTCGTGGCTAAGTAATACCGCCCCACGGGTCGATCCATCAGGTTAAGCTGCGCTTGCCGGGGTTGGTCCGTGGATGGGTGACCATTTTTACATATCGAGACTCCTCCGTGCCTCGGAAAACACGTTAAGCTGTTGGCTCCGGCTGTCATTCGTGGATTTATAACAGTCGTAACAGGTAGCTAGAAGTCCGAAAGTCTGACAGCCAGTATTGCCAAGGGGTATCGTATTACCCAGTTACTGACTGGGTTGTGGAGGTCAGATAGGCTGTCGCTCGATGTAAAATACTGGTATTCAGCTGCATCCAGTTAGACTGAAAGCCGACCCTAACAAAGTTGGGAAAAGGCCGATGCCGCTGAATATCAGTATTTTACATGGGGCGACTGCCTATCTGACCTCCATAACCCATTAACCGGGCAGGGTGCGGCTGTTAGTACTTAGCCACGAGCTCTTGTTTTCTGCCACTTTAGTAACATTCCTGATTATCGTAGTTTTTGTATCTTGCAGCTTTAAATTCATCATCACCTCTTTTCCCTCCTCCCTGATATACTCTCGACATAAGATGACCTGATTGCAGCTGTAGTGAAAACTGATTATAATCTATTTATATTAAAACTTTACAAATAACGATCACATAACAACGGTTATTGTGTAAACTTGTTGAAAATACTGCACTTGAGTTAAAAAACAAATGTAAATAGATTACATTACTTTGTACAGACGCCAGCATATCAAGCTATCCCTAACAGTCAATTTTTTCAATTGAAAATGAACCTTATGTTTTTACTATAAAGTTGAAAATCCACTAAAAAAATTTGACAGCTTGGGGTACCTTGATGTGCTGGCCTCTATACCTATCGTGAAATTACGAAGAAACCGATACCGTAATCATTTATAACGTAATAACGTAAGGTGAACATCGTTATTTGTCTAAAGTTATAATAAATGGAGTATATTTATTTAGTAAAAAAATTATAGCGCGTTAAAAATATGCAGAAAATGAGTTCATAAATCTGAGCTTAAATATTATCTGACCCGACGATGCGTAGTTAACGAGTTTTAAAATAATTTCATATTTTAAAACGACACTACGAGTTTGGATATACGATGTTAAAACGTTATATTTACGATATACAGTGTGAGACATAGATTAATGTTGTATGTTTTTTTGTTTTTGTGTGGTTTGACGTGGCTTAAATATATTTATTTTCTACCGCAGCAGCACCGATAGCAGTGATAGCCTTGTGGTGTGACCGTCGGACTGCCAAGTCATAGGTCTCGAGTTCGAACCCAAGGCGTATTGTATAATTATCACTTGCTTAAAAATCGGTGAAGGAAAACATCGTGAGGAAACCAGAATGTCTGAGAGATATTTCTCAAAAGCATGTGAAGCTTAGACAGAGGCCCATGGGTAGCATAAAAACACTGATACCAGGTTAGTCACTAATCACACGAAAAGAAACAAGAGATTTATTTTCTAGATTTTCATGTGTTTGTGCGGAATTAATATAGGAAAAATAATAATTAAATGTTAATGAATATACTAACGACGCGCCCCTGTTTCGCTCGGTCCCCAAGACTTCTTTTATTCTAATAAGTTTTACTATTAATAAATCCTTCGCGTTTTGTTTATATAAGAACAACAACACAGACAAATACGAAACGCTTTTTTAATTTTGATATTATGTATTGATTTAAAAAAGTAAGTTGTTGTAAAAAAAGGTTATAATATGTAAACTGAATAGGGTAGAAGTCTCATTGTCAAAACGAAGGTAAAGGAACATGGATGGGTTTTAGTCAGTAAGAGTCTGACACTCCCTTTCGCTCCACCCAGATTGGGCGGTATCATTTGATGATTTCCCAACCTCAAAAAAAACTGTGAAGTGCCCCAGATGATGCTAGAGACACTATTGATAAGTATATATAAGAGTATTTTACTGAATAGCTACAGTACTATGGAGACCAGGGGGGCCTTCACTCTAGAGCTCACAGAGGGGGAGAACTCGTGTAATGTACTGTGTATATATGTGCAAGGTTCCTGAACCTACAAGATAAAAAACACGGGGGCAAGAAGTTAATGAATTTATTACTTTAAGAATACATCCGTTCAGTAGCACGCCTACTGACAGAATCCACATTTGAAATCTATACTAATATTATAAAGCTGAAGAGTTTGTTTGTTTGAACGCGCTAATCTCTAAAACTACTAGTGCGAATTGAATTTTTTTTTTTGTGTTGGATAGTCCATTTATCGAGGAAGGCTATAGGCTATGTAACATCACGCTACGACCAATAGGAGCCGAGCAGCGAGTGAAACCGCGCGGGAGCAGCTAGTCTTGAATAAAACCTATTTAAATTAATCTACCATTTTGAATATTCGAATGTTGCCAGTTATTTTCTAACCAACCAGCTAGGCTGTATAAGGTTTCACCTAGGCTCCACAGTACCTAATTCTTATAAAAAATAACAACTCTAAGAATACAAAACACTAGTTACTCTCCCAGGTCACGCAACAAAGGCATCATACCCTATTTTATTTGATGCTCTCTCACTATTATAGCCTTAATGATTACGATTTCATTTAATACCTCCACACTATAGCCAGAATGATTACTATCAGACATAATGATAGTAATTTTGGCTATACTCCAAATTCGAGTCTGGTCTGTTTTATTTATTGCTGAATACGATGGGTTCCGTGGTAAAATAAAACAACCATACCAAAACATAACTTACTGTAGAGCCTGAGTGAAACCTTATATTGAACATGGCTGGTAATAATCTGACGGCATTCGAACCTGTAAATTATATTTAAACGAGTTGATAGTTTTGCACAAAAACTGTGTGAAGTGACAGACCGACTCGGGCCGCGGGGCTTGGCAGATGTATTCGTTATAAATATGTGGTGTTTTTCGTCCTGTGTGTTTGCATTCATAGCGTAGAAAAAACCCGGTGCACACAAATTACACTCTCTACCACTGAGCCATGGAGAATCTCCCTGTACCAGTCTTAAAAACTCTCCGCCATTAGTGTTTAATATGGACAACCGGATTGGTCATAGATTTGCGCTCGTTGATGTTTTTTATTTTTTTGGATGTACTCCCGTAATTTTATTTTCTTGTGCATTACTGTTTGTCAAATTGCAATTATTTTCCAAAATTATGTAGTCGGGGGTTATTGGTGCACGGTAAAACACCAAATTTAATTTTAAATGTAAGTAATGCGTTTTTTTTTCTTTATAAATAAATTAAAAAAAAAACTAGTTTTTATGATGTTAGTCTAGAAGTCACAAGCGCTACTGCTGAAGACGAGTCTTGGGTTTTTTTATCTTGCATTTCTTAGTAGCAGCCAGATGTCTGGATGAGTGCTCGGTTGATGACAATAGGCTTACCCCCTATTACATGGTACTTAAACATAACTGGTGAAATGTGGGTGTACTATAGGTAAAAATCTGCTTAACCCATCGGAGAAACTAGTCGTGATGTTATGATATATGTAGAACATCCTGGAATTGGTAAGCCTTCAATTCTGACATTAAGTCTATCGAAACAAATCAATCTGCCTAGCCTTTTCCTAACTTAGTTCGGGTCAGCTTCCAGTCTGACCGGGTGCAGCTGAATACCAGTATTTTACATGGAGCGACTATCTTTCTGACCTCTATAGCCCAGTTACTGGGTAACCCGATACCCCTTGGTAAGGCAGGTTGTCAGACTTTTGGGCTTCTGACGACCTGTCAATGATCTACGAATGACAGCCGGGACCACCGGTTTAGTGTGCTGTCCGGGGCTTGCAAGGTCCTTGTCAATAGTAGTGTATGGTCTCCCATAAACGAACAGATAAAGGCATAGGTAGAGGTTTAACATTTAGCGCTTCGGCTACTGGACCCTAAAAAAGAAAAAGTTCTGAAAGTTTTTTTTTTCATGACATTGCTTAAGGGAAGTGGGCAGGATGTTGAGTTCAGCCTTTTGTGCAATCTCTCGAAGGTCGGTCGTTTTATGGTCAGAGACGGTGAAGGCCAAGGTCGAGTGTTGACTCGAGTTCCAAGAACAGAAAAACAATTGTTTTTTTTTTAAGCTGGTGGCACATCCAGCGTCCTAGGCTCCTTTGACAACGACACCTCTCTTCTGGGACCCACTGCGTGACGATTTGGGCCCATTTTGCAAAGTCAAAGTCGGATAATTTATTTCAAATAGGCAAAAAATAGCATTGATTCTAGTCGCCCCTTCCAAAAGGTAGCTTCGTATGGAGAATAATGGGCAAGAAACTCCACCGTAACTCTTTTAATATATGTTTTATATAGAGCAGTGGTGGCCCAGTGATAACTGCCCCGACTTACGAGTTGTAGGTCGTGGGTTTGAATCCATCCAGGCACTATACTTCATTACCACTGCTCTTAAAACGGTGAAGGAAAACATCGTGAGGAAATCGGCATGACCTAGCACCGCGTGATGGATTATGGCCCACTCCCTCTCTCCTGCACATCCTCTAGATGAGGCCTGTGTCCCAGCAGTGGGATCATTAAAGGCTGATTATTATGTTTATGTATACATTAATTGAGTATTTGAATCGGTCAAAAATAAAATATGAAGTCACATGGAAAAAAGCCCACTCGTCATAAAAACTTCCATCACCGTGCAGAAATTAAATATAATGCGACGATATAATTGTTAAATTGCATTTAATGCTAATAAGTATTCCATTTGAGTCTAAAAATCTGTGTCGTCAAAATGTTATATTTCATACAAATCACGTACAAATGCCGCGTTTTGACAGTTCATAAAAAGTAATCTTATTGATTATTCTTTCAAATACCCAATTGCCACGATGCAGAGGAGCTCGTGGCTAAGTAATAACAGCTTCACAGACCAACCCTGGCAAGAGTAGCGTAGATCCCTGATGGATCGATATCTGAAGTTGGTCAACCATCTATAGAAATGTGTGACCATCTTCAGATATCGAGACTCCTACGTGCCTCGGAAAGCACGTTAAGCCATTGGTCCCGGCTGTCATTCATGGATCTTTGACAGTCGTTACGGGTAGTCGGAAGCCCGAAAGTCTGACAGCCAGTCTTACCAAGGGGTATCGTATTACCCTGTTAGTGACTAGGTTGTGGAGGTCAGATAGGCAGTCGCTCCATGTAAAATACTGGTATTCAGCTACATCCGCTTAGACTGGAAGCCGACCAAAATATAGTTGGGAAAAGGTTAGGCAGATTGCTTTTTAATTGCCACGATGCATTCTTGACTATAAAAATCTAAAATATTCGTTTTCATATCGTTACTGAGGATAGCCCCGACCTCAATTACTTTTGATTCGTTTAGTAGAAAGTGTAATAAGGTGCAAAATATTGAAGTTAACCCACGGGGGATCGACATCAGTATTTTGCATCTTATTAACTGGATATTAAGGCGGGTAGCAAATTCTTCGCTGGTTATGATAAAAATATGAAATAGTGTTCTTGCAGGTTGCGAAGTTTTTTTTGTTTTGGGAATTTTATTTTTTAAGGTATATTGAGAATATGTACTATATAAAGAAAGATACTCATTGAGAAGAATTCATATTTTTATAGAAAGATGAAAAAATGCAGGTTTGTGATTTTTACAGAGCCTTCTATCTTTTATCCGCAAAATTATGACCTGACCGTTTTTGTATGGAAAAAAAGGCAATATTTTTCGTACGAATTTAATGTGAAAAATTGTAAAACGCACTTAAACTACAGTTGTCGGTCGAATAATTTATCAATAGCCAATAGTAACATTTATACGCGCTTCATAATTTATGACATAAAGTATAATGGATATTTTCTTTTTTACTTTTCCAAAGATTAGTTCAGAGGAACTTGTGACTAAGTAACACAGTTACAGCCACTCAGGTTAATCCATCAGGTGCAAATACGCTTGCCGGGGTTGGTCCATGGATGGGTGACCATCTTTACACATCGAGACTGACACCTCCGTGCCTCGGGAAGCATGTTAAGCTGTTGGTTCCGGCTGTCATTTGTGGATCTTTGACAGTCGTTACGGGTTGTCAGAAGCCGGAAAGTTTGACAACCAGTTTTACCAAGGGGTATCGTATTAACAAGTTATTGCGTTGTGGAGGTCAGATAGGTAGTCGCTCCATGTAAAATACTGGTATTCAGCTGCATCCGGTTAGGGTGGAGCTGACCCAAAAATAGTTAGGAAAAGGCTAGGCAGATTGATTGGGATTCATTAGGTCGACATCTAGCGTTACTGAGATGAAATAAATTGGTATTTGTTAGAGCCTGCTTTTAGTTCAGCTTTTATTCGAAGGGCTATGCAGATTGATTTCTTAGATTCTGTCATGAGATTTTTCTGTTCTCGTACACCCCTGTATTGACGAGATCGACTGCTTTTCAGTTACCATTGTAACTGAAAAGCAGTCGTAAGATGGTACCATTTTATTAAGCTGTAATTTTTGAAACACGAAACAAAATTAATCAAGACGGGCTGCATGGCAATTCATTATTAAATCAGTTTCCATTTCGTTGACATTCTTCCAGGTTCCAGATAACTGCTTGGATATCAAGAAACGAAAATATACGGCAAAATAAATGGCCGAGAATTTTTTAATCTGTATTTTTTTTATACAGATTTGATTGACTATCACCTCCTAAGACAGTATTATTTTAATATTACTTAGTGGGAAAGAAATGGAGCTCTGTATAGCTCCGTCTCATTATAACAGTTATTAGCAGTCATAGCCTAGTGGTGTGACCGTCGGATAGCCAAGTCACAGATCTCGAGTTTTTGATTTTACGGATTAATGTGCGTATTGTATAATTATCACTTGCTTAAAAATCGGTGAAGGAAAACATCGTGAGGAAACTAGCATTTCTGAAATATATTTCTCAACAGCATGTGAAGCTAAGTTAGACCCATGGGCAATATAAGACTCTGACACCAGGTCATCTGCCTAGCCTTTTTCCCATCTATGTTAGGGTCGGCTTCCAGTCTAACCGGATGCAGCTGAATACCAGTATTTTACATGGAGCGATTGCCTATCTGACCTCCACAACCCAGTAACTGGGCAATTACGATACCCCTTGGTAAGACTGGCTGTCAGATTTTCAGGCTTCTGACGACCCGTAACGACTGTCAAAGATGCACAAATGACAGCTGGGACAAACGGCTTAACGTGCTTTCCGAGACACGGAGGAGTCTCGGTATGGAAAGATGGCCACCCATCCACGGCCAACCCCGGCAAGCGTAGCTTAACCTGGTGGATCGACCTGTACTGCTGTTAGTACATAGCCAAGAGCTCCTCCTTTCACCAAGTTAGTCACTAACCACACGAAAAGAAAGATTATCACACTGAAGTAATGTTAAAATAATACTACTTTATGGTTGGTAGTTCACCTCCTGATCCGTCAGAGAACGCATTTTGTCAGTAATCGTGTAGCTCAACTCAACTTAAGGAGCTCTGTGACAAAGTCAAAAATCAAACCGTTTCACAGTCAGTAATTTCAGTGGGATTGTCACCGGGTTACAGCTACCCCGGAACATAAAGGGCTAAAGAAGGGACATAATAATAATAATAATAATAATATCCTTGGACATTTCACACAGCGCCATATCGTCCCAAGCTAAGCAACCTAATGCTTGTGTTATGGTAACGAGATGGCTGATATACTACTTATATAATTTTTTTTTTGTAAATACATACATATTATAGATAGAAAAACACCCAGACTCGTAACAAATACTTGCAGGTCGTACAAATATTTGTTCCGTGCGGGAATCGAACCCGCGACATAGTGCGCACCAGTCAATCGCTCAACCACTGCGCCAACCGTGTCGTCAAAACAACAAACATGGATGGGTTTTAGTCAGTCTGAGTCACTGACACTCCCTTCCGCTCCACCCACAGCGGAAGGAGTCAATGGATGATTGCCCACCCTCAAAAACTAAAAAAGGTAGGTTAGGTAGGGTAGGTAGGGTAGGTAGGGTAGGTAGGGTAGGTAGGGTAGGTAGGGTAGGTAGGGTAGGTAGGGTAGGTAGGGTAGGTAGGGTAGGTAGGGTAGGTAGGGTAGGTAGGGTAGGTAGGGTAGGTAGGGTAGGTAGGGTAGGTAGGGTAGGTAGGGTAGGTAGGGTAGGTAGGGTAGGTAGGGTAGGTAGGGTAGGTAGGGTAGGTAGGGTAGGTAGGGTAGGTAGGGTAGGTAGGGTAGGTAGGGTAGGTAGGGTAGGTAGGGTAGGTAGGGTAGGTAGGGTAGGTAGGGTAGGTAGGGTAGGTAGGGTAGGTAGGGTAGGTAGGGTAGGTAGGGTAGGTAGGGTAGGTAGGGTAGGTAGGGTAGGTAGGGTAGGTAGGGTAGGTAGGGTAGGTAGGGTAGGTAGGGTAGGTAGGGTAGGTAGGGTAGGTAGGGTAGGTAGGGTAGGTAGGGTAGGTAGGGTAGGTAGGGTAGGTAGGGTAGGTAGGGTAGGTAGGGTAGGTAGGGTAGGTAGGGTAGGTAGGGTAGGTAGGGTAGGTAGGGTAGGTAGGGTAGGTAGGGTAGGTAGGGTAGGTAGGGTAGGTAGGGTAGGTAGGGTAGGTAGGGTAGGTAGGGTAGGTAGGGTAGGTAGGGTAGGTAGGGTAGGTAGGGTACACTTCCTTCCGCTCCACCTGGATCGGGAGGGGTCATTTCATAATTTCCTACCCTCAAAAAAAAAAGACAGTAATTTAGATATTACAGCCCGTGTGTTTCCATCTAATAATTTGCATAATGTTACGATTGCAAATTTCTGGATCTGCCATCGGAATAATATCAACGTTTCCATTTCAATATTCTGGATGGAGTTCTCTTATCGCATTTAAGGACGATGATTTCTGTGGGATGCATGGATCTTATTAAAATTGGGGACCGTGTTTGGGGCCTTATTAAAAAAATGGGAAAATCCTTCTTTTGTCTAAAGACCGGTGTTTTAAAACAAATCACCGTGCTTTAGGTAGCAGTGATAGGCTAGTGGTGCGACCGTCGGACTGCCTAGTCATAGGTCTCGAGTTCATCGTGAGGAAACCAGCATGTCTGAGAGATATTTCTCAACAGCATGTGAAGCTAAGTCAGCCACCCATGGGCAGCATAAAAACTCAGACACCAGGTTCGGTTTATAGAACTTTATTCTCATTAAGACAATCGTCACTTACATGAGAACATTAAATCTTATTACTAATTATATTTTAACAGTGCGGGTAGAGGAAAAAACAAAAAGTAAAAACATAATAATTGTCAACAAAATTGGAAGCGAGTTCGCTGCATTCCTAAGATAAGGTGGTGGCACAAGTTAAAAGATGTTGCTGGTTTAAACAAAAATAAACACAAACACAATTAATATGTTGTGTCGTCGTTGCAAATAAAAGTGAATAATTTCTTTTTAAATATGTTGAGTGAAGTCGCCTCCTTTACAACTTTTGGAAGTTTATTATAGATCTGTGCTCCCCCATATGTTAGGTTATTTTTACCGTAGTTAGTTCTTACTCTAGATAATACCAGGTGACAAGCTCGACGAGATGAGTATTTGCTTATTTCACCTTCTGTAGTGAATGTAATGTGTGAGTGAATAAGTTTGTGAATGATTTTATAGATAAGTGTGCATGTGTTATATATATAGAGTTGTTTGATGTTTAATTGCTTAGATTCTTTGTAAATAGTTTTTGACGGTGTTAAGAAGTCATAATTGTGTAGTATTTTGATTATTTTATTTTGTAGAATTTGGATTGGTTTTAGATTAGTTTTATATGAGTTACCCCATACTTCGATAAGATATAATAAATGAGGCTTAACAAGAGAGTTGTATATTACTAGCCGAACTTTTTTTGGAATACATCTAACAATTTTATGTAGTGAGCCCACCAATGACGAAAGTTTATTTTTAATGTATTGAAGGTGTGCTTTCCATGATAAATTGCTGTCAAGAGTTAGTCCGAGATATTTTTCTTGATCAGTCCTTTTCAGTACTTCTCCGTTTATGCTTAGATTAGGGTAATTAGGGAGATTTTTATTTTTTGCACTAAATATTATGTATGAAGGTTAGTCACTAACCACACGAAAAGAAGAAGAAGAAGACCGTGCTTTAGGTGGACTACCTTCAGCGGGATTGTCTGAAAGGGTTACCGCTACCCCGGAACATAAAGGGCTAAGGAAGGAACATGGATGGGTTTTAGTCAGTACGAGTCTGACATTCCCTTCCACTCCATCCAGAGCGGGAGGGGTCATTTGGTCATTTCTAAATATTTGCCGTCTCACTTGTGTTGTCATCTGGCAATAGCAGATAAACAGCCAGTGTGAGTGTAGTTTCGTTCGTTATGCAAACTACCTATGTTGATCGAACTAACGTAGATACGTTAGTAAGATCCAAACAGTGTCTTACGTTGTAGTTAATTAAGATAATATTCTTGAGGTTACAATGGGTACGTATTACAATTTTAATGACAAACAAACAACTCTATGGGTACTTGGCAAATATGGGTACTTGGCAAATATGGGTACTTGGTCTGTTCAGTAAAACACTCGTTTTGGGAATCGTAATGAATTTTATTTGCAAACCCTTATATACAGAAATGTTATAAACTGCTTACATCCTATTGGCTGATCAGCTGTATTAGAAATAGTATTAGCCAATCAGCGTTTAGCACGCTTAATTGTATTTTGAAGGTGGTCGGCGCATGAGTATGTTCTACGGTCCGACGGAGGCGCGCTGACGAGGAATGCGGTGATACATATAAACGACTGAGTGCGCTCGCAACATTTAGTGTCGAGCCGCGTGCCGCGTGGGTCAGTCGCTAATGCTCGATGATGTATGCCAGACTCCCACAGTATCCCCCTTCAAGAGAACCGTACACGTCTAACGGTTCTGCCGGAACGGGTAACGTATGGGTTTTCTTCCCCCTCGTCTGTGGTTGCTGGCAGTATGTAGGCTGGCTTCAGTCTATCCAATGAAACCACTGATTCTCGGTTGGGCAGGCGTATCTTGAAGTACTTGTCATGTTTCTCAATAACTTCGTAAGGACCTTCGTACGGTGGCGTTAATGATTTCTTTGCACAATCTACACGTATAAATACATGAGTGCATGTCGACAGCTGCTTCGGTACAAAGATCGTACGTTGTTGACGAGCGGGTGCACGTGCGCAGGACTCATTAAGCGATGCCATTGATTCAGTTAGATGACGTAATAATAACGGGTCTTCGTTATCTATCTTCGCCGGTGCAAAAACATCTGCAGGTAATCTTAATGAGGTGCCATAAATCATTGTAGCGGGACTGTAGTTTGTCTCCTTATGAATGACCGTGCGTAAACCAAATAGTACGGTGGATAATTCTTGAACCCATTGTTGTTTATTCCCTCTTGCAGTTAATGCTGTCTTGAGAGTACGGTGAAATCTTTCTACAAGTCCGTTTGATTGCGGGTGGTAGGCAGTAGTGCGAAGTCTTGATACACCTAGTTTGTTCATTAGTTTTTGAAATAATGATGACTCAAACTGGCGTCCTTGGTCCGTTGTAATGCGCAGCGGGCAACCGAAGCGAGTAATCCATGTGTCGTATATTACTCGGGCGACGGTCTCCGCGCTTATGTCGCTGACTGGCACTGCCTCGGGCCATCTGGAGCAGCGATCGATAATTGTGATCAAGTATCGATATCCTTCTGATGGGGTGAGTGGTCCAACTATGTCGACATGTATATGTTCAAATCTTCTTGACTCGGGAAACTGTACCAGTGGTGTCTTCGTATGTCGGTGAATTTTTGAACGTTGACACGTAATGCAACATCGCGTCCAATCAGAAACGTCTCTGTTCATTGCTGGCCAGAAGTACTTCTCAGTGATCATTTTTCTCGTTGTTCGGATTCCGGGATGAGTCATTTCGTGTAATGCTTTGTAGGCTAGTTCACGAAATGATTTCGGTAAATACGGACGTGGTGTTTTTGTTGTATTTTCGCAGTAGACTTGTTTCTTTACTCCTGGTAGTGATATCTTGATAAAGTTGAGATTTTGTTGTTTCAATAAGTCTGGTAATTCTTCGTCTCGTGTTTGTTCATCTGCCAGAGTATTGAAATCGATAATAGAAGGACAGTCAATAGCAGTTATGCGAGAAAGTGCATCCGCAACCACGTTATCCCTTCCTTGTATGTACTCGATCTTGCTGCAGAATTGACTGACAAAGTGGAGTTGTCTTTCCCGTTTTGGAGTGTCGCTCGCGCTTGCTGATTTGGCCATGGCGTAGCTGAGGGGCTTATGATCGGTGTACACGATGACATCATTTCCTTCAATCAGTCTTCGAAATTGTTTGACAGCCATATAGACAGCTAAAAGTTCGCGATCGTACACGCTGTATCTTGATTGAGTGTCACTGAGCTTTTTCGAGAAGAAAGATAACGGTTTCCATACGTCTTTTATCTTCTGTTGTAAAACCGCTCCTACACTTACATTTGAGGCGTCTGTCATGATGCATAGTGGGACACCTTGAACAGGATGAGTTAATTTTACTGCTTCCGATATGCTTCGACGGCAATTATTGAAAGCATCTTCAAGTGTCGGGTTCCAGATGATAGGTGTTTTGTCGTTCTTCTTTTTATTATGAAGGAGCTTATTCAATTCTATTTGAATCTCGGCTTGTTTAGGTAAACAATCGTGGTAAAAATTTACCATTCCAAGGAAACGTCGTAGTTCTTGAACATTTGCTGGTTTCGGGTAGTTGGAAATTGTTTGAATACGCTCCGCAGTTGGCGTAATACCCTCTTCCGTAACTTCGTAGCCTAAGAAATTTAACTTGTTTTGACCAAATTGGCACTTTTCTATGTTGATTCCGATTCCGTAATTTGATAAACGTTGTAAAACAAGTCGCAAATGTTTTTCATGCTCCTCTGGTGTTTTAGAGTAGACAAGTACGTCATCAATAAAACAATAACAGCAGTAATCCAGGTTCCTCAAGACTTCGTGCATAAATCGTTGAAATGTCTGTGGTGCGTTACGCAAACCAAATGGCATACAACGAAACTCGAAAAGGCCGAAAGGTGTCGTTATTGCCGTCTTTTCAACGTCGTTCTCGGCAATCGGTATCCAAAAAAATGCTTTCTTCAGATCTATCTTCGAGTATATCTTCATGCCATCTAATTGGTAGGTAAAGTCTTGAAGTCTTGGTATAGGGTAGCGGTCTGGAAGTGTTACTGAGTTCAGACGACGATAATCACCACATATGCGGAGGTTTCCGTCTTTCTTTGTTACGACATGCATGGGACTGGCCCACGGACTTTTTGATGGTTGACATATACCCATTGACATCATTGCTTGAAATTCGGCTTTGGCTGCGTTGTATTTAATCGGCGGCAGGGGGCGGGGTCTTGCGAAGAGTGGGGGGCCGGTAGTCTCAATATGGTGCTTCACATTATGCTTGATTTCTTTCGTAGGTGTCATAGGTTTTAAGACTTCAGTGAATTCTTGGAGGAGTGAATGATAACGGTGTCCTGGTTCGACTACGTAGAGAGTAGTTTCTTGCGTAGTGTTAATCACCATCGTGTTAACTGATAGCTCGGTCAGACTGTCAACGAGTTTCTTGCTGTGCAGGTCCACCAGAAGTCTGTGGTGTCTAAGAAAATCGGCACCAAGGATTGACGTCTTCACATCCGCCATTATGAATGTCCACTTGAAGTTGCGTCGAAGGCCAAGATTTAATTGCAATGTTTTTTCCCCATAAGTCTTAATCGGTGTGTTGTTTGCGGCGAATAATTTGAAAGGCGTTTCTATCGGTGTTCGCTTAGTTTTTACGGCTAGCACCGATAGGTCTGCACCAGTGTCGACTAAAAACCGTTCTCTTGAATTATGATCAGTGATACACAGGCGGTTATTTATTTTTGCTACACCGACACCCGCCGCAGTCGATGTGGTCTTCAGTTTTCCGACGACTTTCTTGAACATGGTGGTGCACACTTTTTAGCTCTGTCTCCGAAACGGTGCTGATAATAACACTGCCAGTCTGGATCACCTGGTTTCTTTCCTGACCTTGTTCTTGAGCGGGACCGTGACCTTGAACGGAAATTGCGGCGAAATGGACGACGATGACTCACATTCTCCTTCCTCAGCGCGGCGATTTCAAGGCTGAGCTTCTCAAGTTGTTTTGTGAGTACTTGAAACTGCTGATCCGAGCTTTTGCTGGTGCTCGGAGCAGCTGTGGAATGACTGACCTCCGCGATAGTCTGGTCTGTATGCTCCATCATTTTATCTGCCATCATCGCTTGGGTGTCGAGTGGAGATTCCGTATTAACGGATAGCACTGCACGGACTTGGGAAGGTAAGTGGCCCATCCATAAAATTTTGAGTGCGTTGTCGGGTACTTTTTCGCCAGCGAGTTCTCGCATTACCCTCAAAAGTTGCGTAGGCTTCTGATCTCCTAATTCTAGTCCGCTCAGAAGCTTCTGGAATTGACGAGACTCGGATTCTTCATACACCGACAGCAAACGATTCTTCAGAGCGTTGTATCTGCCGGACTCTGGTGGTTTACAGATGATGTCACTTATTTGTTCGATGTCTTGCCTCTCCAGTACTGCAATCACTAGGTTGTATTTTTGTTCATCGCCTGTCTTGTATGGTGATATCACGGCCTCGAACTGAGCAAACCACAGCCTAGGTTGTGCTCGCCAGAATTGTGGGATCTTCGCTTGTAATGCAATAGCGGAAACTTCCTTTTCGGACTGGTCCAGCATGGCGTCGTCAAAATGTTCCATGACGATCACGTCGGGGTCACCAAATATGGGTACTTGGCAAATATGGGTACTTGGCAAATATGGGTACTTGGTCTGTTCAGTAAAACACTCGTTTTGGGAATCGTAATGAATTTTATTTGCAAACCCTTATATACAGAAATGTTATAAACTGCTTACATCCTATTGGCTGATCAGCTGTATTAGAAATAGTATTAGCCAATCAGCGTTTAGCACGCTTAATTGTATTTTGAAGGTGGTCGGCGCATGAGTATGTTCTACGGTCCGACGGAGGCGCGCTGACGAGGAATGCGGTGATACATATAAACGACTGAGTGCGCTCGCAACATTTAGTGTCGAGCCGCGTGTCGCGTGGGTCAGTCGCTAATGCTCGATGATGTATGCCAGACTCCCACACTCGAAATTTAAAAGACCGAATTTTAAAATACCTATAGACAAAATCCTGAAAAATGAAACGCTAAATGATTGATTGGCCGAAAGTGTTAAATCCCTAAAGTTCATTTTCCTCAAGTTCAAAATCCCTAAAATCTAAATACCTAATGTTTTTAAATTTCTAAGTAACTAACGCCTACCTTTTTTTTTAAGGGTGGGAAATCATCTTTTTTTTTACTTTGAATTTGATTTTTTTTACCTACATCAATCACACTATAAGAAGAACGATAGAAATAAGGCCCAGTTCAGCATGAGTGACAACTAGTGCCTGACGCTACTTTTCAACTGGACCTTATGTTACGAGAACGCTCTAGGGATGTAAATCAGTTTTATAATATGTGTAAATATTTAAATTAAAAAAAATAGATATGTTTTCTAAATAATATTAACAGAATCGATTAAATATTTGCTTAAAACGAGTAAAAATTTATTATAGACACGGTGTTTTTTGTATATATACCCATAACTCTAGGGTATAAATGACACATTATCAAAGAATCAACTGGCATTTATGTTTTTTTTTTGCAATTGTATCATTTATTATTACAAAATAATTCGATAGTCACGATTATTAATGTAAAAATATGACTACGGCGCATTTTCTTAGCTTTAATTATGCATGATTGGTTTGAATGAAAATGAATTAGTCGTATTTATCAATGAATTTAGATACGTTCACACATAGAGATCGATGATCGAGATAAATGAATATGATTTATATTTTGACCCTAGAGTTATGAAATATAAAAACTACCCGATTCCTCTAACTATAAAGTTGCTGTCTTTGATATCCACATGTTGATTCACATAAATACGGAAGAGTGACTATTACGTTATAAGTATTCATAAGGATATCGAAGTTTGAACAGGTTTTAGGGAAGAAGGATCATTGTTATGAATAAAAAATAGCTTTTACATACATTATGCGCGCATAACTCGTCAAAATGTAGAGAATAGCTGTTTTTTTTTTGAGATTTTAGGTATATTACATTACTAGCTTCTGCCCGCGACTTCGTCCGCGGAAAATTTCTTGTTTTAACATTAGAAGTAAGTCGAAAAAATACTTTTTTAAAACATAAAACGAAATATAAAAGTTAAAATACAAAAGATAGGAATATGGTGTCGCGGACTTTTTCGTAGAAATAATTAAGGCGAACCGGGTTGCCATACATTGCTTTCAATTTTAAACAACTGCTGTCTGTTTTCACAGGTATTTCTTTCCGACTTGCTAGACTAAAATTGCGATAGCTCGGCTAATATGTATGATACAAATATAATTTATAGCCTATAGCACTTAGGAATAATGTAGCTTTCTATTGGTGAAAAAAATTTTGAAATCGGATCATTGGTTCCGGAGATTACCCCCTACATACAAACTTACAAATTTTACCTCTTTATAATATTAGTATAGATGAACAACTTAAACTATGGGAGTAAAAGTTGTTTATAATGATGAGTACAATGACCCCTTAAAATATATTGCCTATGAATTAAATTTCACTCCGTATACAGAAAAAGAAGAAGACAATCTCTAATAACCTACACATCTCTTTTGTCCACTTTGCAATTGAAGGAAAACGACACAAAACCTCTTTGGTCTTATATTTACAAGAAATAATGACAAAAACATTTTCACGTTCGGCATAATTTTAATGAAACAAAACGGTTCTGCTTCGTCGCGTACTCAGCTCTTAAATCATTTTGGAACGCTAAAAGAATTCGCGAATTACACAGGAATGTCATAAAACAGAACGTTTTGCCTAAATTTGAAGACGTGAAGTTACTCTGAATATAAAAATTCTTTATCCTTAGAATGGGTAAGGGCGAATTTCACCAATGAGACTAAACGTGATGAGGGCATATACCACGTTAAAGAGCTGTAGAGTGTTGATCGCGTTCAGTTTCATGAAATGAAAAGTGAAAT
Organism: Hyppa rectilinea; assembly: GCA_951799385.1. Lineage (NCBI taxonomy): Eukaryota > Metazoa > Arthropoda > Insecta > Lepidoptera > Noctuidae > Hyppa > Hyppa rectilinea. Next base: position 5,981,195 of record OX637302.1, on the reverse strand, counting down.
CAGCCCTATGAGTTCAGGCTGAATTGTGTTAGAACCTTGTTGGTCTCATTTTAGGGTTGAAAATTGTAAAATACTGTTAATAGACAAAGCCAGGTGAAGTGAACCATAGGTCATAGGATCATCATTGGTCCAGGTCGATAGAGAAAGATGGATCAGCACAGGATAAATAGCACCATCCTTTTTGCTAAACGGTGGTTCCGTGAAGACAGCTCAAAATACGGCCTCAGGCCCAAGAATGGTAAGTAATATAAGATACTTTATATTGAGACATCTCTTGGGATATCATAAACAATTAGGATAAAAGCTTTGCCCTTTTCTTAAAGATCGATCACATTAATCAATTGAGACTTAAGTAACAAATAAGCAATCAATAAGGCAACAAAATTAACCTTTTGAACGCCAGAGCATAAAAGCACGTGCGTGGCCACCACGCCAATTTCTTCATGAATTTCCCAATATCCATGGTATCTTTTCATTTGTTTCATGTCATTAAATACGTACGAGAGTTTAAATTTTTAAGATATCTACATAAACACTCACAAAAGTAATGATTTAATTGTTTATTTCGTGTTTCAGTGTTGTTGCCATTGTCACATATTTGTGTCGTTGGCGTACAGAGCACGCGCTTGCTTGTCACATATACATATGTTACAATGGCATTCAAAAGGTTAAATTAAACCGTCTAATTTAAAAATAAACATGGTATTTGGAAACGTGCGTACACCAAGCTGTTTTCGGGTCCGAATAACGTTTCTAATCTAAGGTTATTCTCTATCTCTAGAATAGTCAGAAAAAGTACCTAGTGTACGCTACTCCTTACAAATGCGGTGAGTGCATCCCCTTACTTGTATAAATAATGTCTATGGTACCACTTTGTAGACCAGGGTTTAAAGCATTCTTATTTTAAAACTAGAATGGCTTTCAAATTGCTATTATGAAGTCCAAAATCCACAACTAGTTTTACCAAGGGGTATCGTATTATTCAATTACTGCGTTGTGCAGGTCGGATAGGCAATCGCTCCATGTAAAATACTGATATTTAGCTGCATGCGGTTAGACTGGAAGCCGACTCCAACATAGTTGGGAAAAGGAAGGCAGATTGATTGGGTTCCATTAGGTCAATATCTAAAATTACTGAGAGGAAATACATTGTTGTTAGAGCTTGCTTTTAGTGAAGCTGTTGTATAGATATGGCAACAATTGTATTGGCTTCCGATTAACCTGATTTTTACAAAGGCTTGCAATAATGCAATAATAAGGTGGAGTTTCTTGCCCATTCTTCTCCACACGAAACTACCTTTTGGAAGGGGCGACTAGAATCAATTCTATTTCTTGTTCATTTTGACGTTCAAAAGTGCCATTCTTGTGCCTATTTGGAATAAATGTTTTGACTTTGACTTTGACTTTGAATACTTAAAAGCTTTTTTTTATTTCTTACAGCAATAGAGGAAAATAAAATTCTATTCTTCTAAAGATAAAGGGGCTGGCTGGGGGACAAATTTTTCAAACATCTAAAATAACAGGAATTTTGTTCAAAATCTTACGAATTATGATTAAAAGTGAGTCCGAAACCTCAGGGGGCCTAGACAAGTGTTAATCGCTCCGTGTCGATTCGATTTCGAAAATTGTGGATCAAACAATTCGTTATCGCAGCAATTCGGATTGTCAAGAACGCCGCTTGTCAACGCATTTGTATCGGAATATTGATCGAGTTCCGTTACACAATTTGACATTGTCTAGCACTTAGCGATCGAAAACGATTGACCACGTGACATTTCGAAAGCTTATGCCAATTCCATACATATCGGATTTATCTAATTTCGTTATCGTTAATGAAAGTGTGACGTTCCCAGGACCCCATTTATGTAACAGTTCGTTATCAAATAGCATTACTCAAAAACACGTGAAAAACAAATGACAAAAGATCCCAAATATTCTTGAAACAAAAGCTTGAAACGCTTGAACAACGCAAAATATTTGTCCCAAACACTCTTTACGTAAGCACCGCTGGTGGAGAGCTAAATGTAAATTTTATTGTTCATACGTATATATATATTTTAGGCGGCGTAATGGCAGGCGTGAGTAAGACGAGGTATTACGTACACCACTTTATGAAACCGTTGTTGTAAGAAATATTATTGATAGAGGGGAAGTGAAATGGTTTCGTCTGAAGATACTGTAGGTGATACCTCCGACAAACGATATAGACGAACTCTTATACTTGTCTTCTACAATATGGAGATGACAAAACGTCAATAAATAAAAACACTAGCAATACATTAGTATGCATATGCATTAGCATAGGAGTATTTCGGAACTATTAAACAAATCCTAACATCGAAATAAAAAGTGATTATTCAAACTAACAAAATAGTTGGTTTGAAAACGACCCATAGACGCGCCGACTATGGGTTTTTAGTTGTTTGTTGTTATAGCGGCAACAGATATACATCATCTGTGAATATTATTTGTCTTACTTAAGAATCCTCCTCTGTTCTTCAAATATGGAGAGTGAAGACCTAAAGACCATCCCATTCCATCCTATTTTTCTGAAAATCCCACAGCAGTTAAATTTTTACTCTAGACCTAATTTCATAGAGCACCTTCTACAAATATACCATCTTTAAAAAAGAAAAACAAAAAAAGCTAGTAGTAGGCAATAAATAATATCAAGATTACTTTCGTCTACTTTATGAATACCTGGTACTTGTGTAAAGTAATGGTTACAGAATAAATCTTGCTGATGAGCCCACCTGTTGGTGCTGGCCGTATTGTTTTTAGCTGGCTAGTCTGAATAGGCGTCTATTCTATTGTTTAAATGTAATCTACATTCCTTTTTTATGTTACAAATTCTCTCGCAGTTCTGTCTAAGGAGGTTTCTTTAGAATTAGTGCCCGATTATCTGTTTTATCTTTCTGTTTTGCTGTCTGTAGTTTTTTATAAAAATGATAACGATTATTTTGGCTTGCCGGGGTTGGCCGTGGAGGGTGACTATCTTTTCATACAGAGACGCCTCCGTGCTGGAAAGCACGTTAAGCCGTTGGTCCCGGCTGTCATTTGTGCATCTTTGACAGTCGAAAATCTGACAGCCATTCTTACCAAGGGGTATCGTATTGCCCAGTTACTGACAAGACTAGACAAAATCAAACTGGTTGCTCTAGACAAAATCAAACTGGTTGCTAAGTAAATTAGGTAATAATTTATTATTTATAAAATACTATTTTAACATGTTGAAATAACTTCTCACACATTGATTGATTTATTATTATTAACTTTTAGAATGTTTGTAAATATGTGAGCACCATGTACTTTTGACATACTTAAGTTTACCTACTATTACTATAATTATGTGTTTTTCTTTTCACCTTTTGTGGTGTAGTGATTTTATTCTGGGTGCATCGTCTTCACATATAATGTTATAATTCATGTATACAAAACATTGTAAAACATTTTAAAAGAGTACCTAACGGTGGAGTTTCTTGCCCATTCTTCTCCACACGAAACTACCTTTTGGAAGGGGCGACTAGAATCAATTCTATTTCTTGTTCATTTTGACGTTCAAAAGTGCCTTACTTGTGCCTATTTGAAATAAATGATTTGACTTTGACTTTGGGTTGTGGAGGTCAGATAGGCAGCCGCTCATGTAAAATACTGGTATTCAGCTGCATCCGGTTAGACTGGAAGCCGACCCCAACATAGTTGAGAAAAGGGTAGGCAGGCAGATGACGGTGATAACTACTATTTTTAGTTTGATAATATAATATTAGAGTAGAATTATGGAGTTATTTCATACTTTTTTATAAAATGTTAGAATTTGGTTGAAATAAATTGCGCTGGCACTTTGTCTTCAATTTAAATTCAGGGCAGACTTCACCAATGAAACTGAACGCAATCAGCGCATAAACCACGTTTACGTACTGTCAGTGTTATTTTTTTTACTAGTCGCTGCCAGCGGCTTCGCCCGTGGATTCCCATTCCCAAATTTCATCCAGATCCGTTCAGCCGTTTGAGCTTGAAGGACGCACAAACATACGAACTCACACACACACTCACTCACAAACTTTCGCCTTTGCAATATTAGTGTGATGAAATATCGACTTAGGTAGATGTGCTGGTCGCGTTCAGTTTCATTCAGTCATTCTTTTACTGACTGACAGACAATCATCATTCTCCAGCCCTTATTCCAATTTACTTGGGATCGGCGCAACATGACTTTTTCTTCCATACTGCTCTATTAGTCGTCATCTCGGTAGTCACTCCCTTTTTACAACAGCAGTGATTAGCCTAGTGGTGTGACCGTCGGACTGCCAAGGCATAGGTCTCGAGTTCGAACCCAAGGCACGCAACTCTGATTCTACGGATTCATGTGCGTATTGTATAATTATCACTTGCTTAAAAATCGGTGAAGGAAAACACCGTCAGGAAACCAGCATGTCTGAGATATATTTCTCAACAGTATGTGAAGCTAAGTCATGGGCAGCTTAAAAACTCTGAGACCTGGTTAGTCACAAACCACACGAAAAAAAAAACAAAAAAAAAGTCCCTTTCTAGCCATATCATCTTTCACACAATCCATCCATCGTTTCTTTGGAGTCCCTCTACTTGTATAGCCATTCACATTCATGGTCACAACTTTCCTGACAACTGACTGACAGACAATACAAAACCTAAATCGCTAGCATTAGAAGCAAGTTTTGCATGAGAGTTTCCACAACACGGGCGATAACTATGGTTGGATTTCTTTAAACTAATTCCATATTTAAGGGATGCAAATTGGAATAAAAAAAAAGTCATTTTTGCTGATAGGAAATCATATCTGGCACATGGTTTGTTCGCTTTATTTATGAGGACAGCGGTTATCATTTTATTATTACCTATACTCCTTTAATATAGTATTAGACAAATACTGGCTAAATATGTATTTATTTTATTTTATTTTCTTAATTTCGGAAGGCTTACTGACTAATATCGTTATAATAACAATGTTGCTAATTACAAGCCTCCACAGATACTAAACTATTCTAACTATTTCCTTAAAGTTGGTTCATTTTTGATCTTAATATAATTTGTTCAAATCTTAAATCTTAAGCCACTCTGTACAACAGAAGAGTCAGAATTAAATAACGACAGTTATTGTGTAACATTGTTGAAATTAATGCACTTTTGAGTTATTTTTTCAATGTAAGTGGTAAATAATAACTATGTATAAGTGTATAAAAGGAAAAGAAAATCAAAAAGCATCAAAAATTTCGTCCACATTGGCGTCCCAAAAGGCTGGCAACATTGTCACGTTGTATGGCAATGCTGGTTCTTTGACCAAAAAATAGGCCAGCCCTCTTGTCACGTGAAGTGTCAAACAACCGCTTGCCGATGTCTCGAAACCATAGAGGGCCCTCGGATCGCCCATGGTCCATGGTAAATCGATTACATTTCTTTGTATTTACGTGAAATAACGGTGCTTATTCAACGTTTATATCGAAATAACAATAGGGTGAAAACCTTTATTTGTCCAATGTTAGAGGAAATCGAGTATAAGACTGATGAAATGTTCAATAAAATACATACTTATAGGATTTTGGGTTAAAAAAGGCCAACAAATAAAATACAGATTCTCAAGAAGTTAGTGTAGTAGATGTCAATGTGGGTGCTATAGGTGGCAGCAGAGTCGGTGAAGTGATGTTCAGCGTCGGTGTCGATGATGAGTTGAACTGGAACATCACTAGCTCATATGTCACTATGGTGCCGGCCACCTGTGGATAGAAAAAGGTTTCTGAGTTCTTTTTTAAAATTTGAATAGTTCGAATGTTAACTCGACACGGGAGTTTTTACTATTTATTTTGTCTATGACATACACTTTTGATATCTGTGTATATCAAAATGTAGAGGAGCTCGTGGCTCAGTCATAACAGCCGCACGGATCGTTCCATCTGGTTAAGCTACGCTTGCCGGGGTTGGTCCGTCGATGGGAGACCATCTTTACATACCGAAAGTCCTCCGTGACTCGGAAAGTTAAACCGTTGGTTCCGCTTGTCATTTGTGGATCATTGACAGTCGTTACGGCTTGGTAACTTGTTGGTACCCCAACGGGTATCGGTTACCCAGTTACTTTACTGACTGGACTGTGGAGGTCAGATAGACAGTCGCTCCATGTAAAATACTGTTATTTAGCTGCATCCAGTCAGACAGGAAGCCGACCCCGACTTAGTTGGAAAAAGGCTAGGCAGAATATGTCAAAATGAATTTTATTACTGCTCGTTAGTCTCGCTAAAACTTAGAAAACTCTTGACCGTTTTTTTTTTTGTTAATTTCGCCTTAATATAGGGGCGATAGGTTAGGTAGGTATGAAGGTGCTCCGTAGAGCTAGTTCTAATACAGTAGATAAACTTATTTCATGTTTTTTCTGCGTCTGTACCTTCGTAAAGATCAGCATTATTTTAATATTACTTCAGTGTCAGAAAGAGATGAAGCTATATATGAGCTATATCTCTATCTCTTTCGTAATGTATTTAAATAATACTGCTTAAGGAGGTGGTGGTTGGCCCCCTGGACTCTGTAGGAATATCAAAACGCTATTCTTCTTCTTCGTGTACAATAGTTATCATCAGTTTTTTATAAATATGTATGATAGTCTGTAAGGTATTTATGTTATGGGTCTTTGTTACCTGAAATAAATGATATATTATTATTATTATAATATTTATTTTTCTTCATATCATACACATAAAGCAAGCGTATCAACTGTAAAATGTTTATAAGCTTACATCGCAATTTAAAATAACGAAATAAAAATAATAGAAAACAACACACAAAATGTTCCATAATTAAACAAAAACAAATATTAGCTGCATTGAAAACCTTTTACGTGCTTGAAGCAACAAAACATTCTGAAAATAATAAAATAGAATAAAACAAAACGTAGTCGGTTTTTTCATTTTCGAAAGTAAACATTTTGCAATTTTCTTTTTCGAACGAAGTCTGGTTTGATAAAAAACAAACGAACCGTAGCATTCGCTTCAAAAGCCTGTCTCTAAACAAGGGAACAACCGTAAACACGCTTTTAAAAAGAAAAAACTCACAGTTAAAAGTAATCCTCTGGTTACTGAGAAGAACTGTAGACCACTTAACGCTACTGTATCTCCATTAACCTGATCTAAAAACCTCTGGACCTGTGAAACAGAATTGAATAGTAGTAGAATACCTACTCTTTTTATCACATCTGTTCAGAAAAAATCTAGTTTATTCCGCGTGAACAAGGACTAAAACAGCTCTTAAATCTCTAGGGACTAAAAGTGATTTGAATTTGGAGTGTGGATATTCCAATGATCAATGGGATCAATCATCAGATCGGATTGATTTCTTTGGTGACTAAAGCGTCTACTAAAACAATGTTCGTACATTGATTGAACAAGTAACAGGCTGTTTAACAAATAAAAAGCGCGAGAGAAGTTTTTGAAAAAATAAAAAAACGCGCAATGCATGTTCAAGTTGGGATTTTACGTTTATTAATAAAAACTTTTTTACAAAAAATAAAACCGACTTCCAAAACAAACACTACAAAGTGACAAATAATTTTGATTTCGGAAGTCGGTGTCTTCGGTTTTGTATTTTAATTTTTTGCCACCGACTTCCGAAATCACACTTCCAAAATTTGTAAAAAAGTTTTTATTTTACTTTTTAGTTGTGGTAGGTACCTACCTACACAACCCCCCCCCCTCCCCCCAAAATTTTAATACCACTACCTGGTATGTAAATTACAGTGACAGGAACTTATTAGAACATCGTCCGCATATATTAAATAGGATTTTTTTTTAGATTTTTGTTGATTTTTCAAAAACCGCTTATTCGATTTCGATAAAATTTTTATGGGACCATTTGGGAAGTATACCCTTTCCAACAAAAAAAGAATTTTTCAAATCGGTTGGCAAGCAACGGAGTTATGCGCGAACAAACATAAAAAAAAAATACAAACATCCGAATTGAGAACCTCCTCCTTTTTGAAGTCGGTTAAAAACATGTGTCTTTCTCGAGTAGTGAGAATGAAAGTATTTAAATAACTCCAGAGGACATTGTATCCAGTTGCACTTACTTATTTTTTCATAAAGGTCGATAAAAAGTAGAGTGTCCACCCCGAGAGCAACAGTTTTATAAGCTCCAGTGACGTACACTCCCGACTTAACACCGCTATTAAGAGTTGTCAGCAATGTGAGAAAAGTTGACGTACTTTTGACAGATTCAGACGGCATTTGAATACATAATCAGGCTATATAAATAATTATTAGAAGTGGTGTGACCGTCGGATTGCCAAGTCTTAGGACTCGAGCTCGCACCCAAGACCTCTTATTTTTCGGATTCATGTGCGTATTGTATAATTGTCCCTTGATTATAAAACGATGAAGGATAACATGGTAAGAAAATCTGCATACTTGAGAGATATTTCTCAACAGCATGTGATGCTAAGTCAGAGGCCTATGGGCAGCATAAAAAACTCTGACACTGGGTTCGTAGCTAACAACACAAAAGAAAAGAAAGATCAGCCTATAATGTTCCCTCTGCATAAACCACGCTGCAATATACCACGCGAGTCCAGTGTGGGTATCAACCCGCACAGAAATCGAAGACATGCCGGTTTCCTCATGATGAAATGATTTACACCAAATAAAGTGCTTACTTTTTTTTTGAAGGTTGGAAATCATCAAATGACTACCGCTCTGGTGGAGCGGAAGGGAGTGTCAGACTCTTACTGACTAAAACCCATCCCCTGAGACGGGAGGTCCTTTCCCTCTCCCATCCCGCCACTTCCTTCGCGAGCATAACTGCTTCGCAGAAGGAGGTGACTGCCTCCCACTCCATCTAAAGTGCTTACTTGGGTTCGAACTCAAGACTATCAACATGTTAGTCGGTGCCGTAACTACTAGGCGACCACTACTTAGAGATGAGAATGGAAACATTCTTAAAAATACTTCTTAAAATAGTCGTTCTCCATTATCAGTCATGTAATTCAAGCTCTAATGCAGCAGTACTGCTTAGGTATAGCAATGTTACTTAAGTATACGTATAGTAGCTATATATATAAGCTGTGAAGATTTCACCTATAGGTAGGTGAAATCTTCATAGCTTTTATGTAAACAACCACCAGTTTCTTTGTCAGACAAGCTGAGAGTCGGATATCGACGACGATAAGTAAACACTCCACAGCAGTTGACCTACTTTTCTATCTATCAGGTCATCGTTTCTCGACAGTCTTCGTCGGGCAGCATTGCCACGTTGAATGCTAATGCAAATTTTTTGGTTAAAGAACGAGCAACCATTTTGTGGGAAATTTCTTAAAAAGGAGGCGCGCCGGGCCGCCGCAACTTGCTCGTTTGTATCCCATACGACTCAAAACTGTAGTTAGCAATGAGGTTACAGTATTTGCGTTGCTGAGGGTCTCAGCAATGGCACCAGCATAGCCCGCCGGGCTAAAAATATGCGATGGCGCAAGAGTGTCGACATAGGTTGCCTGGTTAATGTTATTAGCCAATCACTAAGGTGATCGTGAGTCGGACAGTCCTGGCCTGCAGCTTTGCACGTTTTTTAGTGGCATCTATATCGCCACATACGAACTACAAGTCACACTGACGTCATGCGAAATCCCACATCGTGCAAGCAGGGTTTACTGCGCGACTAGCATATACACAATACTGCCCGACGTCAATAGTCGGGCAGTAGCCCACCAGATACGACACCGTCTGGTCCTCCGTTTCCTTTAAGGATGAGTAAACTTTACAACCTGTTCTTCTTATCTCTATTGATTTAGTTCCTTGCATTTCTTTCTCCACTTTATTTGCTCTTTCTTCTTACCTCAACACAATAAACAGGTGAAGGCACATCATACAGCACGGGCGCTGGCACAGCGGACGCGCTGTTCACTTGAGACGCTATCAGAGATACTGCCACCGACCGCGACAGCAGGTAGACCAGGGAGAAGAGGAAGTATGCCGCAGCTTCATGGCCGCCTAGTGGCCCGGACTTAGAGACAATAATCCTGTCAATGATAAACATGCATATAATCTGCGTTCGCGATTTAGTTTCCAAACATGTAGGTAAATAAGTATACTGAACAAACGATTACAAAACCCACAGATACAAAAAAGAAGTTTTTAATCTTCTTCTTCGTGTGGTTAGTGACTAACCTGGTGTCAGAGTTTTAAAGCAGCATTAAAGTTTTTAATGGTAGCTAGTCATTCTGAAATCAGCTTAATTACATGTATATTAAGTTGATACTCGTTAAAGTAACAAATAACGTCAATTCTAAACAAGAATTTGAATAGGCTTGGCATTGTGCTGTCATTTGCAAGGTTACCCAATATTAAAAAAGCCTCCGGATATTGGATTTGAAAAGTTGTGGTTCAGCTCGTAGTTAATGTTACACCTCTTAGATAACCTAAAAATGTTGTCGTCCAGATATTTTTATTTATGGGCGGAATTAGAGTGAAAATTGACTGAAAAATATGAAAGTAACATTTTTTACTTACTTTTTTGTTTTATTACCGGTGCATTCACCGGTACCCTTTAAACCATCCCTGAAACCAAATCATCAACATTAGTGTTAAGCATTGAGAATTTTTCTTTCACTATTTTGAAAGCAGTGGTGATGACATTATTAACATAAAGTTAAGTGCCTGTCTGACAATGCTTCCATTTAAAATACTGTTATTCAGCTGGATCCGGTTAGACTGTAAGCCGACCCCCACATAATTGGGAATTGGCTAGGTTGTCTGAGCCTGTCTGAATTCAAACTCACGTCGTTACTAGTAGGCAAGTACTACTCTCATGTTATACATGGTGTAACCGGAGGATATATACATACAAAAGCATATGCTACAGACCCCCAAACTGAACAACTTTTACTATGGGACCAACTCCAAAATCGCAAAAAAATCAGCTGATTTGGTCACGTGACTCGTCGAAATGTAGGGAACAGCTGTTTTTTTTCACGATCTACGCTGAGTATACCATTTCGGTTACACCTGTATAGTCTCACTGCACAGAATAGGTTTATACTTATTCTGATAAAGAATAAACTATTATCACCACGTTGTGTATTGTGAAGGGCTGGAGACCTTCACTGAGGTGGCTCAGTGGTAGAGCTTGTGTTGAGTGTGTAAGTAGGTATTTCTTATGCTATGATTGCAAACACACGGGCAACGACTATTTAAATTATATTACCTTGTAACGAATACAACCGTCAAGCCCCGCGGCTAGTGACAGAATCAGTTTTCTTTTGTATCAAACTATTCAATTCATATTTCAAAAGTTCGAATGCTGTCAGATATTTACCAGCCATGTTCAACATAAGGTTTCACTTAGGCTCTAAAGTATTAAACGGGATTGTCCGAAAGGGTTACCGCTACTCCGGAACATAAAGGGCTAAGGAAGGAACATGGATGGGTTTTAGTCAGTAAGAGTCTGACTCTCTCTTCCGCTCCACCCAGAGCGGGAGAAGTCATTGGATGATTTCCCAGCCTTAAAAAAAAGGCTCTAAAGTATCTAACAAATTGATACTCACTCCAAAGTATTGAAGAGTTGCAAACAGATGAAGAACAAGTTGTTAGCGAAGGATATGAAGACCACGCCGCTGATGACGCCGTCCACCTTGCGAACGATCTGCGTTGCTCTGCAGTAGTCCTCCCGAGTCACCCTCCAGAAAATCTCTGGTAAATACTGGAAGTAGGAAGATGGGTATCATGTCATCTGACTATAGGAATACGGATACCAAATTCCTTTAGAAAATACGAAGCCCTTAAATTGAATGTCAATTTTTTCGGTATTTCTCGATAAATCGCGATATACACGGTATTTATTTTATTTCATGCGTTGAAATGCTATGTTTAGACGATGCAAGGCATTCGTTGCTTTAATTTCATTATATGTCACTGGCACGATACTTGCATTGTGTAAATCGGAATTTGATTAAATCGGTTGAAATGTTTTTCTTTAACAGGGCAAAAAGGATGGAAAGGAGTCAAGTTAGTAAGTAAATTACTTGTATTAAGTCATCATAGTTTAGTGTTGTTAACAAAAAGTCAAGCTAAAAGGTCAGCTATCTACTGTTCCTAAGTGGGTACCTAGATAGCTAAATTACCTATTTCTGCTTGGTTTCAAACTTGCCGTGGGAATAGCGCCCTCTGGCGACGTAACCACTCACTTACGTTCAACGAGAAACTTCGCTAAGTCCCTGATAAGAGTATTACACTGTCTGACTGCAGCTCAATAAGTGATAAATCCAGTGGACTTGACTTGTCGGGTCTGTGTCAGGCTTTACGAATAAAGTTGAGGTTTACGAGAAAATTGTGATTGAAAAAATAATCTTGAATTGAAAGGAAGGGAATTGTTTAGGGGCTTAGCTGCTAATTGGTGCTATTAATTTATAATAGAACAAAATATAGAACAAATTAAAAAATCAGCATTGCCATCCAACGTGGCAACGCTGCCAGCCTTTGGGGCACATATTATCCCACTGACAGTGATGGGATCGAATTTTTGACGCCCTATCAGCTCTTCCCTTTTTTAGTTTTAGGTTGTATAGTATATTTAAGATTTATGTTTAAAATACAAAAAAAATAATGTTAGTAAACATTTATTGTTTAGGTACAGAGGCCAGCACATCAAGTTACCACAATCTGTCAAATTTCTTTGATAGTATTTCGACTTTATTGCAAAGTCATAAGGTTCATTTTCACTTTCACTGCCCAGTTCAAACTATTTTCAACTTAGTTCTGGCAACCCTTTTTTTTTTTTTTTAAGGCTGGGAAATCATCCAATGACTGCTCCCGCTCTGGGTGGAGCGGAAGGGAGTGTCAGACTCTTACTGACAAAAACCCATCCATGTTCCTTCCGTAGCCCTTTATGTTCCGGGGTAGCGGTAACCCTTTCGGACAATCCCGCTTACCCGGCAGGCTTGGCCCTGAGGGGCCCCTTCATATGCTGACATCTCTTTGAGGCGCGCGTGGAACATATACGCGCCGTCCGGCACGGGCCTGGTTCTGATCGGACGGTGAGTCACCCATTACTCACCGTCCGCAGGCCTGCGCCTACGGTGGCCGGGAGTCGTCACGTGGCTCCCGACGCCCGGGGCGTCTCCTGCGGCGGCTGGGACGGGAGGACCTTTCTCTCTCCCATCCCGCCACCTCCTTCGCGAGCATGACTTTTTCGCAGAAGGAGGTGACTGCCTCCCACTCCCTCTCGCCCCGAACCATGGCTTTCGCCAGGGCCGGGCGCGAGAGGTCGCCGCCGCCGATCGCCTCTACGAGGACACGGCGGTGCTCTGCCCATACGGGGCAGGTTTGCACCGTGTGCTCTACCGTGTCCTCTGGGCGATCCTCGCAGTGGTGACACCCGGGCGTTTCCTCCCGCCTGATGATGTGCAGGAACCTCCCGAAACATCCATGTCCGGTGAGGACCTGCGTCAGGCGGTAGGTGAGGGCGCCGTGACGCCTCTCTAGCCACTCCTCAAAGAGGGGCCTTACCGCCACTATCGTGGAGTGCCCATTTCTGGCAACCCTAGTAGCACATTTTGATTTGCACCCGGTAGGCGGGTGCTGGGCATGGTCACAAGCCACATACATACATCAATTTATATGTAGGACGCGGGAGCCGCGTTGTGGGCACGGAAACAAATTATCGTTGAACCCGGGAGCCGGGTGCTTGGCAGTGAAAGTGTTAATTGAGAAAATTTGACAGTTAGGGATAGCTTGATGTGCTGGCGTCTGTACACAGTAACCAGGGTTAACAGCAAGTTGAGACGACATTAGTATAATCAGCCTATAATGTTCCCACTGCTGGGATAGGCCTCTCTAAGAGAGGGAGTGGGCTGTATCCACCACGCAGGCCCAGTGCGGGTTGATAGATATCACATGACTTCAAATGTTTGGTTCTAGGACATGCCAGTTTCCTCATAATGTTTTGCTTAACCGTTTTGAGAGCAGCGGTTATGAAATTATTTATACAGAGTAAAGCGCCTGCCTTTTTTTTTCTTTTTTTTTTTTAAGGCTGGGAAATCATCCAATGACTGCTTCCGCTCTGCTCTGCTCTCTCTCAAAGCGCTTGCCTGCGTTTGAACCCGCGATCTACAATTCGTAACTTGAGGCTGTTACCAATGGACTACTGCTCATCAGTTGAGGTAACACGAGTAGCCTAAAATATTATCTACAGCTAGATTACGTACAATATATTATTTGACAGTGAGCCCTAAACTAGACAGTCTGTACTTTGGGGAACCGGGTACAAATTCCAGAGTGGAGAAAAGATAGAGAAAGTACACGGTGGTTTTTAATTTACTATTAACCTTTCAGGGCTTAAAAGTACCCATGATTGTGAGCAACTTTCACAGTGAGGCAAACTGCGGCTTTTTCATACAAAAATGGAATATTTCATCGTTAAAAATGTATGAAACAGATGTATATTTTTTTGTTGTTTCGAAGTTGGTCCCATAGTGAAAGTTGTTTATAATCATGAATACTCTGTCCTGAAAGGTTAACAGTGAATTATAAATCGCCGTGAATAATGTTTTTTTTTTAAATATATTATGTTGCTTTTTGTGGTAGAGTGGTTGTGTTTCATGTTCGATATGGTGTGAATTATATCTAATATGTTATATCAAATGTGTCACGAATTTCGTGACACATTTGATATATATGTTAACAACAATGTGTTTCTAAAGGAATAATTCCGTGCTCCAGGTTGTTAAAGTTTGTACACGAACAAATTCATGAGTATAGTAACATTATAAATAGCCTGCTGCGTTGTGTTCACAAAATCAACATTTACATGAACAGATGCAAGTTAATTTTTACGTAGATAACATGAAATTCAGTGTTGAATATTTGCTTTTGTTCAGAAAGTTAACAAATGCACCGCCGCCCGCATAATTATATTATTGTATGTATTCCAGTATGCCAAGTTTGCGCTCATTGCTGGAATGTGCCCAAGGCTGCACGGCTACAGAACATTTACCTATGTACATACAAATTGTGTTTCAGGTAATACAATTTAGAGTTTAAAAATACTGAAACAGCGAATTAATTTAATTATTTTTATCGTGGCTTAAAATGTGGTTCAAAAAAGTTTGGGCTTTTCATCGTAAACCAAAATACTTAGTAAAGTGTGTATATATATATATAACCGACCATCCTGAAATTTTGCATTTCATATATATATATATATTATATACAAAATTTCTCACATCGGTTCAGTGGTTTAGGGGTAAAAAGGGTAACAAACTTACTTTGTTATAATATTAGTAAGAATGATTATGTAATGCATTGACCTTTTAAATTACAGTTTTATCCTGTAACTAGCAACTCCTTTGGTGGACCTACTCAGATATGAAGCAATTGATCAAACCCATACCTTGCCTTGCGCTGCCAGCAGCTTTTTGTTGACCTGGTCCAGCCTTGACGTCAAGTAGTAGCTCATGCATATCACGAACAAATCGGAGAAGTTCCAGATAAACGTTGATTGGAAGTGGAGGAACTAAAACAACGCACAATTCTGAAAATAACTCTTCGTACTTTTCTAGTCAGAAATTATTTGAAGCACTAATGTAATTAAGTTATCTTAAAAAGTCAAATCTGGTGCTGTTAATCATCATCATTGGCATCATCAGCCCAAAGAAGTCCACTGTTGGACATACGCCTCCCCCAAGCAACGCCTTTTTGATCGGTTCTGTGACGGGACCCTGCGGACCTTGTGGGAGGCTTGCCAACGCTACGTCTATTAATAACATTCTTGGCAAATTGCGCGCTTTTTAGGTTATAATCTATGTCTATACTAATATAAAGAGGAAAGATTTGTATGTAAGTATTTTTGTAACAAATAAACTCAAAAACTACTTAACGGTTCTGGATGAAATTTGACACAAACATAGAGATAGATTATAGTCTGGCATAGCACATAAGTTACTTTTTATCCCGGAAAAATGTACGATTTCCGTGGGATAATTTCCTACATACACGCGGGCGAAGCCGCTGGCAAAAGCTAGTTAAAGGATAAAGATCGGTAGATCCAAATTCACTCGACTGCTTCAATGCTGTACTGCGTAAGAAAGCGGCCTTGCTGCTAAATAGGCTCCGTGGTAGCCACAACAGGATTCTACGCGCTATAGGCGGGAGACATGATAACCCATTGGTGAGGTCACTTGTCACTTGTACACTATCTGTCTTATTAGTAAAGAACTAACTTAGGTTAAGACTATTGTTACAGTAAAACGGGGTGTATAGGGATGCAAGTGTGAATCGGAACTTTATTAAATATTTTAACGTTGAAATAATATAAATGGTTGCTAACAAGGACACTTAATCGTTCAATACAGGGTGTAATCGAAAGGGTATATACATACAAAAGGATATGCTACAGACCACCAAACTGAACAACTTTTACAATGGGACCAACTCCGAAATCATGTTCTATGTATAGTTTTTGGTCACGTGAGTCATCAAAATGTAGGGAACAGTTGTTTTTTTTTTTCACGATTTCGGAGTTGGTCCTATAGTAAAAGTGGTATAGTATGGTGTTCTGCAGCATATGCTTTTGTATGTATATACTCTTTCGGTTACATTCTGTATAACACAGTATTTTTTTTTTTTTTTTAGTAATTTTAGAGCCCTTTTTGACCACAAACGGTATTATTTTACTGTTAAAATCCCATTTTAAGTCTCGATTCACCCCTGCATCCCTATTCACCCCATTTTACGGTTCTAACCTAATAGATCTCTGTAATCAATATTATTGTTTAAATAATATTAATTTGTATGGATATCAAAATAAGGTTCCAATTACCTGAGTAATAACGCCCAACACGATGGAATACGGCAAATAGTTGAAGACCCAAGGGTAGAAGTGTTTGACGAATCCCTCATAAGTTTCCAATTTAGAGAAACAAGCGGATGCTCCTGCGAATGCTGACAGAAGAGATAGGATGTGTTCTACTGCAATAAAGCAAGTCACTATCAATTAACATTACAAAACATACCACCTTTTAGTTACAATTTTTTTTTTTTTTGGGTATCAGGGGAAACTTATAAACGGCTTCCAACTTTATATTTTTTACAAACAGCTATAGCTGTTCTTCTTCCAAGCGTGTGGATGTCAATCTAAATGGACTCGGCTCAGAATTCGGCTACGTGTTTGGCGCCATCACTAGCGTCCATCATTTCCTGTAACGTACATACGTCGGGACACGCAGGACATGATATTAAGTGTTCCATCGTTTGTGGAACAGCACCACATTTATACTCCAAGGCGGAGTGGTCTGTGAATCCCCACCTGAGCAGGTTTTCCTTGCTTCGGCTGACCTGGGTCCGGAGTCTGTTTAAAGACTCCAGGTTGGCCAAGGCAAGTCACCCTCAGGAGGGAGACCTTCAGCAGGTGGAACGAATGGAATAGGTTAGTAAGCACTGTCTCGCCATAGCTTCAGTCTTTGTTAGCACGGTGGCCACCAGAATTTCTCGTGCTGTTCAATTTTATTCTTGTGTTTCGTAAAATGTATCATGATATATCATCCTGCTACAGTTTCAATGAAAGACAGGGATATCATTCTGGGACAGGGATGGTAGTGTTTCAATATGAAAAGTTGTTAGTTCAACCACTACCGAGTCGTGTTTCAATTTGAAAAGTTCTTAGTTCAACAAGTAAAGAGATAGTGACAAATTCAACCGGTTTTTTAATATTTATGAATAGTAATAGTTACTCCAGTTTTTTCGAACATCGTGAACCACAATTTATGATAGACCAGATGAGTCTTCAAGAGAAGAAAGGAGTACGTACGTAACGTAAATTCGAACGACTTTTCAATCAGAAAATACGTATTATATTTTTGTGATTACGGATTAAATATGTACATATGAATGGAGTTTTAAAACTAAGTCTTTTTTATATATTCCCATAAAAATGCGTTGACAAGTTACGTTCTTGACAACCCGAATCGCTGCGATAACGAATTGTTCAATCAACAATTATCGAAATCGAATCGACACGGACCGGTTGACACTTGTCTATGCACCCAGAGCCGGACGTGGGAGGTCACCGCCGTAGCCGAAAACTGAGTCTTATGTGTCTTACGAGTATTTTCAATTTTAAAATCGTTCCAATTTACGTTCACTCTTACCGAAAATATACTTACATAAAGCCAGTATCAGAACGACAGCACAAGTAATATTGCACTTCCTCGTAAGCTTGCAATCAAAGTTGGGGTCCATGTCCTCGGCCTTAGCTATGTGCTGGACCAGCTGAGGCCAACGTCGGGCCACTTGGAAGAACATCGACATTGTCACGCAGGTCGTTACGTAGAAAATTACTGGCGCTGGAAAGATAAAAAAGTATAAGGCGCTAAGGATCTACCTAAGCGCCTCGTCAGGCCTCTCCAAAACTTTCTATGGGACAGTATACAGGGTGAAATTGAATTCATGGGCATTATTTTAAGGGGTCATTGTAGTCATCATTATAAACAAGTTTTGATATGGGAGGTTTGTTTTCATAGCAAAATCAAGAAAAAAGAATTTGCTGTTCTGTTAAATACATTATGCGCGCATAACTTGTCAAAATGTAGGGAACTGCTGATTTTTTTTTCGTGATTTCAGATTTGTTCCCATAGTGAAAGTTAATAGTGTATAAAGAAAATTAATTGCGCTTAATGACACAACAACAAAATAAAAACAAAAATTCGTGAACACTTTTAACTTATTTTTCACCCGCGGCTTGCTATGCGTGTATTCTATTTTAAAAACCAACAGCGAAAGGGTGTGTCAGACTCTTACTGACTAAAACCCATCCATGTTCCTTCCTTAGCCCTTTATGTATCGGGGTACCCTTTCGGACAATCCCACTGGAATTATTATGGATGATAGTTTTACTTACATGTGGCAGTGAGGGAAACATTGGACTTGACCAGTTTGACGATACAGAGCACCGCCATGAATATCTGGCCGATGAGCGACAGTAGCGAGTATACACACTTCCATGAAGTCTTCACAAACCTAGAACAGAGACATCATGACGTGACAGACCAAAATAATCGGTTAGGGAGAGCTGTAGGTACGTATAGTACACACACATTTCGCCAGTTAGGTATGTTTGAGTCTGATGTAATAGGTAGTGAGCCTATTGCCATTAACTGGGCACAAATACATCGAGCTGCTACTGAGAAATTCCAGATGGAAAATGCAACACTTTGCTCGACCCGTGAATCGAATCCAGGATCTCATCCTCAACAGTAGCGCCTGCGACCACTAGACCAACGAAGCTGTGTCTATCTTTAACATCCTAATTATTTTAATTACTATGGTGCACATAATGTTCATATGTTAGCATTATACTATCAACAAATATTCAATGCACGAAGGGCAATTAGTGGCTAATTTGCCGACCAAAAATACTTAAATAAGATAGCTTAAAAGGACGGATACTGAAGAGGGCCTTCACTGTAATCATAAATTCTATACTGTAACCTGACCTGGGGACCTAGACAAAGTCACATTTTCATTGACGATAGCGAAATTAGATAAATTTGAAGTATATGGAATTGGCATAAGCTTTCGAAATGTCATGTGATCAATCGTTTTCGATCGCTAAGTGCTAGACAATGTCAAATTGTGTAACGAAACTCGATCAATATTCCCATACAAATGCGTTGACAAGTGGCGTTCTTGACAATCCGAATCGCTGAGATAACGAATTGTTCGATCAACAATTTTCGAAATCGAATCGACACGGAGCGATTGATACTTGTCTAGGCCCCCAGATTACGACAGAGCTGAGCTTACGTCATAAAATCCATGAAGACAGAACCATCTGTCTCCAAGATCTATGTCGTGAGCTCTGCTATCCAAAAAGTATTTAATCCAATCTTACTTAACATTACTGGCAACATTGGTGAATACGCCAACAAAAGGCAGTAAGGAGAAGACCTGGCCAATGATGAGGGTTGCTCTCAGTGCCTGCGGAAATGTTGTGATGCTCTTCTGAGCCTTAGGACTAGCCACGTCCACCTTGTTTTCTGAAAGGAGAAAAATATAATAACCCTTATTACATGGGACTTTAAACATGAATAATAAGGTGTTTTAGATAAATTTCTACACAAACCTTTAGAGGAAAACAGGCGTAATTTTATGTTTTATACTTGAGAAGATATTACTATTTCTATTAGACGAGAAAAAAGCAAAACATTAACCAAAAGTAATGGAATAGTAGGTCTTATCAACGAGTTTTGCAACATATCCTTAATTAGCTAGATGAGGAACTCCTTCACTTTAAGGCGCTTATCACTTTAAGGCTGGCTCTCCACTGGAGCGGACCTGTGCCTATATTAACCAATAGAATTTAAACACTGCTATTGGTTATTATTGGAACATCTTCACCTACTTGCTATTTCAAAGTTTTCGCAAAAAAAATACGTACTGCTCATTAACAGAAGAGATGCCATGTTGGATGCCAAAAACTAGAAACACACTGCACATTGCAATACCTCAGACCAATGACACTGTTAGCATAGACTACGATATAATACACTGTAAGTAGATACGCGCCAGTTTATCATATACTCCACTAGATAATCGTTCCTAATATCGAAGAACTACCCACTGCTGTCATAACACTTTAGACCCATAATAGATTCTCCAAACATTATGGAAATGTTGTTCCGTAACCGAAGTATAATAAAGTATTATACTGTGCCCGAAGCATATACTTAAGGTCGGGACACATGGTCTGTTTTTGTAAACAATAGCTAAGTGTTCGGTTGGGTTGTTGTCGTTGTAACTTGTTATTAGAAGCTGAAACCGAACGTGCTGTTTTGGCAAAGGGGTGGAGGAGACACAGTGTAGGTGCTGTCTTACTTAATACAGTAGGTCAAGATTATTTAATGCTTTTCTTTAGTACAGTGAGTGTATAAGGTTATTGTAAATTAAATTCTAAAATTACTAGTTACAAAAAATTGTTAAGAAGGTTGATGAGTTTATGTATTGTAAGAGCATTGAAATCTTAGAGATAAACTACGACAACATGGCCCGCCCATCCAAAATTCAAAACGTTCGAAAGTAATTACAAAGCGCCACCAAGACTCACAACGTACGTCGCTGCCGACCTGCTACTGAAGACGAATACTTACAACTGCATTCAAACTCTTTCGTAAGGATGTGACTACAAACATTAAAACACTAATTTGGAGGGGCGCGCCATGTTATCGTATTTTATCTCTACACCTCTAGATAAATAAATTCTTGCAATTTTCAAACTTTGATGAAGTTTTACAGGAACACTTCTTATTGCTTGCATGCACTTATATAGAATTTTGACTGGTTTCTCCATATTTTTTTAAATTCTGAATCATAGTCGGTTTGACATTGTTTTTTTGTTTAAATTTCAAAAGGTCAAAAACGTTAATCTACTGTGGCAGTACGATAGACTGTGGTAATGACGTGCCATACAGGGTGCACGAAACTGTTTGTATGTTATCAGTAACATGTCAGTTATTGTTTAATGAACTTGTTGTTTCAACCTTAGCATTTTGTTGATTCATAGATGTCATGTCTTGATAGTTTATCAATTCCAGCAGCAGTTAAATAAATTCCTTTTTAATGATTCAGATTTTTTTATGACAACTTAACAATATGAACCGTTTTTCGTCATCATTATGTATTACTAAGTTTGATTGGATGTCACATGTCTTCAAATTTTTGGTTCTAGGACATACCGGCTTCCTCACGATGTTTTCCTTCACCGTTTTGAGAGCAGTGGTGATGGAATTAAATACACAAAGTAAAATGCTTGCCTTTGATTTCTAGTTTCGTAGATGCAGTCATAAATACGAAGCTCACGTGAGAAGAACTATAGATATAGGCCAAATCAATTTAGTAGATTGAAGAAAATCTAGAATGATTGTCTTCACCAGCCATACTCAAAGTGTGATTCGCGAAGTCCTAGGGTTCCGAAAAGCAGCTCACTGTACGATCATGACAAGGCCCTAGCCGGACGGCGTGTTCGAGTTTCAGTTCAGCTCATTAGGGCCGAAGCCTGCCGGGTAAGCGGGATTGTCCGACAAGGTTAACGGTAAAGGGCTAAGGAAGGAACATGGATGGGTTTTAGTCGGTAAGAGTCTGACACTCCCTTTACCCAGAACTGGATTGATTTGATGATTTCCCACGCTCAAAAGAAAAGAGTTTAGCAAAGCTTCTGCGAGGCCCGCAAAAATACCGGTCATAGTAAAAACAAAAATCTAAAGGGAACGCTATGAGATCAGTAACGCCTCGAAAGATCTTCTCCCAATCCCAACAATGTCCTCGTGTGAAACAGGATTCTCAACCTGCTATGCATAACAAAGACAAACCACCGCAATAGACTTGCAATGGCAAGTGTTAATGTCAAATAACATGATTATTAATTAAGAATACACAAAAAGAAAATTTTAGAGCTCTACCACTTTAAGGCTACGTCAAATAATTCGTTTTTCAAAAAAGTACCGTCGCCAAAAAAGTTTCAGAACCGCTAGCCTAGACGAATTAATAAAAGGCCAATTAACCTTATAAAAAAACGCGCTTATTTTCCTTCATATGCGCGTAGAACATGTACGCGCCGTCCGGCACGGGCCTGGTCCTGATCGGACGGTGAGCTACCCATTACTCACCGTCAGCAGGCCCACGCCTACGGTGGCCGGGAGTCGTCACGTGGCTCTCGACGCCTGGGGCGTCTCCCGCAGCGGCTGGGCAGGAGGACCTTTCCCTCTCCCATCCCGCCACCTCCTTACCCCTTGGTAAGACTGGATATCAGAGTTACGGGCTTCTGACGACCCGTAACGACTGTCAAAGATCCACAAATGACAGCCGGGACCAACGGCTTAACGTATTTTTCAAGGCACGGAGGAGACTCGTTATGTAAAGATGGCCACCAATCCACGGGCCAACTCCGGCAAGCGTAGCTTAACCAGATGGATAGTCACATTAGCTGTAATTACTGAGCCACGAGCTCCTCTAGTCTTTATTTTATTCTAGTCTTGTTAATTATAAAAATAAAATTCAGCTTACTTTTTACAGGTATCCAAAAGGCAAGGTTCCTCCTGAATCTGATTTGTCCCATGGCTTCTGTTAGAGAGTATTCTATTTTGAATACTCGTGTTTCTGAATAGTTGTATTCGCTGCTACCATAAGACTGGCCGCTAATGGACTGCTTGTTTACTACGTGTCGTGACAACGTATTAGGGATCCTCACGGTATTTCAAATGTATGTATTTTTCTATACTGATTTCTACAGTTGATTAATGTGTTTTCAAGTAGATGGGCCGTTTAAAAAATGGTGTAGATAATAAAATTTCATTTGTTTTTTTTTTCCTTGAGTGTTATTGTAAATTTGTGATTTTGAATAAAGAGTTTATTATTACCTATGGATGAACACTTTGACATCAAATAAAATGACTCATCAATTATTTACAGTTCTTTTAGCTAGAGAACAGCTCATATTTTTTTCGCGATTTCTGGGTTCATCCCATAGTAAAAGTTGTTCGTAACGTTGGGTACAATACTACCACGAAATTCTTAGAGTACATTTTTTAACACCTTATATACGGGACCACCACAAACAATTTGATTACAAAACAAACAGTAATTGAACCAGGTACCGTAATTCAAGTTAACAACATATTATGGTCACCAGATAAATTAGTTAAATTTAATACCGGTGACGTTTAATCGGTCCCTTTGACGTGAAAGTATGTAGGTTACCGTTAACTGTATGGACATTGAGTTAGTTAATAAATTAGAACCTTTAGTTGACGTTAGAATTGATAATATCGGATAAGATGGTATTGATACCAAGTTAGTGTTGATTTGTGTTTGAACTTCGGATCCATTAGAAGTTTTCGAGTTTTCGGACCGTAGATCAAAAGATACAGGAAAGTTATTAATTAGGTATTCATTATCGGTTTGGAGCGAAGTCTTGGAACTGTGCTTGATTTCCTAATTTCATCTTATTTCTTTGATCAATTTCAAAGTAGATTTTGTTAGTTTAACTCTGACAAATACGCAGACTTACAAACGTACTCAAAACAGATGAGTATGAATTGGTTATTGATTTGATATCAATCTTGCAAATCTTACACTTCGACGTGCAAATTGTAACTATGAAATTAGCACATGTTTGTAGAACGTTTTCACCGGTAATAAAATCAGCTGTGTCATAAAATAAAGATGACACGCGGAAAAAAAATACAGAACAGAAATTTCTTTTTTTAAATGCTGACGAAAAATTTCAACACATTTAGGTTCAAAATCATAAACTGTATCCATGTTATATTTAAATTTTATATAGTTTACTTCGTTGCTTTGTTTTGTAAGAAGGTCGTGTACCCCTGTAATTGGTATATGTATAAGAACCCATACCTGTAAATATTTCTATTTAACGCACTATATATGCTGTTGGTGTACCTATTATAAATAAATAAATAAATATTTACAGGTTGCGCGTCGATGTCCCTGCAATCCAGTATTCTTCCTCCTTCAAGAACTTTCCGACTGAAAATATGTAACACTAGCTTCTAACAGCCGCTTCACCCGCGTGAACGTCGGAAATTATCCAACACAGAAATAAAAAGTATCATATCTGCTATTTCAGACTATAATGTATCTCTGTGTCAAATTTCATCCAGATCCATTCAGTCGTTTTTGCGTGAAAGAGCAACAAACATACAAACACACACACACTCACATAATTTTGCCTTCACACTATTGTGTGACTAGCTTCTGCCAGCGGGTTCGCCCGCGTGGTTGTCGGAAATTATCCCAAGGGAACATGCTACCGGGATAAAAAGTAGCCTATGTGTTAATCTACGATAATATGATGTATCTTTGCGCAAAATTTCATCTAGATCCAATCAGTACTTTTTGCATAAAAGAGTAACAGACTCACAAACTCACATACTTTTGCACACATAATATAAGTGTTATTTACGATATTTATGTGTAATATGTTGCTTCCATCTTGACCTATATTTTGAGAGAAACAGTCGATCTTGAAGAAGTCCTTGCTACTAAATGTCTTATTACGAATTGATAGATGCATTGAATGGGAGGGAGAGCACGTGCGATGCCTTAGAATTATTATTGCATTAAGATAACCTTTTCATATGAATCTTCTATATCTTGGCATTTAGAAACAAGGTCAATATTCTCGAATGTTGTCATACATTGTCAATATCCATCAACCCGCACTATTTCCCCACTATTTCACCTCATACTTCATCATCATCTGCCTAGCTTTTTCCCAACTATGTTGGGGTCAGTTTCCAGTCTAACCAGATACAACTGAATATCAGTATTTTACATGAAGCGACAGCCTATCAGACCTCCACAACCCAGAAACTGGGCAATACGATACCCCTTGGTAAGACTGGCTGTCAGATTTTTTTTCGGGCTTCTGACGACCCGTAACGACTGTAAAAGATGCACAAATGACAGCCGGGACCAACGCGGCAACATGATCATACTTGTACATATTATAATTCTTCTTTTTCGCGTGGTTAGCGACTAACCTGGTGTCAGAGTTTTTAATACTGCCCATGGGCCTCTGACTTAGCTTTTCATGCTGTTGAGAAATACCTCTCAATCACGCCGGTTTCCTCACGATGTTTTCTTTCACTGTTTTATAAGCAAGGAACAATTATACAATACGCACATGAATCCGAAAAGTCAGAGGTGCCTGCCTTGGGATCGAACTCGAGACTTAAGACTTGAAACTGAAATATTATTATTAATACTAGCTTCTGCCCGCGACTTCGTACGCGGACCCTGTTGCTTATGCCAGCGACAACGGGGTCGCCATTTATGTTATTTTTTATCATTTTTCCCATTTAAATCTTTTATCACACTGAGCTTTAGTTTTATTTCATTCCAACCACCACCAAAACATACAGTCCATTTGTCATCCTGATCAATAAAAATCAAAATTAAAATTACTGCTCCCCTGCGTTACCGGGTAGGCTACCGTGTCACGAAGATAAATGGAAAAGGAAATTAAACACTCAAACAACATAAGCCCGAAGGCATATTCATACGATAAAATAAAAAAATAAATAGGAGTTTTGGCCAGTAGGGTCAAATTTTCAATGATATACCATCGTCATCGAAAATCAGTCCTAAACTGTAACCGCCTTCACCGCGTGCAGGTACTCCCAGTTTATGTTATTTTATAATTACACAGTAAAATTAGTGATAGCTTTGATTTCCACATCAGATGTTTCTGATCTTCGATTTTTATACGTCAACAGGAAATCAAATCGCCCATCATATTGAACAACAAAGACGTCAAAGACGTCATTCCTATATGTGTTATGTTGTAGCTAGGCTCTTGGAGTTCCACAACAGGTGTTCCAGATCTTCGATTTTTATAAGTCAACAGAGAGTGCTCATCAGGCTGAACAACTTGTGCTAAGACGTCATTATTATATGTGTTATGGTGTAGCTAGGCTCTTGGAGTTCCACAACAGGTGTTCCAGATCTTCGATTTTTATACGTCAACAGAAAATGCCCATCAGACCGAACAACTTTTGCTAAGACGACATTCCTATACGTGTTATGGTGTAGCTAGGCTCTTGGAGTTCCACAACAGGTGTTCCAGATCTTCGATTTTTATACGTCAACAGGAAATGCTCATCAGGCTGAACAACTTTCGCTAAGACGTCATTCTTAATATGTTACAGTGTAGCTGGGCTCTTGGAGTTCCACATCAGGTGTTCCAGATCTTCGATTTTTATAAGTCAACAGAGAGTGCTCATCAGATTAAACAACTTGTGCTAAGACGTTATTCCTATATTTTATGTGTTATGGTGTAGCTAGGCTCTTGGAGTTCCACAACAGGTGTTCCAGATCTTCAATTTTTATACGTCAACAGAGAGTGCTCATCAGGCTGAACAACTTTCGCTAAGATGTCATTCTTATATGTGTTATGGTGTAGCTAGGCTCTTGGAGTTCCACATCAGGTGTTCCAGATCTTCGATTTTTATAAGTCAACAGAGAGTGCTCATCAGATTGAACAACTTGTGCTAAGACGTTATTCCTTTATGTGTTATGGTGTAGCTAGGGTCTTGGAGTTCCACAACAGGTGTTCCAGATCTTCGATTTTTATAAGTCAACAGAGAGTGCTCATCAGATTGAACAACTTGTGCTAAGACGTTATTCCTATATGTCTTATGGTGTAGCTAGGCTCTTGGAGTTCCACAACAGGTGTTCCAGATCTTCAATTTTTATACGTCAACAGAGAGTGCTCATCAGGCTGAACAACTTTCGCTAAGACGTCATTCTTAATATGTTACAGTGTAGCTGGGCTCTTGGAGTTCCACATCAGGTGTTCCAGATCTTCAAATTTATTCTCTCAGCAGAAAATGCTAATCACGTGGAACAATTTTTGCTAAGGTATCATTTTTGTATCTCTTATAGTTTAGCTGGTCTGTTGCGGTTCTGCATCAGGTGTTCAAGTTTCCAAGATAAATTATAGCCTATATGTTGCCCAGACTTAATACCTATACAACAAAAAAAAAATCATTCCAATCCGTCCAGTAGTTCCGAAGATTAGCGTGTACAAACAAACAGACAAACAGACAAACAGACAAACAGTCAAACAGACAAACAGACATACAGACAAACAGACAAACAGACAAAAATTTTTTTTTGTATTCGTGCTCTATTACTGTTTCTAAACCCCCCTCAATTATTATTTTTTTAATATATTCAATGTACAGACACAGTTTTTTTACTGTTTTATTATATGTATAGATTAAGAGTAAGACTAATCATTTTTAAATTATGTAAGTAACTGTATAAATAAAATAATGGTTATTATTGCAAATAATATGTAAAAAATAATTAATTTTGTAGTAGATCTTCATCTAACAATTCTTGGAAATATCTACAAATTAATAGTCACCCTACCTTAGATTGTCACCTATAATTTCCGAGTAGTGTCGGTTTGCGTGATAGCCCTATAACTTATGCTCCCCGTATATATTTATGTTGTTTACTATTGAGTACACTTTCGAATTTGGTTAACAATCGAATTAGGAGTGGATAGTGATTGATTGGAATCGTATTTAATTTCGGTACTTATTTGTTGTTGGAATGTAGTGTTTGGGTGATAATGATGTAGGTACCGTCAGCCACATAGCCAAGCCACAATAAAGGTATACGTTTTTTAAGAATTAAGAAAATAACTCTTAGCTATTACGTAACGTATAATGTTTCCACTTCTAGGACACAGACCTCCTCTCCTCAGAAAGAAGTTGGCCGTACTCCATCACGCGGGTCCAGTGCGGGTTGGTATAATATTATGTCTCATGTCTTCGAATTTTCGGTCCTAGTAAGTTTTTGTTCAACGTTTTGAGAGCAGGGGTGATGAAATTATTTACACAGAGTAAAGCGCCTGGGTTTCAACCTACGACCTACAATTGCATCTTACATGAAATGATGAAATACAATATAATACAATGTGTAGAAAAAAAATTGTGTTAATTTTATCAATATCATTCTTCGAGATGATAATGACGATTCGTAATAAAATTTCATTCGCATAATAAGTTTTAAAGGGTGTTATCAAATTGCATCCTGGTTGCGTAATTACACCACACATTATCCATTGCTTTATAGGATTCGGAAAATTGGTCTACCCAACAACGTAAATAACGCAATGAATGTTGTTGAAGTGTTATAATGAAACGAACTGATAGTGTGATATGCAATAACACCGCTGCTCGAGACTGATAACCGATCTTCTTAATCTTTTCGTGTGGTTAGTGACTAACCTGGTGTCAGAGTTTTCATGCTGCCCATGGGCCTCTGACTTAGCTTCACATGCTGTTGAGAAATATCTCTCAGACATGCTGGTTTCCTCACGATGTTATCCTTCACCGATTGATAACCGATCATCACCCACAAGATATCCAAGTATTGGTTTTGTATTGAACAGTTGCGCATCGGATTTTTTTGTTTTTTAATGAGAACTCGAAATGGTGATGTTCTAAGAAAAAATCCTACTGCTTAACATAGGCCTTAGAGGCTGCACCACAAAACGCTGTGCTAAGTCTTCATTCATCATTCATCCAGACATTTTTAAAATTTTTGGGCGTGGGTAATCATCAAATGACCCTTCCCGCTCTGGATGGAGTGGAGGGTTCTCTGCCTTTTCGCCGAAAATTGTTTGCCAGATTTTCACTTGCCAACCAACGTCTCGCAGAACTTTATTTCGCCGAATAATCATTTGCCAACTTATCATATAATTTTGTTTTATTTCCCAACCTCACAGTTACCAACTGTACTTACTCGAAGCAACCATGCCCCGAGAGAACCTGTGTCGCCCGAAAAGTCAGGGAGCGTCATACTCTAACCTAACCTAACCTAACTGTTTCCTCTTACAAAAGCGATTCGTCATTCGTCTAATAGTTGTGTGGCCTAGTGAAATGGTTGATAAATGATAAATGTCCCAAACGTTTTGTGTCATTATAATAATCAGCTTAACAATAATTCTACCAAATGAAACGTTGTCATACAAAAATTTGCTAATTGTTAGTTGTCAAAGTAAAACATCGGCGAAACGTTGGTTGGCAAGTGATAGCCTGGCAAACATTTTTTTGCGAAAAGGCAGGACACCGGAGTGGTGGCAGTGTCTGACTAATACCCATCCATGTTACGGGGTAGTGGTAACCCTTTCGGACAATCCCGCTGACCCGGCAGGCTTTGGTCCTAGTGGGGGGCCTACCACCTTCCACATCCAGTCTGACCCAAGCACTTTGTTAAGGTCCATCTAGCTGGGGGCTTCTCAGACTACAGAAAACTTGCATCGTGTAAAAGGGCCTTATCTCGCAATCAGCCAAGCTTAGTGGAGATTCAGTACAGTATGAAACTGTAACTAACTATAAGGGCCAGCCCTACAAGCTTACGGGATTTCTTTCTTTATAGACTTTTAAACCACTAATCTCATTCAGATGGCATTCGTGCTCGCCTCCGCGCATCGAGGATTATTGCAAACTCCTGTACTATGTTCAGACTTAGCTGTAATAATATGTATGTTTACTGAAAAATTGGGATTAGTTGTGGCATTTTAGGATTCTTGCGATGATTCCCAATGAAACTTTATTAATTAAGGCTATGACGACTTCAATTAAGGACGACCAAACTTTCATTCTATGGTAATTTTTTCCAAATTGAACCTGGAATTTTTGGATTGGATTGGATTTTGGTATTCTAGATACTGCTTGGTGTCCGTCTTAGTACTTTTTTTGATAAATAAGTTATCCCACGGGAATGAACTACCGAGATAAAATGTATCCTATGTGCTAACCCAGGTCATGGTCTGACTGTGTACCAAATATCATCGAAATATGTTCAGCCGTTAGGACATGGAAGCGTAACACACAAACCTACCAACAAACTCACTTTCGCATTTATAATATTATTAAGTTACGATAGTCTCTCGCGTGACACAATGAGCAGTTCACAAAAACTAAACGTCACCATCAAACGTGAAATATTCTCTAAATACCGATTTTTCCATCTACATTGCATTCAGACACAATTAATTTTAAATTCTTTATTAAGGGCTTTCGGTTTACAGTTTTTCATCATCAAACGACTAAGTACTATCTGTGCTCAAGAGATAAATGATAGAATAAATGCGGCGGCATCTTGCTGCCCGATCGCCGCTGGAGCGGCGAGTGATGACGATTGTGATTCAGAATACGTTGGTAGTAACCTGTGTAAACACAGAAACTGATCATTTTCTTTAATTTTGAAGTCTTTACTAGAACCAGGCTTTCGTACTGGCTATTTCTGTCATCGTCATTCTCTTCTCCCAATTTATATGGTCTCAGCGCTCGTCGTTATATCGATTGTAACCTCCTTTCTCTTCATATCATCCTTTACAAAGTCCATCCGTATTTTTTTTGATCCCCTTATTTTATAGCTATCCACACTCATACTCAAAACTTTCCTCACGTGGCTATTTATGTATAACTACGTAATACGCGGATGCAAGTGGTTTATTTTTACAACCTAGGTACTTTTTATTGGTTTTCGAACCGCAAGATCTTGCGCTCTACGATGAAATTGCAATAGTTGGGGATAACTGGATGTCCTTTCAACTTCGGAACAGGCAGGCAATCAGCACTACCGTCAATTGCCTCCTAAATTTAACCTAAATTGTTAACGTCGAGCAAACCACTCCTCCTGACTACAACCTTAGATGGTAAAAGAAAGAATCAAAAAAAGAACGCGGATTTTTTATAAAACCAACATTCGTATAACGTATTTCAAGCTCATGAAATATTTTTTTAATTTATAGCTGGTCAAAAAACACCATGTGATTTAGTTGATCTATGGATGGATTCTTTTTTTTAAAAACTATGAAAGAATTTTGATCCGAATGAGGGTATAACCACTAATATCGGACCAAAAATCCCTTATGAGAAATCAACTCTCTTTACGAGACCGCGAAATAAAACCAGAAGTATTGCAACTTTTTTTTATAAAATCAATTTTAGAACCAAAAAGCTAACTTTCTGGAGCTACTCTTTTCAATTATCGCTGACCGATAATCATCAGGTTTCGTTGTTGATCTGTAAATGGAATAAAAATTACATTGCTGACCTGTCATAGGTTTGAAAATGAGGCTGAATAATGAGACAGTAGAATATCTTTATATAATGCTTAACTGGCAATTATCTGCATGCATCCAGCTCTACACTCAAGCCAAAAACTCGCCGCACACGATTCTTATTCTCTCTAAATGGGGTACTAAACTCTTTGAATGGGATGCAAAACTCTCTGAACGAGATGCTAAACTCTACGAATGGGATGCTAAACTCTATGAACGCGATGCAGAACACTTTGAAAGGGATGCTAAACTCTCTGAATGGGATGCTAAACTCTATGAACTGAATGCAGAACACTTTGAAAGGGATGCTAAACTCTACGAATGGGATGCTAAACTCTCTGAACGGAATGATAAACTCTCTTGACGAAATGCAAAACTCTCTGAATGGGATGCTAATATCTCTGAACGGAATGCTAAACTCTCTTAATGGAATGCAAAACTCTCTGAATGGGATGTTAAACTCTACGAATGGGATGCTAACTTCTCTGAATGGGATGCTAAACTCAACGAATGAGATGCTAACTTCTCTGAATAGGTTGCTAAACTCAACGAATGGGATGCTTATTGCTCTGAATGGGATGCAAAACTGTCTGAATGGAATTCGAAACTCACTGTACCATAATGAAGTAAGGCAGTGCAATAGCAAATGTTTTGTGTGCTCATCCATCTTATGGTCCTCAAGCATAATTAAAATATCGCGCCTGTATTCCCTGAACAACGTGCTGGTGAGTGTGTCGTTGTTGCCCACTTCTATAAAGATATTCCAGTGTCTACTCTAATTACAATAATAATATGCGGGACGTACCGATTCCATCTTCGTCATCTAAAGACAGCCATCTCAGCTCGTTGTGGATGTTTTCCAAGTTTTCAATATTATTTAATTTTTCCTCTCTTAGCTGTGCTTCTGACAACTGAAATAATAAATAGTTAAGATTTTATATTATTTTATTTTGAAACTTTTTTTTTTACACTTGTTAGCCTTAACACTTGAGAGCCTTTTCACAGACTGCCAGTTTTCATATAAATCGGTCGAATATCCAATTTATGGATCGTGATGAAGCCGTGTTAATTCAAGCAGAGATATTCAATTGTTTTCAATATCGATTTGGCTATCGTCCTGTGCTATCAGAGTGTATAAAAGTTCACATGCTATTTGTGTGCAACAACTTGCTTGTTATCAGTTATCTAATTGCTCATTTCACGCTTGTGTACAAAGCCAATGTAGCTATGGACTGCTTGAATGAAAAACTCTTTGTTAAATTATTTATTAAGTTCCACAAACTAAAGTAACGTTTAAACTTATTAACTAACACAGTGTCAGCAGTCCTTTAAAAAATTACTTTCTGCCCTCTTTTGTACGTAATAGCCTTTTTTTGAGGGTGGGAAATCATCCAATGACTTTTCCCACTCTGGGTGGAGCGGAAGGGAGTGTCAGACTCTTACTGACTAAAACCCATCCATGTTCCTTCCTTAGCCCTTTATGTTCCGGGGTAGCGGTAACCCTTTCGGACAATCCCGCTTACCCGGCAGGTACCTATTAGCCTAGCTTGTCTACAGATCTCTTACTCATTTTGTATCGGGAATATATTACATAGCCTGTAGGGCAATGTTCCCCGCGCATAGAGTTAGGTGGCCAGTCGTTTTCCCAGCGCCGCGCCGTGGCGATAACTTGTGTTAGGTATAGCTAAGTACCTACGAGATGTCATTGTACGTAATACTCATGGTCATTGGAATATAATTTGTATTGTACACTATGATTTTATTTATTATCCTTCTCCAACCACGATACTCATAAGGTCTCAACATAGCCTTTAAGACATTTTGTGTATTATGTTAACAAATATTCATTTATATAAAAAGGTTATTTTTATTATTAAAAGAAAAACTTATGTAAGTTTCATGTTTTTCGCAAAGTTTTTTGGACTTACTTACTCTTAGGTATACTTCTCCATCACACGTTCTTTTTTATTTTTTTATTCATCTACCTATGTAAATGCGCTTAAAAATATGCCAGCATGCAATATGAAAACAATACAGGACCTAAAATTTTATACAATCTAATAGAAATCACAAAGTTTGGAGAAAGAAGGTTTGTGTCTCGTTACATTTTATAACCTTTTGATAGCAATTCAAACATGCCAACAGAATTGCTCGGCACAAGAAGAAAGTAACGATTATCATCATTTACCTCGAACCTGCGATCATTGACCTCTTCTTTATCTCGTATGTCTCTGGTTCTCCTATAATTGAGGTTTGTCTGAGCATCCGCACCGTATCGCCTTCTACTATAAGGGCTGAAGTAAGGGTTCAGAGGTCTTACTTCTCTCCGTCTAAGATTGCCAATAACCATGTGATTGTTGTCATTATAATAAAAGTCTTGGAACTGAGAATAAACCATTCCTAACTGCACAGTGAAATAAGCACATAAGAAAAACGAATGAACCATTTTGTAAATGGAACGTGAAGGTAAATGCAAAAGTCACGTGGTAGTAATTGACTTAATTTGAATATGGAACGGATTTGGTCAGACACAAATTAACGGTGGTGCGATGCAAACGTGTTTTTAAAAAGGGAACGGAAACTTGAAATAAATAAATCAATGAAAAAAAAAAGATTGATAATCAGGCTGGCAACATTTTTTATTTAAATATTATGATTGTAATTTTTTATTGAGTTGTAAAAGTTTACGATACAATTTTCAATGGTATAGTTAAATAAAATCATTGGATTTGAGTTAGGTAATACGTACATGCATTCAGGAAACAATTCCAGTCTTTGACGAAAAGTTATTGAGGACAAAAAAATATAATTATACAGTTTGTTTCTCTTGCAGTCTGTGGTAATTTCTTGGTGACGAGGCTAGTACATCAAGCTACCCCAATCTGTCAAATTTCTTTGATACATTTTTAACTTTGTTACAAATACATAAGGTTCATGTTCAATTGGGAATATTTGACAGTTTGGGATAGCTTGATATGCTGGCGGCTGTACATGATTTGATTGTAATTTTCAAATGCTGTAGTTACATCAACATGTTTAGAGTGTAGGTACATCACAAGATGTATTCGTTTTGTATCAATGTGTCTTGTGCAACGTCGTTGATACCACAACCGAACTCTGTGAATTTTGTTGCTTAACATTAAACAAATATTTATTTTAGAATCTTATTGCAATGTAAGCTTATAGAGCCTGTAATTTTACAAATCGGTCAAAATTAATCTACTTGCTTATCTATACTAATATTATAAAGAGGAAAGATTTGTTTTTTTTTTGTTTGAAATGAATAGGCTCCGAAACTACTGGACCGATTTAAAAAAATTCTTTCACCGTTGAAAAGCTTAGTTTTCTAGGAGTAACATAGGTTACTTTTTATCCCGGGAAAAATAACGGGTCCCACGGGAAAGACCACGGGAGCGAAGCCGCGGGCAAAGTGCTATTGCTTATAATCTAAGGGCGCTTCCACATTAGGACGTTAGAAACTCGTCAGGAGCGCGGCAGAAGCACATGCCTTCACCGCAGTATCCTTTTAGACGTTTCATACGAAATAAGCAATAAGCTAAAAGTAGATTATTTTTTCCCGATTTCTAAAGTTTACTGGCAGTTATGGATTCCGGATGGTTGATGGTTAGTCTTCTTCTTTTCGTGTGGTTAGCAATTAACCTGGTGTCAGAGTTTTATGCTGCCCATGGGCCTCTGACTTAGTTTCACATGCTGTTGAGAAATATCTCTCTGACATGCTGGTTTCCTCACGACGTTTTCCTTCACCGATTTTTAAACAAGCTATAATTATAGAATACGCACATGTATCCGTAAAATCAGAGGTGCGTGCCTTGGGTTCGAACTCGAGACCTATGACTTGGCAGTCACACCACAAGACTATCACTGCTTATAATTATGCTGATGGTTAGTAGGTTTTTACTTAATTCTGTCTGTCAGACATAGTTTCACGCCGTAACAACGATTTGGATAGATCAAGACCTAGGTTAGGACATTGGATAATACTTTTTATTCCGGTAGCACGTTCTCCTGGTATAATCACTGACCCCCATGCAGGTGTAACCGCTGGCTAAAGCTAGTCATTTATAAACAGCACCACATGATCTTGTAACATGGCATACGTGTAACAAACATGTTTAATAGTTGTTTGTTCTCACATAAACACAAAACAGTTTAAACAATTTCAAAACAGCACGAGTTATTTACGTAGCACGCGATACGTGCATTGTTGTGATAACTATCTATGTTGAATAGTTCCAGGAGTTTAGTAAGGTAGGAAATTGACATATTGCTTGATAAAACTGTTTGATAAATTTTTCTTTTTATAAGATTAATCAAGTCATCATCTGTCTAGCCTTTTTCCAACAATGTTGGGGTTGGCTTCCAGTCTAACCGGATGCAGCTGAATACCAGTGTTTTACATGGAGCGACTGCCTATCTGACCTGCACAACCCAGTAACTAGGCACTACGATACCCCTTGGTAAGTCTTTATATGATAAATCAAGTCTATGCTTTAATTAAGTTATGATGAGTGATGTATCTGGTAGGAAACTCTATCGTCAAATATTTACGGATTCCCATATATACAATACTATTATCTACATCTCTTTTTCACTTCTCCTTTCGCAGGTCTGCTGCAAGAAATTTATTTAGAAATAAGCAGTACCTCTGTACTAAGACTATCTAGGTAGTATCTTAATGTATTTTACAGTGTGTACATACATAATAATATAAATAAATAAACTTTCACACTCCGTTAAAATTTAGTGGATGAATTTACAAAATTTATTTCTAGTGCTTCATCTAAATGCGAAAGTTTGGATGGATGTTTGTTAGAACGCTAGAACATCTGATCAGATCTGGTTGACATTTGGCACAGATATATTACAATCTGGAATAGCATATAGGCACTTTGTATCCCGATAAAATGCACGATTCCCATGGGATAATTTGCTATATACACGCGGATGAAACCGCTGGCAAGCCTAGTGTAAAGTTTTATGGTTCTAGACGCTTTTTTTTAGTATATTTAAATTGTTTCTTTGTAGGCCAATTGCTGTTTCAGAAAATGGACGTGCTTTTTTACAATAGAGGTTTACCTTTGTAAAAAGTGAGCTGGTCATTACTTTGTTATTTGTTATTTTAATGACTGCTACCTCATTAAACATGCCGTCATAGATTATTATTATGTATTACTCGTACGGGTTAAGAAGGTGAAGACGGGTTAAATTAAGAGGTGTCACGTATTAACAGCAGTGATAGCCTAGTGGTGTGACCGTCGGACTGCCAAGTCATAGGTCTCGAGTTCGAACCCACGCACCTCTGAATTTACGGATTCATGTGCGTATTGTATAAATTATCACTTGCTTAAAAATCGGTGAAGGAAAACATCGTGAGGAAACCAGCATGTCTGAGAGACATTTCTCAACAGCATGTGAAGCTAAGTCAGAGGCCCATGGGCAGCATAAAAACTCTGATACCAGGTTAGTCACTA
Source organism: Hyppa rectilinea (assembly GCA_951799385.1). Taxonomy (NCBI): domain Eukaryota; kingdom Metazoa; phylum Arthropoda; class Insecta; order Lepidoptera; family Noctuidae; genus Hyppa; species Hyppa rectilinea. Next base: position 5,944,044 of record OX637302.1, on the reverse strand, counting down.
GCCATACGGAAAGAAGAAGAAGACGTAGTAAGGGGCGAGCGTAATGCCACAAGGCCTGCAGCAACCCACGAAATTGAATCTGTTATACTTTTTTGTTCTTGCAAAATGTGCTTTGTGATCGTAACAGACATAAACCAAAATTCAAAAATTTTAGGTAGAGTTAGAACTATCTTCAAACGTTATCTTTTAATATAAAAGTGAAAGATCATGCAGTAACTGATTAATCGCGAACTCTCAAAAACAAATGGACCTACAAGATGAAATTTGGCATAGACGTAGATTATGAGTAGGAAACTAAGAATCAACTAAGAAAAGATTTTCAGGAAACTCCCCCCGTGATGGAATGAAATAGGGAGTGGAAGTTTGTATGAAAAAATTTGAATACACGGACGGAGCCGTAGGTAGCTGCTAGTCTTTCTCTTTCTTTTAACAAAAAAGAGAAAGACTAACCTGGTATCAGAGTTTTTATGCTGCCCAATGGGCCTCTGACTTAACTTTAAATGCTGTTGAGAAATATTGTGATGAATAGCTGCTAGTGATTTCATAAAATAGTCATTCCATAGGGTAATTTCGACCCCTTAAACGGGGTACAACTCTAAATTGCGAAGTCCCACTGCTAAAAACCAACTTGTGTTTTCCAAGTCATGAACATTTTGTAAATTAGTGAGCATTTTTTATCCGTCTGCCGTTTACGTGCAATTGCACATATTTCACCAACAAACAACTTCTGTGCAAGTGTTGCATGCAGCCGGCTTTAGCCGTGAAAGGAATAAATTACTCTATAAATGTGGCTGCAAAACTTGAGCTCAAAGTTGAGTACCTAAAAGAAATGTAGATTTGCTGCTTTTAAGTAAGATAAGTATAATGCGTTCAGTGCCTTGTTCTCCACTGCAAATACACGGGAAAATAATGTGTTTGTAAGGAGCTTATTTGAGCAAGCAAATATTTTTGGTTAAGGTACTGGGTACTTAATTAACTAAGAAAAGAAACGCGTTTAAATTAATCTTACCATAATCTTATCTTACTATAACAACGTGGAGCATCAATGATGACATTAATTTAACACACATATTATACGTTTTCACATTTTCGTTTCATGAAGGTATTATATTTCGATTAAACGTTATGTTTTACGGATTTATTTAAAATGACAGAAAATAGCATCTGAGAGCAAGCTGTACTTAAACAGCTGTCGCGCAGCGGTCATTTGCCGGGGTCACGCATCAATGAAAGTATAACGAATAAGCAGTACTGTTAGGGTTAAACAACTGCAAAAAGTAGCCGAATTTATTTTATTATTTAGTTTGTTTGAATTTGTTTTGTCAATTTGCGATTTATTTTAACTTTTCAACGTTTATTAATGGGGTCTAGCCCTACCCGTGTTTTAAATTAATGTCACATTTGTACACATTATTTATTTATATTATAATAATTATTATAAATGTGGAAGTTTGGATGGATGTATGCTTTTAATCACGCCAGAACGGCTCAATTGACTTGGATGATAATTGGCACAAATATAGATTATAGTCTGGAATAGCACATAGAATACCTACTATTTATTCCTGTGTGATAATTTCCGACATTCACGCGGGCGAAGCCGCGGATAGAAACTAGTAATATTACAAATGTGAAAGTTTGTATGCTTGAATGTTTAGATGATTGATACTTAGTTACGAAATACGGCTGTACGGATGTGGATGAAATTTGGCATACAGATAGAACATAACCTATCGTAGAACATCCCGGAGTATGTTCCCGTGGACTAAGGTCTAACCTACATATGGGTGGAGCCGCTGGCACAAGCTAGTAATAAATGATTAAAAATGTCGTAACTGATAAAACGAATGAGTTGCAGGTTGAGAATAGACAAGCTTTATTGCTCTATAAATAGTTGTGGTACATTATTAGCCTAGTACATATTTTATCCACTAGATGGCGTTAGTATGAAGTAGACTTTATTTTGATACTATTAAACATATTTTAACAGTAACTATATTTTTACTCTTAATGAGACTTTCAGAAACCAAATAACATGTTACTAAATTATGTTATTGTTAGTAAATAATTTTCTTGCTCAAAAATGTATTTATTATATTTTCATAACTTTCTAATTAACTTTTCCGGCCGTCGATATTGTCGTATCGAAATTTAATAGAAATTCTATGTTAACAAATAAATAAAGACGCATTTGAGTTTGAGTTTGATGTTCTTGTAAAGTAAATAAGTGCTGCTCTCGACTGAAAAGTTCTGGAATAAATTGTAACAAACTTCGATAGGTAACGAGCAGGTATGTCAGTACTAATGGAACTCATTTACATACGCAATGTACAAGGTACATTTACTTTTATGTTTTATCGATAAACTTGGGTACAAAGTTTAAAAATATATGTTTATTTGGTGAAACTCAGAAGTGTTTTTATGAAGTACCGATTGAGTACTATAATAATAATAATATATCTATAGTCACGCCTCGGAGGTGAGCAAAGCATAAATTATTGTCTCTACGATTAAAGATCGAAAATAAAATTTGCAACTACATACATGAAATATATTTTAATGTATTTAATACAAATTGATTGAATGTTCAGAGGGTAGCCGAGATCGGATGTCCGCTATCTTAAGAAAACAAAAACAAAAAAATAAATTTGCCCTAAAACTTACCATCAATATGTGAATTAAAAACATTAAAATTTATTACATGTATGTTGTTTATTTAATAGTCGATACATATTGAATTGTTTGTACATAAAAATTCACATGATGATACTTTCTTGTTCTATACTTTTTAGAGCATGATTTTTTAGTACCTTCTTAGTCGGGTATTATTTTTTTGTTGCTGTAAACAAGTAATTATTTGTGGAAGTACATTAGCAACAGGGTCAATGTTGCGGAGTCTGGGTCATTTGGACCCTTTTATACAATGTCTAGACTTGTTTGTAGTTTATTTAACCGTAAAATGATCAATACAGGAGACTGGTTTCTTGCTAACTTAAATTGTTTCTGGGTAACTTGTTTTTATTGATATGTTGTTAGGTATTTGTAATTTATTCAAAACTATGTTTGTATGTCAAAGTTTGGGAATACAAGGAAAACAGATTCTGCGTAGATAACAACTGTAATAAAACAGGTAGCGTCGCCTGTAAACTCTTCTGAAAGATTCGGGCTTTTAATCAGGCTTTGGTTTTTGATATTCAGGGTGAAATTGAATTCATGGGCATTATTTTAATTTTAATGAACTACTTTCTAGGAAAATTTCATGAAAAGGATATGGTCCTGTAAGCGTGGTCGTGGTGGTCATTTGCCTGATGTTATTTTCCACTATTATCGGCATACCTTCCTCTTTATAATGAAATAAATATCCAATCATTTATATTAAAAAATGGCATTTTTGTTTGAATATCAAAATAACACCTCTTATTGGAAAACCCTGTTGATTATAAGTTGTAAGCATTTTTCATAATTTACGAGTAGAGTTGCACATTGTAAAAAAATATTCTTTGGAAACTCCCCCCGTAAAGGTGGAAGTTTGTATAAAAATTGTCGACGTCAGTCGCGTCAATGACGTCCTTTGATATTTATGTGAAGGCTATATTTAGTCTTTTAATTAGTAAAGATACATTGTAAAATCAAGAATTAGGCGTGATTGAACTGTGGTTCCAGCTATGCAGCATTGTTGCTGTAAGATGGATAGAAGTAGATTATCATTCTTCTTTGCATAGAAAACTAAGATTATGTTATGGTGTGCCAGAAGGTATCATATTAGGACCTAAGTCCAACAGTCCCGTGAGGCTGAATAGTAGAAATAGAATGGTAGCTAGGTACCTATTTTAAGAAAATAACTAGAAAGTTAATTAGGGCAATAACTCGGGACAAATGATGAGTGTAGAGACACAACCTGAAATTTAAACAAGGCGAAGGCAATTAACGTGGCTATTTGAATTAGCATGGTTAATGGTGACCGCACATTCCCGTAAATGACGCCGCGTTCAACCCTGAGTATAATACTATTTTTATTCGGTGTTGAGATATTGAAGTTAATATGAAAAGTTTGGGAGGATGGATGGATGAACGTTTGTTCCTCCTTCACTCAAAAACTACTACACAGATTTCGATGAAACTTTCCAATAATATAGCTTATACATCAGAATAACACATGAGGAGCTCGTGGCTAAGTAATAACAGTCGCACGGATTGATCCTTCAGGTGAAGCTACGCTTGCCGGGGTTTGCCTGTGGATGGGTGACCATCTTTAGATATCGAGACTTCCCCCATGCGTCGGAAAGCACGTTAAGCCGTTGGTCCCGGCTGTCATTCGTGGATCTTTGAAAGTCGTTACGGGTAGTCAGAAGCCTGAAAGTCTGACAGCCAGTCTTACCAAGGGGTATCGTGTTACCCACGTTACTGGGTTGTGGAGGTCATATAGACAGTCGCTCCATGTAAAATACTGGTATTCAGCTGCATCCGGTTAGACTGGCAGCCGACCCCAGCATAGTTGGGAAAAGGCTAGGCAGATTGATTGACATCAGAATAACACATATATCCTACAATTAATAAAAATTTTGTGTGATGTGGTCATAACATAAAGTAAGAAGTAAAGGCTAATTTTCTAGCAGAAATCAGAGCCCAGAGCCCTAGGCTTCCAAACCTGCCAGGGTGCTTCCATCCTGCCAAGGGGCGATGTGGTTAAGTGGTAATTAAGGCCACGTACCGAAATCTCAAAGCCTGCAAGCATCTGAATTAATAAATCCAATTTCCTTTCGTAATAACGTGAGCTTCTTGGATCAATAACGTTGAGAGATGAACAGGAATTGTGGTTTCTTTAGCAGTAAGTCTGAAGATATGTACGATTTGAAACGTTACGTTTTTGATGAACGTGGGAATCAATTAGTGTTAACTGCGTATGCGGGAGGTTGTATATTTATCAGACTTGACGATACTAAAAGCATGTGCTTGGTTAAAAGTAATTATAGTCTGTTTAGTTATTCTCAGTTACAAGAGTAATGAAAACAGTACTGCGGTATATTTTAAACATGAAATAATATCGTTTAACTTTTTCATACAATTCAATCTTTTCTGTATTTTCGACTGGTTAAGTGACTAACCTGGTGTCAGAGTTTTTATGTTGCCCATGGGCCTCTGACTTAGCTTCAAATGCTGTTGAGCAATGTGTGCACTCACGATGTTTTCCTTCAACGATTTTTAAGCAAGTGATAATTATTATATTGATAATAATTATTTGTATTATATTCAATCAAAACTTCACAATATATAACACAATTACCTTGTGTACAGTAATTACAGTATAAGCTATAAAACAAGAGCAGTGATAATGGCCGCGACATGCGAGTAGTAGGTCGTGAATACGAACCTAAGCAGGCATTTTTCATTGTGTAAATTATTTCGTCACCACTGCATGTCCTGGACTCCAAATTCGACGACATGCGGCATCCACCAACCCGCACTGGGGCCACGTGTGTTACACCCCACTCCCTCTACTAGCAAGTTGAGAACTGTGTCCCAGCAGTGGGAACATTAAAGGCTGATTATGTATTTTAATTAATCTAGTGGATGAGCATATAAACGTTTAAAAAACATACAAATTATAATGGATTTCCATCTCCTTACTGATATTGATACAATTACTTTGTAACTTTTCTCCTGTAGTGCTATTCTGTAAAATATCATGGTGAAAACGTAGGTGAAGTTTAGTCAGTAAGTTAGCTGTTAGTTAAGTTAGCTGTCAATGGTGACAATCTCTGGCATTAGGTGGAACGACATCTCTCTTCACCTTAGTTTTCACGGCGAGATTTTTACAGAATCAACCGATAGTTATTATTTTGCATCCAATTCTTTCCAGTAATTGATAGAAATGACATGTTTTTAAACCTCCGTACTTGAGGCAAACAAACTGTATAACTATGGATTTAGTTCCAACGAAGCTCTAAGGACCAACTAAGACCACAATGTATTTTTTTATTTTGTAACGCACGAGTAACTTGTTTTATGAATTTAAAACATTTCAAAGAATTGTCTTAGTTACAAAAGAGAATGGCAAATTGTTTTTTTTTAATGATTATTAGAAGTTATTTTGTTAGTTATAGTTGTATAGTATATAGGTAGGTTTAATGCAAATGTTAAAATGATCAAAGCTTATTAAGAAACCAATTTTTTGAATTAAAACGTTAAAATATCGCAATTTCCAAGTGAGAGGACACGTTTTCTTTACTAAAATTATAAAGAGGAAATATTTGTATGTTTGTAACGAATAAACTCAAAAACTACTTAACGGATCTGGATCAAACTTGGAACAAAGATAGATAGAACAGAGAAGTCTGGAACAGCATACCTATAAGCTACTTTATATCATCCCGGAAAAGTTTACGGTTCCCGTGGGATAATTTCCTACATACACGCAGGCGAAGCCGCTGGCAAAAGCTAGTATTAAAATATTTTTTTGTTTTAATGTCCGTACGGCACCATTTTGTTTCAAGACTTCTGATTGAGCGTACTGTCGTATAGTCAGTAGCATAGTGTTATTATAGTAATAATTATTTGCAGTCTAAATCTACGGAGAAATGAGGAATGTGTTGTGAAGAAAGTTTTGAGTATGAATATGGACGGCAAGGATGACTAAAGAAAGGATGGATGGACTGTGTGAAAGATGATAATTATGACGAGAAAGGGGGTGACTACTAATAGAGAATTATGGAAGAAAGAATACGTTGCGCCGATCTCAAATAAATTGTATTACGGCAAGAGAATGGAGTTTAATGAAGCTACTATCAAGGAATAACATCAATTTATTTTACACTGTTTACGAAACTTAAACAGACGTATTTGTAAACTTTCGTTGTTGTGGCTGACTGTACCCGTCAAGACAATACTTCAAGATAAAACTATTTAATTCGTGTTAGAATTCGTGTTGAAGTTCTGCCTCATTTTCTACAGTTTACGAGATGTCATGGGCATGGAATAAGTATGTACAATTATAGATAGGGCGTTTTGATTGTTGTGTGGCCATTTTGTGTTATGTATTCAATTTATTTCGTCCACGTGGTCCCTTATTCTTTTTCTAAAATAAAAGGAGCCTAAGGTACTCGTTATAACGTGAACTATCTGTCATAGATACTCGTCAAAATCGGAAATCGGTCCAGCCGTTTGGGAGATTAGCCGAAACAAACAGACAGACAGAAAAACATTTAGAAAAAAATATTTTATGTTATAATCACCGTATATACTTTCTTATGCGTTTATTAAAATGCTGTTATTTTGTCATTACAAAGAGATTATTGAATTTTATTTATATACTCTATAGGTACTCTATAGGTCTGTCTGGAGCGGGTCGTAAGGAATACTAAACGTATCCAGTGCGAATTAGTAAAAGTTACATGTCTTCAAATTTTAAGACATATCGGTTTCATCATGATGTTTTCCTTCACCGCTTTGAAGCAGTGATGATGAAATTAATTACACAAAATAATGTACCTAGCCTGGGTATAACGAGTTTAGGTTCGAACCCACGACACAACTCGCAAGTCGGTGCCGTTTCTACTGCATCACCACTGCTCTTGCATACATTAATATGCACATAGATTTTTGTGGATTTTTGTCATCCTAGCTAGTATAATTAACCGGGATTGTCCGAAAGGGTTACCGCTACCCCGGAACATAAACGGCTGAGGTAGGAACCTGGATGGGTTTTAGTCAGTAAGAGTCTGTCACTCCCTTCCGGTCCACCTAGAGCGGGACGGGTCATTTGATGATTTCCCATCCTCAAAACAAAAAAAACTATGATAATGCCTTGGTACGTAATAAAAGTACCGAGTATTCACGGCCGTTTTAAAATCCACCCAAGATAAATTGACCTGTCTGCTTTATATTCTAATCTACATTAGAAAAGGCATTTTTACATTTTCTTGTCACGTAAAAGGCTGCGAAAGTTTATAGTTGTCAGTAATACTTAAACCAAAGGGTCTCAGCTGAAATATATCTCCCAGGTGGAATCCATTACTTTTGCAGGGGATAAAAAATATATTTTCAAGTTCCAATTGTTTGAGAGGCCACTAAAACTCAGTTTTAGCTACTTCTGGAATTGATGAGTACTTTGGGAGGTGAATGAACCTTGTGAGCAGGAGAATCTTTGTAATATTTTGTACCATTTTCAAGTATGTATTAATGTGCCACCTATACTGGTATTCAGCTGCATCCGGTTAGACTGGAAGCCGACCTCAACATTGTTGGGAAAAAGCTAGTCAGATGATGATGATACTGGGGTGGCTTCCAATCTAACCGGATGCAGCTGAATACCAGTATTTTACATGGAGCGACTACTTATCTGACTTCTAACCAGCCAGTTACTGGTTACTTAGTAAGACTTGCTGTCAGAATTGTTGAGCTGATTACAACTGTCAAAGATCTACAAATGACAGCCGGGACCAACAGCTTAACGTGCTTTCCGAGGCATGTAATGGACCACAAACCGACCGTGGCAACCGTTGCTTAATTTCCAATTGACCCATGTGGCTGTTATCATTTAGCCACGAGCCCCACTTTAGGTATAAGTATGTATCTGCGGCATTACAAACGTGGTTTTGTGTACCTGATGAATAGGTGCCAATTGAGTTTGAGGTTAGTCAGGTAATCTCTGTAAAAATTAGAGCATAGATTCATTTTCGGTTTATCTAATAGCTTTAATTATATGAACCGAGAAATCATTCCGCTCAAGAAATTTAGTGCTGTTTGTTGACATAAACAAGCCAACTCAAATGAAATAAACGATAACATAAGCAGTAATAGCCTAGTGGTGTGACCGTCCGACTGCCAAGTCATAGGTCTCGAGTTCGAACCCAAGGCTCCTCTCATTTTTCGGATTGATGTGCGTATTGTATAATTATCACTTGCTTAAAAATCGGTGAAGGAAAACATCACGAGGAAACCGGTGGCATGCCTGAATGACATTTCTCAACAGCATGTGAAGCTAAGTCAGGGGCTCATGGGCAGCATAAAAACTCGGACACCAGGTTAGTCACTAACTACACGAAAATGAAAGAAGAACGGTAACATAACTTAATAAAAAATTGGCCTAAAGTACATGATTGTATAATATCTTTGTAACTATTATTTTGATCACCTTACGGCACTAGGGTGACCATAATGTGGGGCTTCTTGTGAAAATGATAAATGATTTTATTTTTGTAAAGAGTATTTTACAAACAGTTTTACCCCTCAAAAATATTTTGTAAATTAAATGTCGTCGGCGTTTCTTATCAACTACGTGGAGAAAAAATGCCGAAACAAACTCATATTGTGTCTGATTAGTTTGAGGAGTCATGTCTCATTAATTTAAACGCTACCAATATTAATGAGCATTATGCAACCTTTAACTTTTGATGGGGTTTGCTACAAATTCCAGGGGGCCTGGACAAAGTCACATTTTCATTAACGATAACGAAATTAGATAAATACGAAATGTATGGAATTGGCATAAGCTTTCGAAATGTGACGTGATCAATCGTTTTCGATCGCTAAGTGCTAGATAATGTCAAATTGTGTAATGAAACTCGATCAATATTCCCATACAAATGCGTTGACATGTGGCGTTCTTGACAATCCGAATCGCTGAGATTCGTAGAATTCGTATAATGTACTAGAAATGTTGGTGTACTGTAGGTACACCTCTGCTCTATTTATTCTGCAATATTAAATTTCATTTAATATAGATTAAATTGTTCAATGTCAGGTATCATTCTCAGAATTGTGACGTAATTCGAGCAATTTAAGTGGAACAAGAATATTGAGGCTGTTACCTCTGAGATAGATTTAAGTACGAACATAAATCAAATCTACATTTGGGTCAGGGGATCGAGACAACGATTAGGGCCTAGATTTCAAAGTAGTTACATTGAAATGTAGGTATGTATGATATTTTCTATCACGCTCATGAATTGTTAGTTACGTTTAGGTGGTTCTAATAACAATAGAATCATGTTCTATAAAATTCACCGCGAAAACATTACACACGCTCATAATAATTTAAGGAAAGTGAAGTAATTGATTTATCTATACTTAATATTATAAAGCAGAAGAGTTTGTTTGTTTGAACGCGCTAATCTCTGGAAATACTGGTCCGAAGTGAAAAAATATTTTTGTGTTGGATAGTCCATTTATCGAGAAAGACTAAGGCTATGTAACATCACGCTACGACCAACAGGAGCCGAGCAACGGTGAAACCACGCAGCTAATTTAAGATATTTTTTCCTCCGAATTTAGTATGCGCACTGCCAAAGTGTAGAGTTCCACACTTTCCACTGCCAGCGTCTATGCTACCTTCCACATACATTCTGTCAGCCTTCAAAGCATGAGTGAACAGGCATCTTCTAGGCCCGCTCGCTCCATTACAGACCTCATCCATCGAGCCGTCAGACATGACCGAGGTCAAGGGCCATTACATTATAAAAAAAAAATAAAAAAACATCCTACTTCAAAATTTTATTGTTTGAATTACAAAGTGTTGTTTGGAGAGCTGCATTTACTGCACCGACTATGTCGAATATCATCAATTGCCGCTCTTTAGGATGCAATGTAAATAAGATAATTATCTACTTTTTGACCACAAAGTATGGTCACCGTACATCTCAGTGGTTGACCTAATAGATTTATATCTTCCTCTCACAGATTTATGGTTGACATTGCCAAGGCCCTTGTTATTCTCAAAACAAAGCAAACTGGGACTTAGAAGCCCTTTTCAGGAAGAAATTTTCGAAAACGATTGTATCGCAAACATCCTTTTCAGGGCTTTTTTTGTAAAAACTTTAAAAATAAACCTTAACCCTTTGATCGTTATTGTATTTTGTAGATTGATTATTCATCTTTTGAAATGTTTTACGTCAATGGTTTGCTAATAATTTTATTTTGTGTGAATTGGCACGTTTTCTTTCATTTGTTTTTAGAGGCTTTAGAAAGTTGTGCATAAAATTCCCGGAAAGAACTGAAGAACGGGAGAGAAAATGTACACCAATTTATAATATCTTTTTCAAATACTACTACTATAGTTGTTTTTTTTCTCGTGGGTTGGTTTTGTCATTAAAAGTTAGAGAATAGGAATAGACGGCGGGTCTATTCCTATTCTCTAACTTTTATATATGTAATACATGGACTACAGGGATGATGATGAGATACAGGGACTTGAACATAACTGGTGAAATGTGAGTGAACTATGGGTTCCCTTCTGCTCTCCGGAAATACAGGCGTGATTTATTACTTTATGTTACGTTACGGTAATGGAAGAGTAGCTGCAGGTCTCTGTAGGCAGTTTGTAGGCAGCGGCGGTGACCTCTTGCGTCCGGCCCTAGTTCAATCCATGGTCCGGAGCGAGGGGGAATGGGAAGCAGTTATCTCCTTTAGCCAAGCAGTCATGCTAGCTTAGCAGATGGTGAGATGGTTGAGGGACAGTCTCACGCAGAGCTCACGCTTGTGCTCCACGCGCGCCTCAAAGAGATGTCAGCATTAAAGAAGGGGCCCGTGAGGGCCGAAACCTTGGGTCAGCGGGATTTTCCGAAAGAATTACATTTAGTCAGTAAGAGTCTGACACATCCTTGTGCTCCACTCTGAGCGGGAAGAGTCATTTGACGATAACCCACCCTCAAAAACTGCTATCACCAGTTTATCTGGTCAGATTGTCATCATGTAGATTATGACAATGTCCCTTTTGTTCAACAACAATACATTTTTCTTCATCAATCAATCTCTTAGATGGCAAACAATAAAAACAAGCTCATGAAGAAAGGAACTGAAACAGAAAATGTATTCAAAGTAAGGTGATTTTAATACGATTTCGCTTCTCATCAAAAGTTACGGTTTAGGGACGGTGCTCCTCTTACGATTTCTTTTCTGATTTGATTTTATTCGGAATCTTGCAATTTTTATCGTTTTCAGTTCTTCAATGAGTTAGCTTAGAACGTATTTGTGGTGCTATTCTGTAAAAATCTCACCGTGGAAACGTAGGTGAAGTGAGTTTAAAGTGAGCTGTCAATAGTGACAATCTCTAGCATTAAATGCAACAACAGCTACCAGCAATCCATAAAAATTGCACGGTGAGAGTTTTAAGGAATCAACCGACTGTTCTAGAAGCTTCATTCTCAAATAAATAGTTAGCAAATAACTTAACCAGTCCAGAATTACATAGTATTCAAACCATTTATCAACTGTTATATGTTTAATTAAACTCACATATGTAGGTATGGAACACTAGCTTCTGCCCGCGACTTCGTCCGGGAGAAATTTTATAAAATATATCCTATGACACTCGACGAGCTCGTGGCTAATTAATAACAGCCGCACGGGTCGATCCATCAGGTTAAGCTACGCTTGCCGGATTGCTCTGTGGATGTGTGCATGACATGGGTGGGAGGCATGAAGGAGTCTCGAGTTGTTAACATGGTCCCCCCATCCACGGACCAACCCCGGCAAGCGTGGCTTAACCTGATACGTACGCGTGAACTCTATATGTGCGACTGTTATTACCCATCTATATACAAAAAATGAAACCCGTTTTCCTTGGTCACGGCATCACGCGTGAATGGCTGGACCGATTTCACTAATTCTTTTTTTGTTGTATTTGTTATTATTAGGAGAAGGTTCTTACGGAAAAAAATATTAAGAAAATCTCTCAGAAATATTGAAAAATATACATTTAATTTCGCATATTTAAAAAAACGCGCGTAACGAATGTCAATGTCATTCACAGCCATAGACTATATTGAAAGAGCATTGTTTGTTCGGAAACGTGGTTCCTTAATTAAATCTATAATATAAAAATGAATCGCAAAATGTGTTGCGATTCATTTTTTAAGCGCATAACTCAACAACGCCTGGACCAATTTGGCCAATTCTTTTTTTGTTCTGTTTGTTATTGTCAGGAGAAGGTTCTTACATACAAAAAAAATAGGTAGGGTAGGTAGGGTAGGTAGGGTAGGTAGGGTAGGTAGGGTAGGTAGGGTAGGTAGGGTAGGTAGGGTAGGTAGGGTAGGTAGGGTAGGTAGGGTAGGTAGGGTAGGTAAGGTAGGTATCATAGTTAAGACAGGACAACGTCTGTCGGGTCAGCTAGTATTTAATAAAAATGAAGTAAGAATTAGAGTTGAAAGGTGGAATAGAAGACGAAGTTTATCAAAATAATACGTATAATCACAAATAACACAAGAACAATATATTGAAAGTAAAACTATAAAAACAATCGAGAGAATTTTTCTTAAAACACAAGTAACAATCAATAGGTATGCCGTTGCTAGGTAACCAAATTATTGTTCCAATTTTAATATCTCCTCTCAACAAATACCTATTAAGTCAGAAATCTTTCTGATCCTCGGTCGTGCTAACGGCTTGGTCAGGATATCTGCTAGCTGATCTTCACTAGATACCTTGTCAACTTTTAGCTCACCGCCAGTTACCAATTCTCTCACAAAGAAATGTCGAACCCGGATATGCTTAGTCCGTCGATGGAATTCAGGATTTTCAGCCAGCCTGATTGCAGCTTCGTTATCCACTCTTAAGCATGGAATCTCCTTAAGAGTGCCAAGATCACTCATGAGCCGAGAGAGCCAAACAGTCTCTCTAGCTGCTTCACTAGCAGCTACTACTTCTGCCTCAGTGGTCGAAATTGAAACACTTGCTTGTCTTTGGCTTAGCCACGAAACCGCTCCTCCTGCATACATGCACAACACTCCAGTAGTGGACCTTCCAGTGCTGATATCGCCTGCATGATCAGCATCACTGTAGCATTCCAATATGCCTGGTTTATAATCTTTCTTGTACATGATACCTAGATCTGGCGTGTACTGCAAGTATCGCATTATGCGCTTTAGTCGAACACAGTCTGCTTCTTCTGGGTTTTCCAGACTTCGTGAGACTACACTTACAGCATATCCAATGTCAGGTCTAGTGCATACCATCAAGTAAGCTAAGGCTCCAACAATTTGTCTGTAGTTATCTTTCATATAACTCATGTCCACCTTCTCGTTCCATGTACCATCCTTTGCAATCGGCGTCGAGACCGGTTTGCAGGTGTCCATTCCAAATCTCCGCAAGATTTTATGTACAGAGGCCAGCACATCAAGTTACCACAATCTGTCAAATTTCTTTGATAGTATTTCAACTTTATTGCAAAGACATAAGGTTAATTTTTAATTGAGAAAATTTGACAGTTAGGGATAGCTTGATGTGCTGGCGTCTGTACATACGACGTTTGGAATATTTTTATTCCATCTCCTCTGCTTTCTATCTCTATTCCAAGAAAATAGGACGCAGTTTTTGTAGTTATTTTGAAACGACGTTTGAGCTCATCCATGAGCTCGTCTATCAGTGCGTCACTGGATCCAACGACCAGACCGTCATCCACGTACAGAGCTACTATAAGCATTTCACATCCTCTCTTTCTTATCAGAAGACAAGGATCTGCCTCACTTGCTTTGAAACCGATTTCTTGGAAATAATCTAGAATACACCGGTTCCAGCACCGTGGTGCTTGCTTCAGCCCATAGAGACTCTTCTTCAGAAGACATACTTGACTAGATCCGTCATTATAACCTTCTGGTTGTTTCATGAAGATCTCCTCATCCAACGAGCCATACAGGAAGGCAGTCGAAACATCAAACTGTCTCATCATCATGCCTTTGCTCGCTGCTGTACTGATTACTGAGCGAACAGTTGCCATTCTGGTCACAGGGCTAAAGGTCTGCATATAGTCTATACCTTTCTTTTGATGAAAACCTTTTATCACCAATCTAGCCTTGTACTTGTCTATAGAGCCATCAGCATTCATTTTGACTTTGAAAACCCACTTACTAGGTATAGCTTTTCTGCCTTTGGGTAGATTCACAAGCTTCCATGAGTTATTTTCCTTCAAAGAACTTATTTCGCTGTCCATGGCTTTTTCCCATAGCTCTTAATCAGGGCTTCTGATCGCATCTTTATACGTTTCAGGTTCATTATATCCCATTATGGCGTTCATGACAACGTCTTAATCTATCTGGAGGACGTAACGAAGAACGATCTCGAAGTATCATCCGCTCCGGGAACACATCTTCACGTTCATCTACAACTATTTCATCATTGACATCGTCTTGATGTTCATCAACGACATTATCATCATCGTCTCCTTCATTAACGTTTCCATTCCTCTCTGATTCAATAGACTCTTCATTTATAACATTTTCAGCGTCATGAAACTCTTCTCCGACACCTGGATTTTGTTCTCCTATATCCATGTCAGTTTCAGCAACTCTTTCAATATTAGGTATATCAAGAGTTCTTTGATCATTATCTCTCAAAGCAACTCTACCAAGATCTACTTCAATTTCATTTTCTGGATTACAGACTGCTTCAGGGTATTCATTCATTAAAGTCTCTAGCGCTTTCTCATCGAAAATAACGTCCCTAGATCGGACTGAATTTCTTTCCCGATTCCAAAGTCTGTATCCATCATCATTGTCGTATCCAATTAAAATGCACCGTGTAGCTTTCTTTTGCAATTTCTTTCTCTTCTGCTTCGGTACATGCGCATAACAAGGTGAACCGATTATCCTCAGGTGCTTTATCTGGGGCTTCTTGTTAAGCCACAGTTCAAAAGGCGACTTGTGTTCCACTGAAGTACGTCCTGTCCTGTTCAGTATATAAACAGCAGTGTTTACCATCTCAGCCCACAAATTCTGAGGAATCTCCTCATGCGCGTGCATCATTGCACGAGCAGATTCGACTAAAGTGCGATTTTCTCTTTCACTACACCCATTCTGTTCTGGAGTGTACGGCATAATGAGTCTTTGCTTTATTCCAGCTTGTCCAAGTAGATCTCGTACCTTTTTGCTATCGTATTCGCCTCCATTATCGCTTAAAACCTCGATAATAGTATGTCCAGCATTTCTAGCCTCAGACATAAACTGTTTTAATTTTTCGGGAACTTCCGATTTATTTTTAAGGAAATATAGATATCTATATCGTGTATACTCATCCTTAAATAGTACGAAGTATCGATATCCAGAGACACTCGAAGGAAAGGGTCCACAGACGTCTGAGTGTATGCGCTCACCAGGTTTAGTTGCCTTTTCGCGAACACCAAATGGTTTCCTGTGCGCTTTACCAAAAACACAACCTTCGCATAATTCTCCACTGTTAGATGTCTTTACACTTAACTCTGGGCCCATAACCAATTAGAGTTGAAAGGTGGAATAGAAGACGAAGTTTATCAAAATAATACGTATAATCACAAATAACACAAGAACAATATATTGAAAGTAAAACTATAAAAACAATCGAGAGAATTTTTCTTAAAACACAAGTAACAATCAATAGGTATGCCGTTGCTAGGTAACCAAATTATTGTTCCAATTTTAATAGTAAGTACGACCAAGATTAATGCAAGTATGAAAAAGAAGTTAATACATTTTTGCCGTTCAAAAACAAAAGAGCATCAAGTGTGATTAACAGACATTCTTCAAACGTAATCTTCACGTCGATCAAGGTTTTATTTCAATTTACTGTAAGCTGTCTTTAAGTCATCTGAAGAAA
Source organism: Hyppa rectilinea (assembly GCA_951799385.1). Classification (NCBI taxonomy): domain Eukaryota; kingdom Metazoa; phylum Arthropoda; class Insecta; order Lepidoptera; family Noctuidae; genus Hyppa; species Hyppa rectilinea. Next base: position 5,927,484 of record OX637302.1, on the reverse strand, counting down.
TGTTTGCAAATGAGTTACTTGAAATCTTCCCAGATACGATCTCATAAAAAGTTATCTTTAATCAGAGCTTAAAACTTCAATTTATTCAAGTTTTTCTTGATCTTTATATAATTTAGTTTTTGTTGCGGTCAAGGAAACAGTATAAGAAGAATACATTTCAAGTGCATTGCTGTTAGAATTTTCGAATTTTTTGAAAACAGCTCGATTTGTAAAATGTTTGTTAGAAAAACCATCTAATCTATTGCCTTTCATTCTTAGTTGTTAAAATTATCAACTTAATAATCGCAATAAGTAATTGCTAATTGCGTTTGATATAATCTGGCCTTCAGTAAAATAACTAGGAAAGCGGGATTGTCCGAAAGGTTTACCGCTACCCCGGAATATAAAGGGCTAAGGAAGGAGCTGGATGGGTTTTAGTCAGTAAGATTGTGACACTCCCTTCCGCTCCACGAAGAGAGAAGACATTGGATGATTTCCCACCCTCAAAAAAAAAACAGTAAAGTAACTGTTTCCAAAATAATGTTTAACTTGGAAACTGACTACAACATTTTCGAGACTTTAGTAAAAGTTTTCAAAGACACCTGAATATTTTAAGTATTAAACGTGGGACGCCAAAGATAACGATCTCAGAGTCTTATAAAAACTGCATAGCAGGTCGCATCGAGATGACGGTTCACACGCTATCGGCTGCTGCTCGAGCTCTGATAAGCTCCCAATTCCATTCGCCTCTTGCCTCAAAGCTGCTCTTGCTTGGTTTCTACAGAAATGTTAGAAAATGTGGTATTGGAGAAGGCACACAGTTTACGACAACAAGAAAGGACTTTGATATAGACTACGTAGGACACAATATGCGTAATTTGTTGCTTTTGACGGAGGTCAAAAATTACGCATATTCTGTAACAAATTACGGAGTGTGGCGTAGCGGAGTAGCAATGAGTAGTATTGTAGCGTTACGATGCGTAGCAGCGTAGCTGTGCGTAGTACCGTAGCCATGCGTAGTAGTGTAGACAAGGGGGGCAGCAGTGGTGTGTAGCAACATAGCGTTGCTTTGCACCGTAGCAATTCGTATTAGTGTAAAAATATGTGTAGACGAAGTGTGGCGTAGCGGCTTCGCAATGTGTAGCATTGTAGCGTTACGATGCGTAGCAGCGTAGCGATGCGTAGTTCCGTAGCCGCTCGTAGCGGCGTAGACTAAGGGCGTAGCAGCGGTGTGTAGCAACGTAGCGATGTTTAGTACCGCGAAACCGTAGCAATTCGTATTAGCGTAACAATGTTTAGAAGCGTATCAATGTGTAGTAGCATATAATATCGTAGAACTGAAGCTGTAGCGTATTGGTAGTGGCTATTTTAATAATAAATTGGACCCACAAATTCGGCAAATTTACTCGAAGAATTTGTCGTAAAACATTAATTTACCGCATCCAAACACAAAAGTTCCTACTTCTAGTCCCAGCTATTTTCCAGCGCGCAATACGTCTAAGTTACTTTCTCGGGAGCATGTCCGCGAGATTATTCGCCCTCAGTGGGGAGTAGTCTAGGAGCTCGTATTATTTCATTTGCATAATGTACGCTTATAAGGTTTGGACACAGTTCCTTTGTGTGTTGACTGAAGTATGCAAGGTCGGCGAAAAGAATTTTCTTACATTTATGAAAGAAATGTGTTCTATGCATTTAAATTTAGAATAATAACTGCTAGCTGTATATTATACACGGAGTAAGGGACGTTGATGCGTCAACGGATAGAATGCATTCAGTACATGATTCTAGATGCCCCAGACAAAAAACTGTTGTTTCATACAGAAGTGACCTGCGCGGTCAAAACGTATGGAGAAGTATTTTTTTTAATAATCGTCGAAATATTTCATTGCTAGTGGTTTTTCTGACTCATTGTTACGGCTAATTTCTCATTCGGGTTAACCGATTTTATGGGACTTCACTGGCAGATAGCTGATGTTATAAGGTGTAAGTTAGGCTACTTAGTTAGGTTACTTCCGCTCCACCCAGAGCGGGAGAAGTCATTGGATGATTTCCCAGCCTTAAAAAAAGGCTACTTAGGTTACTTACTTACTTAGTTAGGCGCCTTAGAGATGTCAGCATATGAAGGGGCCCCTTAGGGCCAAGCCTGCCGGGTAAGCGGGATTGTCCGAAAGGGTTACCGCTGTCCCGGAACATAAAGGGTTAAGGAAGGAACATGGATGGGTTTTAGTCAGTAAGAGTCTGACATTCCCTTCCGCTCCACCCAGAGCGGGAGAAGTCATTGGATGATTTCCCAGCCTTAAAAAAAGGCTAATTTTATTTTACCCTTTTTTTAATTGCCTACATAGTATTTTAAAATTGAATTAACTAATTAGCACATTAACAAAAGCGCTCTTCATCTTTACTTCTTTTGCAGTGTCCGACAGGGTCCACAATGATCTAATTTTTGTACCTACCACCTAAACTCACAAGATAAAAATATTGAATATTTAAAAAAAGAAAGAATTAGGGATAACACAGACGAACCAAGGCCAGCAGCTAATCTCAATAATAAAACCCTTTAAAGACACAATAGTCCGTCTTTCAAATATGACTCCATAGCCTTCCTCAAACTCCAAGCTCGTTCGTATAGAAATAAATAAGAATAACAAACCAACTTAAGTCCTTAACAAAAGAGTAATTTCTTTGATACAACAACAACTGAAGTGCACTCGCTGTTACTTGTTAGCGTTGCCCGGGCGAAGTTTTGCTCCGAGAACACGCTAATTACACTACTTTGCCCTATCTAGTTCTTTCAAAGTAGAAAAACCATCAATAATACAACTTGCTTACATAATAAGGTTATCTTCTTTTTAAAAAGACTTAAAAAAACCGGCCAAGTGCGAGTCGGACTCGCACACCGAGGGTTCCGTACAAACCTGTAGGTATATAAGTAAAAGTTCACCCATCACGAGAATCGAGTCATAGTTATGGTATTTTTATATTTTGAAAAAAAAAACATTTTTTTTTACTATATGATGTAACTAAAAATTTACGGTTTTCGCAATTTTTCCTTTATCTGCACTGTAAGACGTTACTTTGTACCAAATTTCAAGATTCTAAGTTCACGGGAAGTACCCTGTAGGTTTTGATTCCCGTGCGAGTTTCGAAAATTTGCGGCATAAACAGCTGTATCTTTTGATTGCTTTGGCTTAGAAGTTTGATTTTTTCACAGCTCCAAGGGACAGTAGACCTAAGTATTAGATATAAATTTCAAATTTCAGTTTGATACCTCCACGCGTGCCTGAGAAAAACGGTCTTGACAGACGGACGGAAGGACAACAAAGTGATCCTATAAGGGTTCCGTTTTTTCCTTTTGAGGTACGGAACCCTAAAAAGTAGGAGGTTTTCAATTCTACTGTTATACCCTATTACTAAGACTCCGCTGTTCGTCCGTCTGTCACCAGGCTGTATTGCATGAACCGTGATAGTTAGATAAAAGTTTCACTTTTATTAACGTTTGAATTATTATATTCCTCGAAGAGTGACCTTTTTTTTGAGGGTGGGAAAGCATGACTCTTCTTGCTCTGGGTGGAGCGGAAGGTAGTGTACCTACTATATTAGTAGGTACACTCCAATTCGCCAGTTATGTTTAAGTCCCATAGGGAAGCCTATTGCCATCAACCGGGCCCAAAACCCTGAGCTTTTCTAGATAGAAAACACAATAACACTTTGCCCGACCCGGGAACCGAACCCAACACCTATTGTTCAGCAGAAGCGCTTAAGAACACTGGATCAAAAATTCTAAGTTGAAACACGTAAAATAATCATGACGCCATGTAAATCAAGATGCAAGAAACTTTAATAATTACATTGAAAATTAGGTTTTATTAGGGATCGATTTAAATGTCCCCGTGCTATATATATTTGAGTTACAAGTTGGTTTTCAGTTTAAGATTGGAGGAAGTTTTTATGGAAACATTATAATTAGGTTTGGAAGCAAACTTTGTGGTTCTGACTATATTCGGATCTTTTGTTGGATTATTAAACTGGTTTCTGCTAGCGGTTTTAGACGCGTGTGTATCGTAAATTATCCCACGGGAACGGACTACGGATAAAAAGTATCCTATGTGTCAATCCAAGATATAAACTATCTGTGTGTCAAATTTCAAAAGAGATGTACATACATATAGTTCACCCATTTCGACAGTTATGTTTGTCTCATATGAAAGGAGGCGAGCCTATTGCCATCAACCAGGTACAATCCAGACTCAGGCCCGCTACTCAGAAAATCTAGATAGAAATCCCTAAAACACTTTCCCCTAACTGAGAATCGAACCTAGGACCCTAGGCTTAGCAGTAGCGCTTGCGGCCGCCAGACAGACCGCCGCGAGGCAGGAGGAAATGAGATTTCAGATCGAGTTCTATGAGTAGGTTATACCCTTTAATCAATTACTGCAAACCACAGATTAAACAAAAATCCATCACCACGTGGATATCAAATTAAAACGAAATGTTAAAATATTATTTCCTACTCCGTAAACATTTAGTTATTATTTTAAAAGCAGTGTCCGTACCGGAGAGCGTAAAATTTTAAATAATGTTCTAGCAATTTGTTAAATGGATGTTTCTCTTCAATATCCTGTGGTGGTTGTCTTCGGGGAACTAGGCAGTGGTGTACTATTATTCAACTGTGCTGTGTCAATGATTATGTTAGACTTTTTTCAGTTCTTTTTTTCGTGTGGTTAGTGACTAAACTGGAATCAGAGTTTTTAGGCTGCCCATGGGCCTCTGACTTAGCTTCACATGCTGTTGAGAAATATCTAAATAGAAATAATAATTTTACAATACGCACATGAAACCGTAAAATCGCGTGGCTTGGGTAAGAACTCGAGACCTATGACTTGGCAGTCCAATGGTCACACCACTAGGCTATCACTGCTATCTTTTTTTTAGTTTTAATATTGTTATATCGAGGTTCATCAGGTTAAGCTACGGTTGCCGGGGTTGGCCGTGGATCAGTGACCATCTTTACACACCGAAACACTCCTCCGTGCCTCGGAAAGCACGTTAAGCCGTTGGTCCCGGGTGTCATTTGTGCATCTTTGACAGTTGTTACGGGTCGTCGAAATCTGACAGCCAATCTTACCAAGGGGTATCGTATTGCCCAGTTACTGGGTTTTGGAGGTTAGTTAGGCAGTCGCTCCATGTAAAATACTGGTATTCAGCTGCATCCGGTTAGACTGGAAGCCGACCCCAACATAGTTGGGAAAAGGCTCGGCAGATGATGATATCGAGGCTCATCATGATCATCATCGTCCACAGGCTAGCTTCACGTGTCAATCCTCACGTTCCTTAGCCAGCCTCATCCAAGTTCTACCCGCGATGGTTACAATGTCGTCCGTCCATCTCGCCTTCGGACGACTGACGCTTCGGACGACTGACGCTTCGGACGACTGACGCTTCGTCTTTCAGTCCTTGGACGCCACTTGGTCGCTGCGTTATTGCCTAATTGTCAAGGTTACTTTGACTGATATTCAAAATGTTATGAAAAGACTTAAACAACAAAAAAATTAGGCAATCATTTGATCAGTACAAATGTATTTTGAAGAAAGCTATGTTACTGAAATTGGGTATACCTACAATCAACCGAAGGAGCAGACGAGTCCTGCTGGAGACGGTGTATCGGCAAGCGTAGTGTAGAACGCCGCCCAGTTAGATGGACCGATGCCCTTAAGAAGGTAGCTGGGACATACTGGATGCGGATGGTGAAGGACAGGGTGTTGTGGCTCCGCCTGGGAGAGACCTATGTTCATCAGTGGACTGCGATAGGCTGAGTTGATATTGGTACCTACAACTGGTACTGGGTACTTATATCTTCCGAGGAACACTTCTTTTACTGACTTGATGAGGCATGAATTAACAAAAAAAAGATAAACCTCTTTCAAAGAGTAACAAGACACTTTTTGTTCTTACTGGCTTGATGAGGTATGAATTTAAAAAAGAAACAATTTACCCTCAACCAGTTTTAAAGAAAAAAAATCACTGGTTTCTGAAAAATCTCGTTAAATGTTTTGATTTACCGAATACCTCAAAAACAAAGCACCAAAAAGATTATAAAACATTACTCACATATCCGAAGCACGTAAAGTGACAACCTTTATACACGAGTAATAAATTCACGTACATATGGAATACTTGCGAAAATTTCAGCGTTTTTCAGCAATTAAGCCGACAACGATGGAATATTATTGTCAGCTTCATCATTACTCGCGTTTGAATAGGCTGTCGTTTTGTTATACTGGTGTTTTTAGTCTGCGTTATACTGACAAGTGATAAAAGCATTTACTAAATGTTTTTATATATTTTATATCACTAAGATTTCTGAGTGTCGTTTTTATGTGATATAAAAAGTTAGGCGTTCACACTACCCTGCGTAAGCGACGAAACAGTAAACATAACACCGTAACCTTTTGAACACCACTGTCACATATACGTGACAAGCAAGAGCATGCCCTGTACGCCAACGACACAAATATGTGACAATGACAACAGCACTTTAACACGACATATAAATTAAATCAATACTTTTCTGAGTATTTATATATGTAGATATCTTAAAAAATTAGAGCTCTCGTACGTATTTACTGACATGAAACCAATTAAAAGACACTATGGATATTGGGAAATTCATGATAACAAGAAAAAATAAATTTGTAGCTTGGCGTGGAGAGCATGCGCAACTGCGCGTGCTTTTATGCTCCGGCGTCAAAAGGTTAAATCGATGAAACAATTGTTTTTCTCGAAAAATATCTGTCTAATTTTACCAATAACTGATCGCGATCGACACATACACACCGTTTGTGCTGATCGCTTATTTAAGGGTCATTCACACAGAGTAATTATTTTTTGTGGAACATTTTACACTGACAAGTCTTTAATGTGGTTTAGTTGGCTGATCGCGTTCAGTTTCATTGGTGAAATTGGCAATAAATCAGACATAAAGAAACGCCGCATTTTAATGTTATTAGCCCATATAAGTTTGCCTTCGTACAAATAAAATAGATACCTACGTACTTTGAATAAGCAAGAATTTTAATTTGTTAGTTATGCATATTTGCGTAAATTGTTGATGTTTTTTCCCTTTACAACGATCCAGGTTGGGAAGTTGCCAACAATTTCAATAAGAGATGCTACGAGAAGGTATCGTGTGGGCGACCATTTTGTTTCGGATAAATAATGTGCAGTTAAAATGTGTAACGTAAGTTAAGTTTGAGTTAAATTAAGTAAATTTTATCTATTGTTTTAATTTTTTTTAAAGTGTAGTTATTAGCTTTGCGATCGATTCGATTTCGAAAATTCTTAATCGAACAATTCGTAATCTCAGCGATTCGGATTGTCAAGAACGCCACTTGTCAACGCATTTGTATGGGAATATTGATCGAGTTTTAAGGACTACAGACTACACAATTTGACATTGTCTTTAGTGACCGAAAACGATTCATCACGTAACATTTCGAAAGCTTATGCCAATTCCATACATTTCGGCTTTATGTAATTTCATTATCGTTTATGAAAATGTGACTTTGTGCCCCCTATGTACATACTTCTCGTTCTAACGATTACCCTAGTTCTCTATCGAATACTACCAACTTTCAGGGGCTACATGTCTCTACTTTATCATGTTTGTTCTATTTGTCTATTCTTGCGAGGTGATAGATACTGGATGTCAGATGGAGACCGATCGTTGTGGCGATATTTGTACAAGGCCTTTATAATATACATACGTAAAAAATGAAGATGATTCGGGCCATAATTTAGAATTGGTAATAGTCCTTGGGTGTACATAGCACATACAGGATAATCGTCGGTTGGTGCCTCCTGATCGTTCAAAATTGTCTAAAGGGCCTCTGATAGTTGGCCTCGGCCTCTCATATATATACAGGGTGTAACCGAAAGGGTATATACATACAAAAGCATATGCTACAGACCACCAAACTGAACAACTTTTAGTATGGGACGAACTCCGAAATCGCAAAAAAAGTCAGCTGTTCTATACATTCTTGGTCACGTGACTCGTCGAAATTTAGGGAACAGCTGATTTTTTTTCACGATTTTGGAGTTGGTCCCATAGTAAAAGTTAAAAATCTCGTATTCAGAAACATTAAAACCACTGACAACTAGTATCTCGGCTATGGACAATGGATTGACAAAATACTGACAATTTAATCTACTTTATAGTTCATAGTTTTACGCTCATGTACCTACACATTTAAATCAAGTAGTCTTCTAGCTCCTTTCTGCTTCACAGATCAATGGAGTATATTAGCCAACCAAAGTATAATACTACCTCATCATGGTGCATTAGACGCCATTAGTGGTTTAGCTAGACTGTATCGAATAGCCTAAGAGCTATGTGTATTGTACGCACATGCCATTACGTATATTATGTGTGTCGCAGTATGATGGTTGAAGCCATGACAAAGGTATATCCCTAGGGATATAGCGGATGAACCGAAATTTATATAGTTGAATAAAAAGGTTCATAACTGTCGGAGTGCCCTAATTTGGTTGCTACGGCTAATTTCGATGTAGTGTTAGCCGGCCACTGCTGCGGCATCGCCTGCTTCGCTCGCTCGGCTCGCGCGATTATAATCACAGCTCTAACTTCACATGTGATCGCAGTACCCTATTAGAATTTTTTTTGAGCGTCGCTAATCGTCATATTTATGACAATCCCGGTCTGGGTGGTGTGGAAGGAAGTTTCAGGCTTTTACTGACGAAAACCCATCGATGTTCCTTCCTTAGCTCTTTATGATCCGGGGTAGCGGTAACCCTTTTGATCAATCTCACAGATGCTAATAGTAATATTACTAGATCGTGCTTCTATCAAAGTTATACAGGGTGGAAGGGACAATTAGCATGGATTCAGTGAATGTGTCTGAACCTCCCGGCGTAGAATTATTATTATTCGTCGGTTTACAAAAAAACCAGCTCCATACATTTTATCTGCGTAAGTAATGCAATTTTTTATGAATTTTATACTCTCTCTGCATTTCAACAACAACGCATTTGTCGCTATTTCGTTGAAATACAGAGGGTTTTTTTTTGGGCAATTTCCTTTATACGTAAGTAGATATACGGTATAATTGGTTTGGGCGGTTTCTATTAGAGTTAAGTAAACAAAATATTTATTTACTGTTCTTGTTAATCATTACCCTCACAAAAAGTCAATTTAGTTTGGGAACCTTCCGAGAGAGAACACGACAAATTGTGTAATTTATTTTCTTAATTATTTACCCTTTTTCCTCTTTCTGCGCAAACACAGAGAATATTACACATCAGGTTGGTACGTGCCCTTTGCAGGATATAATTACGCGTTTATAAATATTAATAGGGACGCAGACCTTAATATGGGAAGCCTGTAGTCCCTTTTAGGCGAATAAGTTTACTAATCGTAATGTTACATGCCAAAATGAAGACCTAGCACAAACTAGATATACCTGAAGCAGTAATCGTAAATTAAACTCTGACAGTTCGCTGAATACGACGTCCATCTTTGATATATATGTTTTTACAATATACCGGCCACCGAAAGAATGCGTTCCTGACACCTGTCAGTTAGAAACGATTAGGAACTAATAAGGTTTAAATTGGTAAAACACGTATTCTTTTGTACCTACTCAACTAACAGTTGTCAGGAACACATTCTTTCATTATGTTTATAAGTAATCAAAATCATAACTAGAGAGATAGTTTTCCATTTTAGCACTTTACATATTTTACACAGATGAGGGGAAGACTCGGATAAGTCTCGTACAGACCAGAAAAGCATGACACAAAAAGGAGGAGGTCTACAGCAGTGGGTCAAATAAGAATGCCAATAAAAATAAGAATGTCGATGACTCTATCAATCATAAGTATACAGTATAGACACGAATTTCAAGTTGTTTGTGGTACAAGCTCCGACTGATGATATAGAGACCTTCCTCAAGGAAGAGTTTTGGCCAAAAGGTGTGGTGTATCGGCGGCGGCGATTCCGCGGTAGGCTACGCGACACCACGCAGTGCAACACTTTGTGTATTTTATTTTTATCGTTTTTATAAATATGTGTGATAGTCTGTAAGGTATATTTGTTATGGGTCTACTACCTTTATTACAAATTCATAAGGTGGATTTTCAATGCGTCTGTACCTACGTAGTGTACGTAGGACTACAAACATTATGCGGGTTTGTTCTTGGTAGAAACGATAGTATTCGAAAACATCAAAAGGAGGGAATTACCATAGATGAATATTAGCTCTGTGATTTTATCTACGAAATACTCACTCTGGTTTGAAACACAGATTGAAGCAAGTGATTTCACGATATCAGAATGGGAACAGGCTCCCTTTTAGCATATTTTTGTTCTAAAAGAGTAGTATAGATAGATAAAATACATATAGATTTACATAAGTCGACGTGAAAAACTAGAAAAAAAAGGTAAAAATAAGGTAAAACATTCAAAAAGTGCAGAATAAATTTAAACTATCTCTTCGTCCGGACGTTTTCCAGCGATCTCATTAACGGGACAATTAAGAGAAAGGGGTGGAAAATTCTTTGTAAGGGATTTTAAAAGGAAAATGAATTACCCAATTTGTCTAATTCTTTATTTCTTTTCTTTAAGAACTTAAGTGTTTGAGGTCGCGATGCTGTTTTGTTTCTCTCGGAGCTCTTAGACCACTGGCAGGAAGAACTGGTTGCTCGTCTTGCATCTACTTGGATGTACTATGTGTAGCACTGTAAAATAATACATTCCCGAATTACTTGAGTTTTATTTCAGTTTTCGGTCAGTCCTTGAGTAGGTTGCAACCCTTTTTTTGACTTCCTGACGACTTCCGGCCACCGTAGGCGCAGATCTGTGGACGGTGAGTATTGAGTAGCTCACTGACCAATCAGGACTAAGCCCGTCCCGCACGGCACGTACTTGTTCCACGCGCGACCCAAAGAGATGTCAGCATAAAAGAATGCTGCCGCTGACCCGGCAGGCTTCGGCCCTAACGGGCCCCGGATTGTCCGGAAGGGTTACCGCTACGCCGGTACATAAAGGGCTTAGCAAGATACATGGATGGGTTTTAGTCAGTAAAAGTCTGACACTTCGATATAATGATTTGTCACCTTCAAAAAAAAGGGATCGCTTTATGTGCTAGGGTGTGTACAACACGAAGCACGTGTCTAAACTGTTTTACATCCATGTTAACTCCTCAAATAAACATCCTTAAGATTGAATAGGGCCTACGCACCCGTAACCTACTATAAACCCCGGATTACACGACACAATCGCATGTAAATGTCGCCAGTGTGTAGACAGTGTAATCCACTAACACCATGTATCGTGAGGATGTAAACTTTGCTAACAATATTACATAACGGTGTTATGTTGCTAAATTGGGCTGGATTTAACGTTAAATGTTACATGATAAACATTGTTGAGGTTAGAAGGCTACTGAGTGCCGATTTCACCGACGAAACTGAACGTAATCTCCACAACAACACTGCGTTCGGAGCTGTCACTGTCAATATTCGCCAACAATGTGGTCATTGGTGAAATCAGTCTTATAGGGTTAAATAGCGCGATCATACTATTATTATTCAGGCAGTGATAGCCTAGACGTGTGACCGTCTGATTGCCAAGTCATAGAGAGAGCAGTAGTTTTTAAGTTTATTTTAAAATTATGTATAAGTTTATAGTTATTATTTTTATACATGTACTCTATTTTATGGGCCTTCGTTGCCTGAAATAGAGGATAAATAATAATAATAATAGGTCTCGAGTTCGAACTGGAGGCACGCAAGGTTGTCTTTTCGGATTCATGTGCGAATTGTGTAAACTTTTACTTGCTTAAAAACGGTGAAGGATAACACCGTGAGGCAACCGGCACGCCTCAGAGATATTTCTCAACAGCATATGAAACTAGGTCAGAGGCCCATGGGCAGCATAAAAACTCTGACACCAGGGTAGTCACTAACTATACGCAAAAGAAAGAAAGACCAATATTATAAATGCGAAAGCAGGGAACTCTCTTTATGTTATTTCACTTTCACGCCTAAACCTCTGAAGCGATCATTGCGCTTGACTGATCGGTAGCTTGAGACCTAGAATTTGATATATAGGCTACTTTTAATACTGGATTTGTATAAAAAATCAGCAAAACTAAAAGCCAAAGTAAGTCTGTGTATTCTGTGTAGTCTAATAGACATACATTCTATCAACAAACAACAATCGCCGATACACGGCACCTTTCGGCCAAAGCTTTTCCTTGTGACAGATCTCTATATAATGAGTTGGAGCTCGCAAAACGACTTGAAATTCGTGTGAAAAATAACTGGCCAAATGTTGGACATCTACCTTATCTTCTGGCTTTCACTTTACACCATTTATTCTGTAAAATTTATAAGAAATCTCAATGTTTTTTCAAGTTGTAAAAACCGTGCGAAACAGGGGCGCGAGGCGGGTCGTTAGTTGAAGTGTAATTTTCCCCTAACGTTTTTTTTAAATGTTTCTGTGTCTTTGTTGCGTCATCATCCTAGTCTGTTCTCAACTATGTTGGGGTTGGCTTCCAGTCTTACTGGATGCAGATGATTACCATTATTTTACATGGAGCGACTGCCTGTCTGACCTCCATAACCCAATACCCCTTTTAAGACTGGTTGTCAGACTTTTAGGCGACTTAATTTTTTTTTCCCTTGCATCATAATTAACGCAAATAAACGAAGTTTCTTTAATTTTTTCTTTTTTATGACCTTACTAAAGTAACCAATTCTATGAACTAGCCTTTAAGCTATCGAACCACAAGTAATAATTAATATTTCCAATGAACCACTCGGAATATTTAAAAGATACTTAATATTCTGTCGAATCTGTGTTACCGACGGTGATTTTTGAACTCCCTTCATTCAAATTCACCTTCCCAACTTTCCATTCTGAGTACTTAAAGTTTTGCTGAATTGACTTAGTGAGGGTTCTTTAGCTCTCAACACTGAGTTTCTTAACACAATGAATTTTTAAGAGCATCACAATGAACCACTTGGCTGCGAGTTTCGGCTGAAGTAGGTACGTAGGATGTATCTATGTATGTATGTATATGCGTTGCTTTCAAGGCATTTCAATTGTTTTAGAGAAAGTATCAATATTTGTAATTTTGAAGAGGTTTTCTTTTTTCACAAAGTTCGTTTGCTAATGAGAATGAACGATGTAGTTAAATATATGTCAGGCAAAACTGCAGGCAAAAGCAATTAAGGGCATAGGTACTTACATAAATTCTCCTTACAAACAGCCCTCCTCGCGTGGCACATGTTGACAAAGAACTGGAACCCCTTCTTATATCTGCTGAACATCATGCAGACCGGCTCCAGGTCAGTCTCAGGCAAGTCCTTGCAGACATGGTTACATTCATCGTTCGATGGTGCATTTTCTTTTATAAAATCTGACAGTTTTGGCTTTGCTGATGCTATAACTAATGGAAGACGTATTGAGTGTTGTTTGATGATCAACCTGAACTGATAATCTTGACCTAGCATACGATAGCGAAACAATGTCATCCGTTTAAACGGTTCGCTTCAGACAGTGGTCGCTTTGAACGTCGTAGAATGTAGAATTTGAGAGGTCATAGCTTTGAACAGGACACATAGCTAAACACATTTAATTAGGTTGCAAATCATATTTTGATCAACATTTAAAAACTAACACGGAACTGAAAATTGCAAAAAAATGAATTTTGTTGGTTATTTTAGGGTCATTTATGGGGGATACAGCCATAGAAGAAACACAAATGTCAAAATCAAATAAGTAGTTCTAATTCTTGACATAAACGTGTTCCAACCTCTTTGTTACGAATAAATAAAAAAAAGTATTCATGTGTAGATAAATTAAGTAAACTCGTGTACCTACCTAAACATTCACGGTGACGGTATTATTTTTCATTAAATCATAAAAATATTATTACAATAATACTGAATCTTACGAGAATCAGTTAGATTAATAAGTTTATTCATAAGACCCATTTTTGTCCAACAAGGCTATTACTAATAATTATCTTTTTTAGACTTGCCAGAACAGAATTTGTTTAAATATTTCTTGAATTCGACCTTCCAACATAGCACGACATTAACTCCAGAGTGTGTGGTGGTTAAGTTTTAAAAACGACTTCGAAGGACCTTGGTATGCGGTGAATTAATTTTATTGGGGTGTAGATTTTAGCGTGGTGAACTGTTGGACGACACAGAATTGAGCTTTCGTGATATGATGGTTTTCAGGAATATGGATGGATGGACTTACTTGAGACTTTCTGGACGTAACACGTGGCAAGGACAGCCCTTTGCAGACGTCTCACGTGTTCCCTGATTTCTTCCTGCTTCTCCTTGATGCACTATTCACTTGTTTAAATGTCCCACTTGTGTCGGCCAACACTTATTTTATTAGTTATACAGTTTTTGATGCGGATGCGGGTTGAGTAAGCGGTATTAGCGAAGAGCGGTTTGAGGTTATGTAGCGGTTGAATGCGATGATCACACTGACACTTTTGTCGCGCGCAAATGAGCTTCCAATCTCGTTCCGAACGATAAGGAATGTATGGGTAAGGAGAAAGGAATGATTAGCTCAATTCTGTGTTGTAAGCGGAAAAATACTTATAAATAAAAAACTTGCGCGAGCATCCTGCCCGGCTTTGAGGATATGTAATATTCTCAAAAGGAAAGAAATTATATTAAAGCGGACTTATAAAAAAAAAGATATTCTAAGCATATTAACTAAAGATAAATTATGGTTTTAATAACGCGGTGATGTTATTGAGAAGGTAAAGGACATAGTTTGACAACGGGTCTCTTGAAAGAGCCACTGCATGTCTTCACCATAGCAACGCGGGTTGTCCCATCCTTGCCGGGAAAAACTTGGGTGATTATACCCAATGGCCAACGTAAAGGAGGGACATCATCCTGATGTATGAGAACCACTGTACCAATCTTAATATCGTCTGCGGCATTCAACCATTTTTGTCTAACTTGAAGATTATGTAAATATTCTATACGCCACCTCTTCCAGAAACTACAAACCATTTGGTCAAGCAATTTCTTGCGGCAAGTCAGAGACTTCGTCGTTTCGGGAACATTCACGACAGGCAACGAAGTTAACGGAGAAGCCATTATAAAATGAGCGGGAGTAAGCGGTTCTGGGTACGGATCCTCATTCAGGACACAGAGCGGTCTGGAATTTAGAACTGCCTCAATTTCAGTGAGAACAGTCGAAAGCTCCTCGTAGGTAAGAAGCTGAGAACCGATAACACGGTATAAATGTGTTTTAATAGATTTAATGTTAGATTCCCACAACCCTCCAAAATGGGGTGCGCGGGGTGGAATCATTTTCCACTCTATGCGGTAGCGGTTAACAAGTAGTTCTTGTAGTTGAGCCTTGGCTCCAACGAAATTTGTTCCGTTGTCGGAATATAAATAAGAGACAGGTCCTCTGCGGGAAATGAATCTTTTAAAAGCGGAAATAAAGGTGTCCGATGACAAGTCAGTAACCAATTCAATATGAACTGCTTTGGTAACGAAGCAAATGAATAAGCATATGTAAGCCTTCTGACTTCTCTGACCTCGGCGTCTACATAACGTTACTTTAATGGGACCAGCGTAGTCCACACCCGTATGAACGAAAGCTTTAGTCTCCTGTACGCGACAAGCGGGTAAATCAGCCATCTTTGGGCTGGGGTGAGAAGGAGAAATTTTAAAACAAAAGTTACAAGCATGTAATATCTTTCTGATGACACCTCTAGAAGAGAGAATCCAATATTTTTGGCGTAACAGAGAACTAAGCAGGCTCACACCGGCATGACAATAAATGCGGTGATAATAGTTTATTAGAACATGTGTAAAATTATCATGTTTAGGTAAAAGAGCGGGATGCTGAGCTTCATAAGGAAGGTTTGCATTTGACAATCTGCCACCGATTCTAATTATATTATGCTCGTCTATGAAGAGATCGAGTTTTTTAAGTTGTGATCGAAGTTTTTTACTTTTAATTTCGTCATAAATATCTTTAAAATGAAATTGTTGAATACAACGAATTAAATAAGTTTCAGCGGTAGCTAATTCACGGACAGTAATTGTCTTATGTGACTTATCATAAGGAATAATACGTAAAAATCTTAGAATGTATACAGTTATCCGCGATATTTTATTGAATGACGCAAATTTTTGTGAAAGACTATACAGGGTTACTGGTAATTCGACGTATTCCTTGCAGGACGTCATAGTAGAATTAAAATGCGGCAAATTAAGCCACCAAATGTTCTACCGAAATTCAGTAGTTTTTGAGTTAGTTCGATTTTTTGGTTTTTTATGAAAAATCTCACATTAGATCATTTGGAGCCAATTTAAAAATGATTTACGGCGCGACTATACTGAATTTTAAGTTAATATCATAGTTGTTGCCGTAGCAGATCTTTTTAAATAATTAAAGGTTCAAAAATGCCTAAAACCTTGGCAAATATCACTAATCAAACATTTAATTTTTTGTAATTTTTGCTATTACTCCATAAAAAATGTTGTCTAGTGCAAAAAAAAAATACTACGGCCGATGTACAAATTACTAGGAAAATATCCTTGTCTTAACAGCTATTCAGAAAGGTATGGTTGTCAATACTTATGCATGTGTGACAGGGAAGGGAAGAGTTTTATGGGGAGCAGGTAAAATTGCGAGACGGTCAACCAATTGTTTCGTATTCGTATTATTCGTAGTTTTTACCTGCGCTTGAACTCCTAACACACGGCAAGCTTTGTGATTGGTCACTATTGTTCTCTCGGCATGACACGGGGTGTGACTTTACAAAATCTGGTCGTCAGCGTTAGTTAGTTTCAACTCTACGTCGCGCAAGCTCGTGTATTGTTATCTGGCTATTTCGCTAACTGCTGCCGCGTATCTTGCTCTTGTGCTGTGCTGTGCTCTGCCTTCATAAGTGCTGACTATGGCTGCATATTCTAACCCTGAATACGCTGACATACTTTACTGTTACGGACTTAGTGACGGTAACGCTGCTCAGGCGCGGAGAGAATATCAACTTCGTTTTCCCAACCGCCGACTCCCACACGTTAGTGTTTTTGGATCGACTTATCGGCGATTATCTGAAACTGGCAGCGTCCAAAGAAGCAGGCAAATTGACACTGGTCGTTCTCGGAGATACATGGCTGATAAAGAGGAGCTGATACTTCAACGTTTTATTGACGACCCCAACACATCGACAAACATCGTAGCGCGAGAGCTTGGTATGTCACAGTGGAAAGTCTGGTCTGTAGTTCACTTGTCAGGCCAACATCCATCCCACTATCAACCTGTCCAGTCATTAGAAGAGGGAGATCCGCCGAGACGGCTTGAATTTTGTCGTTTTATGCTAACTGCCGACGCCGAAGGCGAAAACTTTTTAAGAAACATTCTGTGGACCGATGAGTCACGTTTTGACCGTGATGGTATCACAAATTACCACAACTTACATTACCGGGCACCGAAGGCAGAAGCAAATCCTAAGAAACTGAAACCAACCGCATCCCAGCGTAGGTCCGGTAGCTAGATAACAAAACACGAGCTTGCGCGACGTAGAGTTGAAACTAACTAACGCTGACGACCAGATTTTGTAAAGTCACACCCCGTGTCATGCCGAGAGAACAATAGTGACCAATCACAAAGCTTGCCTTGTGTTAGGAGTTCAAGCGCAGGTAAAAACTACGAATAATACGAATACGAAACAATTGGTTGACCGTCTCGCAATTTTACCTGCTCCCCATAAAACTCTTCCCTTCCCTGTCACACATGCATAAGTATTGACAACCATACCTTTCTGAATAGCTGTTAAGACAAGGATATTTTCCTAGTAATTTGTACATCGGCCGTAGTATTTTTTTTTTGCACTAGACAACATTTTTTATGGAGTAATAGCAAAAATTACAAAAAATTAAATGTTTGATTAGTGATATTTGCCAAGGTTTTAGGCATTTTTGAACCTTTAATTATTTAAAAAGATCTGCTACGGCCACAACTATGATATTAACTTAAAATTCAGTATAGTCGCGCCGTAAATCATTTTTAAATTGGCTCCAAATGATCTAATGTGAGATTTTTCATAAAAAACCAAAAAATCGAACTAACTCAAAAACTACTGAATTTCGGTAGAACATTTGGTGGCTTAATTTGCCGCATTTTAACCCTGCTATGACGTCCTGCAAGGAATACGTCGAATTACCAGTAACCCTGTATATTAAATTGAGTTCTGATACGGTAGACACCAATGTTAGAGTTTTATTTTTAAATTCAGGCAATTATTGTTCGTTGCATGAAGAAACAAAAGGAGTAATAGGCCACTCAGCAACTGGGCGCAGAAGCCAATCAGGGCCATGCCACCATAAATCGTGGTTTAGTAACTGTTCAGGTAGAAGACCTCGAGATAGCCAGTCACTAGGATTTTCCTTTCCGTTAATATGATAAAAATGCTTAGGATCAAGATTTTCTTGACATTTAGCGACGCGGTTACTAACAAAAATGTTCCATTTGTGCGGTGACGAATGAATCCAGGAAAGCGTAATTGTAGAATCGGAGAAGGCAAATATATCATTAATAGCGGTACGAGAGCGGTAAGTGTCATAAACTAATTTAATTAATTTAGACAAAAGAACTGCAGCACAGAGCTCTAAACGAGCTAGAGATATGACCTTAACAGGTGCAACTTTGGATTTAGCACACACCAAATTTACGTGTGTGTTACCAATTGTATCAGTGACATGTAAGTATATGACGCAGCCATATGCATTCAAGCTGGCATCAGCAAAACCTACTATATTTGTCACGCAACCCATAGTAACGGCTACATGACGAGGTAATTTTAAAGACGAGAGCAGAGGTAATTGCTCTTTAAATTTTTGGAAGAGCAGTATAATAGAATCGGGTGGAGTTTCATCCCAATCTATATTTAATTTCCATAATTCTTTTATGAGTAATTTTGCGAATAAAACTACAGGAGCCACAAGACCGAGAACATCCCACAGACGGGCAATAGTTGAAAGCATGGAGCGTTTGGTACAACTATTATCCAAATTAGATGTAGTAAAGGTGAAACAGTCCTCGGAAGGAATCCATTTGAGTCCAAGAATCTTTAAATTATCCCCATCAGAGAAATGAATAGAAGAGCGGTTGGAATGTGGGATGGCCTCTAGTAGTTCCAAGGAATTACTTGCCCATTTAGTAAGGTCAAAGCCCCCAGCCTTAAATAAGGCGATAAGTTCAGCGGAAAGAATCTTGGCCTCCTCCAGAGACGGGGTCGAAGTAGCCAAGTCATCCATGTATAGCTCATGAGAAGCAACAATGGATGCGAGCGGAAAGCGGTGTTTTTCATCCTCTGATAGCTGGCGCACAGTGCGCATGGCTAGGAAGGGACTAGGTTTAAGACCAAATGCAACTCGATTAAATTGAAATTCGCGAATAGGTTCAGCGGTATTAAAACGAAACAATATTTTTTGATATTTTCGATGCTCATCAATAACAGCAATTCGAAGATACATCTGTTTTATGTCAGCTGTAACTGCAATAGGGAACAAGCGGAATTTTAAAAGTAATAAAAATATGTCAGCCTGTAAATTCGGCCCTGTGTGTAACAAGTCATTCAATGACACGCCATTATGAGACTTAGCGCTTGCATCAAGAACGATGCGAACCTTAGTGGTTTGTTTATCATTCCTAACAACAGGGTGATGCGGTATGTAATAACCTACAGTCTGATTAACAGAACTAGGTGTAGTTTCAGTTAAATAATTTTGATCGATATACTCTTGGATTATTTCATTATAACTAGCGCGCAAAACAGGGTCGCGAAGCTTAGTTTTTTCTAAGTTAATTAAACGTCGATAAGCGACAGCATAAGAATTTCCAAGTGAATCTGGATTTTTACAGAATGGTAACGCGGTACAATACCTACCACTGGAGTCACGTGACACAGTAGAAGCGTACAGCTGTTCACACTCCAGTTCAGCAGGGCTCATAAAATGTTTTGAAGGTATTTCTTCAATGTTCCAAAATTTATGTAAGGATTCGTCTAACGACAGAAAACAATGAAAATTATCTATATTTAGCGAGGTAGAAAAATATGAAACGGTATTTAATTCAGCGGGGCTATAATTGTTATTAGATAAACTAGCGGGTACCTCACCCATAAGAATGTAACCGAACACGGTTTCAATAGCGGATGGAGCGGTAGGTGAGATAATTTTATTGTTGAGTAATAAATACGGGAACAGTTTTGCCCCTAGAAGCAATTCAACCTCACCAGGTACGTGCCACAGTGGGTCAGCGAGCGGTAAATCAAACAAATGTTGCACTGCAGTAGTGTCAACAAAGTGAGATGGTAAGTTATCTGTAATGCTATCGATAACTAGTGCGGTAATGTTAAAAGAATTATTTTTAATTTTAGCAGTAACTTTTATCTCAACGTAACCTATAACAGGCCGCGAAGATGATCCGACCCCTTTTATAACGGAGTTTGAAAGTGGTATAATGTTTAATTGAAGTTTTTTACAACAAGCGGAAGTAATTATATTATTTTGCGAAGCGTTATCTATTAAACATCTCACAGAAACGTGTTTGCTATATTTGTTATCAACATAAACTTGGGCAGTAGAAAGCAGTATCGATGTAAGTGGTTTGTTTACATTATTGATACGAGCGGACGCACACAGCGCCACCTGTTGCGAATTTGCGGCAACGTCAGTTGAAACCGGTTGCGACGAGCTATGTTCTAAATGTAAAAGCGAATGATGTCTTTTGTTACACGTCCTACAGTTATGTATAGATTTACACTGTGAAGCAGTGTGCGTTATACTAAGACAGTTTACACATCCACGTTTGTTTTTAATAAAATCCAAACGCGAATTGGCTGAGAGGGATTGAAAGGCTGGACAAGTGTAAAGTTTATAATGATCAACTTTACTGCAATACAAACAACTTTGATTATTATCGCAAGCAACAAAAGTATGCACTGTACTATTACGTGACTGATTACGAGAAGGATTATTTTTATTAGGGTTGTTACTCACTAACGCGGTTCGAGATGAAATAGTGCGATCCAATATTTTAACTTGCGATTTTATAAATTTTACGAAATCCGTATAAGTAGGAATTTCCTCATCTCTCATATGCGCTTCGAATAAATTTACGATTGCGGGGTCTAATTTTTTCAAAGCTAAATTAAGCAAAATGAAATCCTTTAAATCTTTTATTTGTAATTGTTCTAAAGCAGAAACGGACGCGTGAAAACTTTCAATAAAAACATTTAAAGATGCGGAATTATTAATTGCGGGTTTAATATTTAATATGTTAGACATGTAATGTGAGCCTAGTGCTCGTTTATCTTGATACTTTTGAACTAAACTGTCCCAGATAGTGGTATAGTTTTCACCTGAGGGAATGATTCCGGCGGTAATTTGTAATGCGTTTCCCTTTAAATTACCTATCAAATACTGCACACGTTGAGAATCTGTAAGGTTTAAGTTACTATGGATATTTGATTTAAATGATTCATAGAAAACAGGCCAGTTGTCAATCCTACCATCAAAGAAAGGAATTTGAATCGGTGGCAGTTTGACCGTGCCTTTATATTGTTTAGCGTTATCATTAGAAGCGCATGAATGATCTAATGACCTTGTACGGTTCGCGGTGATTAACGAACGCACTCTCTCTATACGAGAATAAACTTCGTCGTAAGATTTTTGACTGCTATAATCAATATTATGATTGGAATTTAATTGCAAGGAATATGTATTTATTTTATCTAAATTGGTACTAAATTCTTGACGAGTGACTGAGAGAATCTCTGTGTCTGCCATGAATGTTTCCACCGAACGAAGCTCAATATTAGTTGTGTTTATTTTCTTAGAAGTTTCGTATAGCGATGTTAAATGTTCGAAGATTGTATTATTTTTCGCTTGAAGTAATTTAACTTTCATTTTAAGATCTTCCATGTTGGAGTAGTTCTAGAAAATATAGCGTACAAAATAATAGGTATAGCGGGTAGACTTAGAATAATTGTTTTATTCTAAGCGGGTATACAAAGAAATAAAGTTGAATAAGTTAGTTATACGAGACCAACTCACGATAATAGGTATAGCGGGTAGACTTAGAATAATTATTTTATTCTAAGCGGGTATACAAAAGGAATGCGGATGAATATACGTTGTAAGTAAGTTAGACAAGACTAACTCACGATAATTAGCGGATTGAATATTTACCTATGCTATTTCAATGCAGCAGGCGAAATATTAAGTTGATACAGTAATTCTCAATGAATAATGTACCTAGCGGGGAATGTACGAACGCAAGTAGGTTCGTTCAATATGGCGATTTTACGAACGTTGTATTTTAGGTATTTTAACCTAAATCCTAGGTATGACCTATATTAGGATCGTTGATTCTTTGAATCCGACTCGATTGACCAAATAACTTATGGTGGTTAAGTTTTAAAAACGACTTCGAAGGACCTTGGTATGCGGTGAATTAATTTTATTGGGGTGTAGATTTTAGCGTGGTGAACTGTTGGACGACACAGAATTGAGCTTTCGTGATATGATGGTTTTCAGGAATATGGATGGATGGACTTACTTGAGACTTTCTGGACGTAACACGTGGCAAGGACAGCCCTTTGCAGACGTCTCACGTGTTCCCTGATTTCTTCCTGCTTCTCCTTGATGCACTATTCACTTGTTTAAATGTCCCACTTGTGTCGGCCAACACTTATTTTATTAGTTATACAGTTTTTGATGCGGATGCGGGTTGAGTAAGCGGTATTAGCGAAGAGCGGTTTGAGGTTATGTAGCGGTTGAATGCGATGATCACACTGACACTTTTGTCGCGCGCAAATGAGCTTCCAATCTCGTTCCGAACGATAAGGAATGTATGGGTAAGGAGAAAGGAATGATTAGCTCAATTCTGTGTTGTAAGCGGAAAAATACTTATAAATAAAAAACTTGCGCGAGCAGTGTGGTTTTGGCACAAGAATAACCGTCTCCCACAAATAGTAGCCAAAATTCACGTAGAGTCTTACCAAATATGCAAAATAAACTAAGAGTAGTTCGCAAAAACATGCCAACAATAGAACACCAACATTCAATTTAAAAATTCAATTTTATTTTATTACTTTTATTATTTATGAAAACAACTTTTTTATTTGTAAAACTTATCGAGTTTCTTCGAATCGTTCCATTTTTTAAATCAATTTTCAATCAAAACAGTTATTCAACTTTTAATTGGAATTTAGAACTGGATGGTATTTCAAAATTAGAACCATTATTAGAAGTGATTACAATGTGTTCTTATTTTAAAAGCAACTTAATTGAAAGTTTATTAATTAAATACTTTGTTACAAGTTAATAGATTTAAGTAGAACTCTTGTTTGATTCTAAAATTTCTAAGTTTTATTTGTCGTCATTGCTGAATTGTAGGAGTACCAGTTCGTACGTCACTATGGTTCCTGCGACCTGTAACAAAGAGAAATGCTACTATTATAAACGTGATTATTTAACGCAAAAATAACCGTTACTAAAAATGTAAGTGTTCATTTTACGCCTGTAATCCCAAAGCGTTAGGTGTATCTATAGTGCACCCACGTTTCGTCAGTAATGTTTAGGTCCCATGTAATAGGGGGCAAGCATATTGACATCAGCTGGACTCAAATCAAAAGTCTGGGTTGCTACTAATATTATACATCTCATTCAGCTCGTAAAAATATCTATATATATACAGGGTGGAATTTTGTAATGCCCCCTGGAGGGAAAGTACTCTTAATACTGTAGATAGAAAATTTTACTCAAAGGAAACATTCCTTTATTTTTGAATAGAAAGAAAACTGCATTCAAAGATTTCCAAAAAATCGCTTGCCACACCCGGGAATCGAACTGACTAAAATCTGCAAAAAGTACACACTGTACTTTTATTGCCGCGATCGTTAGTATCAATTATAAGGATGAAATCTCTCGAACAAACTTGATAAATTAAATGATAGGAAAACCATGAAATCTTTAATTATTTACAAAAAATTGTAAACTAATTAATTAGTTGCTCGAAATGGGGTCCATTTTCTTGGATACCCTAATGTATTCTTGTAACAAATTCATTTCTTGTAAAAAGGTTACAAGAAATGAATTTACAACACGTTATTAAAGGAATAACGTGTTGTGGTGAATATTTTAAATCGTATTCTGAACTTCAACTCTCAACTCGTTTACATTCGCATAAGATTTAATGTAAATTTGGTTTTTAACATATCCCCATAAAAAAAAATCTAAAGGGGTGAGATCTGGTGATCTCGCAGGCCATCTATACTTGACACTGAGCACTACTGCTCCTGACTATTGACTTTAACTAACCCTCCAGACCTGGAAGGCAGAACCGTATATATCATAAGTACTAGGCTATAAAGCCAATCTGTAAATACATGAATCAACCAAACGTTACTAATAATATCTGCTTCCAAAAAGGTCTTGCCACAGAATGCTTTGCGTGAGGCTTGTTGACGCACATTTCCAGGGAGTGGGGGTAGGCTTCACCAAGTACCCCAAACTGAATTGGTAGACGTTGTAAAGACGCTAGGGACCGTGTCTCGTTAAAACAAACCCGTCCGTTCAGTAGGACTATTTCTAAATCGCCACTATTTAGCGAGACACGTTACTTTGATGCAAAGCCGCTACTAGCCGCACCGCATCTTCTAAATGGGGAAGAGTAAGGAAATGTGAAGAGACGAAATACCACTTCGGCGTTCACCAAGTACGATCGTAATGCATTTTGCTAGAGACTGAGTCTACGGTGCGCTTGTGCTGGATTTGTATTATTATAGTAAATAAGGAGGCTAAACCGCCGTAAGGGTAATTTCACGGGGTAAATTCACAGTAGTCTGCATTTAGAACTAACACAATACTTGTCTTCCTCAATTGCGGTTGGGCTTCGCAGCACTCTGCCTTAGGATTGAGTAAGACATTTACTTTATGCTTAGGGAACGTGTTCTTTTAGAATCGTATTAGGGTCGTTAGAGGCTCTATGCGTCAGGTCTAGCAGAACACGTAGAATGAGACAAACGTTGTAAAACGGTTCCCGATCTCACTGAAGTGGGTACATCGTAATTAAATAAATTAACGTAGTTATAAATAATGAGTTAAAGCGCAAGCGCAACGATTCCTCTACCCTCCTCACTGACAATACTGTGTGTTGAATGTTGATCCACAGCTCATCTAATTAATAATGATTATTCTCCAGGCTTAATTCTCTACTCTATTAACTAGTAATTCCTGAATATTACTAGGTCTTTTATCCAAATATCTATTATACCAATCACTCCTGAGTTTCGATTCTCAACCCTATTAACATCACTTTCCCGAATTTGTATACTTTACCTCAGCCTAATAATATTAGGTCTTTAAAGAGTCTTATCTTAAATTCTATTTTAATTATAAGGGTTATCGAGCCTAGATTCTGAAACTCTTTTATCCAGTAATTCTTGAATAGTGTATCTTTTATACCAGGCCAATAATTGAGTCAAACTTATACGAACACGCGCCTTGCACATGCGAGGTATCATGTGAGTAATGTCCGTCAAAATACCCGTTACACTAGTGTAAGGGTTACTCGCTAAGTTATGTAATAATATACTTTGAATTCCCCTGTTATTTTGTTCATCTTATAAAACCACTTCCAATTTTCACTACTATGAATTCCTAAGTCCTATTTACAATTCCTTTCAATTTCAACCCTTTCCTTGCTCTTTTTATGTAGCAAGGCATTGGACTTCTTCACATTTGGAATTCATTTAATCTCTATGTCGGTGGGAGGGTGACCAGTCCGGGACGAGCCCTACAGAGTCGCGCGGAAGATGGGGCGCGGCTCTTCCCCCTTAGGGGGAACCGACCCAAACACTAATATTAACGAAGTTAGGAAAAACGAAAATTTTATCAGCCTGGGGTAATTTAGGAACAGTCACATTAGCTACCACTAAAGAAACGATGGATGAAATAACTAGAAAGGGAGTGAATACCGATACGACGATTAATTAATAATAGCAGTATGGAAGAAAAAGACATATCAATCAATGAACGGAAATCAAAAGCCAGGACCTATTATACTAGTATTATTTTAATATTACTTCACAGTGGGAAAGAGATCGAGCTATACGTCTTGTATAGCCCTGTCACATTCGCACAATGGAGTAATATAAAAATGAAGAAAATTTAAAAAAAAGTAAAAAGTATGATGACCGGTAGCTACCCGACCTACATATTTAGAGGTAGATTAAATAGTATATAATTATTGTAGGTACTTACCGCGAGGACCATATCTCTAGTGATATAAAAGAACTGCAGTCCACTGAGCGCTACGATTTCACCGTTAATTTGGTTCTGGAACCTCTCAACCTGAAAAGCAAGCCAAAAGGAAAATCTTGAAAGAAGCTAAATCTTTTTTAAAATGTTTTTCAGGATTCAAGAAACTCATGTAGATAGGCCAGCCCATAAAGTTAAATCTCCCTCCCTCCCAAATCTGCCAAATTTCTTTGATAGTTCTTCAACTTTATTACAAAAGCATAAGATTCATTTTCAATTGGGAAAAATTTACAGTTACATCTGTACCTATCTAACTTGTTTTTTCTTCTCTATTTAGTTCCTTAACAATAAAGCTCTATCCCAACTGAGCTGGCTCCCACACAGGATGCGCTCGCGACGATGATTGTGACAACTAACTTGTACGGAAGTATCCAAACTGACTTTGCTCACTTCAGTTCGGACAAAACTTAATAATTATTCACATGTCAATCAATAAAAAATTAAAGCAGCGTTAGTCTGTAGATTGCTATACAGTCCGCGAGGTATAAGCTGAGCTTTGCATTTGTGTGAGTGTACATGGATAGTATAGGTGTGATAACCGGCCTTAGGCGCGGCGCCATTTTCGCCCGGTGGTTTAAACTGATTTTGGGTAACCGGCCTGAGGCGCGGCGCCATTCTGTCTCGCCGCGCTCCTCTCACTCACACTAATGCAAAGCTCAGCTTATACCTCGCGGACTGTAACAGAATACCATAAATATTAAACTTTTCGTAGACAAAAGAAACTAACCTCTTTACTATAAGACGTCGTAGGCACAGTATACAGTACAGGACGAGGTAGCAATGAGGATGTGTTCACGCCCGCAGCCACTAGCGCCACCGTGAGGAAGCGGACGCACAGGTAAACAGTCGAGTATACTAAGTACGCCGGGTATATGTGAGTCCGGAACACACTGAAAAAACTGAAAGTTTGTACTATTTTAAGACTGCTCTTCCATTTGAGCGGAGAGGAGCAAAGAACAGTTCAGCGTATAAAGAGATAAAGATTATTTTAGTACTCACCCATTTTCATGCCCAGGACATAATTTATTCATGAGTTGCGCTGATTTGACTCCATTCCTAAACATACCAAATAAAAGAAAATAAATATTAGATAATAGTCCAGCCCCCATTGCAAGCAGCATAACATACTTTTATCACAATCCGAAGGATGTTGTAGGAAATTCCTGAACCAAGTTTTAAAAAAATTTCAGCTCTACCACGTTAATAAGGCAATGAATGCTGTTGATTTGTCAAAATGGAAGACATTGCCAATTGGAAGTGTGTTACGCAATAGGGTATAAAACAATTAAATTATATAAAGTCCGTCAATTGTAATTATAATAAAAACATATTAGACATGTATTTTTGGTTTATAAAAAAAATACTGAGATATAACGCATTAAAGTTGGGAGTGGGGGCTTGCTACGTCAAAATTCAGTATAAGATCTATAAAGTATGGAATATATCGAAGTTATCTTTGGATTACGTAAAAAAAGAAAAAATACGTCGTGACCAATATTTTTATTAATATAGCTTACTGACAAATAAAAATATCCCCTATTATCTATCACGCACAATTGCTTACTCATTTAATACTTTATCAAATGATATTTTATCACAATTATTTTAGGTTTATCAAAAATAAGTTTCAAAATTATCAAAAGTATTTGAACAAACTTACGCAAGTACATTGTAAAGCTGTAAGCATATGAAGAACAGGTCATTTGCGAATGTTACGAGTACAACGCCACTGAAAACATCATCGAATAGTTTGACCAAGTTAGTCGCTCGTGTGTAGTCCGCCCTTAATAGACCCCATGTTGTGGCTGGCACATAATTCTGAAGAAAAAAAAAACGCCTTTAGGTGAAAGCGCCATGGTAGCAGGGTTATTTTTTTTTTACTTTTCATGCAATTTTCCAGTCAGTATTAGGTTTCATTTTGATCAAAATATGATTCACAGCCGTAGGAAGTGCAAGCATTTGACGGGGCTTGTTAGGGCCGAAGCCTGTCGGGCAAGCGGGATTGTCCAAAAGGGTTACCGCTACCCCGGAACATAAAGGGATAAGGAAGAAACATGAATGGGTTTTCGTCAGTAAAAGTCTGACACTACCTTTCGCTCCACCCAGAACGGAAGGAGATATTCGATGATTCCCCACCCTCGAAAAAAAAGCCGTAAAAGTACGTTTTTACAGGACTATTATAATAATTAAAATTGCCGATACAACCCTCTCACACACTCCCAATCATTGCTTAAATAGTTAGCGTGAGTCGTTACCCGAAATTTAAATCTTATAAATAATTATTGTTTAGTTTAATTGTAGGGTACCGGGCACCGTTTTGACGTCATCACGTCAACGCCAGCTGTCGTTGAAAATCAGCGCTGGGGCTCTGTTTCGCATGGCGTAAAAGCATTATGCTGGGCGATGGTCGCTTTGCCCGGATGTGACGCATATTTTTCCACTACTTTTTTTTTACTGCGTCAAGGTTGAAGCAAATAAACGAATTTTCTTTCTTACTCAGTATGACGTACCTTACTGCAGGTCAAAGCAATCTTTTTGTTGATCTGTTCCAATATTGAAGTTAAATACAAACTCATGCACACAATGAATATGTCTGCGTAGTTCCAAGCGGCTGTTGCCACTAAATTCAGAAACTGAAATCAATTAAAGACATTTTAAAAATGAATCAATATAATTTGCGATGTTTTCTTTTTCTGGAATGGATAAATTAAGGCCTCCAGCCAGGGCTTAAAATAAACTTACAGACTAAGCGATTAGACGCTAAGGGTACCCCCTGTGGGGTATGGATCTTGCCTAAGGACGTCGCTGGTTGTGGACAGCAAGGGACAGGCTGGATCGGATGAAATAATCCATAAACGAGCCTATATAGTATTGTTATCGTTAGGTATCATAGATGGCCATGAGGAATGTAGGAACAGTCAATGAAAAAAACAACTTCCATGCACTTAGCTAGAGCTTAGATTGTTTTTATCTTTTTGGACCATTAGACTACGCACAATGAAAAATTCCTTAGTTGGGATGAATTTATACTAATGACCATCTTAACATTTTAGTTGAAAAACATGTTAACACACATTAATATACGTCATAGTCAATTCAATCAACTCCATATACAAATGTAAATTTCAAATTTTAAATAAAAAAAATGGAACGAATGTTTAATTTAAATGATACGAAGTGGTAGCTGTTATGCTGAAAAGTAATAAATCTAATCATTTTGGGTCTATGTAAAGAGCATAGAATAGAATATAATTATTCTAAAAACATGAGTATACATCAAATAATATGTGCACGGTCTTAAAATAACAGGTAGATCTACATTTATTGCCACATATGGCGTAAATAATATTTTTTTTGGTTAAGGAATCATAAAAAAATAAAAACTTGAGTCTATACCTACAGCATATTAAAAAACAATAAAAAATATTCCTAATGCTGATTAAAAAATAAAACAAAGTATTGTTTTTAAAGGTTTGAGGATCAAATTGTGAAAATGACGTAATTATAAGAATCTATTTAAGTTAATTGCGTTCATTTAAAAATTCCGATATGGTATAATAGCACTTGGTTATGACACCTTTTTTAAATTTACTTTGAAAGTGATACTGTCCATCTACTTCTATTGCTGACAGTTCGCAATTTAAATTATTTTTACATTTAAATGGTGTAGTAGAATGTAACCCAGATTTTGTAACCATATTTTGATTTAGAAGAGTGTCCATGGAGTTTCTTGCCTGTTCTTCTCCATAGGTTCGATTAGGTCGTTTCTGCTTTAAAATGGGCAACTAGCTTCATCTTTCTGATTGACCGACCTCTTAACAATTCAAAAGTGTCTGTAACAGTATAAAACTCAAACTCAAAGCATATATTTCAAATAAACCAGATTTGAAATATATGCTTTGAGTTTGGGTTTGACTGTAGGAAACATACCTGGACGATAACCCCCAACCATACGACGTAAGATATATTCAATTCAAACAGCCAGGGGGATGTAACCTTTACAAAAACCTCTCCAGCATCAGCTACCTCCCCAGCGCATTCCATTATTCTGGAGATCCTTGAAATTATTGACATGATATGTTCCACTGAAATATTTGTAGGTATTATTCAACAATGTTTCATTTTAGTTATAAAACACTATGCTTTGAAAAACTTTCGTCTTCATAATTCTATGATTTATCATCATCTACTATTTCAGCTGATTGATCTCCACTGCTGGACATAGGGCTCTTCCAAGCATCACCACATTGGCCAGTTTATGTTTTTCGGTTTCACTTTTTGGGAGGCCTTCAAAACCCTCATCTGCTGGTTCTGTCAATCCAGAACTATTCGGCACCACCAGCTGTTCTGCAAGCAATGAGCTCTGCCCATTGCAACTTAAATTTGTCAATTTTTTTTTGGCAATTTTATGATTCCTTAATATAATATTAGTAGTTAGGTTAGACTTAGTGTGTCACTTTCTTCAAACCAGATCAAGAGTTAGAAGTCCCCTAGTAATAGCATTAGTAAGAGCATTCTTGGATGTTCAATCAATCCATGGATATAGTAAAGTGTAGATTTTTGCAATAAACGTCAAATGTTTTGAACTTTATAAATATAAAAATATAGCAATTTATAGCAAAAAATTAAAAACTTACTAAGAGCCATTCCCATGAACACGCCGCAGGCTACGCGGCACCTCTTAATAATATTAGGATGGATGTACTCATCGAGTTGAGAATTGATCAGCTGTTTCATCAAAGCCGGCCATTTTGGAGCGATTCTTATGAATAAAATCGTAGTACAGCAAGCCGTCATGAAGAATATGACGAAACCTGCAAAAATCACATATTATAAGAAAAAAAAGAGGTTTTAGAACAAATCTAACATCTTGGCTTGTAGGTTTTTGAACAAATGTAATATGTAGTAGCTGTGCTAAAAAAACTATGTAACGTTTTGAGTTCTTGTACAGTCCGGAAATTCATTGTTTATAAGTTACTATTTCATACAACTGTCAAAGTATGACACGTAAGATTAGCATGAAAATGGGTTGTACAAGTAAGTTAGTAGTTTCATCCGTCTAAATGAAGAACGAACTGTAATTTAATACGATATACCCAACGATCAGTATCCAGTATAAATATGTAGTTAGTATATCATAAATGTAAATTAAACAATACCGAAATGAGACAAATAAAACAATAATAATTAAAAAAAAATGTTGTTCTACGTTTGTTACGTATGGAATATTTTATTTATAGGTATTAAACGGTTTAACGACACGGTTGGCGCAGTGTTTGAGCGATTGACTGCTGCGTAGCATGTCGTGGGTTCGATTCCCGCACGGAACAAATATTTGTACAACCTACAAGTATTTGTTCCGTGTCTGGGTGTTTGTCTTCTATAATATGTATGTATTTACAAAAAAATGTATATAAGTAGTTTATCAGCCATCTCGTTACCATAACACAAGCATTAGGTTGCTTAGCTTGGGGCTATATGGCGTTGTGTGAAATGTCCAAGGATATTATTAATATTATTATAAACACTAATCTGAAATACACTACGTAACCTAAAACTAAAAAAATATAAATTATGTTCAGTAGTCGAAAAAAGGGGAGAGCTCATAGGGCGTCAAAAATTCGTCCCCATCGCTGCTGATTCTTTGACCTAAAAATTGACCAGCCCTCTGGTCACGTGTAGAGTTTACCAACCGCTGGGCGATATCCCTAAATACTCGATGAGCACTCGGACCCCACGGCTCTAGTGTTTCAACCCCCAAACGGCTCGAACATATAACTAGAATATTTTTGGTAAAAACTAAGTGGATTTGTTTTATCTTTTAATAAATAGTCAAGGAACTGACAAGTTCATGAAGAATCATGCAACTCAGCAATTAAATCATGGAGAAATCGTAGTATCATACTTAAAATAATAAAAAAAAACAACAACAACGCGTTTAATTAAAATGAACGACAATTAAAAGACTTACCAAGTGCACTGATATTATTAGGATTTTTCTGCAGTCTATAGAAACACAACATTGTTCCTAAGATTTGAGCAATAGCCATGCTTATAGCGTACAGAAACTTCAACGAGCACTTAGTGAATCTGAAATAGACAAAAGTAATGTTAAATGTCTGGGAAATTGGCTATTTGACACGGTTAAAAATAATATAAGAAATCACACAGAAAAAAACCCATTCATGATCCATCACCGTGCAGTAATTAAATATTATGCGAGGATAGCTGTTGTAAAATTACTTTTAAAGTTAATAAGTATTTTATGTTTTTTTTTAAATTCTGTGACGTCACATTTAAATATTTCATACAAATCACGTACAAATTCCGCGTTTTGACAATTCATAAAAATTCCATTTATTTAAAACACAAATCATATTCTTTTTGACAGCAAATTGTACGCAACTAATTGTTTATGCAAATATATACTAATATTTATTTATTTATTTAATTTATATAATATATAATAATATTATAAAGAGGTAAAATTTGTAAGTTTGTATGTACTAGGTAATCTCCGGAACTAATGATCCAATTTCAATTTTTTTTTCACTGATATAAAGCTACATTATTCCTGAGTGCTATAGGCTATAAATTATTTTTATACCATACATATTAGCCGAGCTATCGCAATTTTCGTCTAGCAAGTCGGAAAGAAATACCTCCGAAAACAGAATTATTTGCATGCGCTGCCTAAACAGTTGTTTAAAATTGAAAGCAATGTATGGCAATCCGGTTCGCCTTAATTATTTCTACAAAAAAGTCCGCGAAACCATATTCCTATCTTTTGTATTTTAACTTTTATATTTCGTTTTATGTTTTTAAAAAGTATGTTTTCGACTTACTTCTATTTGGATGATTATTTGAACAACAAAATATCAATTCTTATCAAATTAAATTATTTTATTATCACAAGGACATCACAGAGATAAGATTTGCCCTCTACAGTATTAGCCGCAGACGAAGTCGCGGGCAGAAGCTAGTAAACAATATAGTTATTAATACTACCTGCTTAAATTGTATAATTATTACTGAAAACGGTGGAGGAAAACATCGTAACAAACCCTGAGAGATATTTCTCAACAGCATGTGAAGCTAACTCAAAGGCCCATGGGCAGCATAAGAACTCTGTCACCAGAATAGTCAATAACTACACAAAGAAGAAAGAAGATCAGATACCAACATCCTATATTTACATATTTTGTAAATTTACCTCATTTTAGTGACATCGTTTTGCAGTATTCCTGTCACGGGATTTATTCCGATACATTGGCCCCAAACAATAATCACTCGCATTGATTTTTGAAAAGATTTGAACTGATCTTTAATTTTATTTTTCCCATTATCGACTGGTTTGGCTACAATAAAAACTTTGTTATACGAGTAATAAGTTGAACAAAATGATGTGAATGAATATAATGTGGAGATGACAATACGAAGATAAATTTAACTTCGAATTTAGAAAATGCAGTCACGGTCATTTACTTATCCAATCAACATTAAAAAAAAAACAACTAACTGTCATCCGAAATCCAATGCTTAGTGCTCCCCTCTTTGAGACCACTGAAAAAAAAGTAAAGATAAAACCAATAATCCTTTCAAGCACAAAATTGTGGAAAACAAATGTCCTAGAAAAAAAACACGTAGACATGTGACATCTACCAACCCGCACTAGGACTGCTTGGTAGATAGCAGCCCATTCCTTCTCGACGAGAGAAGGCTTATGTCCCAGCAGTGGGAACCTTAAAATAAAAAAATAAATAATAATAATAAAAAAAAGAAATAATAAAAAACAAAAAAAATAAAAAAATAAATAAAAATAATAATAAAATTATAACGCATCATTGTATACTTACTTATCAAACGGATTCTCTTCCAGAACTTTGAAACTGATAATTTCCAATTCCTTTGAAAGTTCTGTAAATAAATTAACGTTTGTTTGATTTAAAATTATCTTTAACCTGACCTAAGGCAATTTCTAAAGGAATTTTTCGGTCTGGGTAATACGATACCCCTTGGTAAGTCTGGCTGTCAGATTTTCGAGCTTCTGACAACCCGTAACGACTGTCAACGATGCGAAAATGACAGCCGGGACCAACGGCTTATCGTGCTTTCCGAGGCACGGAGGAGTCTCGGTATGTAAAGATGGTCACCCATCCAAGGCCAACCCCGGCAAGCGTAGCTTAACCTGATGGATCGACCTGTGCGACTGTTATTACTTAGCCACGAGCTCCTCCAGACTAAAAATAAATAATAATAATAAATATGCATACCAAAACGCTGGCCACCGAAATCAGTACCTTTCATTTTATGTTCTTTCCAAGTACCTACTGCCACAAACAAGGTTTAATA
Organism: Hyppa rectilinea; assembly: GCA_951799385.1. Taxonomy (NCBI): domain Eukaryota; kingdom Metazoa; phylum Arthropoda; class Insecta; order Lepidoptera; family Noctuidae; genus Hyppa; species Hyppa rectilinea. Next base: position 5,892,744 of record OX637302.1, on the reverse strand, counting down.
CAACTCTTTAACTTTAACCTAACCGTATAATTCGGAGCCCATTTGTTTTCATGTGATTTGACTCGAAATGATTAATGTATCATCAGAATATGAATATTTTATTACGTTGTCACTTCCAGAATAACACGAGGGTGATGTTTGTGTTAAAGTTTTTGGGATGAGTCAAGTATAGGGTGGATTAAATTTTCATGTTTATTTACTTTTTTGATACGACCTAATACAATAACAACTTATACATACTTAAATTAAAAGACTATCTAACTAACTATATATGTACAAATAATTCCAAAAAAGGACACTTAGGCGTCTAAGTACCTACTAATCCGCATCGCTGTTGTCAGGAAACGTGCCCAGAAGACTGGCAGCATTGCCACGTTGAATGGCAATGCTAATTCTTTGGCCAAAGAACAATCCAGCCCTCTGGTCACGCGAAGTGTCGACCAATCGGCGTGAAATTTCCTTAAAAAGGAGTTGCGCACTCGGGCCCCATGACCCCAGAGTTTCGACCCCAAACGGCTCATTTGATTGTCAGATACTTTTGCATAAATATCTAATGCATAGGACAATCTAAAGGCACGGACGGTACTTATGATAGATATAATATAAAAAAAATATTTTCAACATTTTTGTCAGTCTGGCTGTCTGTTTATTTCGGCTAATCCCCCAAACGGCTGGACCGATTTTGACAGGATTTGCACTGACTGATAGTTGATGTTGTAAGGGCCTTTTTTTAGAAAAATAATTGGGCCAGCGCGGGCGAAGCCGCGGCCAGCAACTAGTTTCTCAATATAATTTATTATTTGTACAGAACAGTCGACGTATTGGACCATAAAAATTTGAAGCGAGGAACAAAGAGCATGACGTTAAAATATTCACAAAAACACCGATGATCGACAATCGAATGCGGGATGCGCATAATCGAATACAAACGATTATCGATTATTAATCGAGAACCCATTTAATCCTGATGAGTACAATACTCGATCTTTAAAATAATGGGATGTGTTTTATTTTCCGGTAAATGTGATTAATGATGCATTTTCATTGTGCAGTAGTAATTTTTATACATTCCCGGTGTATTTTTTTAAAGTTTTTTTTTTGGCTGCACGTGCAATTCACACAATGTCCCCGTAACTTTCAAAGCTGGTTGATCGTATACCAAATAGGGCTTTAATTATGTACATATAACATACATAATTAGGGCGCATAGAATCTTTTTTTTAAATAACTAAACCATAAAAATTACAGATAATTAGTGCATTTTACAAGGGGTGACATTTTGTCACCATCTATATCACAATCTATAAGTGATCTTTTAAAGATGATACTGAACGCGATCAGGTCATAAACCACGTTTGGGGACTGTCAGTGTCATTATTTTCTGAGAGACTGACAGGTCTTGAACGCATTTATGTAGATGTGATGGTAGCGTTCAGTTATTAGATGCCAAATTTACCAATAAATAGTAAATTTGGTACTTAGTATGTGTTACTACAGACAAATGTGTAAAATGACTGCTTTAACCCAACACCTAAATAAAAAAGCGTAAACGACATACAAAGAAAGGGTCCGATACCCAATAACACCCTTATTCAGCGAATATAAACATGATCGTGTGCAAACGAAACCTTCTTCGTGGTTTATCCCGAAATGAAAACAATACGAGAAAAATATTCTGTCCAACAATTGTGACTTTCACCCTAAACGCCACAGAACAAAAACTGTACTCTTAAACTAACGTACATTTTATACAGCGCCTCAAAGTTTTGTGTTATATTTTGTCAGCCTGTGGTGTAGACTCCAAATATGGGATAAGGTTTAAAAAAAATTGTTTCATCGGTTGCTTTTGTTTTTTAGTCTAGATCTGAGTGTTTATATCTAACTTGATGGCACTTTTGCTAGTAGATATTTTTTTCTTTGTCCAGGCATGTTAAAATCTCGCCGTGAAAACTTAATTGAAAGGATCTGGGGGCCTACACATGTGTCAATCGCTGCGTGTCGATTCGATTTCGAAAATTGTTTAATCGAACAATTCGCTATCTCAGCGATCCAGATTGTCAAGAATGGCACACATGTCAACGCACTTGTATGCGAATTTCGCTCGATCGAATATTGTTTCGTTACACAATTTGACATTGTCTAGCACTTAGCGATCAAAAACCGTAGATCACGTGGCATTTCAAAAGCTTAGGCCAATCCCTTACATTACTACTTCCATACATACTAGTTATCATGAAAAGAATATCAACTGTCCCATACAAAATGTCATTACCTAATCGACCCAAATGTAAGGGGTGATTACATATAGAAAAATGTTATAGTCTGTTCCACATCTTTTTTGTCCACAGAATTCTGATACATGCTGTATAAACTAGAAGTGTCATTACGTGCCTGGGAGTCCATAGCAACATTCGAGATCTATTCATGGTCCAGATATTTGCATAAACTGTACCGTTTGTTATTGAAATGTAAATAAAGTCCAGACTTGGGATTTCGGTCTCACATTGGTGTAATCGACGTCGAAATTTAGGGAACAGCAGTTCTTTTTTTTCAGGATTTCGGAGTTGGTCCCATAGTAATTTTTTTTCATTTTGGTGGTCTGTAGCATATCCTTTTGTATGAATATACCCTTTCGGTTACACCTAGTATAATGGTAATTATATAAACTGGCTAGTCTCCACCTATCGATATTCAAATAAGATGAAACATGCTTTAGAGTTACTTTAACTGTTTTTACAAGTATATAACAGGAGGGAAACAAAATAAAATAAATCAAAGGGCATCAAAAAATTCGTCCACATCGCTGTCAACAGGAAAAGTTCCCAAAAGGCTGGCAGCATTGCCACGTTGTATGGCAATGCTGATTCTTTGACCGAAAAATAGGCCAGCCCTCTGGTCACGTGAAGAGTCGACCAATCGCTTGGCGATGTCTCGATAAACATAGTGGGTACTCGGACCCCATGGCCCTAGTGTTTCAACCCCAAACGGCTCGAATATATAACTTCCAATAAGGTTGTTATACTTGCGCCGTTTGAGGTTTTCTGCACCTGCAGCGGCTGCCCCAGCACAACCCGCCGTGCAAGGAAGATGGGATGGCGCAAGGGTGTCGACACACGTTGCACTGTTTTTTTAAAGACAAACTTGAATAACCCGCATTCATTAACCCCAAAAAAAATCATCTATTTTTTTCGTTTCTTAAAACTTTACATGTCGATACCAATACGCCTGCTAATTTTGTTAGTTAATTTAATTTGACCAAGTAGATATTTATTTTATTTAGCCTCCCATTCAAAACATCAATAAGTATACTTACATATGCGAGTAAAACGGATAAACATCCCCGCGTCACATACCCCGTCAGTCTTGATTTGTTTTCTTTACGACACAAACATATCGATATATCAAACAGTATGATATTCATTTCCTTACGCATTGTGAATGACGAACAAATATTTATAGGCATACAGCAGGATGGATAATATTTGAACAGAAATCAGTAGACGATGAAAGAAGAAGAGAGAGAAGAAGGTAAAATTAAGGACATTAGGGACTGCTGAAGAGTGAAAGAACACTATCTGTCCACTTTGTCATAGTTATTGTTAGTATTTATTATTTTAAGTTACGTTTTAATTGAATTCAAGGGTATTAATTGAATTTAAGGGGTCATTGTACTCATCATTATAAACAACTTTCACTATGTTAACGAATCTGAAATCGCGAAAAGAAGCTGTTTCCTACATTTTGACGACTTACGAGCATGCACCACGTGCATTCGCCTGTAATCTCAATGTGGATGTAAAAAACTACATTTTAATATCAATGTCATTCGAAATTAAATTAGTAATACTGAAAAGTTGGTCAGCGGGATTATCCGAAAGGGTTATTGCTGCCCCGGAACACAAAGGGCAAAGGAAGGAACATGGATGGGTTTTAGACAGTAAGAGTTTTGCTCTCCCTTCAACTTCATCTAGAGAGGGACGAGTCATTTGATGATTTCCCATACTTAAAACAAAAAACTGTGGTGGCTCTGCCATGACACCTACTACGACTAAAATTACTATGTAGCGATGTGTAGTTAAGCTTAACTCCAATTGCTACAATTCAACTGACCCTGCTGTTCCGGTACTCGAATCTCAACATAGTAATTTTCCGCAGCGGAATTCGAGCAGTTTTGCATCATTCTTTTCGCGACGGAGATGTGCGCAGGCCCTGACTTATCATGGCTACCATCAAACTCCATTTCCCCTCATAATAAAACAGTCAAAAGAATGTACATATACAACTCAGCAAAATCACAATTTTATTTCATGAGGCTAAAAATTTAAAGCCCTTTCTTCCGTAGTCATTTGAGACTAAGTTCAAAAGGCTCGAATGAGGAATTTCTCTCGAAACGCTTATAGCGACTTTTTTAATTACTGCTGTGGTGGAAATTATATAATGTAATTTTTCAGTGACATTATAAAATTTCCGTAAAACACAATATTATACATTTTGCAGTTGCGTTTTAGTGGACGGTTGTATAGTGGATAAGTAAATAGTGCGTTTACGAAGGATTTGAGAGTATTATAGAGCCTAAGTAAAACCTTATGTTGAGCCTGGCTGGTAAATAACTGACAGCATTCGACATTTGAAATTAATAGAATAGTTTGATAGGTTTTTATAAAAGAAAAGTGAGTCTGTCAGAAGTCGTGCTGCTTGACGCATGTATTCGTTACAAAGCAATATAATTGAATATTTGCTGTCCTGTGGTTGTATTTTAAAGGATAAGAAATCCCTACGATAGACAATCTCTACCACTAAGCCCCTTAAGTGTTGGTCCCTCTGACCATTACAGTATTCCATGTTTTCTATAAATAATACCCGTCACATCCTCTTTTTTAATTGTTTTTTTTTTAATTTTTGCAGACCCAATGCCGCGGGTTTTTATGTATAGAAGTAGAAACTCCTGAATAAGAAGGTCACCGAAGTATTTATTGTAATTTATGAAATACAGCTCACAAATAATTTGGGAGATTTAAAAGATTAAAATAATCTAAAGCAATAATCAACATTCTCAATCTCATGTAAAGTAAATAAAGTTGTTTACAAATAGTTTAAGTCTATTAATATTACTTTGAAAATTAATGTTAGTCGTTGTCAACAATTTGATTGATCGACTTTTAATATTAGGCTGAAAGATTGAGTTGTAAACATGTTAATTTTCCGTTCAATATTGATGTCCCGACTGATAATGAACTTGATGAAATTGTCTTATTTACATACCTTTTATGATTGGTGTATGTTTTACTATCAAAAATATTAAACTACTAACTGCTGTCAGCGGCTTCGCCCGGGTGGGTGTCTGAAATTATCCCAAAGGAACGTACTATCAAGATAAATACTGCTACTCCTATGTGTGAATCCAGGTCGTAAACTACCCCTGTGCCAAATTTCATTTAGATCCGTTTAGCCGTTTAAGCCGTGAAGGATGGACAAACATACAAACTGACATACACACTCACAAACTTTTGCGTTTATAATCTTGTATATAAAAATGAATCGCAAAATGTGTACTAAGCGCATAACTCAACGCCTGGACCAATTTGGCCAATTCTTTTTTTTAAATGTTCGTTGAAGTTCAAAGATGGTTTTAACGGCGAGAAAAATTCGAATAATTGCCGGAAAAACCCTAAAAACAGCCATTTTCTTTTTCCCATACAAACGTTTTCTAACTAAAACGAGCTTTTTTGCTATTGTATAAAGTTCATATTGCATTACAAGCAGTCACTGTTGGAACAATGTTTGTAGGTAGGGTAGGTAGGTAAGGTAGGGTAGGTAGGTAGGGTAGGTAGGTAAGGTAGGGTAGGTAGGTAGGGTAGGTAGGATAGGTAGGATAGGTAGGGTAGGATAGGTAGGATAGGTAGGGTAGGTAGGTAGGGTAGGTAGGTAGGGTAGGTAGGTAGGGTAGTTAGGGTAGGTAGGGTAGGTAGGGTAGGTAGGGTAGGTAGGGTAGGTAGGGTAGGTAGGGTAGGTAGGGTAGGTAGGGTAGGTAGGGTAGGTAGGGTAGGTAGGGTAGGTAGGGTAGGTAGGGTAGGTAGGGTAGGTAGGGTAGGTAGGGTAGGTAGGGTAGGTAGGGTAGGTAGGGTAGGTAGGGTAGGTAGGGTAGGTAGGGTAGGTAGGGTAGGTAGGGTAGGTAGGGTAGGTAGGGTAGGTAGGGTAGGTAGGGTAGGTAGGGTAGGTAGGGTAGGTAGGGTAGGTAGGGTAGGTAGGGTAGGTAGGGTAGGTAGGGTAGGTAGGGTAGGTAGGGTAGGTAGGGTAGGTAGGGTAGGTAGGGTAGGTAGGGTAGGTAGGGTAGGTAGGGTAGGTAGGGTAGGTAGGGTAGGTAGGGTAGGTAGGGTAGGTAGGGTAGGTAGGGTAGGTAGGGTAGGTAGGGTAGGTAGGGTAGGTAGGGTAGGTAGGGTAGGTAGGGTAGGTAGGGTAGGTAGGGTAGGTAGGGTAGGTAGGGTAGGTAGGGTAGGTAGGGTAGGTAGGGTAGGTAGGGTAGGTAGGGTAGGTAGGGTAGGTAGGGTAGGTAGGGTAGGTAGGGTAGGTAGGGTAGGTAGGGTAGGTAGGGTAGGTAGGGTAGGTAGGGTAGGTAGGGTAGGTAGGGTAGGTAGGGTAGGTAGGGTAGGTAGGGTAGGTAGGGTAGGTAGGGTAGGTAGGGTAGGTAGGGTAGGTAGGGTAGGTAGGGTAGGTAGGGTAGGTAGGGTAGGTAGGGTAGGTAGGGTAGGTAGGGTAGGTAGGGTAGGTAGGGTAGGTAGGGTAGGTAGGGTAGGTAGGGTAGGTAGGGTAGGTAGGGTAGGTAGGGTAGGTAGGGTAGGTAGGGTAGGTAGGGTAGGTAGGGTAGGTAGGGTAGGTAGGGTAGGTAGGGTAGGTAGGGTAGGTAGGGTAGGTAGGGTAGGTAGGGTAGGTAGGGTAGGTAGGGTAGGTAGGGTAGGTAGGGTAGGTAGGGTAGGTAGGGTAGGTAGGGTAGGTAGGGTAGGTAGGGTAGGTAGGGTAGGTAGGGTAGGTAGGGTAGGTAGGGTAGGTAGGGTAGGTAGGGTAGATAGGGTAGGTAGGGTAGGCAGGGTAGGCAGGGTAGGTAGGGTAGGTAGGGTAGGTAGGGTAGGCAGGGTAGGTAGGGTAGGTAGGGTAGGTAGGTAGGGTAGGTAGGGCAGGTAGGTAGGGTAGGTAGGGTAGGTAGGTAGGGTAGGTAGGATAGGTAGGGTAGGTAGGGTAGGTAGGTAGGGAGGTAGGATAGGAAGGGTAGGTAGGGTAGGTAGGTAAGGTAGGGTAGGTAGGGTAGGTAGGGTAGGTAGGGTAGGTAGGGTAGGTAGGGTAGGTAGGGTAGGTAGGTAGGGTAGGGTAGGTAGGTAGGGTAGGTAGGTAAGGTAGGTAGGTAGGGTAGGTAGGTAGGGTAGGTAGGTAGGGTAAGTAGGTAGGGTAGGTAGGTAGGATAGGTAGGTAGGGTAGGTAGGTAGGGTAGGTAGGTAGGGTAGGTAGGTAGGGTAAGTAGGTAGGGTAGGTAGGTAGGATAGGTAAGGTAGGTATCATAGTTAAGACAGAACAACGTCTGTCGGGTCAGCTAGTATTATTATAATAGTGTAATTTTTATTGCGCTACTCGTAATGTATTTCTATCAACATAGTAATTATATTGTTAGCTTTAAGCTTCAAACCCTCTACATTAAAAATAGTAAAGATGAATAAGGTTGTAAATTACAATAGGAACATTTTACAACATTTTTATGAGACCCAAGGTACAGAGCCAGCACATCAAGTCACCCCTATCTGTCAAATTTCCTTGATAGTTTTTCAACTTTATTAAAGAAGTATATGGTTCATTTTTAATTGGGACAATGTGATAGTTTGTGATAGCTTATGTGCTAGCGTATGTACCAGTGGTGCTCAATCTTTTTAAAGATGGAGTCAATTATATTTTTTGTAGGAAACGCCTTCCGTATAGAATGGCCGTTTTGATGGTTTTGTTGTTATTTGTCTCTCGTTAAAGTTTTTTTGGCAGTCTTAGTGTAGTGTATCTTGTATATTATTAACCGACAAGGAATAGGAGGATGTTCTATGGTTGTTTATAAATGTTTATAGATTTATTCGTCAATTTTCGGATGCCAACTGTCTAGTAACATGCTATAATAACACAGCTATAATAGCAGTTTATCGATCTCCATCTTATCTAAACCCAACTAACTTCCTGTCCAGTTTAAATGATACAATATCATCCGTTAAATCTCAAAAAAACATCATGTTCATCGGTGATATTAATATCGATATCAAACCGGGAAACAATGATCATCATTCAGACGATTATTTAACGCTAGCAGCGACGCATGGGTTACTGCCTGCCCACAATCTCCCGACAAGGATAAACAATTGCCTGGATCATGTCATGATGAAGACTAAATTGCCTGCAAAGGTTCTTGTGCTGGACACTCATGTTACTGATCACCTTCCTGTTGCTGTTTTCCTAGAGACTACTAAAGCAACTACATCCCCACCAAAAAAAAACTCCCTCCGATATGACTATGACGAAATAAAAAAGGAAATTAGTAATCATGATTTTACTCCTATTCTCAGTACTACCGACCCAGACCAAGCAACAAATATTTTAATTGCCGATATTCAAGCTGTCATAATAAAACACACTAAGATTGTTCAGACACCAGAAAAGCAGTTAAAAAACCCTGGATGACTGCTGGCTTAGTACGTTGCCTCCGAAATCGCGACAAAATGCACCGACGGGTCAGTAAGTCTCCCAACAACCTAATACTAAAAACGACATACACACGGTACCGCAATTTTTGTAAATCCCTACTTAAAAAACTAAAACGAGCATATGAAAAAGCAGAACTTAAAAAGGCAAATAATAACCCGAGAGCTACGTGGAAAATAATCAAATCAATCACACACAGTAATCAACAAAGGCACTCTCCTTATGCCCTGCTACAATCTTCCGTCGCGCCGATCGTATCTGTTAATAAAGTCAATAATTTTTTTGTTAACGCTGGAACAAACCTTGCATCAAAATTTTCTACTGTCACTCCGTCCGTTTATTCATCTTCTTCCCCATCTCCAGCTAACTCTTTGGTTATTCCACTGGTTGACGAGGCACTTGTAATAAGCACTATTCATGGCCTACGTAGTGATTGTGCAGTTGGATGGGACAACATCCCAGCAAGTATAATAAAGCAATCTAGCTGCACTCTGGCTCCTTTCATTGCCCATATTTGTAACTGCGCCATTAATTCAGGTGCTTTCCCAAAAGCTTTCAAGCGTGCTATTGTTCATCCAGTGTACAAAGGCAAAGCTAAGGATGACGTTTCCAATTATCAGCCAATTTCAGTTCTTAGCTCCTTATCTAAAATACTTGAACGAATCCTCAACAACAATCTGTCTAAATTTCTTTGTAAAAAAAACTTAATTGCTCAAAATCAATACGGATTTCGGTCGGGAATTTCCACAGAAGATGCTGTCTCGGATTTCACTTATACCCTCATTGATTGAAATTGGATAGTCACCTTAAATGCTATGGTATCTTTTTAGATATGACTAAGGCCTTTGATACGGTGTCTATACCCAGACTGGTGGCCAAGATGGAGCATATGGGAGTACGTGGTGTGGCCCTAGATATTTACAAAGATTATCTCAGAGGGCGTAGCCAACGTGTTAAAATTGATTCTATTCTTAGTGACGAAGAATTCATCAGCTACGGTATACCTCAAGGCAGTATCTTGGGTCCCACGCTTTTTCAAATATATATTAATGACCTCTGTCAACTCTCCCTTTCTCATTGTAACATTTTTACCTATGCCGACGACACAGCACTACTAATATCAGACGTGACTTGGGACAGGGCTAAGCAAACCACTGAACTTACCCTGCGAACAATTATGGACTGGCTATCGACTAATCTGCTGACGCTTAATATCTCAAAGACCAAAGTAATTCAGTTTAAACCACCAAACTCACCTAAACCGTCAATGAACTCGGATAAAATAATAGCACATATTTGTCACGACTCCTCTCCTTGCAATTGCATTTGCCTCGACATGGTCCCAAGTATCAAATATCTAGGTGTTTATATTGACGAGAGATTGGATTGGCGCACCCATACGGATGCTCTATGCTCCCGGCTTCGTAAACTTATTTATTTATTTAAGGAGCTCAGACACGCGGCTGACATTGAAACAGCTTTACTAGTATACCGTTCACTTTGCGAGTCGATAATTACTTACTGCATCCCGGTATGGGGCGGGACCTACAAAACAGTGATGCTTAGGGTGGAACGAGCTCAGCGGGCTGTTCTCAAAGTTATATATTTCCGTAAAAGAGACTATCCCACAGCTCAGTTGTACTCAGAAGCCCAAGTACTAACGGTGAGAAAATTATACGTCCTCCGCTCTATCTTGCTCCGACATTCCACGATGCCACTAGATAGCAAGCTGTGTCATCGGCGGGTTGGCTTTCCTATCTGTAAGTCTGTCCAATGTCGTACTGCACTTGCGCGACGACACTATCGGGCCCAAAGCGCTGTAATGTATAATAAAATAAACAAAAAACTCTCAATTTATAATCTAACCCTACTTAAAGTCAAACACAGTCTTAAGCCATGGCTACTGTCTTTGCACTATGACGAAACAGAGAAGATTATTATATCTATTTCGTAACATTAAAACTCCTCCTGATCAATCATTGACACACAAGTACATACACACACACACACTTTCAAAAACACACAAACACACACACACACACACTTTCAAAAACACACAAACACACACACACACACACACGTTCGTTCACACTGAGACACAAACATACACACCAACACTCACAAATGTAATACAGGCTTCTTCCATCCGTTTTTTTTCTTATTTTTTGTTTGTTGTTACCATATTCTATTCTTTTTTATTTTTGTTAATCTTTTTGCATAAGATTTTGTAATATCTCCTACTGGGAGAGGGCACTGGCTCTTGTAACACAGGTCTACCGCCTAGCACAGGAGTCAGGGACTTCACACTATTTTGTAACCACTCTTGTGTAATAAAGATTATTAATATTATTATTATTATTATAATTATGGACCGACATTAAACATTCTTCTTACATTTGGTAGAGGAAGCTAGGGTGGTGGTTTCCGTTCCGGGCGTCGGGAGCCGCGTGACGACTCCCGGCCAGTGTAGGCGCGAGCCTGTGGACGGTGAGTAATTGGTAGCTCACTGTCCGATCAAGACCAGGCCCGTGTCGGGGGTGTACGTGTTCTACGCGCGTTTCAAAGAGATTCCAGCATAAGTGAAAGGGCCCGTAGGCGTTAGGGCTGTAACCTACCGTGTCAGCGAAATTTTCCGAAAGGGATACCACTACCCTAGAACCGCTAACATAAAGGACTAAGGAAGGAACATAGATGGGTTTTATTCAGTAAGAGTCTGACATTGCCTTCCGCTCCACCCAGAAAGGGATATGATGGGTTCACGTCCTCAAAAAAAAGGGTGGTGGTTCTATAGAAATTATGTTAACTTTCCGTGGATTGTAACTCAATAACTTGAGTTACCTTCAATAATACGTATTTAGGAATCCTCTTTGCTTAACTTGATGATGTTTTAATATTTCCTGTTAGAGTATCATAGCTTCCTGACACTGTTCTTTGCATACCAAGTAGTGGTATAAGAATTGGTGTGGGGACTATGGGGGTAGGTACTATAAATAAAAAAACTTTTTTACTGTAAAAAAAAACGATCAACTGTTTATTGACAATAGGCTCGCGCTTGGTCACAATCTCAACTGATGGTAAGCGATGAGGTGCATATCACTAGTAACCGGCATACGTGTATGAACATGATATACGAATGAAAAATGGAGCTCGTGGCTAAGTAACAACAGCTGCACAGGTCGATCCATCAGGTTAAGCTACGCTTGCCGGGTTTGGCCGTGGATGGGTGGCCATCTTTACATCCCGAGTCTCCTCCAAAGCTTTGAAAGCACGTTAATCCGTTGGTTTTGGCTGTCATTTGTGCATCTTTGGCAGTCGTTACGGGTCGTTAGACGCCCAATCTGATGATCTCGAAATCCGACAGCTAGTCTACCCAAGGGGTATCGTATTGCCCAGTTGCTGGGTTGTGGAATACTAGCATTTAGCTGCATCAGCGGTTAGACTGGAAGCCGATCCCAACATCGCTGGGCAAAGGCTAGGCAGATTGAAACGAATGAAAACGAAATAAAGGAGAAAGCATCGCAGCAGGTGGCATTCTGTTGCTTCAGCCTACCCCCATTTTGAAAATGCGTGAATTTACGTGTGAAAAAATATATTAAGCAGGCTGCACGAGGCATTCTAGCCGAAGTTTGAGAATTGCTGCTATTTAGCGAAACATTGTTACTTTACTGACTTATTTGTTGCGACACTAACTCGTGACTATAAACCAGCGGAGTCTATGAAAAATTGTATTTTATTACGTAATTGCAATAAAGACGAATACTGCATGAAATATACGAGCTTTAATGCGTGAGCTGAATGAGAAATGAGAGCAATAAAGTGAACATCCAGCTTAACCGAAATTCATTCTTCATACTGCAGATTTTATTATGATGTCGCATCGCTCTTACTCGTACAGATGCCAGCACATCAAGCTATACCAATCTGTCCATTTTTCTAAATGAAAATGAACCTTATGCTTTTGTAATAAAGTTAAGAAATTAGACAAATTGGGGTTACTTGATGTACTGGTCTCTGTAAACAGACGATAAGCGGGGAATATGCAAGGTGTTTTTTTATATCCCATAAGTCTAGGGTATGAATGAGACTATATCAAAGAAACAACTGGCATATGAATTTTTTTCTTTTTCATTTGTCATGTTTGCATTTTCTTAGCTTTAAATATCAATGATTGGTTTACTGAAAATGAATTAGTCGTTTATGAAACTTAGATACCTACACGCATTGAGGTAAATTAATTACGATTGATGATATTATCTTCGGTAACTATGCAATTTGGGACCACCTGTTCTAGGTCTACCTTTTGTATTATTTTTAGGTACTTATAGAATAAAAATCTAGAGTTGCGGGTTATAAAAAAAATACACGTTCTTTATGCCAGTTACTTGCATAAAAGTGAACAAGTATCTTTCATGGCATTGTGACTAATATGGTGGAGACTATAATCTAAAAAGGTATTCTAGACTATAATCTATCTCGGTGCCTTTACCCAGATTCTTTTAATGGTTTTGCGCGAAAGAGTAACAAACATTAGTAAGATTATTCCGAGAATTTCCTAAATCCAATGCAATTGAAATTGATTTGTAAAGTTTAATAATGGATGCAATGGAAGAATAAAATAAACTCATCTTGAGCGCTTAATTAAAGGTGAACAAGAGAACTAGCGAATACAATTTTAATTTCTCTCCCAATTACTGATTGAGTAGGAAAGGTACTCAAGTTAACGAACGCCCAAATTCTCATTTATTGTAAAAGCTTCAGTTGAATAACTACTTGGTCCGTAATAGATATATTAAACGTCACAAGGTGTAATAACGTACCCACCTGCGGGTGTACCGACAGCTAAAGAGATAGGTGTGCAGGTACACCTAAACATGCAACTAAAAATGTGATGAATGTAAATGTTGATAGATAGGCGACAAAAAAAAGAAGTAACAAGGGATTTTTTTTGGGGCTAGGGAAATTAACACTGACCCCCGCTCGCTCTGGGGGGAGCGGAACAGAGTGTCAGATTCTTTCTGACTTAAACCATGTTCAGGGAGTGTCAGACTTTTACTGACTAAAACCCATCCATGTTCCTTCTTTAATCTGTATGTTCCACGGTAGCGTAGAGTAAAAAGAAAAGCGGGATTGTCCGACTGTAATGTTGGGGTTCCTAATGGGTGTTATTAAGGAAACAACCACTCTGGGCGGAGTGGAAGGGAGTGTCAGACTTTTACTGAACAAAACCCATCCATGTTCCTTCATGTAGCGGTAACCCTTTCACAATCCCGCTGAAACTAACAAGGGATAAGAGCAAGAAGAAGAAGATACAGGCACAACTTCAACTACTCTTTTAACCCGCATCTCGCGTATTCATCTTCAATATTTAACTCATCACATGTCCTAAAAGTTGCTACACTTGCAATTGCAATGATGTTTACTGCTAGCTTGTTCGTGTACAGCAAACTGTTTTGCTGTCTGTACCTAACCCTGCAGGTTTAATCAAGATGCATCTGAACTTCGTCGTCTCTGCTTCCACTGGTTCATTACTCTTACTTATGACGTTGTCTAACACCTATTATAGACAGGAATGTTGTCTGCATGGTCTTGGAATTGCATTTTTAGGAGTGATGGATAGTACTGGGGTCAGCCACCCCCTCTTGTTCTGCGTATATTTTTTTTAATTACTTCCATGTGAGAAAGATATATATAAAGATATGTAGCTATGCAGGAGGTATAGCTCTGTCTTGCCCAATGTGAAACAAAATTATAATAATACTGCTATAATAGATGGTGGTTTGCCCCCTGGTCTTTGTTATATAGGTACAGGTATTCGTTTTCTGGTGAAGTGTAGGCTGTATGCATTGGAACCGCATGATGTTAAGCAATAAGCCTAAGTACTCAATGGGATTTCTCGTCTGCAAAAATAAGGAACTTGCGTACAAAACTTAATTCCCTTTTTAAACCCCTTTAGGGGATGAATTTCCAAAAATCCACTTCAGTTATGTGTAAAATTCGTGTGCAAAATTGCATGCTTCTAGAAGGAACGGTTTAGGTTGTCGGGCAGTGAATGAATTAATTTAAGACTGTCCGTAATTGGACCTTATGATGGTACATAGAGAACTTCATCTAAAACTCGTCTTGCTATATGACAAAACAAAACTACAGGTATTTTAGTCGGTCGTAAATATTAACGGCTGCGTAAAATAGCTGTAGTTTGGTCTCCGTCCACTTGTGCAGTTTTGATGCCAAAACCAGCTTTTATTAATTTCATGTTATATTATTATTTCATGTAATTTATTATTTGATGTCAAAACCAGCTTTTATTATTTTCATGTAATAAGCTCCCGATCGTCAATTGTCATCGAAATTTAGTTTGGCAGTTTGACAGACGGACGATGACATAAAGAGGCAGCAGCTGATGCGCGCTTCAAAGAGATATCAGTATTAAGAAAGGGGCCCGTGAGGGTCGAAGGCTGTCGGGTCTGTGGGATTGTCCGAAAAGGTTACCGCTACCCCGGAACGTCAAGGGCTAAGGAAGGAACATGGATTGGTTTTAGTCAGCAAGAGTCCGACAGTCCCTTCCGTCCCAGCCTCAAAAAAAAAAACTACTGCTTCATTTATAATGTTTGAAAATCCTTTCGTACCAAGTACCATAAATTATGGTTTCAGGGGTTTATAAAATAATAAAGGTAACACGGTAAAAGTAGACAACATTTATAATTCCTATTCTTAATTATTTCTGCATACACCCGTAACATTTTCAACAATTGTGGCTACGGTTGTGCCATTGTAGTATGTTCCTGGCGTAATGGAGTACTGCAGTAACACTATTTCGTAAGTTATTATTGTCCCCACAACCTGAAAGTATGGAAAACTGATTAGATACAATACTGATAGCCTTCTCCCCCCTCCTTATTCAGGCGGTTTGAGAAAGCGTATTAATAATGGTACAAAATACAAAATGGTAAAAAAAAACACTTTTAATACTGGACTTAGTGAAAGCATAAAAAGTTCGATTTTTGGCGCCATGTCAGTACATAGCACCCGTGCAAAGCAGGCGCGCATCACTTGTCAGATGTAGCACTCTAATATCATATTTGGAAAACTTTTCGATCTTCAAACGTTTACTGAAAACTATGTGAGTGGTGTTTAACTTACCTTAAGAATCATATTCCTAGTTACAGTAAAGAACTTTCCACTTAATACTACGTTTGTATGATGTAGTTGCAACTGAAAACGACGAACCTGACGAGAAAATAAGAATAAGGGTCAATAACTCGAGATTGAATTATCATGGTCACAGTTGATTTTGAAAGTAGTTCTGGGTTTCATCCAGCTCGAAGGACCATGTAGGTATGAGCTGTTGAAAAATTATGGTCGTAATAGATGGTACCAATTTGAATTGAACTATTACAGCGTTATTTGACTAGTTTTTAGGGTTCCGTACCTCAAATGGAAAAAACGGAACCCTTATAGGATCACTTTGTTGTCCGTCCGTCCGTCTGTCAAGACCGTTTTTCTCAGGCACACGTGGAGGTATCAAACTGAAATTTATATCTAATACTCAGGTCTACTGTCCCTTGGAGCTGTGAAAAAATCAAACTTCTAAGCCAAAGCAATCAAAAGATACAGCTGTTTATGCCGCAAATTTTCGAAACTTGCACGGGAATCAAAACCTGCAGGGTACTTCCCGTGAACTTAGAATCTTGAAATTTGGTACAAAGTAACGTCTTACAGTGCAGATAAAGGAAAAATTGCGAAAACCGTAAATTTTTAGTTACATCATACAATAAAAAAAAAAAGTTTTTTTTTCAAAATATAAAAATACCATAACTATGACTCGATTCTCGTGATGGGTGAACTTTTACTTATATACCTACAGGTTTGTACGGAACCCTCGGTGTGCGAGTCCGACTCGCACTTGGCCGGTTTTTTTTCCTACGGCTTCACATCGCTCGTAGACGTCAATAAATATCCCACCGGAACGCACTAATGCAATAAAATTATCCGACACCTAACTCACGGTCCACGACAAAAAAATAACCTCATTATCGCGTTCACACTATAATGTAAAACTCCAATCAATGAACTAAAACGACTAAATTCAAGTACTTAATAAAAGTAAAGTTTCTCACCTCAATATCATAAACCGAAGCAGGTATGTCATAAACGGAGTATACAGGTTCAAGACCTGCACAGTGCACGTTGGATGCAAATAGTGATAACATCAGTGTTCGAAGGACCAGGAAGACGACTGAGTACACGTAGTAGAGAAGATAGTATGGAGATGATAGTGCTCTGAAAATAAATGACTTTCAAACTATTTGATTTCGTAATGAATATACTGTGTTTTAAGCTGCGGTTTCGGAGCAGTGTCCGCCATATAAACACCAAGTACCGCCGAGTAGTCTGTGGGTTTTCATATTTGTAGAAATCTTACAGCGCCCTCCACGTTCAATAACGCGCTGAGGGCGCTGCTGCGGCGAGAAACACGTAAAGAAAGAAAGAAAATACGTTCATTGGTGGCAAACATGACGCAGTAAAAAAAACAAACAAAAAAAATACAAGGTGTGCATGCGTCATATTTTATGAATGGGAGAATGTTCGCGAGCGTCCTCATTGACTGTTTTCATGCCAGCATGCGCAAAAGGGCTTGACGGCAGCGGAGTTAAAAGTTACGGTGTCAAAACGATTTTTAGGAACACACAAACTTATTTTCGTCAGTAACGTTTCAGAGACGTCATTCGACTGTAAATAGCAGACGTTATGTGGCGGTCATCATGCCATTGGTCAAGTGTGACGGCTGCCTAAAGATACTCGTGGCACTATGAGAATAGAATAGAATACTCTATATTATGTTCACCATCAAAATAACAAATGTCAATGGACAGCCTAAGAGGTGGTAAAGGTAAGAGAGTTAACCGATGAGTTAGAACATTTACAAATGCTTGAAATTTTACCCATCTTAAGATGGTTTTCAATTCATTCGTCCCTTTCACTGAATCTGTCAGTTCAGGCAGATACGGTTAGGATACTACGCACGTGTAAGTTTAAAAGGAGATCCTTCACATTGGAACTTTGATTTGTAAAACGAACTATTTAGATCAGTGTTGCTATCTATATTTTTTTATACTTACTGGCTGGTTTGTTCTTCGTTGCAATATTTAAAACTGACATGATTCCGACTGAAAAAGAAAGTGATTAAGTATTTGTTTGAGATCCATTTTATAATGATTCATAAGCAAGAATAAGATTCTTCTTAAGCTTCCTAAGTAGAAGAGTCTTCAGCAATCAAAGAAGGACAGCTGTTGCTTAGCCTTCTTGCAACAGCTATTTTGGGATGTCTTACTGCAACGAGTTGAAGAGTTGTACGCAGATGTAGAAAAGATCAGTGAAGAATGAGACCAGAATGAAGGAGCTGATTTGAACATCTATGTCTTTCACTAGCTTCACTAAGTTTGAATAGTGCACTCGTAGAACTGACCAAGGCATTCCATTCTGCGAATATGAAATATAATTGGTTATGTTTAGAAAACATAGAGTGTTTTAAAAAATAAAGAAAAATATTACTAAGTACTTAATACCTGGTACTGTTTACGTACCTTCTTCTTTTTAGCGTTGGCAGCAATAACCTCATTTAAATTTCTAAAGTATGCTGTAATGTAAATGCTAAAACAGGTGATGATTACATCGTTAAAACTCCAAAGAAAAGTGGCTTGAAGGCAAATGTACTGAAAATCAAAGAAATCTATGAGATAATAACCGAAAACACTAATGCTAAAATAACATTAACAATAAATTATAATTTCATGTCATACAAAATGAAGCGATGTACAGGCAAAATATGACAATGGATCTTAAGTATAAAATACTGATATAGACACGAATACAACTAATTAAAATGCTTTTAAAACAAACAGTAAATAAGAAGTAATTCAGTTGTTGCTTAAAATAGATAAGAAACAACATGCTGTTAGACTGGATGCCGATCCCAATATACGCTAGATAGATGATGATGATGAAAAAGCTAGATAGATGGATGAAAGCAGCTAAAAAGCATAGCATGTGAAGCTAAGCTAAAAACTCTGACACCAGATTAGTCCCTAGCCACACGAAAAGAAGAAAAATAGCAGCTAAAAATAGTGATGGACATATTATGTTAAATAAACACCTCAAACACAAGAGCGTTAAAAGCGTTGTAAGGAATGTAGTTAAAAACATAAGGCATCCTATGAATCACGTAGTTTTCCATCAATCTGGCGGTGATCCCAGCTTCTTGTAGGCAGTTCATTACGAACCTGATATTAAAATTTGTGCATAAGATATGTTCAACTGTAAAACAAATAAATTAAGCTTAACACGTTGAACGCCAACGCGGTCACCGTGTGTCCGACAAACAATAGTTTTTCTATTGTGTCTGCTGCGTGGCAGTCAATGACTTAAAAACGCTTATGGAAACAACACTTGAGGAAGAAGTTAAGTAAAATGATTGTGATTCCAACGATGCGGTCATTGACAAATCATCCAAAGCAGTCAGATTGAATGCGAATGATTCCAATTTGCCTAAACCCTTTAGAAAATACGGCCGTAATGTTATGTAATGGTTCCCATTTTTCGTATATCAAGAAGAAGAAAAGGCAAGAAACAAACAATATTTTCCGAATATCAAAAGCACTTACGTATTGTTCAAATTAAAAATAACAATGACGACATACCCAAAGCCAACGTCATGACCACGTAAGCAATCACAGTGGTTTGCACAACCGTTTTGTTCTCCAATTTCAATTCAGTCAAGCCTTGTTCGGTTTCAGTAGCTTTCGCCATTAACTGTGGCCATTGTCGGGACAATTTTAGAAGTAATATGGCCGTAATAAAGCCAGTTACGTAAAATATGATGTTGGCTGGAAAATTTTGGAGTTTTATGTAAACAACAAGTTGTTTTGAAGGAAGGGGAAATAAGGATTCTCTCGAATGTGGGTTGCTTAAATCAACAGTGGAAGGACATGGCTCATAAGGTGCTTATTAGATTAAAGGGGACTAATTATCACACCTAGACAGATAATTCCAGAAATGTTATTTTGATTCTTATGATTACAACAATTTTTTTTAACCAAGTAATGGGATACTATACTGAAATCTGATAGGTTCAGAAAACATGATTTTAACATTACAAACATTTCAGTACTCACATATAGTACTCAAATCGACATCCGTTTGAAAGAACAATAGTATAGTGAAACAAGACATTATCACTTGTCCTATTATTGTGGCAAAGTAATAGCAGGAGTAGTAACACTTTATCTTGAACCTGTAAATTAAAGAGTTCAATAAATAATGTGATTAAGAAAAATGTCATGATTTGTTTATTTGTCATGGATTGTTGTGGTAATTGTTTTTGTTTTTTTGTTTTGAAACAAAAAAACAAAACTAGGAACATAAAGGGCTAAGGAAAGAACATGGTCAGGTTCTAGTCAGTAAGAGTCTGATACTCCCTTCCGCTCCACCCAGAGCGGGAGGTGTCATTTGAAAAAAAAATAAAAGCGATGTATGATGATTCTCATGGTTATAATAATGTAAATATCGATTTGTTGATTGAAACCCGTATCTATTATTAAGGTTTGGAGTAGTACTATTGCTTAAAACTTGCGTTTCACCAAATTTCAATACACCTAACCTATGTAGACTTTTGAACAAAACTTTTTTAAACTGTTAAACCCGCGATGTTTTGTGTAGTCCGTTAAACAATTGCATGTAATGTTTTCTTTTTGATCCATAAACAATAAAAAAAACCCATAGCTTCGCCTACCTCGTTCCATCAGCAGAAGTTTGCCCCAGCCCCTGAACTGGGAAGAATCCGGTCCATCTCGCCAGACGCAATGCGTGACGTAAACACGCATGTAAACCACATGGTTCATCAGCCCTCTTTACCGTCAGCTCGTGGACTTCCATCATTCGGCTGAAAGAAATAAGGCTTTAATTCTTTTGTTACCACCCAAATAAAAAGTAGAGGCGTCTTCTCATACCAGTGCTGGCGGACTTGATTATCCAATGTATGTTTAAATATTCCTGTCGAGTATAATGGTTGGAGCTGGTCCATTTGTGTGCTAAGCTCCACTTACGTACAGTTGAAGAATAGAAAGTACCTTTAGAGGAAGTATTACTTGCACAGTGCAATAGATTTATTATTATGAGAATCTACTACCAGGATTAAATAAAATGACGGTATGAAAATTACTTTTCCTTTTTCTTCGAGTGTACGTTTGATGTTGAGGTTTTTTACAGAATAGCGTCTGTTATGTTACATATCGGTCATATATAGTGTCTAGAAGCCCTAAATGAAGTTAAATACGATTGTTCCAAACAAATCAGTCAATGTCAAACACCGATGTTAATCTTGTGTTTTTGGTGTAATTCAGACTAAGCTGAAGTAAAACGTAAACCCGTTTACGTTTACGTTTTAGTTAAAATAACTAAGTTTCAAGGATACGTAAATACTTTAATGATTTTAGGTGTCTTCTGTCTATTTACTGTGGAGTTTCAACTGGTTTTATTAGTTCTGGGTATATGTCAGGCGGGTTTCACATTAAGGAGTTTCATTGGGAAATAAAATTATGTAGTTTATCTGAACAGCGAATGAAATATCAGTAAACCGGGCTAGTCAAATTCTCACAATAAGGGTTTAATTCATTATTTGACAGCAGTGATAGCCTAGTGGTGTGACCGTAGGACTACCAAGTCATAGGCCTCGAGTTAAACCTAAAGCACGCACCTCTATTTTTATGGATAAATGTGCGTATTATTTAATTATCACTTGCTTAAAGTCATTGAAGGAAAACATCGTGAGGAAACCAGTATATCTGAGTGATATTTCTCAATAACATGTGAAACTAAGTCAGAGGCCCCTGGGCAGCATAAAGCTCTGACAAAGCTCTGGTAAATTCAAATTCAAATTGTATACATGGGTTACATACAGGTGTGCATTTTATAATTATTTATTATATACTTAAGAATGTTCATTCCATGATCAGCCACTTGGGCATACAAATTAATAGGTGGGAGGATGGGGGGGGGTAGGATGGGTAGGGTGGGTAGGGTAGATAGGGTAGGTAGGGTAGGTAGGTAGGGTAGGTAGGTAAGGTAGGTGGGGTAGGTAGGTTATGTAGGGTAGGTAGGTAGGGTAGGTAGGAAAGGTAGGTATCATAGTAAAGGCGGACGACGTCTGCCGGGTCAGCTAGTATTATTATAAAATAAAAATGTTATTTTTTTTAAATTTTATTTATTGCCGTTAAAATATACAGAAAGACTGACTGACAGACAAACAGCATAAACTTAGTATAGTCCTTTCACCGTTATGTTATCTTCTGACATCAACCGATTGTGTACCTTATTGAGCCAACAATAAAGATCACTGTGATGTGAAATCTGAGGTACAGTTTTTTTTGTACAGCAACTACCTATTTCAATAGTTTCATTCATTGGACTAACTAAGAAAAAATTTGGGATTCGTATTTGTCCCACTTAAAAAAAAAGGCAAAGCACGCCACGATAGTGGCGGTAAGGCCCTTCTTTGAGGAGTGGCTAGAGAGGCGAAAGGCTTCTGCGAAAAAGTCATGCTCGTGAAGGAGGTGGCGGGATGGGAGAGAGAAAGGGAGACGCCCCGGGCGTCGGGAGCCACGTGAAGACTCCTGGCCACCGTAGGCGCGGGCCTGCGGACGGTGAGTAATGGGTGACTCACCGTCCGATCAGAACCAGGCCCGTGCCGGACGGCGCGTATATGTTCCACGCGCGCCTCAAAGAGATGTCAGCATATGCAGGGGCCCCTCAGGGCCAAGCCTGCCGGGTAAGCGGGATTGTCCGAAAGGGTTACCGCTACCCCGGAACACAAAGGGCTAAGGAAGGAACATGGATGGGTTTTAGTCAGTAAGAGTCTGACACTCCCTTCTGCTCCACCCAGAGCGGGAGCAGTCATTGGATGATTTCCCAGCCTAGGTATTTGCGATATTCGTAAATACCGTAGCGCTGATATTCTGATTAGGTCTCCTTGTGCTGGCACGGACATACTTACGGACATGGACATGGACAATCCTACATTAAGTAAAGTATGTAATAATTTTAACCAGAGAAATAATATCACACCTTACAATATTAACATAGTCATTAATCTTAAGGTTAGTTTTTTAGACTAGACAGTTTCGCGAGCAAATTGTAATAAGAAAATATATTGTATTTTTGTGAATTATAAATTAACAAAAAGAAAACAAATTAGTTCCTCTAAGAATACACTGAGATATTCTATGGTCTTTCAAAGTATAGTATTTATGTCACTACGACCCAATAAAGTTAAAATTTACAATATGTTTTATGGTAGACAATTCACCAAATGTCTCGATAAAATATTTTTGGCCGTTAAGAATAAGGTTTGGATTTGGGGGAGGCCTTTGCTCAGCAGTGGGACAGTGTAGGCTAAATAAAAAAAAAAGAATAAGGTCAAGCGTAAGTTGAGTCTAAAACATTTTATTGGCTGTAAAGGTTGTTTAAATTCAAGGTCGCTTAGCGAGCTATGGAACGGGCTAGGACTTTCTCTGAGGGATCGAATCCGGAACGAGGTGATCCGTCAGAGAATCAAAGTTATCGTCATAACTCACAGAATAAGCAAGCTGAAGTGGTAGACGTCACCGTCTGCCATAACGGATAGACGTGTTTTGAGTCAATTCAAAAACATGAATCGGCAAACATACGTCACCCCCAGGCTAGATGAAGCGACGATCTTCCCAAATTGGCTGGTAGCGCCTGGATAGAGAAACATTAAATTACCATTGGTTAACTAGAGTAGGCGCTGCCGTGCCACTATAGTAAGATCCTAATATGAGAACTAACAGTTCAGTGATATTGCAAAAGAAATCAAACTTAGGATTTATAAATAAACAAAATTCATATAATATTTCAGGGCCACACGAAGGAAAAAATACTCAATACAACAACTTAATAGGTAAATGAAACACTTAACAAAATGCTTCATTGGTTTAGTAGCCGCAAACTACAGCTGAGCATGAGATCTTGGATCGATCTATTCCCAAGTCGGGCAAAGTCTTATTGGAGCTTTACATTACGAATTTCTCCGTTGCAGCGCGGAGTCTAGCAGAAACCCAGACTCTGAGCACGGTTTGATGGCAATAGTCTCATCCCTTTTTACATGGAACTTAAACATCACTGGCGAAATGTGGTTGTACTTACAATAGATACACATCTGCCTAATCCATAGGCTTTATAGAACGAAATGGAACCTCCTTCTTGAGGTCGGTGAGACCAATGTAACAGTTTGCAATCACGGTCCATTAGAAAAGATCAAAGAAAGACTAGTGTTATTTTACAATGTTATTAAAGCAAGCGTTTATATTCACCGGGCAAAGAGCCAGCTAGTAGAACGTGCCGCTATTTATCAACAACATCATTCATTTCAACAACAAAAGTATTTCTCAGTTGGTTCTGGCACTAAACTAAATTGCTTTGAAGAACTTTTGGAATTGTATTCCAGAAAATTGGGTCCTGTTAGAGTTTTCCGGGTGTAAAATTGTTCATGGATGGTAAAGGGCTTTATGGTTTGATAAACGCTTGATTTCTAAATTGTAAATTACCTTTACAAATGTCTGTTGGAATTTTAGTCAACTGAACACAAATTGAACAGAGCATTTACTTTCAAAAGATACTTTAAACTTGATTTGTTCACAAATAATTTTGTCAATTAGACGACACGGTTGGCGCAGTGGTTGAGCGATTTACTGCTGCGCAGCATGTCGCGGGTTCGATTCCCGCACGGAACAAATATTTGTACGACCTGCAAGTATTTGTTCCGGGTCTGGGTGTTTGTCTATGTATAATATGTATGTATTTACAAACAAAAATGTATATAAGTAGTTTATCAGCCATCTCGTTACCATAACACAAGCATTAGGTTGCTTAGCTTGGGACTATATGGCGTTGTGTGAAATGTCCAAGGATATTATATTATATTATAATTGGTATTTTCTGCAATGACACGCTGACAGAAGTACCTAAACCTTTTCCAACAAACCCCAGCAACACGTTACTGACAGTTTTGTTATCATCAAACAAAAAAATGGCGACGCTTTAACACAAACTCGCCACCAACAAACAAAGATCGTGAAATAGTTTTCAAGGTCATCTACATCTACCTTAAAAACACTCACCTGATGTTATTCGGTAGCGTGTGCCTTAATTAAAGACCCGACATCAAGTCCATCTAAGACATATCATAACATTGAACCTTACAACCAGTATTAAAGTTGTTAAGTTTCACGTTGTGCCTAATATTTCAAAGGGACGCTACTTTTGAAATTGGAATACTTCAACGCTAGGGGTGCAAGTAATGGTGACAGCCAGTCCGTTTATTACAACGATTTCTACATTACTACCTCATTTGTTTTTTTAACCAGCCACGGTTGGTGGCCTACATGATACCTATGACTAAACAAACAAACCGTAGAAAAACAAACTACTAACGGCCTTTTCCATGTAAAACAAAGTTTATCCAATTGACACGTGCAGGCTACA
Organism: Hyppa rectilinea; assembly: GCA_951799385.1. Taxonomy (NCBI): domain Eukaryota; kingdom Metazoa; phylum Arthropoda; class Insecta; order Lepidoptera; family Noctuidae; genus Hyppa; species Hyppa rectilinea. Next base: position 5,867,466 of record OX637302.1, on the reverse strand, counting down.
CAAATTATAGACGTGCACCAACATGTCATTTCCGCAGTTATCGGCATCCGTAGGTCAGTTATACGGTCAGTTATCGTGTTGATGTTATTGCGGCTGCCTGCTGTGTTTGAAAGGTATGTATTTTATATTAATCAAGTGGTTTTTTGAAACTGAGCTCTTTAAGGCGCTTGCGATAGGAGTAAACGGGCAAAAATCGTCACGTTATGAAAGCGTTATGCCCGAAAAAGTTTCGAGTGTTAAAATATTTGTTTTTGTTTTTTCATCTAGTATAGTTAGTTTTTTACTAGATGGTTCTGTACTAATACATTATATACAGTGAAAGGTACTTCGTTGCAATCGGGTGTCCCGCGACCACCACTGCACCTTCTTATTTTCTTATAAGGAAAGTATCCTGTATCACGGTATAATGGCTGCATACAAAACTACGTGTCACACTGACGTCACGCAAAATCCTGCATCGCGCAAGCACAGTTTACCGCGCGACTAGCATTCACTTATACAACGTCCTCATATTTTTCTGCTCCAGCCTAACCCTTGTGGCGGTGTCCTTAGAGCGTCGTCGCTTAGTTTTAATATTTTATGCCCTAGTTAGGGGCCTTATAGGTTGAACTGTTAGATGATATCCAAAAACAAAAACCGCTGGTGGGGCTACTTTTTGGCAGTAGCCCACCAGACACAAACACTGTTTTGTTGGAGGATCCTGCCTTTTCTATGAAGGATGAGTAAACAGTACACCATTTTTTTTTTGAGGTTGGGCCGTCATCGAATGATCCCTCTGGGCGGAGCCGAAGGGAGTGTCAAACTCTACTCTTACTGACAAAAACCCATCCATGTTCCTGTTTTAGCCCTTTATGTTCCAGGGTAGCGGTAACCCTTTCGGACAATCCCGCTGTTCCGGCAGGCTTCGGCCCAAACCCAATTGCTGACATCTCTTTGAGGCGCGGGTGGAACACGTACGCGCCATCCGGCACGGGCCTGGTCCTGATCGGACGGTTAGCTACCCATAACTCACCGTTTGACTCACCGTCCAAAGACCCGTGGCTGGGAGTTGTCGCGCGGCTCCCGGAGCGTCTCCCGCGGTGGCTAAGACGTGAGGTTCTGTCCCTCTCCCATCCCACCACGTTCTTCGCAAGCATAACTGCTTCGCAGAAGGAGGTGACTGCCTCACATTCCCTCTCAATCCAGGCCATGGCTAGACCAGGACCGGACGAGAGAGGTCGCCGCCAATCGCCTCTACAAGGACATGGCGGTGCTCCGCCCAACCGGGACCGATCTCCACCGTGTGCTTCACCGTGTCCTCTGGGCGATCGTCACAATGGTGAAACCAGGGCGTTTTCTCCCACCTGATGTGCAGGCACCTCCCAAAACATCCATGTCCGGTGAGGACCTACGTCAGGTGGTAGGTGAGGGCGCCTTGACCCCTCTCTAGCCACTTCTCAAAGAGGGGTCTTACAGCCACTGTCGTGGGGTACCCTGAACAGTACACCCTTTCTTTTTTCAAGCTGGGAAATCATCCAATGACTTCTCCCGCTCCACCAATGGAGCCGAAGGGAGTGTCAGACTCTTACTGACTAAAACCCATCCATGTTCCTTCCTTAGCCCTTTGTGTCCCGGGGTAGCGGTAACCATTTTGGACAATCCCGCTAACCGAACAATACACCCTGACATTATCGATCTTTTATACTCTAATATTACTCTTAAGCGATATTCGCCTGAATTTCTCGTTATTTGAATAACGTAGGTAGGGTTTGGAGTTTCGAATATCCCTAATTTATGACAAGACTCGACATAAAAGTTATAAAAAAGTTGAGTGCTGTCTATAATTCGGTTTTATAACTCAATTTCGTACCTGAGAAGTTTAATCATGAAATAGCTTTATGAACGAATATCAGAATTATTCAATTATAATAATTTATGTATCTAGGAAAATGTTTTATACCAATTTGCTGGAATAATCTTTTATGTAGAAGTTCTGGCTGGGCATGGAATATTGGGGTATTCTAGAAACATTCCTGCTATTTAGAAATTCAGGGAGCCAACCACCACCTCACAAAGCAGTATTATTTTAATATAACTTCAGTGTGAGAAAGAGAAGAAGTTGTTTATGATCTGGTATAGCTCTATCTCTTTCCCAATATGAAGTAACTTCACCTTAACGTCGTGGTTCGTCCCCAGTGAAACAAAGGGTATGGTAGGATGCCCTCAGGTTAAGTGGAGTGGCAATCTTTGCTGGGTGGCAGGTAGCAGCTATATAGGACAGGTCGAGAATCAGCAGTGGACTGTTTTTATGATTTTCCAACACCGACGCTGTGTTAAATTTGATTAGGCAGTAATTTGGCAGTTACTTTATAATAGTTTTTTTTTTAAGTCTCTCGGAGACAGGTGTAACACGACGCTGTGATGCGATTCTGGTACTGAAACGATTTCTAAGGAGTTTTCAAAGAAATTGTTTTTCTAGAGTCGCGGCACCATGCCACGTTTGCCTTTCCGCGGGAGCATTTACACATCTTCATTTGTTTATCAATACAAAAATCAGCCAGTTGATATTTCAAAACATTATAATTTTATACAAAACACGAAAAACAACATCAAAATAATGTGCCTCCATTCATATATTTGCCGAACATTTAAAATCCGAAAAAATTAATGGCCGATAGCTTTATAAATAACAATTTCTGAAACAAAAAACTATCGGAATATTCGATTTAATTGCCTGTTTAATCTGCAGCGATCGCTTTCGTATCACTGAAAGGCTCCAATTATTATTTTTCATATTTTTATTGCATTTTTTCGAACGATTCAGTTGTTTTTTAATAATTGTGACTTTATTGTGCCAGAATAGGGTTGTCTCATCATTTAGCGTGGGTGTTACTAGACAAGCCCTATATTCAAAGACTTTGATCTCGAAAATAGCATCGACGCCACTCTCTGTTACGCATACATTAGTTGTCAACAATCTTTCCAACTTGAAGCCTTTCTATTTCAACGACAGTGAATGGAGACAAAAAAGTGATCGAGGAAAGACTTAGAATAAGGGGGTAAGTTTTTATCAAGGAAGTATCTAAGTATCTGTGTCTTATGGGTTGCTTATGTTGAGAAGATGAATGAAAAGCGTCGAACAAAAAGTATTTACAAGGCAGATGTCAGTGGGAACGCTGGAAGAGGACGCCATAGACGGACATATTTAGGTATAGTGACCTTATTGATAATATTCTATAAGGTTTGCGTAATACTCACAACCAGCTAGCGTATTGATGTAAACTAGATGTACTGCGACTAGATGTATTGATGTAAACGAAGCAAAAGGAGTATTGTAAATATCGTAGTAGATCGCGTTCTGGGGGCCTAGACAAGTGTTACGGTCATCGCTCCGTGTCGATTCGATTTCGAAAATTGTTGATCGAACAATTCGTTATTTCAGCGATTCAGATTGTCAAGAACGTCACTTGTCAACGCATTTGTTTTGGAATATTGATCGAGTTTCGCTACACAATTTAACATTGTATAGCTCTAAGCGACCGAAACTGATTGATCATATGACATTTCGAAAGCTTATGTCAATTCCATACATTTCGGATTTATCTAATTTCGTTATCGTTAGTGAAAATTGTCTAAGCCGCCTGTAGTGTATGCCTACCCACGTATGAAAAAGGCTTGAGTTAATATTTGTGTGTGTAAAATAAATATTTTGAACTCATCATATTTTCATCACATCAGCCTAAAGTAGTCCACTGCTGGACATACGCCTTCCCCAAAAAACGCCACAGCACACGATATCCTGCGTTTTTATCCAGCCATTGCCAGCTGCCCTCTTAAGGTCATCGGTCCATCTAGCCGAGAGGCGCCTCACACTACGTCCACACTACCCAAGATGTCCTTTCGAGAACCTTCCTACTCCACCTTTAGTTGGTTCTGCGAAATGAGGAGCTCACTGACACTTCAGCCTGCTACACTTTTGGACAATATCTGCCATTTTGGTCTAATGCCGTATGACTTCGTTCCGGATCTTAAATCCTTAGCGAGATCCCAAGCTTAGACCTTTCCATATAAGCGGGATTGTCCGAAAGGGTTACCGCTACCCCGTAACATAAAGGGCTAAGGAAGGAATATGGATGGGTTTTAGTCAGTAAGAGTCTGACACTCCCTTCCGCTCCACGCAGAGCGGGAGCAGTCATTGGATGATTTCCCAGCCTTAAAAAAAAAAAAAAGTTTAGACCTATCCATATAAGCGGGATTGTCCGAAAGGGTTACCGCTATCCCGGAACATAAAGGGCTAAGGAAGGAACATGGATGAGTTTTAGTCAGCAAGAGTCTGAGACTCCCTTCCATTCCACCCAGAGCGGGCGAAGTCATTGGATGATACATAACATACATACAAAAATAGCCTATAATGTTCCCACTGCTGGGGGACACAGGCCTGCTCTCAAAGAGAGGGAGTGGGTGATAATCCACCACGCGGCCCCAATGCGGGTTGGCGGATGTCACATGTCTTCGAATTTTTGGTTCTAGGAAATGACATGACCGGTTTCCTCATGATGTCTTCCTTAACTGTTTTGAGAGCAATGGTGATGAAATTAAATACACAAAGTACAGCGCCTGCTTGGGACTCACGACCTACAACTCCTAGGTCGAAGCAGATACCGCTGGGCCAGCAATGCTCTTATTTTTAGCAGACATATAAATATTTTAAATTACTTACTTAAATTTTCGCCTTTGTAGATTTTATTTCCAATGCCTCACAGTTGCACAGTACTTGCCTACCTACAAAGTTTACATCCAATAGCAGGAAAGAAAAAACAAAGCTTCAGTCCGTTGTTTATGGGGATGTCGGGATATTGTAAAAGTCAAGTGTTTGTGTTTCATATACAGGAGTGTGTTTTTACTTGGGCTTACTTCAACAAGATAAAAAATATCCTGGTTTTTCCTTACTAAGAAAAATAACTTTATGTAAATCGTGAGGGTGTTTCTGTAAGCAAAACAAATGTAGATCTTGAAAGAAAATGAAAGCGAACTCTTGACAATATCTTTACTTTGTTGTTTAAGGAGACTTTTAATCAAGATCAAAGAACTCGATTAAGACTTCATTGTTTTAGGTCAACAATGGAGTTCTGAGTCCGTTCTACCCACTTGTTAGTTGCTTGAGAAGAAGATCGTTTCTCGGAATATTTGAACAATCCATTTCTATTCATTCCATCCTTCTTTTGCCTTGCTTTTTTTTATTGCCTGCCTCGCTGGCCTAGTGGCCGCAAGGGGTTATTGCTGAGCATGAGGTCAGGGATTCAATTCCCAGGCCGGGAAAATTTCCACGCGCGCCTCAAAGAGATGTCAGCATACATGAAGGGGCCCCTCAGGGCCAAGCCTGCCGGGTAAGCGGGATTGTCCGAAAGGGTTACCGCTACCCCGGAACATAAAGGGCTACGGAAGGAACATGGATGGGTTTTAGTCAGTAAGAGTCTGACACTCCCTTCCGCTCCACCCAGAGCGGGAGCAGTCAATGGATGATTTCCCATCCTAAAAAAAAAAAAAAAAGGCCGGGAGAAGTGTTATTGGGTTTTTCTATTTAGAATTTCTCAGTGGTAGGCTTTTTTTTTTTTAAGTCTGGGAAATAATCCAATTACTGCTCCCGGGTCTGGATTTGTGTCAGGCTCGCTCTCTACTACATGTAGTAGACGTGTAGTGTCCCATGGGACACGAACAGAACTGGCGAAATGAGGGATAGCCAAGCGAGACAATTATTGTTCATATTTATAGCTCGCACTTCAGTCCCTGCTGTCGTCCGAATGGCCCAGCGCGGGCGCCGAGGCCCGAGCGCTAGCCTCTGTTCGTTATTCCCCGCGCCCCTCCCGCGGCCCTCTATTCACTATGCACTTGTACACACTCTGTATAATAAAGGATTACCCCACTCAATAACAAAGATGATAAATAACCACTTAAAACTTAATAATCCTCAGTATTGCAACAATAAATAATTATTAACTTTACAGAAACCTAATGCAAAATGGATGGACTACCGTTATCTCGAATATCGGCGTCGGCGGTGTAAATACGGTTAATTACTTTTACAAAACATGGAGCAGGATCGCGCCGGGCTGCACGATGGATCTCTACTCCCTGGACAAGTTTAAAAAATATAAGAGCGATTGGAATTGTAAGTATTTTATTACATTTTATATTAAGAAAGATTTAAGGATACTATTTAAAGATATTAAGTAAATCTTAGGATATTAAGGAGCTCGTGGCTAAGTACAAACAGCCACACAGGTCGATCCATCAGGTTAAGCCACGCTTGCCGGGGTTGGTCGTGGGTGGGTTATCATTTTAAATACCGAAACTCCTCCGTGCCTCGGAAATTACGTTAAGCCGTTGGTCCCGGCTGTCATTTGTGGATCTTTGACAGTAGTTACGGGTAGTCAGAAGCCCGAAAGTCTGACAACCAGTCTTACCAAGGGGTATCGTATTGCCCAGTTACTGGGTTGTGGAGGAAAAGGCTAGGCAGGCTACTGTTGAATGAATACTCATTTTAAAATGTTACGTAATTGGTCCTTCATTTCATTAGAGATGCACATTACTACATTCCGGAATTGTGAGTTTTTTTTTACTTACTTTGTATGATTAATACGCCGTAGATTTGGCGATCCTGAAAAGTATGAAAGCATCTGAAGAGAACACAATTTTATTAAGCTTTCAAATAGCCATATCATTTTATATTCTAAGGCAGCTGACGAGCTTTGTAATATCAACTACGCGTCAGTGTCGAAGCGCGCGCGGTGTGGCTTAGACGTGTTTTTGCGGTAATTAGCTAATTACATCGTAATCTATTGTGCACTAAACGGTCGGCCGCTCGGCCGTACCGGTTATCGTTCGCGCGAATCTACACCTTATGCGTAATGAGTACAGGCGAGAATCATAATGAAGAGTTAATCAGTACAATTACTATGGAGGACGAAGAAATCACACATTTAGAAGACATAACACAATTATTTGAGATTGAGGGTAATGAGACGTTAAAAGATGGAACGCGATCTACGAAAAGAGGAAGAGAAGATGATGAATGGACTGAGGTTAGGAATAATAAAACCAGGAATAGACAAATAAGAGGGATTACGGAATTACGTGTTACTTGCAAAGATAAATTTCCTAAACAATTTGCACTTGCTAAATTATTTAAGGAACAAAACATAATGGATATAACAAAAGTAAAACATATAAATCCATACAAAATTACTGTTGAACTTAACAATGCCGACAGTGCTGAGAAGTTAGTGAACTCCGAACATTTTAAAGAATTAGGATGGAGGTTCCAGCGGCCTTTTGAAGTTGGTTTATCATATGGAGTCATTAAAAATATCGACTTAGACATTTCTGAGGGCGAGCTACGGTCTTGTCTATCAAGTACATGCAATGTCGTGAATGTGAGACGCCTACAACGAAGAGACAGAGAAGCAGCCAGTTGGACCGAAAGCGAGACATGGAGAATAGGATTTGAAGGATCGTCGTTGCCCTCTTATGTTCTTATTTACGAAATGAGAGTACTGGTCGAACCTTACGTTTTTCCCGTTACGCAATGCTCCAGGTGTTGGAGGTACGGTCACACTTCTAAAATGTGCCCAACAACGAAAACTGTATGTCCGAAATGTGGTGGTAAACACGATAACTGCGAAACAACTTCTTTTAAGTGTGTGAATTGTACAAAAAATCACATGGCATTGGACAAAACTTGCCCAGTTTACATAAAGGAAAAGAAAATACGTAGTATTATGAGTGAGTTTAATGTTTCTTACAGAAAAGCATTGGATGTATATGTACCTCCCGCACCATCCTACGAGACAGACATCAATAGGCAGACACTTACACCTTCTTTTGACACAGCCCCAGTACACCAGTCAGACAGTATACTTAGGTCACCCGTGTTACAGTCGAAAGTTAAATTTGCACAAAAAACAACACGCTCTGAACCAAATAAAGAAACAGTTTCTACTGAAAGAGATACCACAAACGGTCAACAAACCGAAAATGTACCACAAACGGACAAAACACAGACGGAGAAAGAAGAAGAAACAATAAAGAAAAGTAAAACGAAAAAACATAAAAAGAAAACACCCCAATTTGAAGCTTCACATACACAGGAGTGTTATATGGACTTTCATGAGGATACGTGCGGGGGAGTCGCGTCTGAGGAGGAACACGCTAGTAAAAATGAGGATTCAGAAGGCTATAATTCATTTGGATGGCTGGTAGATAAAATTAAATATATTTTATTTGTGAGAAATGATACTTTCAAGGACAAAATTATAACTGTTGTTCAAATTAGCGTTGAGTGGGCAATATCTCTTTTCCTGAATAAAATATTACCTAAAGATTTTTCCTCTTTTAAAAAATATTTCCGTAATGACAGTTAAAATAAACATTTTGCAATGGAACTCACAAAGCGTGTTACCTAAAAAACTAGATTTGGAACAAATTCTGTTTTTAGAAAAAGTTCATATTGCGGCGTTGTGCGAAACTTGGTTGAACCCTGAATGTTATTTTAATGTAAAAGATTATAACGTATTTCGCTGCGACAGACCTGATTCATATGGAGGTGTCGCAATTCTAATTCATAAATCTATAAAGGCACAACAATGTTATATTACTATTTCAAATTCGCGTATTGAATTGGTCCATGTGAAGATTATGAATTGCACTTTCATTCAAAATGTTATTTCAATTTATTGCCCACCTAACGTCCGTACTACACAAAATGATTGGGACTCGTTGTTTGCTGTAGCTAACTCTAAAACTGTAATTTTGGGAGATTATAATGGTCATCACTCAAGTTGGTCCACGAAAACAGATCAAAGAGGTACTCAAATTTTTGACTCTTTAATTGACCATAATTTCGTTACTTTGAATGATGGGCAGCCGACTCGTGTAAAGCTAGTTAATGGAATTTTACAAAAGTCGGCCCCTGATTTATCTATAGTTTCTTCAGACCTATCACTAATGTTTGATTGGAACGTAACTAATGAGTCCTTAGGCAGTGACCACATGATAATCAAACTAAAGACGTCTGATAACTCTGTACCACGCATCGTTAAAAAACGAAACTTTAAAAAAGCTGACTGGGTTAAGTACCGTAACGATATTCAAGAAACACTAGCTGAGTGTACATTGCCTTCAAATCCCCAAGAAGCGTATAATTTCTTTTTAGATACTATCAACAAAGCCGCTGATGCAAATATTCCTTATTATAAATTTAACCAAAATCCCAGTAGTCAATTTAAACCGAAACCTTATTGGTCTCCAATATTATCTAAAGCGGTTGCAGAAAGACGATTAGCTTTAACGTACTTTAGGAAAAACCCAACTCCAGATAACTTACAAAAATTACAAGACAAAACTCGAGAAGCTCAAAAACTAACTAGAGGTGCTAGTGATGAGGGATTCCGAAAGTTTTGTTCTTCAGTGGACGAGGTCACCTCGGCTAGTGATATGTGGCGACGTATGCGCTGGTTGAAGGGATACCGATCAGCCAGACTCCAGGTGGATGAGTTGTTGGCTGAACAAGTCCTTTTTAATTTAGCTCCTGATTTTACATGCCCCCCATTACCTACTTTTTTTTCTAAAAATCATGCATTGGAAGTTGCTATAACAAGACAGGAGTTTGACAAATGTGTCAAATCTAAAGATACCGCACCGGGTTGCGACGATATTTCCTTTTCAATGATTAAAAATCTTCCAGACCTTGCTAAAAATATTTTGATTCAACTTTATAGTTTGTTTTTGTCTTTAAATTTCGTTCCTGAGCAATGGCGCCAAGCACGAATAGTACCAATCCCCAAACCAGGTCGAGATTTTACTTCCGCTTCCGCAATAAGACCTATTTCATTAATGTCTTGTTTATGTAAAATCTTTCATTCCATTATCAATAACAGAATTGAGTGGTATTTAGAGAGTGGAGGGTTTTTTGCTGAAGAGACTATAGGTTTCAGGAAAGCGCGCTCATGTTTAGATAACTTAAATTTACTAAACTCAAAAATACAAATTAATTTCTCGAAAAAGCTTATCACAATCGGATGCTTCCTTGATATTGATAACGCTTACAATAACGTTGACGTTACAACACTTCTGTTAACCTTGGACCAACTTGGTGTGGGAGCACAGTACTGTAAATATCTATGGGAGTTTCTAAAAGAAAGATATTTAACGATTAATGGTATAAATAATACCGTCACTAGAGTTGCCAGAAGGGGCTTGGCCCAAGGTGACCCCTTGTCACCACTGCTATTTAATATTGCGACCATTCATATTTGTAAAGCAATACCTAGCTCCGTATCTATCTCGCAGTACGCCGATGACTACGTACTTTATATAACTTCTAATAACTCTGATCAAGCAGCCGCTGAGTTACAGGAAGCATTGGATATCTTATGTAGTCAATTAGACACCCTAAATCTAAATATATCTCCAAATAAGAGTAAAATTTGCATTTTTCACAGAGGCTACAAGAGACTTTCAGTTAACTTGTCAATCAGAGGTACTAGATTGGAGGTTGTTGACACGGTTCGATATCTGGGTGTGTGGTTGGATCGTTCTCTCAGGTGGGGAAGGCATATCAATGAGGTTTGCCAAAAAGTTCTTAAATTCATTAAAATTATTAAAGTGTTAGCCGGTTCAACTTGGGGTGTGCATCCTAAATATTTAAGAAAACTTTATATATCTTTAATTAGAAGCCGTATTGACTATGGTAGCTTTTTCTATGACAACAGTGCAAAAACTCACTTGGAAAAATTAAATAAATTACAGAACCAAGCTATGAGGGTAGTGGGTAGTTTTATTAAAACTACACCCATTCACGTGATGGAGAGCGAGTTATGCCTGCAACCGTTATATCTACGCCGACGTTTCTTGGCTAGTAAATTCTGGCTGAAAACAAAAGCCTTGCAGGCGAATACTGGAGGTATCCAGTTACTTTCCGAGCTATCCATATTGTGTAATAATTCTTCATATTGGCAAAACAAAAGAATCCCAATGTTAATCTTGGTACACGACTCACTTCGCACTTTAAAAGTTCATTGCAGTAATATATTAGGTATGTTTTCCCTGAATACATGGGTCAGTAGTATAGATAGCAACAATGTTATAAAACACGACGTAAGTTTCATGAGCAAACCAAAAAGGCTATACAATCCTGTTAACTTAAGAAATTTATTTATTGATTACATTACTTCCGAATACTCGACTTATTTTAAAATATTTACAGACGGATCTAAGGACGGTGACGGTGTAGGGGCCGCCTTTTATGAGTCAGAAGGAAATTCAATGAAGTTTCGAATTAATGCCAGTGTGTGTATAATGGAAGCGGAACTGATTGCGATCGCAGAAGCTCTGTCGTATGTAGAATCAATCCATCAAATCAATATTGTCATTTTCACCGATTCTAGAAGTGCGCTCCAACATTTGGCTCGGTGTACCTCGACATTTCGAGGAACACCGATAGCCTACACTATACTGAAAACTATTCTGAAACTACAATATGACGGTAAACACATAGTCCTTCAATGGATTCCATCACATATCGGAATAAGAGGCAACGATACTGTTGATCTTCTAGCCAAGCAGGCCATAAGTGATGGAATTCCTGTTAAATTTTCTCCATACTTTACTAACTTTATACCTAATATCAAACAGGATTGTTATTCGTTTTGGAAGGAGTACTTTAATAAAAGATCACAAGAAAAAGGAATCTGGTACAAAACGATCCAACCACATCCCTTGAACTCACCGTGGATAGATAACCAACTACTAAACCGATGTGATACTGTTATCGCACTAAGACTTCGTTCCGGACACATTCCATGTAATAAGTTCTTACATCTAATGGCAAAATCAACGACTGCTAATTGTGATTTTTGTATCGATTCCATTGATGATGTCTATCACATATTAACCGAGTGTGTCCGCAACGAGGAATTTAGAAATAGCTTAGATTGTAGGATTAGAGAGATAGGTTACTGTAATAGTGCTCTAGCTGCGCCGCTTTCTGATGCAGCTAGAGTACTTTACAAACTAGCTATGCTAAGGTTATAATTATTAAATAGTATATAGTATGATTTTGTTAAGCCAACCAGGGCGGCATAATCGCATGTGCGACAAAGCCCTTTAATTATGAATAAAAAAAAAAAAAAAAAAAAAAAACTACGCGTCAATGTGTGAATATACTTACGCGATAGCTTATAATCAAATTTATTTGGTATCTTTGGGTTCCCTTAATCCTAGCCTAGTCTTTTCCCAACTACATTGGGGTCAGCTTCCAGTCTAACCGGATGCAGCTGAATACCAGTATTTTACTTGGAGCAACTATCTATCTGACCTCCATAACCCAGTAACTGGGCAATACGATACCCCTTGGTAAGACTGGCTGTCAGATTTCGGGCTTCTGACGACCCGTAACGACTGTCAAAGCTGCACAAATGACAGCCGGGCTTAACTTGCTTTCCGAAGCACGAAGGAGTCTCGGTATGTAATGATGGTCACCCATCCAACGCCAACCCCGGCAAGCGTAGCTTAACCTGACGGATTGACCTGTGCGGCTGTTAGTACTTAGCCACGAGCTCCTTTCCCTTAATCATTTCTGAGTTCAGAAATTCTCACGACGAAGAAGTCATAAAGTGAGCGTGATATGAGCTGGTATTCCACCTGATACTAGAGCTTGACACTATTGACAGCTCACATTAAAGTTTTAAACTCACTTCACCTATATTTTCACGGTGAGATATTTACAAAATACCACTGCAGTTTACCTATCTTCCAGAGTTTATGGATAAAACTACAGTCTCATTATCTTTGGAAGCCCTTAATTAACTTGCTGAGTTATTTAAACAACTTTACTTTGCCCGTCTTAACTTGTTTAGCTAAGGAAGGAAGCTTCTACGTTAAAAATATCGAATACTATGTAAGAAGTTCGTATTTCGTGCGTGTTTGTGTTTATGCTCGCACCATAAATTCGCGTAGATGTCGGATTTTTCATTCAGTCATGAGCACCAATATGTATACACTTAAAAATATTCAAAAGCGATTTTCTCGCGAAATAACGATAACTTTGTGATAATACAACTTTTTTCATATAAGTATGGGCTCCTAAATACTATGTCCGGGACAACATATAATTACAACAAATGCAGAAGGAGAAAATCACTTTTTAAAGTTGCTCAGTGTATTATTGCAATACTGTGTGTCTGTGTGAGCAATTATTGGTGTTCGTGACTGTACAAGCAAAATACCCCTTTTACCCCTTTTTTTTTTTTTTAAGGCTGGGATATCATCCAATGACTGCTCCCGCTCTGGGTGGAGCGGAAGGGAGTGTCAGACTCTTACTGACTAAAACCCATCCATGTTCCTTCCGTAGCCCTTTATGTTCCGGGGTAGCGGTAACCCTTTCGGACAATCCCGCTTACACGGCAGGCTTGGCCCTGAGGGGCCCCTTCATATGCTGACATCTCTTTGAGGCGCGCGTGGAACACCCTTTTACCCCTTAAAGGTCGAATTTCCAAAAAACCCCTTGTTATTGCCCCCCAACATTATAAAAGGAAGCCGTGTTCAATGTTTCACGTTTCTAGTCCCAGTAGTGATATGTCAGTCAGTCAGTTTCTCATTTTATATTGTACTAGCTTCCGCCCGCGGCTTCGCCCGCATAATATGTCGACAAATCTATAATATAAAAATAAGTCGGGTTTTCCTTCCTGACGCTATAACTCCAGAACGCACGAACCGATTTCACTAATTCTTTTTTTGTTGTGTTTGTTATTATCAGGAGAAGGTTTTTACATTTAAAAAAAGTAGGTAGGGAAGGTAGGTACGGTAGGTAGGTTAGGTAGGTTAGGTAGGGTAGGTAGGGTAGGTAGGGTAGGTAGGGTAGGTAGGGTAGGTAGGGTAGGTAGGGTAGGTAGGGTAGGTAGGGTAGGTAGGGTAGGTAGGGTAGGTAGGGTAGGTAGGGTAGGTAGGGTAGGTAGGGTAGGTAGGGTAGGTAGGGTAGGTAGGGTAGGTAGGGTAGGTAGGGTAGGTAGGGTAGGTAGGGTAGGTAGGGTAGGTAGGGTAGGTAGGGTAGGTAGGGTAGGTAGGGTAGGTAGGGTAGGTAGGGTAGGTAGGGTAGGTAGGGTAGGTAGGGTAGGTAGGGTAGGTAGGGTAGGTAGGGTAGGTAGGGTAGGTAGGGTAGGTAGGGTAGGTAGGGTAGGTAGGGTAGGTAGGGTAGGTAGGGGAGGTAGGGTAGGTAGGGTAGGTAGGGTAGGTAGGGTAGGTAGGGTAGGTAGGGTAGGTAGGGTAGGTAGGGTAGGTAGGGTAGGTAGGGTAGGTAGGGTAGGTAGGGTAGGTAGGGTAGGTAGGGTAGGTAGGGTAGGTAGGGTGGGTACGTAGGGTAGGTAGGGTAGGTAGGGTAGGTAGGGTAGGTAGGGTAGATAGGGTACGTACGTAGGGTAGGTAGGGTAGGTAGGGTGGGTAGGGTAGGTAGGGTGGGTACGTAGGGTAGGTAGGGTAGGTAGGTAGGGTAGGTAGGGTAGGTAGGGTAGGTAGGGTAGGTAGGGTAGGTAGGGTAGGTAGGGTAGGTAGGGTGGGTACGTAGGGTAGGTAGGGTAGGTAGGTAGGGTAGGTAGGGTAGGTAGGTAGGTTAGGTAGGGTAGGTAGGGTAGGTAGGGTAGATAGGGTACGTAGGTAGGGCAGGTAGGGTAGGTAGGGTGGGTAGGGTAGGTAGGGTGGGTACGTAGGGTAGGTAGGGTAGGTAGGTAGGGTAGGTAGGGTAGGTAGGGTAGGTAGGTAGGTTAGGTAGGGTAGGTAGGTAGGGTAGATAGGGTAGGTAGGTAGGGTAGGTAGGGTGGGTAGGTAGGGTAGGTAGGGTGGGTAGGTAGGGCAGGTAGGTAGGGTAGGTAGGGTAGGTAGGTAGGGCAAGTAGGGTAGGTCAGGTAGGTATCATAGTGAAGACAGGACAACGTCTGTTGGGTCAGCTAGTTATACATTCAGTCAAAAAAGTATCGGGAATGGATGATTTGTTTATGGTTCCAAATACAAATTTTTGTTTTTTTGTAGTTGTTAGATTGGCACAACTGTTTTCCATTTTGGCGCGGAGTTTGAGTTGCACCTGTTATTTATATTAAATACAGTGCTGGTTTTAGTAATATCATATATAGTGTGTATTGCGAATTTCATAATGGACAAAAATATCGAACAAAGAGTTTGTCTTAAATTTTGCATCGCCAATGGAATTTCGTGTTCGGAGTCACTGAAAATGTTACAGAAGGCTTACGGTGAATCGACTTTATCAAAAACTCGTGCTTATGAGTGGTTCAAAGCGTTCAAAAGCGGTCGAGATGTGATGGAAGATTTGCCTCGCTCTGGTAGGCCGTCAACGTCTGCAACTGAAGTTAACATCGCAAAAGTGAAGAAAATAGTGACTGAAAATCCTCATTCAACTCTGAGAGAGATAGCCGCCGAACTTTCTGTATCACACGAGTCGATCCGTACCATTTTAACTAATCATTTGGGTATGAAACATGTTGCTGCTCGGCTAGTCCCAAAAGATCTGAATTTTCTCCAAAAACTCAATCGCATGAAAGTCGCTGAGGACATGCTAGAACGAGTCAGTTCGGACCCAAACATTCATGAAACGCATTGTTACTGGTGACGAGACGTGGGTTTACGAGTTTGACATGCAAACTAGTCAACAAGCTTCGGAGTGGCGCCTTCCAACTGAACCGAAACCGAAAAAACCACGCCAAAGTCGATCAAAAGTCAAAGTCATGTTGACTGTTTTCTTTGACTATCGCGGTGTTGTGCACTCCGAATTCTTACCGGAAGGTCTAACGGTAAATAAAGAATATTATTTGAGCGTTATGCGGTGTTTAAGAGAGCAAATTCGACGAAAAAGGCCAGATTTGTGGAAAGAAAATTCTTGGATTTTGCACCACGACAATGCGCCTTCCCACAAGGCTATCATTGTGAACGAATTTTTGACCAAACACTCAACAAATACCATCCAGCAACCACCATATTCACCAGATATGGCTCCTGCTGACTTTTTTCTTTTTCATAAACTCAAATTACCACTTCGTGGCACCCGTTTTCAATCGATAGAAGACATAAAGGAGAATTCGCGGCGAGAACTGAACTCAATTCCGGAAGCAGCGTTTAAAAAATGTTTTGATGAATGGATTATTCGTTGGCGCAAGTGTATCGTTTCTAAAGGAGCATACTTTGAAGGTGATAAAATAAATTTGGATGAATAACAGACATTTTGTGTATTATTGATCTTTTCCCGGTACTTTCTTGACAGAGTAGTACATATAAACCTTCCTCTTCAATCACTGTATCTATTAAAAAAAACCGCATCAAAATCCGTTGCGTAGTTTTAAAGATTGAAGCATACATAGGGATATAGGGACAGAGAAAGCGACTTTGTTTTATACTATGTAGTGATAAGAGTCGTGAGGCTTTCTGGTGACTATGGTTTAATTTTTTCATGTTTTTATTAGCTGTAAGTCCTCCCTGTACTTAAAAAAATAAATGGTTTTACGTTATACCAGATTCGGAGTATATAGTAATAGTAAACATGCCGTTAATTTATAAAGATCACACATATCTCAGTTTATCAAGAACGTAATAATAATATAATAAATCTGTTATTCCTAGTTGTCAAAACTATTTGATTTCAATTTTATATTTGTCGCATTAGAAACCAAAAGTGTCAGTTTAGTTTATTACCCTCCTTAAAACTTTTACTTTAGGAGGACAACAAGAATATTAAATGGAATAGCCTCAACCTTACCTGCACACTTTAGCCTTTAAACTTATAGTCCCAGATTTGTTATTTGTGGATAAGCAATTTTAAGTAGGTATGTATAACCAATAGATTTTATTTTGCTTTTTTTTGGGTGCTGTACGTCCGAATGAAAAAACGGATCCCTTATAGAATCACGCCTATGTCTGTCTATCCGTCCGTCTATCAAAGCCAGTTTGCTCCAAATTTAATGGAGCAATTAAGTGTGTACATATAATATTATGAATTCCTGTGAACAAAACAAGGACGTGTCACGTAAATAAATTAATTTTTAATTTTGGAGTAAGTTATGGTAGGCAAGTCAGAAAAAACAGAGTTTTACAAACTGTACAGCGTGAAATATCAACCCCGCCCTTGGCTCATAGGAAGTGTCTACCAGCCTTTTGGAGATCTTGTTGAACAAACCATGAGTACTCGTAGCCCGTGGCCGAGGGTTTCGCCCCAAGCAGTTCCAAGACTAAAAGGTCAAATATAATAATAATATAAGGTGTTAAAAAACTAACTCTAAGAATTTCGTGGGAGCATTGTACTCATCGTAACGAAAAAAATATGAGCTGTTCCATACATTTATGCACACGTAACTCAATAAAATGTATGGAACAGCTCATATTTTTTTCGCGATTTCAGGGTTCATCCCATAGTAAAAGTTGTTCGTTACGATGAGTACAATGCTCCCACGAAATTCTTAGAGTTAAATTTTTAACACCTTATATAATAATATAATATAATAATATCCTTGGACATTTCACACAACGTCATATCGTCCCAAGCTAAGCAACCTAATGCTTGTGTTATGGTAACGAGATGGCTGATATACTACACTCGAGAGCAATGAATCCGGGTCACTTAAAGAATGTTAAAAATCTCGGAAACTAAAAATGATAGGTTAATGCAATAAATTGTATTTAATAGACAATGTAATACTCCTTAAATGAAAGTAAAAAAAATATGAGTCACCATACATTTTATTAACACAAAATTACTTAAAGAAAAAAACTGCTGATCTCTCCTTAAAACAAAAATAGGAAACATGAAATTTTTGAACTTTATTACGATTTTCTTGAATTTTAATACTTCGTATTGCCTCCTCGTGCTTCCATTACTGCGTTTACGCGGTTTGGCATGCTGTACACCAAGTTCCTTATACGATTTTGGGGAATATTCTCCCATTCCTCTGTGAGAGCAATTTTGAGCTCACGAAGCGTGATTGGGGGAGGGTTTCGTTGTTTTACGCATCTGCCTAGCTCGTCCCAAGCATGCTCGATCGGGTTGATATCCGGGCTGCGCGCTGGCCACTCCATACGAGTAATGTTCATCTCTTGAAGGTAGTCATTCACAATCCTACCTGTATGAGGTCGGGCATTGTCATGCATAAATATAGCATCCTCACCTAAATTGACCATAAATGGACCAACGTGATCATTGAGGATTTCTTCCACATATCTTACGCTAGTTAAAGAGCCGTTTTCTATGATCACCAGCTCTGTGCGACTTTCAGAAGAAATTCCGGCCCACACAAGTACAGACCCACCACCGTAGGCTACTTTTTCTTCGATGCATGCTTGCTTGAATCTTTCCCCTGGTCTTCGATACACTTTGTGTCTTCCATCGTGCTTGTAGAGCATAAATTTTGATTCGTCGGAGAACATAACTTTTGACCAATCTTCAATACTCCAATTTACGTGGCCCTGGGCATATCTTAGTCTTGAAATACGATACCCACGCTCCAGTTTAGGGCCGTTTGCAGGTCTAAGGGGTTTTAAGTTAGATTCAGCAAGCCGACGTCTTACTGTCCATGCACTTGGGTTACTTCCTCCGAGGCGTCGAAACTGATTTGTGAGTTCAGTTCCTGTGAGAAAGCGATTTCGAAGCATGGTGTTCACCAAGTATCGGTCTTCTCGTGCTGTGGTACACCTGGTTCTGCCCGTTCCTGGTCTGCGTAGGTTAGAACCAGTTTCTTCGTAACGTCGGAGAACTCTTTGTACTGTTGACAGCGACACACCGACAGTCCTGGCTGTATCGCGCTGACTCCGGCCGGTTTCCAGCATTGTAAGTATTCTGGTGCATTCTTCAGGCGTAAGCGACATAATTTCAGCTTGAATAATGAATATAGAGCACTATCAACATGGTTTATGTACCCACATAAATGACAGATTACAAACAAAAGCAAAACCAAATGCTGTAATTTCGTAGTTCCATCTTCGAAAGTGGCCCTTTTTCAAATTTGATTTTTTTATGATATAACTTTACAAAAACTAAGAAGTTTTAATACCTTCATTTAAGGAGTATTACATTGTCTATTAAATACAATTTATTGCATTAACCTAGCATTTTTAGTTTCCGAGATTTTTAGGATTCTTTAAGTGACCCGGATTCATTGCTCTCGAGTGTACTTATACAGGGTGTAAGGGGAACGCTTCCGAAGCCAGAACGTAGATTATATACAACCTAAATACAAACAGATACCAATAACCTTTCGCTTAAAATTGGTTATTTTCAAGACTTCATGTTTCGTAAACGCGCAATGGAAACCGTACAAAACGTGAGGTCACTGACACGCTCGCGCCACGCGTGTCCGCGCGTCTCTCGGACGCAAAATACCTACTAGTACGGGCGAGTCACAGGCTCACAGGATTTATACGGAACTGACAAACACCAGTTTCGAAATGCCTTGCCCTACAATACTTCACAAAATTATGAATTTGAATCGTATTCGTAGCCCACTGTTGAACACGAAAGCTCACAGAGGCATTTTACGTAGGTACCTACCTGGCTAAATACTTTGTGACCTTATGAGATTTGGCTCGAACTGCGCTCCATCCATTTCGAATATTTCGATACGCCTGTGTCGATCCGTGAACACGAGGCATTAGTGTAGGATCCTCCACACATTCTGCACGTAGTCTGTCAAAAACACTCACTATTCTGCCTCGCATTTCATTAGCACTGTCACATTCCCGATCAAATTCTCAACGCAAGAGAAGCATTACCACGGGCTTCTCCTAACTAAACACATCAACATGTTGCCGTAGGTATTCACGAGCACTGTACACGTATGCCTCAGGCATTGTTCAATACTACAAAAATTAAATAACTAAAAATCAATAAAACAACACTAAAAACGTAACAATAACAACTAAACACTTAAAACGTAACAAAAACAACAAATTAACAAAACAGTATTAAATACCTACGTTCCAATGGCTATCGATCGATTAAAGGTAGCTAGCGCACGTTCGCTCACCAACCGAGTTGGAAAGGAACTAACTAAAGTTAGGTAGGTTACTAAGAAGATCAAAGGTGCCGGCCGACAAACGACGATGCCGCCGATCGCCGCGCGCGTACCTACGCCGCCGAGTCGGCGGCGACGCGGTGTCCTTTGATGTACAGACGCCAGCAAATCAAGCTAATATCCCTGTCTAATTTTCTCAATTAAAAATGAACCTTATGTCTTTGCAATAAAGTTGAAATACTATTGATGTGCTGGCCTCTGTACAGAGGCCAGCTCATCAAGTTACCACTATCTGTCCAATTTCTTTGATAGTATTTCAACTTTATTGCAAAGACATAAGGTTCATTTTTAATTGAGAAAATTTGACAGTTAGGGATAGCTTGATGTGCTGGCGTCTGTACAAAGATCAACAAATTACAGAAGAGAAAATGTTAGAAAAATAATTATTAAATCAGAACCCATCAAAAAAATCTAATTAGGAAATTGTACTTACTTTCAAGTTTTAAATAACATTTAACGGGTTTCTTAGATTAAATTAATTAAATTATCCACTTTCAATTGTTTGGTTTATTTACTAAATTAAGGATACAGTTATTGCAATAAACGAGCACGAGTCGTGTGACTCCGATTACATTGACATAAAGTTTAAATTGAATTGATGCAAACTGTACACGCGATGATTTATTTTTGTTAATCACAGCACAGCTAAAGTCATCGATTTTTTACTTTTAATTTCATTCAGTATCGATTATCGACTTACATACAAACCTGTTATTAAATGCACTACACGGTGCATCAATTTAAAACCTTTGACGCCTCTGTAATGTTTTTACTTAGGTATTTATTTTGGCGGCGTGTTATAAAGGAGCCGCGGTCGCGCCGCGCCGGGCATAGCCGTGGACGCCTCTCTCTCAAGTGAGCTGACCCGGGTTCAAACCTCGGCCTGTACCTACCAATGAGTTTTGCGATCCTTGATTATCAGTATCGAAGATCGACCGAAGGTTATTAGTACTTCACTAGCACGTCGTGCAGAGTGCAGACAGCTACAACACGGTCACAATTTATCTCGGTACCTCGCTGGAATGCGATGCTCATTTCGCTTGCCCCTTCACCTCCCCATGTTAGCCGCGTCGCGTCGCGTCAGTACCTCAGTACGGTGAGCCTTTTCGTTGCTTATACGCGTCTCATTCTTTTGGTAATTTTTTATCATTGTTTTGTTTCTGGATAGATCCTAGGTTCAATTCCCAGGTCGGGCAGTGTTATTGGGTTTTTCTATCTGGAATTTCTCGGTAGCACCCCGGAGTCTGGATTTGTGCCCGGTTGATGGCAAGAGGCTTGCCCCCTATTACATGGGACTTAAACATAACTGGCGAAATGTGGGTGTACTATTGGTACACCTCTGCCTAACCTCTCGGGGAAACAAGGCGTGATGTTATGTGTGTTTGTTTTTGGATATTTATTGTTATGTTTGCCGATATGAAGTCATTGACGCCAGGTCTAGAAAAAATGTAACCGTGATGTAGGTAGGTAAGACATTTCAATTTTGTTCCTGTGCAAATTTTAATGAACGATTTAACAAAATTGCTTGTAAAATTATGTTCAAGGGGAAAATCATTACCTCCGATCCATCGATCTCGTTTTACGATCCTTGCATGAATGGAATCTGAAAGCAGGTATTCTTCAAGTAGGTAGTAGTGATTGAGGTCGTCGGCCGCGGGCAGTCGGCGGGTGCGCGCGCGTTTGAACTCTACGAGTTCAAACGCATGCGCGCCGTCAGCTGATATGATTTACGAATACATTGCTTTTTTTAGTTGTAAATAAAAAAAGTGTGTTTAATAACAATTAATTGTTACATTTAAGTGTTATATCAGCATAGTGTAGGAAAAATGCTAAAATAGTAGGTAAAATTGTAACTTTTTTTTTTCCCGATTTTTTTATGGTATCGTATCGAGAATCACTAACCCTATCACCTGTCTTCGTTTTCGGAAGCGCTTCCCTTACACCCTGTACATATACATTTTTTTTTGTAAATACATACATATTATAGATAGAAAAACACCCAGACTCGTAACAAATACTTGCAGGTCGTACAAATATTTGTTCCGTGCGGGAATCGAACCCGCGACATAGTGCGCAGCAGTCAATCGCTCAACCACTGCGCCAACCGTGTCGTCAAATCCGATTAAAGAGTTTTTATTTTTTTTTGAGGGTGGGTAATCATTAAATGACCCCTGCCGCTCTGAGTGGAGTGAAAGGGAGTGTCAGACTCTTACTGACTAAAGCCCATCCATGTTCCTTCCTTAGTCCTTTATGTTCGTGGATAGCGGTAAACCTTTCGGACAAACCCGCTGAGAAGTTACTATTCTTGTAATGATTATTCATAGTATTACTTACAAAGAAAACTTGAGCTCACATAGTTTAGTGAACTGGGAGTTACTTCTTATCCTATTTCAACTAATCCGAGAGTTAGCGTAAAAGATAATGTATTGTTCCTCCGAGCTTAAATACTAAAGGATTTAAGTAGACAAGTAAAAGCTTCTTTGGAAATAGAACGTGGATTCACTTGATTGAGTAATGAACAATCTTAATTAATGGTGTATTTTATCGTGAAAGACATACAGTTACGAAAACAAAATGCGTGTTCTAAAAACAAATGACACCGACCGACATCCTACTCTATCCTACTAATATCATAAATGTGAAAGTTTATAAAGTTGTTTGGATGTTTGTTACTCAATCACGCCAGAACGAATGAATGGATCTGGATGTTTGGCACATATTTAGTTTATAAACTGGATTAACACAAAGGATACTCCTTATTCCGGAAGTACATTCCTGTGGGAGCATTACCGATATACACGCAGGCGATGCCGCTGGCAGAATCTAGTTTTAACATAATTTTCTAATTAGCTATTGTAAAAAAAAAAAATTGAAATAATAGTTCACAAAAAATGACGGAACGGGCGTGGAATTAATATGACGGAATTATTGGCTGTTGCCAATCCTCGGTTTATGCCCACAAATTGACCAAAGGCTACTAAAATCCACTTATCCGTTTTCTTGCCTCCAGGAAATGTGATAGCCTTGTCAGCAAAAACTTTTACCAAACCTTTACATTAGTATGCATTAGGAAACCAGAACAATCCCGAAACATACCCTAGAGAAAAACCGTAAAAATGAACACAATCTTACGTAGACGACTTTTTATAGTCCTATTAAAGCCTGACCACTCGTAAAACGATGTCATATTATTAAAATATAAATGATAAGATGGGTGATCATCTTTAGCACATTAAGCCGTTGGTCCCGGCTGTCATTTGTGCATTTTAGACAGTCGTTACGGGTCGTCAGAAGCCCAAAAATCTGATAGTCAGTCTACCAAGGGGTATCGTATTGCCCAGTTACTGGGTTGTGGAGGTCAGATAGGCAGTCGCTCCATGTAATTCAGCAGCAGCCGGTTAGACTAGAAGCCGACCCCAACATAGATGGAAAAAAGCTAGGCAACTCAAACTAAAAGCATTTTATTTCAAATAAACTAATTACAGACACTTTTGAATCTTCAAAGGGTCGGTCAGTCAGAAAGATGAAGCTAGTTGCCATTCCAAAGTAGTAGGTACCTATGGAGAAGAACGGGCAAGAAACTCTACAGACACTCTTTTAAACAAAATGTATACCACGTCCTAGTGGTAGATTATCCTAGGGTTTTACTAAGTCAAGGGTGTGGTTCTTGCCACAGCTTGCTTGCTTGCAATAATAATGTTGTTTTTTCAGATCCTGTACAAGTTCGGTACCAAGAAAATGTGGTACCAGAAAAACCAAAACCTCGCACAACCTTCCAGTCAGCTATGAAGGTGCCATTGACTGTGGGGCAGTGCTTTGGGCTGAACCCAGTTCAGGGCATCTATGAGAATGATGCGTCAAAATTACGGTGAGTTAGACTATCTCCATAATTAATTCAATTTAGGATCATCGTAAGAGACTTGATTCGGTATCTGATCATGTAGTGGTGCTTTCAAAAGGCCTTCAAAATCAATTGATAAATATATAAGCAAGAAAGCTTTGGAAAACCTTTTTTTTGAGTGAGGGAACTCATCAAATGACTCCTCTGGGTGAAGCGGAAGGCAGTGTCATACTCTTACTGACTAAAACCCATCCATGTTCCTTGCTTCGCCCTTTATGTTTCTACTGTAAAACCTTACTACAACAAATAAGCATTTATGAACAAGTTTTAGAAAATACACGAACAAACCATTTTGCTCCTCGAAACAAAAGAAATACATAGTATACAGGGTTATTTGTAAAACACCAGAAACCTCTTAAGAAGTCATTGTACTCATCATTATGAACAACTTTTACTATGGGACCAAACCTGAAATCGCGAAAAAAATATCAGCTGTTCCCTACATTTATGTTCGTATAACTCGTCAAAATGTAAGAAACATGTGATTTTTAAAGTTGTTCATAATGATAAGTACAATGACTTCTTAAGAGGTTTCTGGTGTTTTACAAATAACCCTGTATAATTGATTACATATAAACACAAGTACAATAATGTTCCTGTTGTCAGTCGTGTAACAAATGGTACCTTTATTCTAAAAGTGGTTGACACCTAAAAGTGGTCGGTTCCGGCTGTCATTCGTAGATCTTTGGCATTCGTTACGGGTATTTAGAAACCCAAGCCCGGGTATTTAATATAATGTATTAAGTCATCTTTCACTTATTTAAAACTAGCTGACCCGACAGACGTTGTCCTGTCTTAACTGTGATACCTACCCTACCTACCTACCTACCCTACCTACCTACCTACCCTACCTACCTACCTACCTACCTACCCTACCTACCTACCCTACCTACCCTACCTACCCTACCTACCTACCCTACCTACCTACCTACCCTACCCTACCTACCTACCTACCTACCTACCTACCCTATAGGAGGTAAATCAGCAGCTGATCGAAAAAAAAAAAATGTACCTATTCTGCTATTCAGGGCGGAGACAAATCCAACGAAACAAAAACCATGAAAATTGGTCCAGCAGATCTCGAGTTATAACGAAGGGAACAAACCCGTCTTTCTTTTATATATATAGATATACTTAATCTATACAGATAAAATTTAAGAATCTTAAATAACTTCGAAATGCAAAGTTTTTTGTAAATCATTTCTTTTACTAATTAATTATTGGAATTGCCTCCCATCATTATAATTGTTTTTTATATGTGTGCACGGTGGGCCCTAAATTACTATGGCCACTTGGCATTCCCCTTTTGACAACCAGTCTTACCAAGTAGTATCGTTACCCAGTTACTGGATTATGGAGGTCAAATAGACAGTCGCACCATGTAAAATATTGGTATTTAGCTGCATGCGGTTAGCAGTTAATTAACCTAGTTAAAAGCTAGGTAGCTAGTTAGATAAACTTTTTTTGTGGTTTTGTACGATTTTATATACACGGTGATTTTTAATTCACTATTACCCTTTCAGGGCGTGACAGTACCGATGATTATGAACAACTTTCACTAAGAGACCAACTACGAAGTAACAAAAAAAAAATACATCTGTTTCATACATTTTCATCAACTAATATTGCACTTTTGCATGAAAAAACCGTTATTGTTTTCGATATTTCAGAGTTGGTCTCATAGCGAAAGTTGTTCTTAATCATGGGTACTGTCACGCCCTAAAAGGTTAATAGTGAATTAAAAATCACCGTGTTTTTATAGCAAAATAGCAGCCATCTTTATTTCTTGAAGAGTGAATTGGCTCATCAATTCTTTGAAGTACAGTCGCAATCACGAGTGTATATATAATGTATATATAATTTTAAATTTATTGGTTGTGTTCTGAAAGCAAAGAGTAATGTAGTAGTTTTAATGAATATTATTCTTTGTGTTGTTGAGAAACTTTCTCTTACTCTTTACTCTTGTTTATTATGTTCTTTGCTTTTTTACTAGTGATATATTGTATTACAGAAATGTATTATCAATTGTTTCGTGAATTTAAAGTGATCACAATTTCATTTGGAATTCTCATGCTTTTGAATTAAGAATTAATTAAGTTATGATTATTAGAAGCTTAAACTTTTTTTTTTGAAGGACATCATGCAGTTCAACTTAGTGTTCGACTGCTTAACCGGGCTTAACTGTGGATGCCTCAATAAATTAAGGCCAATCAGGGCTTAACTCACAATCTGAGCGACCTTTGCTTAGGGCGTCGCTGGGGGATGTCAGCAATGGACAGGCTGGTTTGGTTAAAAAAAGCTTGAACTATTGCATACAATGTTTTTATACGAGCCTATTGATAATAATAATAAAACAGAGATGGATAAGGGCTCTTTTTTCTAGCTGGGCCCTTCCCCAGCTAGAAAAAAGAGCCCTTATCCATCTCTGTTTTATTATTATTATCAATAGGCTCGCGCTCCTATTCACGTATTTGTCGGTTTTTTATTGAGTAGTTCATGCTCTCATGGACGTAAACTACTGACAGATTCGTAAAGTTATAGTGCCGTTAGGATCGCTATTATACATTTAGTATATAGAATGAAATCCGCAGTCCGCAGAGAATACTAATAAATCTACATAAAGTTTAACGTGGAACTAACTTTGAGTAAAAATATACTTCATTCTTGTGGCATGTAGTTTTAAGTTTTAAGTAGGTACTTAGCAGTTTTGTACATGAATTTTGTTATAAATTGTTTTATTAATAGGGTGACCGTAATATTAAGAGTTACTCAATTACTTATGCTAGGAGGACAAAACAATTCGACATTGTATAATTACTTTTGTATAATGAGTAATTCATTCTTTAGAATAATTTTTGTCTTACCAAGGGGTATCGCATTGCCCAATTACTGGGTTGTGGAGGTCAGGTAGGCAGTCGCTCCATGTAAAATACTGGTATTCAGCTGCATCTGGTTAAACTGGAAGCCGACCCCAACATAGTTGGAAAAAGGCTGGGGGATCATGATGACTTTAGAATAACTTTTAAATAGAATTAAACAGTTGAGAAATAGAATTTCTAAAACCTCTTTCATTGTGATTGTACATATTGGTTCCCAGTTTTTTTTTTTTTTACAGATTTAGGTTCATATCCTTGCGTTGTTTATACACGTATATATCTATGGTAGGCCAGTTCACTTTGGCTTTTGTGCTGTTTCTGAGTCTATTCAAAGAAGCTTCATCCACAGTGGACACTGCCAGTAAGTAAAATGGCGTCATTCTTCTTATTACACTTAGTTTTCACTATTATTGATATTTTCAAATATTAATGTAGCCTTACTGGCACCATAATTGCACGCTTTTAATTAGGTTTAGTTCACTTTAAACTTTGAAGGAAATTTCTAAACCATTGCTTCATAAGATTGAAAAGTTCGTCCGCTCAGCAACGTAAATTACATAATGAATGTTGCTGATCTGTCAAAATGAAAGGCCATTGAATAAAGATAAAACAGCGGGGTAGTGAGTAACGTACCTTACGTTACTCAATACCCCGCTGTTTTAAAAATCTCTGATGAAAAATAATAGCTAGAATCAACAAACTATTATCATACAATTAATCTTAAGCAATCAAAGTCCCGTTGTTTGTAAACCTCAAATAATTTCTATTTCGGCGTTCTAAAAATAATAAAAGTAAGAAACACCACTTAGACATAGCACTCGCGCTCACTTCACACGCTTGGCTCGCGGGCATGTTCTGGTCGTGTGTGGTACCCTAGCTTAGTTACTGTAATCAACTGTAAATTATAAGGGTTACTTGTATCCTTTAAAAAAGGCCCTACAAACACATAGCCACACATTAAACATATAGCCATTTATGCGACATATTTGGATATTCTCAAATAAAATCAAAACCTTTTGGGCATTCCGTTGATCTAGTTCATGATCATAACATGTTCAATCATGTTTGACAAGAAGCAAAAAAGACATTTTGCCATTACCTATTAACTTACATTTGCTGTCAGAGAATCGACTGCTGTGACGTATATCGATGAATGGGAGAACAGCTTTTTAACTACAATGTTAAATTTGTTCTTGGAATAAATTCATTCCAACTACGTAATTTTTCATTGTGCATGGTTAAGCTACGCTTGCCGCCGTCGGTTTATGGATGGGAGACCATTCGTGAACCGACCAACGACTGTCAGAAGCCGCAAAGCCATCCATCCATTCCATTTTTTTAGAAATGTGCGATTTGTTTGTTTGTGCAGAATAAACATTTTCTCTTTCTTTATTCTATAATTTTATTTTTCCATTTCAGGTGCACTGATATTCTTCAGTTTCGGCTTTATAACAACTTCATTGTTTTTTCGGATCGCAATGAAATGGCCGAAGTTATGCATGCTCATAGCTAAGGTGGAGTCAGTCGATCCTAATACCGACTTGAAATTAGCGAGGAAGTTTAATATCTCTTGTTTTGTGGTATTGTCTTTAGCTTTAGGTAAGTTTAAATGTCTCTTTTTTGTGTTAAAATTAACTAGCACCCTTGTTAAAATATTTTACAATGTTCTTCTTCTTTTCGTGTCGTTAGTGACTAACCTGGTGTCAGAGTTTATATGCTGCCCATGGGCCTCTGACTTAGCTACTCACACTCACATACTATTGAGAAATATCTCACAGGTATGCCGGTTTCATTACGATGTTTTCCTTCACCGATTTTTAAAGACCTATGACTTGGCAGTCCGACGATCACACCACTAGGTTATAGCTGCTACAATTTTACAATGACAATGTCTAAAACTGAGAAATTTGACTCATAATAACACGTTGATTTTCACGACAGATAATGTTTAATAAAGCAGTTATTAAAAACAAAACTTGTAAAATTTCTAAGCGCTACAGCTGAGCATGAGGTTATGGGAATCCCGGGTACGGTGCAGTGTTATTAGGGTTTTCCACCTGAAGTTTCTCAGTAGCAGCCTGGTGTCTGACCTACTATTACATGGGACAAGAGCAGAACCGGCGAAATGTAGGTGTACTACTTATAGGTACACCAACTCTACGGTGATGACAGGCGTGATGTGGTGTTCTGTAATATTTCAGTGGAGCATGGTTTCTCAGAACTGCATGGCATCTCACTGGCTATGGACTGCGACCCAGACAACCCCCTCTTCGAGAGTTTCATGAGGCACAGTCTTGCATGGGTTTTTATATACTTCCCATACAACGACTTTATTGGACTACTGGCTCACGTAAGTTTTTATGTTGACCAAACAGGCTAGTTTAAGAAAGGAGACTCATGTCACACGAAAGAAATAAAGAAAATAAATTTATTTGGCCCAGGTGAAGGGCACACGATGCTGCTATGCCCGTTTCTACTAAAACTAATAAAAGAGGTATACAACGTGGCGTTACAATGGTGACATTAATTTAACACACGGGTAGGGCTAGTGCCCATTAATCAAATAAATGTTGATAGGTTAGAAAAAAACCCCAAATTAAAAAAAAAAACTAAGAAACTTAGGCGATTAACACAAGGAACCGTTCGACCGCGCGGTAGGAGCAGTTTGCGGTAGGACCGCGCGGTCGGGCGGTGTACGTGTGTTTGGCATCAACGGATTTTTTAGAGACCAATGCGACATGAGATCAGCTTCACCGCCTACCGCGGCGAAGCGCGGTGCTATGTGTAAATCGCCTGAATAATAAAATCAATTCGCCTACTTTTTCATAATTTTTATAATTTACTTAGATAAATATTTGTGCTAAGTTTCAAGTTTTTTAACTCAAGGAATGATATTTTTCATACAAACAAAATCCCCCCCTTTTCAACTTCTTAAAGGTCGAATTTCCCAAAACCCCTTCTTAGTTTTTTTCTACATTATAAAAGGAAGCCGTTTTCCAAATTTCACTTTCCTAGTCCCAGCAGAACTTACGGCTGTGCGTTGATATGTCAGTCAGTCAGTTTCTCTTTTTATACAGTGTGTTGGGTAAAACGAGAGACATACTTTCAGGTTGTATAGTACTCATGAAAATCAACAACGTTTTCCAAGGAACCGACTCTGATTTATATGAAAAAAAAATCAGCTGTTCCATTCATTTTGACGAATTATGCAAACACAAACGTACTGAACAGCTGATTTTTTTTCGTGATTTCAGGTATAGTTCTTTAGTCAAAGTTGTTCATTTTCATAAGTATAGTAACCCCTGAAAGTATGTCCCTAGTTTAACTTAACACACTGCTTAGATTGTTGTTTGTTCCCTTTTCAGTTTTTCAACCTACAATGCACTTTCAACTGGAACTTTACCGATGTATTCGTCATCTGCATGAGTATGTACTTGACATCGAGGTTCAACCAAGTCAATCAAAGGATTATTGCAGCTAAAGATAAGGTAGGTGCGGGTTTTTTCTCGCTTGCGGCCGTGCTTCTGGCTCTAGATTCGATTCCCAGGTAAAATTGTTATTGGGTTTTTCTATAGGAATATCTTAGTAGCAGTCCGGGTTCTGGATTTATACCCGGTTGATAGCAACTAGTTTCCCCTCATTTAAATTTGGCTTAAACATAACTGGCAAAATTTTGTTGTGTACCTACGGGTTACTCTGCTTAACCATTCAGGGTAACAAGGCATCATGTTATGTTTAGGTAACAATATATGTGGTCGAAGCGTCAACGCATATCAATCAATCTGGATCAACGCCATTTATCTCTCACTGGAGGAACTATGTAGTTAGATTTGACAGCTTACGTTTCGGAACGTCAAGTAATAACTTGGGGATGGTTAGCGTGGAGTAATGGCAACACCGAGCGAATAATCGAGTCAAATGTCGATCCAAAAGTATAATCGGCTATTTGACATTGACAGGTACTGATGTTGACAGGTAGGTTGGCTAACCTGTAAGTGGGGAGGCACAAGTGTGCGGTGACAGTTGAGTGAGGACACTTGGAATCGGTCCGTCAGTCTGAGTGGACGTTCGTTACTCCGGGCTAAACTGCCCGCGTTCCTTAGTTCTTAATCGAGCCCTCCTTGATTATTTTGTATTCAGTGCGAGTTAGCAAGTAATTAAAAGTGTTAAAGAAGTTTTTATGAGTGTTATTTTGCGACGCGACCCTCTGATAACGAATCCCTTCGTCATATGCATTTCATATCAAAATGTTAGCTTCATATATTTTAAACCGTATTTGTTTATTTTTTGCATCGTAAAGCCCTTTAAGCCGTTAGTTCCTGCTGTCATTTGTTACCTATGTTATTAGCAGCAGATAAATCGTTATCATATAATTACCCCAGACGGAATGACTATAATGCCTTAGATGTTTGGTAGGCCTTTGGTCACAATCCCATCTTCCTAGCACGGCGGGCTATGCTGGGGCGGCTGTTGCAGGTGCGGAAAACCTCAAACGGCGCAAGTATAACCACCTTATTGGAAGTTATATTATGTTCGAGCCGTGTGAGGTAAAGGCCGTGGAAACACTAGGGCGGTGGGGTCCGAGTGCTCATCGAGTATTTCGGGATATCGCCCAGCGGTTGGTCGACTCTACACGTGACCAGAGGGCTGGTCAAAGTTTAGGCCAAAGAATCGGCATTGCCGTCAAACGTGGCAACGCTGCCATCTTTTAGGCACATTTCCCACTGACAGCGATGGGGATGAATTTTTTGACGCCCTATGAGCTCTTTCCCTTTTTTACCACTTACAAAATAGATATATTTAAGATTTGTTCTTAATTAGTATCGTTAGTCTAAATAAATATTACTCCCCGCAGAACTCACCATCGTCATTCTGGCGTACAATGCGAGAAGATTACAACAGGTCCGTCCACCTCGTGCGCCAGGTGGACAAGATCATAGGAGGCGTGGTCTTCATGTCCTTTGCCAGCAACCTTTTCTTCGTCTGCTCTCAGTTGCTGCATACTCTTGCGTGAGTGATCCAATTGAAGATCTTTGGATGGTACTTAAACTGTCTGAATAGTAATGTTGTCTTCCGTCTGTGGATACTTTTGTGTATTGGGCCAATTTCACCAATGAAGCCGAACGCGTTTAGAACACTTAAAACTTGTTCAAGAGCTTTCACTGTCATATTCTTAGGGAATATTAGTCCTGTTGAATGCAGTTATATTTGCTTTTGATGAAACTGGTCCGAGTATAAAGATAAATTTTACTCAGTACAAAATCTAGCTTTGAACTATTCTAATTTTAAAAAGGCACGTTGCCCCTCAAATTACTAGGTGCGATAAACGTTCAACATCAAACATCTGTCTGTCCCCGTCATCTATAAAAATTGGCAGTAGTAAAAAGAGGTTACAAATTCAATGGTGTAAGTACGCTTACGTAACTCTCAATAAATAGAAAATTGTTGATTACAGAGGAGGAATAAATGCAACTCCTAGATGCAGATCAGATACCACAGATAAAAGGTAACACCATATTTTACCGATACAATTGCTCACTTGCTGTCCACTGCTGACTACGTTTGACATTGCAGATTCCTTAATGGTTACGAGCATTCGATCTACTTCGCGTATTCCTTTGCGTTCCTGGTGGTCAGGTCACTGGCTGTGTCACTGACTGCGGCTAAGGTTCATGCCGCAAGCTTGGAGCCGGCGCATGCGCTGTATGATGTGTCTTCTACTAATTATTGCGTGGAGGTGAGAACAAATATTGTAAGGACTGTTCAGTGCTTTTTTCTTTGACGCATCTCGCAGGTCAACCAAGGAGGGTATCGGCTGCTTAACCGAGCTATCCTGTTGTGCCTTAATAAGTAATCTCTACGTTTTATGCTGTGAAATATTACAGACAGCCAATTCCAGTAATAAGGTTCAACCTTATAAAAACTATATGGCAGCCATGAGCATTACGCACAACGTGCCCGCGCAGCGGCGAACGGTCGACTACATATACATGTTTAGTGACCTCATACGCATTCACACATTGCATCAACACGTCCGACCGCGGCGGCGCGCAGCCGTGTACTGAGAGCGGCGAGCGCTGAGGCCGCACACATGTCGTACGCCACCTGCCACGGCTCGAAGTCTTCGCATCAGCATTCGGCTTTCATTCCTCCACACAACTCGACCATCCCCACAACTATATTAAACAAAACTTGCATCACCAGGGGGCCAATCACCGCCTCTTAAACCAGTTTAATTCTAATATTACGTGACATAAGAAAGGGATGGAGCAATACCTCCTAAACAGCTTCATCTCTTTCTCACACTGAAGTAATATATAGGATGAATTTGAATGTATAGGTAATATTTCAAGAGGTCATTGTACTCAACATTATGAACAACTTTTACTATAGGAACAAGTCTGAAATCTCGAACCCCTTAAAATATTGTCCATGAATTCAATTTCACCCTGTATGAAAATAATATTACTTACTCTTTGCCGTTTTTCATAGACATAACGTTGAAAACCTCAGTAAAAACGATTTGAGTTCATGCATGTTCGGTTTTCAAAAACATCTTTAGTTACTTAAGAACATCGTCAAAAAATATAGAAGTTAACTTAGAGGACCTTTGAAAATAAATAAAAGTTATACGAAAGCTAACTACTCTTGACGAAACTTTCCAAATCTCTAACTACGACAAACTTGTTTATTTTTACCAAATTCATTCCACCACAGAAAAGTACAGCCAACAAACATGTACTCACGAAACTTTGGCAAACTGGGAAACCAATAAGTAAAGAGATTATGCCACGATATAGAAACTAACCGAAGGACCACCGGTAACCGGAATTGACTATTTGACACGGTCAAAAATAAAATATGAAATCACATAGAAAAAAGACCGCTCGTCTTAAAAACTTCCATCACCGTACAAAAATAAAACATTATGCGAAGATATAATTCTAAAATTGCATTTAATGATAATAAGTATTCCATGTGATTCCAAAAAATCTATGACGTCACATTGTTATATTTCATGCAAATCACGTACAAATTCCGCGGTTTCACAATTCATAAAAAGTAACGTTATTGACTACCCTTTCAAATACCGAATTGTAAATTTTCCTATTCCTGGATGAGATTCGTTCAGGCCAGGGGACTAACCAACAAATCATGAAGCAGTAAGAGATCTAATGTCTTTCTATTCAAAATGACGTTTATTTTCTTCGTTTTTGATATCTCTTTCGTTTCTTCTGATTCTACGGTAGTCATGCCACGCGTGATGTTGTATTCAGAGACCTTGAATCAAGGAAAGATTTAGAGAACATTTTGTGTCTTTCATTTATCAGAAAGGCAGTACAGTTATTTATTATTGCAGGTGGACAGGTTTCTGGATCAGATACACGGAGACACGGTAGCGCTGACTGGCCTTCAGTTCTTCCGGGTCAAGCGAGGATTAGTGCTAACGGTAAGATCGAAAATGTTTTTTTTAATGATGGTAAATCATCAAATCACTCCTCCCACACTGGGTAGAGCAGAAGAGACTGTCAGACTCTTACTGAGTATAGGCCATCAATGTTCGCTTTCGGACAATCCCCCAACTATTTTATAATACCACTTTAATAATTTCGAAAGACATTAATATTAAAGTCGTTTTTTTTCATCCTTATTGAGACTGGTGCGTTTATTTCAGGTATATTCTTAAACAGATACACATAAGCTCTTCTTACTTACTTAATTAACACATGAGTTATAATTGTAAAATTTAATTACACCTCGCGTTCATATAATAATATCAAATGAACTTGTTGAGGTTTCCGGACTTTTACGGAAGAGTGATATTATTCTCTATAGGGTGTAAGTTATATGCGAGAAGCTGTGAAAATTTATGAACGTACCAGATATATTCTATACCATGATGTTCCCACTGCGGGGGACACTTGCCTCTTCTCTAGGGGGTAGGGACTTACCGGATAGTAGTTATAAAAACATTTATTTCTCATCGTGGAAACCCTTAGTGGAGCAAAGAGGTCTCTCTTTGCACCACTAAGGGTTTTTCACCGCAAGAGAGGCATAGAGGACTTCTCGCCACCAAGCAAGCAGTAGGTATTTTAATATTGATTCACATTGGGTAAGAGATGGAGCTTACCTCTTGTATAATTTCTTATACAGCAGTGATAGCCTAGTGGTGTGACCGTCCGACTGTCAAGTCATAGGTCTCGAGTTCGAACCCAGGCCACGTAACTCTGATTTTACGGATTCATGTGCGTATTGCATAATAATTATCACTTGCTTAAATCGGTGAAGGATAACATCGTGAGGAAACCAGCATGTCTTTTTTTTTTTTTTTAAGGCTGGGAAATCATCCAATGACTGCTCCCGCTCTGGGTGGAGCGGAAGGGAGTGTCAGACTCTTACTGACTAAAACCCATCCATGTTCCTTCCGTAGCCCTTTATGGTCCGGGGTAGCGGTAACCCTTTCGGACAATCCCGCTTACCCGGCAGGCTTGGCCCTGAGGGGCCCCTTCATATGCTGACATCTCTTTGAGGCGCGCGTGGAACATATACGCGCTGAGAGATACACACATCAAAAGTGTCTAGGGATCAACATATATTTTTGCAATAACTTTTCTCTTGATTGATATTAATTTAAATTTTCTTTAAGGATTCATCAAATAAAGTGTTTTCGTTTGTCACAGTAACGATAAACCAAGTCACCTTTGCATTAATAAAGAAATTTGCCATTTTCCTAATAAAGGGATTTTTGACATTTGAACCACTAACATTAAAGTTCGAAAAAAAGACTGAAATAACAGTTTTCTTTAAAATTTTATTGGGTAACTTAAACAATTAATAATCCGTGTTTCTACCGCGAACACTAACAACACAAGAACATCGGTTTGGCATACTCAAAATGAGTTCATCCAAATCACGCTGTGGAATGGCCGCCCATGTTCGTTGCAACAACAAAAAAAGGTCTTCTTGCAACTGGATACCCTCCATATTCGGCAGAGCTCTTCTCTGTAGCATATCCCATGCATGCTCAATCGGGTTCAAGTCTGGCGACTGAGCAGGCCAGGGCAGGACATTGATGTTAGCTGCGGCGAGAGTCTGTCTTACAACTCTTGCGGTGTGCGGTCGTGCATTATCATGCATTAACTGAAATAAGGGACCGATTTGCACTTGTAGAGGAACGATGACGTCAGATACAATCGTCTCAGCATAAATTTGAGCGTTGAGGTTGCCTCTGATCCAAATCAACTCAGTTCTTCCGCCGATCCAAATACCCGCCCATACCATGATGGTTCCACCACTATAAGGATGGACTTCCTGGCAGGATTTTAATCGCTGTTGGCGTCCAGGGGTTCTCCAGTGTCGTATACGTCTTGTATCCGGTCTCATACCAAAACGAGACTCATCAGAAAAGCACACGAAACGCCATTGTTCTTCTGCCCAATTTCTGTGTTCAAGAGCCCATTGATATCGAATCCTACGATTGTGCATTGCTATAGGTGGTACCCGTAGCGGTCTTCGGGAATGAAGGTTCACTTCATGCAAGCGGTTTCTGACTGTTTGGTCGCTAATTAAGTTCCCTGAAGAGTGATGAAGCCTCACGGCTAACATCATGGCGGTTATTGTTGGAGCTCTTCGAGTTAAGATTTGAATGTATCGGTCTTGTCTCCGTGTGGTGCAGCGATACCGTCCTTCATGGCGCTCAGCCACGGTACCAGTGCTTCGGTAACGTGTCCAAAGTCGACTGATAACACTCTGACTTGTATTCAGAGCTAAAGCCACAGTACGTTGCCGGGAACCAGCTTCTATCATTCCCACGGCTCTGAGCATTTCTTCCCTGCTTAAATGACGTCGCCGCTCCATAATAACGTTGGTTTTAATCAGTAGTAGGGAAACAGTAGCACTAATAATGTCTTCAATGCGTTGTATGTTTTTATAGGGAAAATATTGACAGCTGATTTTCATCTTTTACTCGAATTTGATTGACAGTTCCTGTTTCAAATTATGAAATGCACCAAAAAGGATCCATATAAATTTATAAAATCATAAATTTATTACAAAGCCACATCTCAATCTCAAGAAATCCGCATAAAAATGCTTGATCCCTAGACACTTTTGATGTGTGTATTTCTCAACAGCATTTGAAGCTACATCAGAGGCCCATGGACAGCATAACAACTCTGACACCAAGTTAGTCACTAAACACACGAAAAGAAGTCTTCGTATTGTTCCCACACTGAAATAATATTAAAATAATATTGCAGGTGGTGGTTGCCCCCTGTCCTCATTAAGGTATAAAACTTAATTATTCTTTTTTTTTCGATGGTAGACATATTTTTCTTTTGAGAATGGATACTAATTACATGCTACGGAAAGACAAAACTAGAAAGGTTTTACAACTAATGCACACTCTTTTTCCCAAGAACTTTATGGGCTAATGGTAAGCAATTAACATTTATACACTGACAACCCTAGAGACGTTCAAACCTCAAAGACTGAAACACAGAAAAAATCAGGAACGCAAAATACAGCGAACTTATACTTAATTAGATTACATTAAATTAGAATAGATTAAATTAAATTAAAAATTAAATTAAATTAAATTAATTTCCAATTCTAATTTTAAATTTAACATAGTTTTAAGTCGCTGCATACTAACAACATTATGGACCATTATTATGTCCGAAATAAAATCATTTTTTTTTTTTTTTTATACGTTACCATTATATTAAAAAAAAACGAATTAATAGACATTCTCTTTTAATAATACTATCAAAGAATAATTATATCTTTAGAAAAAGAAGCGATTTCACTTATAACTTGTACGTTTTCCGTAAGTTCCTGTCTTCAGTTCACCAAGGGAGCTAGTAATTAAATCATAACATGGGATTTGCGATGCTTCGCTGCGTTTACACTGAGCCAGCCCTGACTTGGGACGTAGGGCTGTTCACATTGAATATTTTAGTATGTGATGATTATTATGACAATCTCGATGGTCTAGATAGTTCCTCGTTAGACTAGTTTCTTGCCCATTCTTCTCCATACGAAACTACCTTTTGGAAGGGGCGACTAGAATCAATTCTAAGTATTTCTTGTTCATTGTGACGTTCAAAAGTGCCTTTTTGTATTGAAATAAATGGTTTGACTTTGACTTTGACTCTAGTAGTCGCAAGCGCTATTGCTGGGCATGAGATCCTGGGTTCCATTCCCGGGTCGACCAAAGTGTTAATAGGTTTTCAACTTCAAACAATGCCCATACCGATTCATTTGAGGTCACCATAGCATAGCTTCATATGTCATGTTTCCCTGTTATTGCAGTTTAGGCTAAATTTTGAAGACCAGCTGCTGCCTGACTTCAATGTTCTTTGACAATCCAAAATGTCTTTTTTTCCCAGATCTATAACGTATCTCCCAATTGCAATAGAAAAAAAACGTACCTGAAAATATGTAATATGAAATGAGACTTGATTCTCATACTTTCTTTATGAAATAACACTAATTGTTCGTCACCTAGTTTGAGAGCCCTCGATCTGAACCTCCCTTAACACAAACACAATTCACTTATATACCGTGCGGTTTTACTATTGAGGGAATCCTTTGTTTGGAATCCGGCGCAGGAAGAAGAGATATAATAATTACTATGGATTAAGAGAACAACTTGCTTATTAATTTGTAACCTAAATTTAGATTTTAATGTCGGTTTCAATCTTTGAACACGTGATATTAAACACTTTTAATAAGATATATTCTTAATTAAAATGTTACCATTTATTTTCCTGTTGAACGGTGATTGCCAACGCTGGGTTTTAGATAAGTGGCCATTCTGTATTTAGCAAGATGCCTTGTTGTCTTGATATCCATAGTTATTCCGAAACTTGAGCGTTAAACAACAAGCTAAATAACAGATTCAGTATACATATATTCAAATCCAAAAGCATAATCAGCCTATAATGTTCCCGGCCACCGTAGGCGCGAGCCTGTGGACGGTCAGTAATGGGTGACTCACCGTCCGATCAGCACCAGATCCGTGCCGGACGGCGCGTATATGTTCCACGCGCGCCTCAAAGAGATGTCAGCATATGAAGGGGCCCCTCAGGGCCAAGCCTGCCGGGTAAGCGGGATTGTCCGAAAGGTTTACCGCTACCCCGGAACATAAAGGGCTACGGAAGGAACATGGATGGGTTTTAGTCAGTAAGAGTCTGACACTCCCTTCCGCTCCACCCAGAGCGGGAGAAGTCATTGGATGATTTCCCGGCATGAAAAAAAAAAAAAAGCCTATAATGTTCCCACTGCTGGCTCACCACACAGGCCTCCTCTCTTCGAGACGGAGTGTGCTGTAATCTACCACGCGGGCCCAATGTGGGTTGGTAGATGTCAAATGTTTTCGAAGTTTTGGTTCTAGGTCATGCCGGTTACCTCACGATGTTTTTCTTCACCGTTTTGAGAGCAGTGGCGATGAAATTTTTCACACTAAGTAAAGCGCCTGTCTCGGTTCAAACCTATGACCTCGCTTGTTGGCTCGTAAGAAGGAGCCATTACCACCGGGCCCCCACTGCTCGTCCAGAAGCAGTGATTAAAACTTTGCATTTTTTTTTTAATTTATGAGCTTTATAGTATTATTGTTTAGGCCATAGTTAGGTTAGGTTGGTTGTAGGTGTAGCAGGAAGTAATAAGCCTGATTTATGCGGCGATTTAATTACCTTTAGCATACTTTATGTCGAAGCAACAAAAAAATGGCACCGTGGTAACAGTGTTCAGACGATACATGGTAAGGCTTTTAAGCATTTACCATTGCTTTGTTTATGAAGTTATTTTAAATGAAATAAAGAGATTTTTACTAATCAAACTGTTTTATTTTAACTGAACATTGTACCTTATACAAAAATAGGTGACAGACAAAAAACAACAGACGATCGTATCTATGAGTATCGTAGCTAATATATTGTGAACCTTATTAAACCTTATTTTTTTGTTTCAGATTGCAGGAACTATAGTCACCTATGAGTTGGTGCTAATGCAGTTCACTGGAGTCACCCCAGCGTCGACAGAGCCTGAATAAGTTTATTTCTAATCCCTGGCGTTTCTTAATTTGCCAAAGATGTAAACAACAATGGCCGCTCGAAATTTAGTTTGTCTTTTATTTGCTTCAATGATTGATTTGTATGAATTTTAAGTTCAGGTGTTGATCGATGTTACAAGTATTTTAATATTATCTTATTACCGCGTATAGAGAACAATAAATGATTGTAATAATTTCCGTTAATTTTTATTTTTTTAATTTACTCCAATTTAGTAAGTACATAGTTTTATAATAGATAGTCAATGTAGGTACAATAAATATTTCATGAAAAGAAAATTGCTCTCGTTCGTCGTTTTTAGAATCCTTTGTAATTAAAGCATATCCGCATAATATGTTCCATTTTGTAAACAGTAGACAGGTATGTAGTCAACAGTTGGTTAAAGTAAATAGAAAATACTATATTCTTTGATACAACGTAAGCAATATGCCAAGCTCTTTGAAGTTTATTAGGATTAATCTCATCTATCGAAGCCACATAATAGGAAAATGATTTACCTACGAGCACTTAGATATCGTATGATATTGGATTTACAGGGCCGGATTTTTAAGATGGAATTATTGGGATTATTTATGCATTTAGATAGATTAATTATTATCTGTAAGTAACTGTCATCTCTATCAATCAATTTCTTAATCAATTTTATGTCAATTCAATAAACAAAATATTAACTCAATAAATAATTATAAGTTCACACACTATACAGGGTGGAATTTTGTAATGCCCCCTGGAGGGAAAGTACTGTTAATACTGTAGATAGAAAATTTTACTCAAAGGAAACATTCCTTTATTTATAATAGAAAGAAAACTGCATTCAAAGATTTCCAAAAAATCGCTTGCCACACCCGGGAATCGAACTGACTAAAATCTGCAAAAAGTACACACTGTACTTTTATTGCCGCGATCGTTAGTATCAATTATAAGGATGAAATCTTTCGAACAAACTTGATAAATTAAATGATAGGAAAACCATGAAATCTTTAATTATTTACAAAAAATTGTAAACTAATTAATTAGTTGCTCGAAATGGGCTCCATTTTCTTGGATACACAAATGTATTCTTCTAACAAATTCATTTCTTGTAACCTTTAATAACGTGTTGTGGTGAATATTATAAATCGTATTCTGAACTTCAACTCTCAACTCGTTTACATTCGCATAAGATTTAATGTAAATTTGGTTTTTAACATATCCCCATTAAAAAAATATAAAGAGGTGAGATCTGGTGATCTCGCAGGCCATCTGATTGTGCCGTTTGTACCAATCCAGGTATTAAAGGTATTTATTTTGAAGAATACATTTGTGTATCCAAGAAAATGGAGCCCATTTGGAGCAACTAATTAATTAGTTTACAATTTTTTTGTAAATAATTAAAGATTTCATGGTTTTCCTATCATTTAATTTATCAAGTTTGTTCGAGAGATTTCATCCTTATAATTGATACTAACGATCGCGGCAATAAAAGTACAGTGTGTACTTTTTGCAGATTTTAGTTAGTTCGATTCCCGGGTGTGGCAAGCGATTTTTTGGAAATCT
This sequence comes from Hyppa rectilinea, assembly GCA_951799385.1. Classification (NCBI taxonomy): domain Eukaryota; kingdom Metazoa; phylum Arthropoda; class Insecta; order Lepidoptera; family Noctuidae; genus Hyppa; species Hyppa rectilinea. The sequence goes on along the minus strand of OX637302.1, from coordinate 5,825,984 downwards.
TTGAATGCAGTTTTCTTTCTATTCAAAAATAAAGGAATGTTTCCTTTGAGTAAAATTTTCTATCTACAGTATTAAGAGTACTTTCCCTCCAGAGGCATTACAAAATTCCACCCTGTATAATTTCTATACGGTGATAGGAGTTTTTAAGACGAGCGGTCTTTTATCTATGTGATTTCATATTTTATTTTTGACCGTTTCAAATAGTCGATTCACCCCTGTACGGTATTCGGGTCCAATACACTGAATCCAACAGGTCCACAGATTGAACAAAGGAATTGAGGGAGCTTCTTATTACGTCTTATCTGGCACATTTATTAATATTAAATTATTGAATGTATTATAATAAATAATACCATTATTATCTGAGACTAAATATCGGTGATTAATAGAAACCTACTTATTTTGTACTTATTTCACGTTATTGTTTTTGTATCGAACTACAATATTGAAGTGCAGTAATATCGATACGTACAATGAATATGAGAAAAATATTTTTTAATACATTGTCTGTTTTAAGAAAAAAAAAATCTCCTTGTTTTTAAATTTTGCCTGTTATGGACATAATTTTAATTCGAATTTATGTCATACATAGTTTATTATTCAATAAACGGATTTATCCTTCAGGTTAAGCTACGCTTGCCGGGGTTGGTCTGTGGATGGGTGACCATCTTTAGATATCGAGACTACTCCGTGGCTCGGAAAGTACGTTAAGCCGTTAGTCCCGGCTATCATTCCTGGATCTTTGACAGTAATTGTTCCTTTTCCCAACTATGTTGGGGTCGAGTTCCAGTCTAACCAGATGCAGCTGAATACCCGTATTTTAAATGGAGCGACTGTCTATCTGACCTTCACAACCCAATAATTAGGCAATACGATACCCCTTGGTAAGACTGGCTGTCAGATTTTCGGGCTTCTGACGACCCGTAAAGACTGTCAAAAATGCACAAATGACAGCCGGGACCAAGGCTTAACATGCTTTCGGAGGCACGGAGGAGTCTCGGTGTGTAAAGATGGTCACCATCCACGGCCAACCCCGGTAAGCGTGGCTTGACCTCATGCATCGACCTGTGCGGCTGTTAATATTTAGCCACGAGCTCCTTGACATTTCTCCATATGCATAATTATGTACATTATTATCGTATTTAAATTAAAATAAATACAAGTTACATTAAACAAAAGAAAATAACAAAGTTAAAACTTTAGTAGGTAATAACGACCCTCAGCCTATGCGCAGTTTGGCAGTTTGACTTTCTTACACATTACTTTTGAGTATCGCCGTGGACGACGGGCGTAGCATGCAATAATCTATACAAATACAAACCTGAAGAGTTTGTTTGTTTGAACGCGCTAATATCTGAAACTACTGGTCCGAATTGAAAAAATATTTTTGTGTTGGGTAGTCCATTTATCGAGGAAGGCTATAGGTTATGTAACATCAAACTACGACCAATAAGAGCTGAGCAATAAGGCAGGGGCCATAGTCGTTCCATAGTACTCGGTCTCCAGTATACTTTAGCCAAACCCAAAATGTCCAGGTTTCCTCGTGAATATTTTGCTTCACCGATGATAATGACAACCCAGATGAACTTAGAAATAACATATATTATTATGCATTGTCAAATAGGTACCTGTTTGCCCCGATTTAAATGCCTCATGAGAGCCCCCAACCACAGGGCCATCACGATTTAAAAAATAGGGTATGTGCTTACGATAGATGTGAAAACTTACTTCAGAAACCCAGTATACGTGATTTGGCGTCATCGAACGACTGGAGCCCAGTATACCCGATTCAGCATCACCGAACGGAGAGTGATAGTTCAGTTTCGTTCACTTTGCAGAAAAAAATTTGTTCATGAAAAACTTAATCCGCTTTGCTTCTACTGTACGCCCTGTCTCACCCACAATACGTTTACAGGCACTTATAACAATAATGACGCGTAAACGATCCTCCTCAAGGATCACGTCCGAGACGTGACTAGATTACGAAACACTGAAGGAGTCCCGAAAGGATTACATATCATGTGAAGAAAATATTGAAAGTGCCGATATTTCCACCGTATTACGTGCTGAGGGTCTTAATAATGAAGATCAGTTGAGGTGTAGCAAGTTAGGATTTTGCAATGACAGAAATTATGTAACTGTCAAGGGTTCTAGATATAATATATAACACTCAAGCTTGTCTTTTGACCCTGAGTACATGAGACAAAAACGTAGAACTGACAGAGTCTGCCCAACACCGGTTGTTAAGTTGGAAATGGTCCGCCGGCAGTTCATATTCTGTAGTCCCATACTGTACAATAAAATCAATAAAAAACTAGTCATTTATCCAAGTACTCTCCGGGACTGCAAAAAAACTATAGATCAATGGCTTCATACTCTCACTTATGAGGAATTGGAGAATTTAATCAAACCCTAAAGATCTTTCTTCCGCAGACATGCACACCAAATACACGTAACGTGGAGTATGCTCGTTGCTCGTGGGGAGATTCCACAGGCACACTTACACCCTACAGACACGCACTACACTTACATACAACACTTTCACATGCACAACATGAAACTCCGTAAAAATATCCGTTCGCATTGTTCGTTTGTTCATACACTACGTGGAAGCCAACACAGTGAATAGTGATTTAAACCTTAAGTGTGGACCTTTGAATTGTGAGAAACATTAACATTTAAATCTGACATATTTTTATTAGATAACGATAAATTTTGGTGGCGTTGCAGATCTATGTTCCTTGTTGATTGCAATTTTATCCTCACAGAAACCAGGTACTCTTTCTGATTGTAAAGCACAATATTGCTAACATTTTCATCACATTAATATAAAGTCAAGTCATAGCGAAGAAACCAGCATGTCTGAGAGATATTTCTCAACAGCATGTGAAGCTAAGTCAGAGGCACATGGGCAGCTTAAAAACTCTTACACCAGGTTAGTCGCTAACCACACGAAAAGAAGAAGAAAGTCAAATAAAAGTTTTAATAGTTGGTTCTTGTTTAATTGTAACATTAATAAACTATTAAGATTGTATTTTATTTACATAAATTTTAAATAGACTTTGTACAGACGCCAGCACATCAAGCTATCCCTAACTGTCAAATTTTCTCAATTAAAATTGAACCTTATATCATTGCAATAAAGTTGAAATACTATCAAAGAAATTTGACAGATTGTGGTAACTTGATGTGCTGGCCTCTGTACTCAAGTAGGCTGCAAGAAGGACAACCACCACAAGTGGAGGTTCATGGACGGCTCATATCTACGATATGTATGCGGCGTCTCTCCACAGACAAAGGCTCACCTCCCATCTTTCACCGCATGCCGCGTCACCTACACAGGGACTTAATGCCTGCTTCAGAGAACGGGATTGGCGCTCCTGAATTTTGAGCCAAACAAATGTAAATAACGATACATGCCATTGACAAGCTTAGAAGTTTAACATAATTTAAAAAAAAAAACTGAACTATTTTGTGAGACCATTAACTATCATATTGTATTAAAACTAACTCATATTTCAAAATGGCGGCTGCTACCTGAAATTAAAAAAATTAAGTTAAAAAAAATATATAATATTATGTTTTAAAAAATATAAGAATCAGGATAATCGGATATCGTAGAGGTATTCATGCTAACTTAAAAAAAAAATGTGTGCGTGTACTAGCGTACACTCGTAAGAAGTGAAACTTCTTTATGACGTTATTTTTCAAAAAATAATTTACTATATGCAACTTTACAGAAATTGGTTAAATAAAGTTAAATTAGATAAAGTTGTTGTTGTTGTTGTTGTTGTTTGTTGTTGTTATTGTAATACCAATCCCTACTCCGCTGGAGAAAGTATACTTCGAATCACGCGTGGTAGGGATAAGAAGAAGATGGCGCGTAACGGAAAAATGTGACGCGTAACGAAAAAATGTTACACTAAATTTATTTCCAACCCCGATAAAGAAGTTTCACTTCAAAAATGAGAAAAAAATTCCATCCATACCACCGCTCTATCTAAAGAGGTACACAGAAAAGTACTACCATAAGCCTTGATTTGAGGGTAGAGACTTTTACGACAAATGAGGCGAGGTGCAAGGTTTAAGTTCAAAAGAAAACCTATAAAGTTCTATTTACTTCCAGCAGAAGTTCTCTTCGTAGCGAGAAGAATCCCATTCCGGTCAGCGCAACGAAGTCATGTGCTAACTGATACTGAAGTCTTTTTATCTGAAAGTAAAAAATAATATGTATTTATACCTTTTTTTTTAAGGCTGGGAAATCATCCAATGACTTCTCCCGCTCTGGGTGGAGCGGAAGGGAGTGTCCGACTCTTCCTGACTAAAACCCATCCATGTTCCTTCCTTAGCCTTTTGGGTTCCGGGGTAGCGGTAACCCTTTCGGACAATCCTGCTTACCCGGCAGGCTGGCCCTGAGGGGCCCCTTCATATGCTAACATCTCTTTTAGGCGCGCGTGGAACATATACGCGCCGTCCAGCACGGGCCTGGTGCTGATCGGACGGTGAGTCACCCATTACTCACCGTCCGCAGGCCCGCGCTTACGGTGGCCGGGAGATGTATTTATACCTGGAGTTCTATTTTGTATAAATCTCACTGTGAAAACGTTAGAGAAGTGAGTTTAAAGTGAGCTGTCAATATTGTCAACCCCTAGCATTAGGTGGAACGGTAGCTCACTTCACGTTAGTACTCACAATGAGATTTTTACAGAATCGACCGGCCTATTTTATATAAATCTCACCATGTTAACATTTATGAAGTGAGCTGTAGTAAATTAATGACAACAATGACAGCTCACTTCAACTCAGTTATCAAGGTGAGACAGAATAGACCGGCTGTCTTACCAACAAAAAGTCAGATTTGAACTTAAAACAAGTTTTGCTGGGACATAGGAATAGAAAACTCCTGTTCTTTAAACTTAAAACCTAATTTTATGGAAGAAATGGAGAAACATTTTTTTTGACCCCTCCCGCTCTGGGCGGAGCAGAAGGGAATGACAGACTTTTACTGACCACAAAACCCATCCATGTTCATTCCTTAGCCCTATGTGTTCCGCGGCAGTAGTTAACCTTTCAGACAGTACCCGCTGACCTGGCAGGCATCGGCCCTAACGGACCTTTCCAATAAGCTGACATTTCTCTGATGTTACTAACCTCAACATTGTAAGAAGTACTAGGACAGGAGTGCAGACATTTTAGAGCTCTCTGCGAGTGCAGATGCACATCTGAGGCGGCCAGCACTACACTGCAGGCTCTAAATATTAACCAGCTCAGTGAAAAAAGGAAGTAGCAGCGGCTATAAGTGCTGCCATTGCTCTTGCTGCAAAAAATAGATAAATTATAAACATTATCCATCTTTTATAAAGCCATGTTTATTGGTAGTCTCAGGTTTTAATCATCGAGCTAAGGCCATCATCGTAAGGAAACCAGCATGCCTGAGAGATATTTCTCAGCATGAAGCTAAGACAGAGCCCACGGACAGCAAAAACTCTGATGCTCGGTAACTACACGAATAAAGAAAGATCATCGAACTATTTTTAATTTCGAACTCTATTCCGAATTTCCGAATAAGTTCAAGTTTTTATTACAGAATTTATCATCAAAGCCAAGTCTAAGTTGACAATGTTCAAGGAAACTTAACCTTTATCTGAATAAAGTTCAAAATGCAATAACTAGCTTCAAGGTTTGGACTAAAGGTAGAAGTCGTTTTGTAATACATAGACGGAGACCGTCTTTAGCTTACTCAGCAAGCATAGTACCGAGAAACAGAGAAGAAACGTAAACAAAAGAACCGATTGTACTATAGCTGTATCTTTTTTTAATCTCATATATTTTTGTATAAGAAAAAATCAACATATTTTTAAGAAATGTGGCCTTGGGATGGACAAAACGTTATTTTTAAAGCCGTAGAAACCCTTTTAAGTGGGCTCAACGAATAGCCCTTCAATCCACTTGCATTAAGTGAGTTGAGGATCGAAAAACCCCTAACGTCTTTTGAATAACCTCCTCGCGAATCAAGGTTCATCCAGTACTATACAGACAAAGAACCAAAAAGCTAGAAGTGGCGCTTTACCTTAACTGAAGTAGGCAAAGATCCTCCTTGCGAAGCTGACACGAAAGTATACTTAATTTAGCTTTCTTGACTTTCAAAACTCGGTGTAATTTTCAGAAGGAGCCACTGTTAATTTGGTTCTGTTTAGCTCCAAAGACGCCTTAGTACCAAGCCTAATTAAGATAGCTTTAATAAGTAATTTTGGAAAGTTTGACTTCATTGATTTCTTAAGGTAAGGGCATAGGTAAGGGTAGCCCGAGAAATTCACATTTTCTTATGTTTTTAGCCAATGTTCTTATCCTCCTTCCAAACTATGTCGGAGTCGGCTACCAGTTAAAGTGGTGCTTATCTTACCTTCACATTTCCACAACCCAGCTACTGGGTGACCTCGATACCCTTGTGAGACAGGTTGTCGGACTTTTGGGCTCCTGACTTCCCATAACGATTGTCAAGGATCTACGAATGACAGCCGGGATTATCGCTTTAACATGCTTTCCGTGTCACGAAGGGGTCTCGATATGTTATCGATGGCTACCCGTCCACGAACCAACCGTGGCATGTGTAACTTAGCCTTCGGTCGAGCTGTGCGGCTGTTAGTATTTTGGTTCAAGTCGAAAAACTATCATCGGCATTACTTACAAGAAAGACCACTCTTACTGATAAGAAATCAATGAATCAAAATTTCCAACATTACTTGTTATTAGGATGAAACGTCAGGCTAGCCCGTGAAATTCACATTTTCTTACGCAATTTTTTGGCAATTTGTAGAATTAAAGGGTATCGAGACTGGTTTGTGGAAATATGGAGTTAAGATAAGCTATCGCTCCATGACTAATAATGGTATTCCGTTGCATCCGCTTAAACTGGAAGCTGACCCCGACATAGTTGGGCAAGAAGATATGATCACTGATTACGCTACATAACAATCAATCTGCCTAGCCTTTTCCCAACTATGTTGAGGTCGGCTTCCAGTCTAACCAGATGCAGCTGAATGTATTTTACATGGACCGACTGCCTATCTAACCTCCACAACCTAGTCACTGGGCAATACGATACCCCTTGGTAAGACTGGCTGTCAGATTTTCGGGCTTCTGACGACCCGTAACGACTGTCAAAGATGCACAAATGACAGCCGGGACCAACGGCTTAACGTGCTTTCCGAGGCACGGAGGAGTCTCGTTATGTAAAGATGGTCACCCATCTGATTACGCTACTTAGCAGTACACTTGTAATCCCGAAGGGTGAGACAGAAGTGTACATAAAGTACGCCCACATTACTCCAGTTATGTTTGAATTATACGATCGGTCATTATAGCAGCCCGTGATCGTTTGTAGCTATTATTGTTTGATACCTTTTTTGTGTCCAATACTTTTTTCGAATAATTCTTTTGTTTTCGTCGAGTGTTCTAAAATTAGCCTTTAGTTTAGATCCTCATTACGTTTGATGACAGTCCTGACAGCCTCATTATAATAGATTGACGTAATATAAATTAATTTTAAATAAGGTAATTGTAGCTTGTTATTTGTACGGACGAGATGTTTAATCCCGAAAAATTGGGTACCGGACCTACTTGATATTCAGATTTTTTATGTTGAAGTTTCATTCAGGTTGACTGAAGAAGTCCAAACATTTATTTTATTTTTATAATACTTATACTGTGTAGCTGACCCGACAGACGTTGTCTTGTTTTTTTAAATTTTCAATCATACCAAATGCCACAGAAAAAAAGAACATCTAGGTTTTCCGAATTTGAAATTTTAATTCCTGGAATAAAATACGTAATCAACATTAATTTATTGAAACTTCAGTTATGTTAATAAATTTATTCCTTTTTTTTAAAGTTTGTTTGTTTGGAGTTTGGATTTTAACTCACCAGACATAAAATGGCTAAACGATTTTTTGACACACATACAGTTTATAATCCGAATTAACACAAAGATGGCTATTTTATCCCCGTAGTAGTTCCCTTGGCATTATTTTCGACCACTACGCGGGTGGAGCCGCTGGTAAAAGATAGTCAATAATAAAACAGTATTACAAGATAATTCAGTACCGAAATATAACAATGAAACTAGAATCGATATTTGTGACATGTCGAGAATAACTCGACAATGGGCGTAGGAAACGAAAATAGAAAAAATATACCTACCCACTTATTACAGTAATATTTATGTCATTATCTCCTGTTATCACTTAGTACAGTCGAATGTAAAGCAGAAAAAAATTTGTATGTACAGACGCCAGCACATCAAGCTATCCCTAACTGTCAAAATTTCTCAATTAAAAATGAACCTTATGTCTTTGCAATAAAGTTGAAATACTATCAAAGAAATTTGACAGACTGTGGTAACTTGATATGCTGGCCTCTGTACATAAATACTTTCCTAAGTTTATAGAGCGGTGGTGGCTCAGTGCTAACGACTGCGATTAACGAGTTAGGTCGAAAGTTCAAACCTAGACGGCCGCTTTACTTTGTGTAAATTATTTCATCACCACTGCTCTCAAATGGTACCTTAAGGAAAATATCGTGAGGAAACTGTCCCAGAACTAAAATTCGAAGACATGCGACATCTATCAACCCGTGTGGTGGATTACGGCCCACTCTCTCTCTTGAGAGGAGGCCTGTGTTCTAGCAGTGGGAACATTATAGGCCGATTATCCTACCTAAGTTTATTAATTCACTAGCACTTTGCCCGCGGCTTCGCTCCCGTGGTCTTTCCCGTGGGACCCGTTATTTTCCCGGGATAAAAAGCCTCTGTTACTCCTAGAAAACTAAGCTTTCCAACGGTGAAAGAATTTTTAAAATCGGTCCAGTAGTTTTTGAGCCTATTCATTACAACCAACCAAACAAACAAACAAACAAAGTTTTCCTCTTTATAATATTAGTATAGATTAAAGGAAACAAATCTGTGGTCAAACTCAGACTCTAAAATATATTTATATAAAAGTAATTTCAGGAATATTTTTATTGTAGAGGAGCCCGTCAGTCAGAAAGATGAAGCTAGTGGTCCATCCAAAAGCGAAGTAGGTTTCTATGCAGACGAACGGGCAAGAAACTCCTTGGACACACTTTTAAAATAAGATAAATCCTGATCGCAGTTTCAATGTTACTTACTGTATCCCAAGATAGATCTGAAGACAGATGAAGTAAAAGTTATTGACGTTGGACAACAACACCAGCGATCCAAGATGGCGGTCGACCATGCGCACGAGTGTCGATTGGCGCACGTACGCCTCACGGAGACGACGCCACACTTGGATTTGTAAGTATAGGTCGGTACCAAACTGGAAGAAGAAGAGTTATTCAATAAATTGAAATATGGGAAGTTAATTTTACTTTGACGAGGAAATGAAGAATAGTTTTCTACATGCTTTTCATAGTTTTATTGTGGAATGATAATATGCAACATTTCCTTTTTAACACACTCTCTTAATTAAATATGGCAATGCATGCGTTTAAATAGATCTTTGCGGGATATCTATGCGTATTAAGGTCCCCCATAAACGCAGTGATAGCCTAGTGGTGTGACCGTCAGGTCTCGAGTTCGAACCCAAGGCACGCACCTCTGATTATACGGATTCATTTACGTATTGTATAATTATCACTTGCTTAAAATAGGTGAAGGAAAACATCGTAAGGAAACCAGCGTTCCAGCGTGAAGAAAGCAGACAGAGGTCCAAGGATATTATTATTATTATTATAAATCTGACACCAGGATAGTTACGTAACAAAAAAGAAGGCGCTTTGATCTACTCTCCCATAATAACTGTTTTAAAAATAGTACTTATGTTACATTAGTATAGTACCCATGCAGGCATTATAACGACACGACTACCTTATGCGTTACAAGTGAATGACAAAATCTGTGTGTGGATGTGAACCTACAAATCACCAGGGAGGTGATACGTGTCTTCTTCTTCTTAGCGCGTTGATGGCAATCTAAATGTACTCGGCCAGAATTCAGCTACGTGTTTGGCGCCATCACTAGCGTCCATCAGTTCCTGTAACGTGCATACGGCAGGACATACAGGACACGAGGCTAAGTGTCCCATCGTTTGTGGAACAGCACCACATTTACACTCCAAGGTGGAGTTGTCTATGAATCCCCACCGGAGCAGGCTTTCCTTGCTTCGGACAACCTGAGTCCGGAGTCTGCGTGTGTGTGGTGTTATGTGTGTACTTTGCATTATAATAAATTCCACGCCGATTTTAGGTCCAATGTCTGTTTATGTTTCTAACAGCTATAGGTTATTAGCGTGTGCTCTGGGGGTCTACTTACGGGCGATTACTTTGGGGCCCGAACTAAGAATGAATGACAACACGATTTGACAGTTACTCCTAATCCTAATGTGTTTTACTCAACCGCAAAATTAAGTTTGTTGACATTTTGTTTTGATGGATCAACTACTTAAGCAGGGGCCCGTATCTTTTTTGATGGATTAAGAGAGAAGAGGAGTATTGTCCATGGCAGTGAAGGTCCATGAACAGTGCGGACACGTTGCAAAACTAGTATAGTAATGGTACAGTCGCCAGCACAACAAGCTACCAGAAACTGTCAAATTTTTCCAAATGATTTGAAATAGAGTATTTCGCCGCCTTACAACGAAAACCAATTAAATCATAAAAAGTGCAAACGGAGATATCGCGATTACAAAGTTTATGGGGTTGAAAATACCCTTTATAGTATTATATTGTTATTATTACTTTATAGCATCAGTACATTGATAAATTTTCTATTTTAAAATGTCTATTGAGGTTTAAAAAAATGTTTGCTTTGTAATGAAATTTTCAATAATTGTCACAAGGTCACCCATTTAATTGGTTTTCCCTGAGAACTGATAAATGTCTATATATATCAAGGTAATAGGAATACAGCAAATCCCGAGAAATTACTTTTTACTTTTAGTTAGTTAAGAGTAACCATGATAAAAAAATACCGATACAGATGTCCCTTGTTGGTGGTTTTCCCTGCAGAAAATTTACGAATCTAAAAAGTTAAGCAAGTAATTTATTAGAGTTTCAATGCGTTCATTTGTTATCAAATTTATAACTCGATATAATTAATTTAATACAAATTAGCTTGATTATTTCAAATAACAATAAAATCGCGCTTCAAATGCCAGTAACATCTGCCAAAAAAAATGTAAATAAAGGAAAAACTGACTTATTATTGAGTGAGTGACCGACCGACTGACTGACATACCAAAGAAAAGCCAATATTATTGAGCTAGACGTCTAAATTTTACATAAATGTACCTGTGAGACCTTTGATAATCCTGCTTGGAAAAAAAACCCCGAAATTCCCATGGGAAAATAATTTTTGGGAAAAATTAAAAAATGCAAAGTCGCAAGCGCCTTGAAATTCTTAATAAAATATTATCTTCAATGTTTCATGGATGAAGTAAGAAAGGCAGTTCAAAGTATGAAGAATGGAAAGGCCATGGGCCCAGATGATATACCAGTAGAAGTATGGAAGTGTTTAAAAGAAGATGGAAGTAGAAGTATGGAAGTGTTTAAAAGAAGATGGATGTATGTGGCTGACTTTATTCTTCAATAAGTTGTTGCAAGAAGGAGTGATCCCACAAGAATGGTGCAATAGTTCGCTAGTGCCCATCTTCAAAAATAAAGGTGATGTACATACAGTACTGCAACAACTATCGAGGGATAAAGCTCATGTCCCATAGTATGAAGGTATGGGAGAAAATAATAGAGAAAAGACTGCGAAAGGAGAGCGAGATTACCCCAAACCAGTTTGGGTTTATGCCAGGTCGAGGAACATTGGACGCCACCTTTGCACTCCGCCAATTGTGCCAGAAGTACAGACGTGCACACAAAAACTTGCACATGGTGTTCATTGATCTAGAGAAAGCGTATGATGGGTACCTCGGGATGTCGTGTGGTGGGCCTTGAAAGAGAAAGGTGTGCCCGGGAAGTATGTGGAGTTAATTCGTGCTATGTACAGCCAATCTCGTACATACGTTCGGTCGGCTGCTGGCAACACCGACAAGTTCAATGTGGCGGTAGGCTTGCACCAGGGGTCGGCTTTAAGACCTTATCTCTTCCTTTGGATTATGGATGCTCTTACGGCGGACATACAGGAAGAGGCACCATGGTGCATGCTATTTGCCGACGACATAGTTCTTGTCGGTGATGATGGACCTGAGATCCAGAGCAGACTGGAGAAATGGCAACGGAAACTGGAGACTGTTGGCCTGAAAATCAGTAGAACCAAAACGGAGTACATGTTCTGCGATTTCGGCGGTCTCTCCAGTTCTGGGGTCATAGCGCTTGATGGCGCGCTTCTCCCAGTTTGCTCCGACTTCCGGTATCTTGGTTCACTTGTGCAAAGCGATGGCAAAATAGATCGGACTGTTAAGCATAGAATTAACACTGGGTGGATGAAATGGCGGCAGGTCACGGGAACAATTTGTGACTCTTGCATTCCCCTTAAACTCAAGGGGAAGATTTATAAAAGCATGGTTAGACCAGCCGTCTTGTATGGGTCAGAGTGTTGGGCCACAAAAGGAATGAATGAAAGACAATTGCATGCAGCTGAGATGAGAATGCTAAGAGGGATGTGTGGTGTTACCCGAATGGATAGAATACGGAATGAGTATATAAGAGGAAGTCTGAAAGTAACACCGGTGACTGAAAAGTTGTGTGGAAATCGGCTGTCATGGTATGGGCATGTTATGCGGAGGAATGAGGAAAATGTTGTCAGGAAAGTTGTGAGCATGAATGTGGATGGCTATACAAGTAGAGGGAGACCAAAAAAACGATGGATGGATTGTGTGAAAGATGATATGGCTAGGAAGGGAGTAACTACCGAGATGACGACTAATAGAGAAGTATGGAAGAAAGAGACATGTTGCGCCGACCCCAAATGAGTTGGGATAAGGGCAGGAGAATGATGATGATCTTCAATGTTTATAGCTACAGCATTTTCTTTTCATATTCTTGGTATCGAGAATAGGTAGGTAATTGAAATAATAACCATAATAAAATTAGAAAATCAAACAAGATTTTTTTTACTTTGATAAACTTAAATTCTAAACATAATTATCTCATTTGTTTATGACTAAGCATTTTCATCTTCTACCTAATCAGATTAAACTGAGAACATGTCATTACAATTATAATCAAAATTAAGATAATTAAGACAGTAAAAATAAAATACCTAGGTTAGGTTAGATAAACTATTGGGCCGAAAGTCCGACACTAACGCCAGTGACACGGAACTAAACGAGTTTAAACGTTTTTCGCTGTAGTAATTATGTTGCATCCGTGAATAAATATCGTTAGAGATAAACAATTATCTGGATAAACAATATTTTCTTAGACGATTAGATTGTATTGTTAAAATGGAATTCGTCAGGTAAAATCAATTAAACTGTTTAAATATCTTTTATTTGACCATTTTAATCTAATATGGAGATTTAAATCTTAGTAAATGGTTGTTACTAAGGGAAAAATTGAGTATTTCATGAGCTCTCTCTGAAGAAAAACAAATTTTATCAGATTAACTGATAATCATTGGAGACAAATATGTCGGCAGTCAAGTTAAATCTGCTTAATGTGTTATATTTGAAAACAAACGTTGGAAACGCTTGAAATAATTGGTTATCTTATTAGCTAGAAGCGAAACTATAAGACTTAGCGATTAATGGGTTTTCGCAGACGAAAGAATACAAAATTTTAAGTACTTTGGCATTCATAAGTCATTTTCGACAAAATTTCGATTTAATTGGTTTTCGTTGTAAGGCGGCGATTTACAACATTAGGTAAGTATTTCGATTTTAGGAATTTCGAACTTCGGGATATGTATCTTCGGAATTTTAACCTTTCGGGCAAATGAACTTTCGGGATTTAAAACTTTCGGCCAAACAATCATTCGGCGTTTAATTTTATATATTTATAATATTTAACGGAATGTCGTTCATAGGTATTTCAAAATTCGTTCTTTTCAATTTCGATATTGAAATACGTACCCCATAATACTCAAAATTCTATCACAAAACACAACATTCATTTCCCCAAACATGTTACATAATAATATTGTTTTGTAGCAAATTAGGGACTGACTACAGGAGAGTTAACAATATAATACACAAAGGATAGTAATTGCTTTCGTGTTTAAGACGTTAATGAGAGGCTGTGAGTCTGATGATTATCGTGTTCGCAAGTTAGTAAGTGAATAGCTGATGGAGTTTTGGAATGAGGCTTTATCAGTTAGGCGACAAAAGTAATCTACAACGTGGAGCTACAATGGTGACATTAATTTAACACACATATACGTTTTCACATTTACTGTGTTTGCAAAAATCTGACAGCCAGTCTTACCAAGGGGGGGGAAGAGGTCTTACGGGTCTTACCATTGCCCAGTTACTGGGTTGTGGAGATCAGATAGGCAGTCGCGCCATGTAAAATACTGGTATTCAGCTGCATCCGGTTAGACTGGAAGCCGACCCTAACATATTTGGGAAAAGGCTAGGCAGATGATGATGATACGTTTTCACATTTTCGTTTCTTGCAGACATTATATTTCCATTAAACAATATTATTTAAAATGTTAGAAAATAACATCGTAGAGCAACCTGTACTTAAAGAACTGACGCGCAGCGGTCATTTGCCGCGGTAACGGATCATAACATTTGCATCAATTAAATTCAAAGGAATAAGCAATACTATTAATATGAAATAACTGCAAAGTGGGCAAATTGATTTTCTTATTTAGTTTGTTTGAATTTTTTTTTAATGGGTTTAGCCATATTATGCTTGTGTTAAATTATTGTCACCATTGTAGCGCCAAGTTTTATATACACAAACAAATAAAATTGAAGTGTCTGTTTGTGATGACAAAATAACAGCCTTTTACTCAATGCATAGGAAAGTAGATACTTATAACAAATCATCTATTTTTTTTTTATCTGTCTGTCTGTTCGTTTGTTATGGCTGATCTCCCAAATAGCTGGGCTGATTTTGACGGTACTTTCACTTACCGATAGGTGATGTTATAAGAAGTAACTTAGGCTACTTTTATTTTAAAAAGACACAAACAAAAAACACAAACACAAATTAAAAATAATAATATATACTTATTGTGAAATATAACATTACCGCAAAAAATGTTTTACTAAAAGTGTCGTGACAACTTTTCGTAAGAATTTTTTCCGTCTAGCCCCCTTTCAAAACGCGCGATAAGGAACTTCGTTCCAAAAAGACTTGCGGCAGTGACAAGACAAGTGAGCAGCGATGGCCCAGTGGCAGCAGTCACGACTTACGAGTCATAGGTCCTGGGCTCGAACTCAGACAGGCACTTTACTTTGTGTTAATTATTTCAAAACATCACCACTGTTCTCAAAACGATGGAGGAAAAATCAGCGTGAGGAAACCGGCAAGTCCTAGAACTGACTGATCTGCTAACGCGTACTGGATCCGCGTGGTGGATAACAACTCATTCCCTCTCACCGAGAGGAGGCCTTTGTCCCAGCAGTGGGAACATTACAAGCTGTTTATGCTACAGAAAAACTTTGATGATGATAAAAGTGCAATTATATGATACTAGCTTTTGCCTGCGGCTTCACCCGCGTGTTTGTAGGAAATTATCCCACGAGAACCGTATATTTTGCCGGGCCAAAAAGTAGCCTATGTTCTATTCTAGACTATAATCTATCTCTGTGCCAAATTTTATCCAGATCAAAAGTTTTTGCGTGAAAGAGGAACAAACATCCATCCATCCATCCTCACAAACTTTCTCATTTATAATATTAGTAGTGTGCGGAAATTAGCGAGATTTAAATAAAAGGCAGCAGGCACAGGTTACGTGTACGTGTTTTAATGTTTTGCGGAATAGTGACATCTGAAGTATGTGCGTGCAAGCACATAACAAAAAACTTAATAGGTTAATAGGACGGAACACTTAAAGCTAAGGTTAATTGCGTAGGCGCTCCAACATGCCCCCGGGCGTTGAAAGCCGTGCTTTCAACCAAACTCCGATTCTGAAGAGACAGGTAGTGGGCATATCCTGTTGAAGGCCCTCCGGATGACTCCAGTAGAGGTCTTGATATCTGCTACGCGGGAAATTCCATCAGTACCTGGATGTAGCGCAATGACTCTTCCTAGTCTCCACTTCAGAGGTGGAAGATTCTCCTCTTTGATGACTACCAATGAATCCAGCTTCAAGCCATCCTTGCAAGAACGCCACTTTGTCCGTTGCTGCAACTCTGCAACATACTCTTTAGACCATCTAGTCCAGAAGTGTTGGCGGAGTTGCTCAATACGTTGGTAACGACTAAGATGGGTTGCAGATTGGTCTTCACAATTTTTCCGTGGCAATGAAGTGAGTGGCCGGCCGACGAGAAAATGACCTGGTGTCAATGGAGTGCAATCGGCAGGATCTGAAGACAGTGGCGTTAGTGGGCGTGAATTTAATATTGCCTCTATTTTGGGCTAACGTGGTGTTAAGTTCCTCAAAAGTTAAATTACATTGTCCCAACACTCGCTGCAAATGATATTTTGCCGATTTAACACCCGCTTCCCAGAGACCGCCAAAATGTGGAGTATACGCGGGAATAAAATGGAATTTGATTCCATGATTAGCTATGCTTTCACTCAAAGCATCAGAATTAACTTTTAAAAATTTAGATAGTTCGTTATACGCACCAACAAATGAGGTTCCGTTATCGGAGTATATGTGAGTTGGTTTACCTCTTCGTGAGATGAACCGATATAAAGCTAATAAATAATTATGACTCGTCAAGTCACTCACAAGCTCCAAATGCACAGCCTTTGTGGTAAAACAAACAAAAATAGCTATGTACACCTTGACGAGTCTACATCCACGACCTTGACGACTAGCGCTCATAATAGGGCCCGCATAATCAACACCAGTACTTTCAAACGGATACCCGCCTGGAAGAAGGCGCTGCCGCGGTAAGTTACCCATCAATGGAGTAACAATCTTACCCTGCATGCGTTGGCACAGAACGCATCTACGATAACAAGCTTTAGCTAAATTTCGTCCTCCTATAGGCCAATAGGATTCTCTAATCGAAGCTAATAATAATTGTGGGCCCGCGTGCATTAACCTTTTGTGCTCAAAATCAAATAATAATTTAGTAAAAGTATGAGTGGACTGTATAATAATAGGGTGCCGCTTATCGTATGTAAAATCTGAATTATCGAGACGTCCTCCGACACGCATTAAATTGTTGTCATCTAAATACACATTCAATTTTAATAGGACGCTCTTTTTTGGCAAACTTTGTTTATTTAAAAGTAATTTATGTTCGGGAAATGATTCTTGTTGACTCTGATAGATTAAAATGTTTAATGCTTTCTTTAATTCGTCATCAGATAAAAAAGAACTATGTGGCGATTGACGTTTACATGCTGTTATAAATCGCAACGCATATGCCATGGACCGTAAAAGTCTCAAATATTTAGAAAAACGACTAAAATTTATAATAAATGGCTTATCGTTAGTGTCAAGGACAACATTTAAAGTGACATCAGTTCGAGTTTCTGGGAGTAAGCCTAATTCTGAACATTTAAATTGCGAAGGCCAACTACTTGAGTCATGTTGGAGAAAGTCAGGACCTGACCACCACATATCTAATCCCTGCAGGTGACTACTATCCACACCACGAGATAATAGGTCTGCTGGGTTTTCATTGGTTGGGACGTGCCGCCAGGTGCAGTGACCCGCCTGCTCTAAAATTTCAGCGACGCGATTGCGAACAAATGGCTGAAGTTTTGAAGGCAATATCTGTAACCACCCCAACACGATGGTCGAGTCAGTCCAACAAAAGATGCGCGAAAACTTAAGACGAAGTGAGTCTAACACCTTCTCACACAGACGAGCTCCCACTACAGCGCCACACAACTCCAACCTTGGAATTGTAGTAGGTTTAATTGGCGCCACTCGACTTTTGGCCATAAGTAACCGAACGATGCACTCACCTTCATTATTAACACTGCGCACATAAGCGCACGCGCCATATGCACGCTCAGACGCATCTGTAAATATATGCAGTTCCAACTCCTTGTATGCATGACACACAACAATTCGAGGAACACGAACTTCATTTACAAGAGGCAGAGTTTTGGTAATGGTCTGCAATTGTAATTTAATTTCAGGAGACAATGGATCATCCCATGACAATTTGTCCAGCCACAGTCTTTGAAGTAACATTTTCATCGTAATTACGAATGGTGACAACAGCCCCAAAGGATCGAAGATCTTTGCAATCACTGAAAGTAAATCACGTTTAGTGTTACTATTGCAGGATATAGTTGATCCTATGGAAAATACTAGCTCATCTGAACTTGCATACCAACCTAGCCCGAGCAACTTGTCAGACTCACTAGAACCGATATTTAAGTCAAGCAAAGATTGATCAACTTCAGACAATAATTGAGGCTCGTTTGATTTCCACTTACGCAATGGCATGCCAGCCGATGCAAGTACACTTGTGACTTCCTGACGGATAAATCTAACCTCCTCTAAATCATCACCGCCAGATAACAGATCATCGGCATAGAAATCGTGCTTTATGACCTCAGCAACCTTCTGATTGTTACAATCGAGGCCTAATTGATGAAGGCACCGAAAAGCTAAAAATGGCGCACTTGCCGTGCCATAGGTGACGGTGTTTAATTGATAAAAATGAACGGAGTCAGAGGCCTTACCTCGCCACAATATCTGCTGCAGATATCTGTCAGACGGATGGACGACTATCTGTCTGTACATCTTCTCGACGTCTGCTGACAAAACATACTTGTGCTGTCTGAAGCGGAGAAGAATCGACAACAGGTCATCCTGAATGGTAGGGCCAACCATCTGTAAATCGTTGAATGAAACGCCTGTTGAAGAAGGACAACTTGCGTTGAATACCACTCGAAGTTTCGTAGTGGTACTACTTTCACGTAATACGCCGTGATGCGGAATAAAATAACCAGAAGGGCTTAAATCAGATTGCTTGCATTTAGTCATATGACCTAGTAACTCATACTCAGACATGAATTCGTGATACATTTTACTAAAATCAGATTTCGTTTTTAACCTACGTTCTAACGACTGTAAGCAATGACTAGCTTTATTAATTGAATCTCCCAAAATAGATGGATCGTGTTTAAGGGGAATACGAACACAGAAACGACCATCAGGCAATCTGCTCGTATTATCTAGGAAATGCTGCTCACATACTTTCTCTTCTGGCGAATAATGAGAAGACTTCTTATTTACTTCTTCTAACTGCCAGAAGCGAGTTAAATCACTTCGTATTTTATCGAAATCGTCGTCAGATGAAGAATTGATTTTAGTAAAGTTACACCTAATGTTACTTAAAAGCAATGCAACGTAATTACGACTAATAGGACCGGATACAATCCAGCCTAACCTGGTTTCACATAAAATTGGCTTACCAGTACCTAGTTTGATTCTTTGCGACCCCAGCAAGTCCCAGAAGACATCAGCACCAATCAGAATATCTACATGAGCGGGCTTGTAAAAAGTAGGGTCTGCTAAACAAATATGAGACGGAATGTTCAGAATAGATGGATTTACTTCACGACATGGCACATCACTAGTTATTGATGGTAAAACGAAACAATAAAGTTCAGTACTGAAACTATTGTTTAATGACGTCATATTAATACGACACGTTTTACCTACGTGGGAGGTCACGTTATTAATGCCGAATATCGACCTATCTATCTGCCTAGTCTCTAAATTTAACTGTCGACATAATCTTTCGGTCACAAAGCATGATGTACTACCGCTGTCAAGAACTGCACGAACAACATGTTCTCGACCATTACGATCACGTAATTTAATTAATGCGGTTGACAATAACACATCATGACTCACACTACTGTGCGAAGATGTGACCTTGGCCGACAACGCGACATTATTCGTCTCAGTCACAGAAGACGTCGAAGACGATCGCGGCGACAAGTTATCACACGAGTTATTATTTATATTATTATGACTACTAGGTTTAAAATCAGCGACATGGATAAGAGTATTATGCCTGCGCTTACACAGCTTGCAACCTGGCTTTTTACAATGATTCGCGAAATGACCCGAACGAAAGCAATTATAACACACTTTAAAGTTTGGCAACAATTTAATACGAGCTTCGTTACTCATTGCGAGAAACTGTGCACACTCACTCAAGTTATGGTCACCTTTGCATTTGGGACAGACCTTTGTACCTGAATCTAAGCTAGAATTACCACCACTTTGAATGGTAACCATAGACTTCAGCTTAGCCCCTGATTTATTAAAAGGTTGAGGCTGGTTATTACGCGATAATTCTAATGTTTCAATTAACTCAGCGCGCTCACGTATGAATTTAAGGAATGCATCGAAGGTAATCTTGCTATCTTTGTCAATACGACCTTTGTACTCCTCCCACTCACGGAACGTTCTGCTATCCAACTTTCGAGTAAAAATATAAATTAAAAGGGTATCCCAATATTTAACAGGCTCACCTAAAGTGTCCAATGCTCGTAAGTGTTTATTTATTTGGTCAATTAAATTCTTTAATGTGACAGATGATTCTTTTGTAATTGACTCCATGTTAAAAATAGCTGAAACATGATTATGAATTAATAATCTCTTGTTATCATATCGCTCGCATAATACCTTCCATGCCACAGAGTAATTAGTAGCCGAAAACTCGATCGACTGGATCACTACGGCAGCGGATCCTTCCAGAGACGTTCGAAGGTAGTGGAATTTGTTGATTTCGTCTATAGCATCATTGGAATGAATGAGACTCGTAAAGGTGTCATGAAACTCCAACCAGTTATTGTAAGATCCACAAAACTTTGGTAATTGGATTGTGGGCAACTTAACGGGCTTATAAGTACTACCACAATTACTTTTATTGCTACTGACAGATTCATTATCTTTATTATAGTTATTTACAAATACCTGAGCCTTAGACATTGATTTGAAATACAGAGACTCGAAATCAGAACGCTCTGAAAACTGTGCCTTAATATCATCAGCAAGACACTCCATACGTAACTGTACCTCATCATATTGTTGGTATAACAACTCCATTTTACCTGTACGCAGCTGTAGTTCCGTTATATTAGAACTAGATAACGTTTTATTGTCCAGCGCGTCCAGATAATTTACAAAAGCAGTTAATCGGCCTTTGAAGCTCCCTCGCTTCTTTATTAACTCCCTTTCCTCGGTCATTCTGGGATTCGAGTGTAAATCTGGAATTTATACAATAAAGTTTTAAAAATATTATAAGTACCTTCGTATGTCTTATGATTCAACCTATGGGTACCAATTAGTGAATACCTACATCAATAATATTTTACTCGTTTAACTATTCTTATGCAAATCTCAATAAACTAATAATGACTTGTATTAAGTACAACAACACGATAACGAAAATAATACGGTAATTACATTAACAGTACCTAAACAATAATTAACAATATCTAACGCTCTTAAATTATATTGCTGCTAAGTAGGTACCTACTACCTATGCAAAAATACTTAACGTGATTAGTAATTACTTTGGCAAGGACAATTAAATTAAACAATATAATGTAATAAATCAATATTACTCACTTTAATAAGTGTGATTTCTAATTTAATTGCTGCAGATACAAAATAATGACAATAAAACTATCACAATGCAAATGGTACGGTAGGTACCGGAACAAACTAATTACGCAGAATACAATCGGTAATTAATAAGACTAACCTTATAAATCCTTAATTGGCGTTATACTACCTGATTGAGTGTTGGGTGACGATATTATCAATACCTTAGACTTAACACCGCTTTATTTTATGCACTTGATTCACATACCACACTGCCGGTCAATAACCTCGTTGTACGAAATAATTAATATTCGTTAATTCCACTATTAATTTCTTGATCTTCATTAAAATTTAATAATAGCAGATCCTTGCTATTTAATCCATCCGGCTCGAAGGACCAATATGTGCGGAAATTAGCGAGATTTAAATAAAAGGCAGCAGGCACAGGTTACGTGTACGTGTTTTAATGTTTTGCGGAATAGTGACATCTGAAGTATGTGCGTGCAAGCACATAACAAAAAACTTAATAGGTTAATAGGACGGAACACTTAAAGCTAAGGATTGTGCACAAATGTGGGCTCAGTGCATACGTGCTGACAGTTAACCTAGCATTTATACATTTATTTTTCAAATCTAATCAATTGTACTAGAATAGAATTAGCATTGCCATATAACGGATGACAGCTATGCGGACGAGTAATTCGACGCCTAAGGCCCAAAACATACGGCGCAACGCAACTGCAACTAAACCCTTTTGAAATTATTAGTTTGAAACCAGTTTCAATCGTTTTCACACACACACACGCTACAACCTCACAGCCAACTTTATTTTTTAGGAGACCATACCATACAATTCAATAAAACAATGGTAAAAAATATGATGTTGTTCTAACTTCAAAGCAAAATTTAACATTTTTGATATAACACTGCGCCAAACCCGATGAAACGCAAATACGAGTTTCCTGCACGCTGTTCCCATTCAACTGATTTGCAATGCGTTTCAAACCGGCTTCAAAATGGTCGCGTCATGTGCGGTCTCTCCTGGGGATCACCGGGGGCCTCCGGCATAGGGTGACTGCGACCGGCGCCCGCATGCTGGAGATCCCCGGTGCGTCGAGTGGCCCCACCGCTGACGCCCTAGCCGAGAAGCTAAGGGCGTCCCTTAACGCGGAGGAGGCTCGGGTCTCCAGGCCCGTGAAATGCGCCGACATGCGCATCATGGGCCTGGACGATTCCGTCACGGAGGAAGAGGTGGTGGCCGCCGTCGTCAGGACGGGCGGGTGTCCGGCCGTACAAGTTAAGGCAGGCACCATACGCCCCGACTTCACGGGCATGCGAACCTTGACGGTAAGCTACCCCGTGACGGCGGCCAGTAAAATCATGGAGGGCCGAAGACTGCTGGTGGGCTGGGTGAGCGCGCAGGTCAAACTGCTGGAGCCCAGACCTCTGAGGTGCTACCGTTGCCTCGTCGGGCACCACGTCGGTGTCCAATGCACCTCGGAGGTGGACCGCAGCACTCTGTGCTTCCGCTGCGGTCAGCCCGGTCACATGGCCGGCTCCTGCAACGCCGCGCCGCACTGCGTCGCATGTGCGGCTGCTGGCAAGCCGGCCAATCACCGGGCGGGGAGCAAGTCCTGCGCCCCGCCTGCCGGGACCAGGAGGAGAGGCAGGCCCTCCGCCGCCACCCCCTCCGTCGCCGCCGCCGCCGCCGCTGCCGCCACTGTCGCCGCCGCCGCCGCCGCCAATGCCACTGCCGAGGGCCCCTCGCAGGAGACCCAGGGGGGAGTCAACATGGAGGAGTGATGGCCCCACTCCGCTTCCTCCAGGCGAACATCAACCACTGCGCCTGTGCACAGGACCTCTTGCTCCAGAGCATGGCGCAGTGGTCGATTAATATCGCCGTGGTCGCTGAGCCGTACTTTGTCCCGCCCAGGGATAACTGGGTGGAGGACCTGAGCGGCTCAGTGGCCATAACTTCGTCGGCCGCCGCCGGCACCCCGTCCCTCGAGGGTGTCTCGAAGGGACAGGGGTGCGTCGCAGCACGGTTCGGAGAGATTGTGGTAGTAGGAGTGTACTACTCTCCGAACCGAACTCTCGCCGAGTTCCACAACTCTCTCACAGAGTTGAGTGTCGTCGTCTCCAGAAGCCATCCCTTCCCCGTGCTAGTGCTCGGGGACTTCAACGCCAAAAGCCTGGCCTGGGGTTCCCGCTACACGGATGTGCGGGGTAGGATGGTGGAGGACTGGGCTCTGGAAGCAGGCCTAGCCGTCCTCAATCGGGGTTCTGTTCCCACGTGCGTGCGGATGCGGGGTGAGTCCGTTGTGGACATCTCGTTCGCGAGCCCCGCTTTGTCACAGTGCGTCCTTGACTGGCGCGTAGTAGAGGAGGTGGAGACCTACTCCGATCACCGGTATATCCGGTTCGACGTCTCCACCCAGACCTCAAGCGCGCCGGTCCGACAGGCCCCGAGTGGTCCGCGGTGGGCGCTGAAGCAGCTGGACCGGGAGCTCCTCCTGGAAGCCTCAATCGTGCAGGCCTGGGTGTCATCACCGGCCAGGCCTGCCGACATCAACGACGAGGCAGAGTGGTTCCGGGAGGCCATGTCCGAGATTTGTGACGTGGCAATGCCCCGAGTTCGGCCAGGATGCGCCCGACGTCAGGTGTACTGGTGGTCGCAAGAAGTGGATGAACTTCGCAAGGCGTGCGTGGAGGTGCGCCACCTGTACACCAGGCACCGCAGGCTCCGCATCCGCCCTCCGGATGCGGCAGCCACGGAGGCGGAGCTGTACGAGGGGTACAGAGCGGCGAAGACCGCCCTCCAAGAGGCTGTCCAGGGGGCCAAGGACTCGGCCCGCGAGGAGATGGTGGGGACTCTGGACAGAGATCCATGGGGGCGCCCATATAAAATGGTGCGGAACAAGCTCCGCACCTGGGCCCCCCCACTGACGCAGAGTCTCCGCCCTCAGCTGGTGGAGGAGGTGGTGAGCGCTCTGTTCCCTTCACGCGGGGAGCACACTCCCCCGCCTATGGCTCCGCCCGAAGCGGACCACGAGGACGACGACGACATCCCCGAAGTGACCGAGGTAGATCTGAGAGCGGCGGTAGGAAGGCTCAAGGCCAAGAATACCGCCCCAGGACCCGACGGCTTGCCTGGTAAAGCCTGGGTCCTGGCCTCAGGGGCTCTCGGGCCCCGACTGGAGGCGCTCTTAAGCGCATGCATGGAGAGAGGCCAGTTTCCGCTCCGTTGGAAGACGGGGAAGCTGGTCCTCATACAGAAGCCAGGGCGCCCTGCGGACTCTCCGTCCGCATTCCGGCCCATAGTGCTGCTCGACGAGGTCGGCAAACTCTTCGAGAGAATCATTGCGGGCCGCCTCGTCGGGCACCTTGGAAGGACGGGGCCGGACCTTGCGGACTGCCAGTTTGGCTTCCGCAAGGGGCGCTCGACGGTGGACGCCATCATGCGCGTTAGAGCCCTCACGACGGGGGACGCGGTGTCCCAGGGTAGGGTCGTCGTAGCGGTGTCACATTGGGGAAGCACTCCGGTATCACCGGGTGCCGACCTACCTCCGTCGAATAGTCGGGGCGTACTTGACGGACAGAGCCGTCATCTACCCCGGTCGCGATGGGGAATAGAACCGGCGAGAGATGTCGTGCGGTGTCCCGCAGGGATCGGTTCTGGGGCCGTTCCTGTGGGACATCGGTTACGACTGGGTGCTGCGGGCCGACCTCCCTGACGGCGTCAGCGTAGTTTGCTACGCTGACGACACGTTGGTCCTGGCGCAGGGGAGGTCGCATCAGGCGGCGGCCGACGCGATGACACGCGGGGTTGCGATAGTCGTTGAGAGGATCCGGCAGTTGGGTCTCGAGGTGGCATTGCACAAGTCCGAGGCCATGTCCTTTCATGGGCCTCGGAATAGGCCACCATCGGGATCCCAACTTACGGTAGGAGGGGTTCACATCGGCGTCGAGACCACGATGAAATACCTGGGTCTGGTCCTCGACTGCCGATGGAATTTCGTGGAGCACTTCCGACGTTTGGCCCCCAAGCTGGAACGGACTGGGGCCGCCTTAAAGCGGCTCTTGCCCAATTTGAGGGGGCCAAACGCCTCCTGCCGGAGGCTTTACGCGGGAGTCGTGCGGTCCATGGCCCTATACGGGGCCCCGGTGTGGGCGCGTTCATTGCGGCGACGAGCCGCTCACTATCTGAACGCGCCCCAAAAGGTGGTAGCCATTCGGCTAATCCGGGGGTACCGCACGATCTCGGGCGAGGCGGCAAGCCTCCTTGCCGGACTGCCGCCGTGGGATCTGGAGGCGATAGTCCTCGCGCGCCTGTTCGAGTGGCGCGCGGAGGCACTAAGCCGGGGGGAAACTCCGTTTCCGCAGCAAATTGCGGCGGAGCGGACGGACCTCCGGCGCGATCTCATGGCGGCCTGGAATCAGCGACTGTCGCAACCCAGCGCAGGGCACGCCACGATAGTGGCGGTAAGGCCCCTCTTTGAGGAGTGGCTAGAGAGGCGTCACGGCGCCCTCACCTTCCGCCTGACGCAGGTCCTCACCGGACATGGATGTTTCGGGAGGTTCCTGCACATCATCAGGCGGGAGGAAACGCCCGGGTGTCACCACTGCGAGGATCGCCCAGAGGACACGGTAGAGCACACGGTGCAAACCTGCCCCGCATGGGCAGAGCACCGCCGTGTCCTCGTAGAGGCGATCGGCGGCGGCGACCTCTCGCGCCCGGCCCTGGTGCAAGCCATGGTCCGGGGCGAGAGGGAGTGGGAGGCAGTCACCTCCTTCTGCGAAAAAGTTATGCTCGCGAAGGAGGTGGCGGGATGGGAGAGAGAAAGGTCCTCCCGTCCCAGCCGCCGCGGGAGACGCTCCGGGCGTCGGGAGCCACGTGACGACTCCCGGCCACCGTAGGCGCGGGCCTGCGGGCGGTGAGTAATGGGTGACTCACCGTCCGATCAGCACCAGACCCGTGCCGTACGGCGCGTATATGTTCCACGCGCGCCTCAAAGAGATGTCAGCATATGAAGGGGCCCCGTAGGGCCAAGCCTGCCGGGTAAGCGGGATTGTCCGAAAGGGTTACCGCTACCCCGGAACATAAAGGGCTACGGAAGGAACATGGATGGGTTTCAGTCAGTAAGAGTCTGACACTCCCTTCCGCTCCACCCAGAGCGGGAGCAGTCATTGGATGATTTCCCAGCCTTAAAAAAAAAAAAAAAATGTGCGGTCTCTCAAAGGAGTCAATGGCATAAACTCAAATGAAACTCAAAAGTTACTAGAAGTTGCAGTTTCGTTGCAGTTGCGTTGCGCCGTATGTGCTGGGCCTAAGTGTCCTATTTGTTTTTGTATTTATTTGTATAGTTAGTTAGATAGTCATTTAATTTTTGGTATAAGTTTTTAATATGTTTTAGTGTTAGATTATTACAATAAAATCAATAGTTGGAAACAATACATTGTCAACAGTTGGCTAAACTGCCCGTTAAGTGCGTTCGAAAAAAAAACAAGTAACAATAAAATAATATTAAAAGCTAAAAATACAAACCTACCCTCTGTTTGATTTCGAAGCGTTTCTCAATGGTAACAACCCGGCTAACATAGAGGTTCAGTCTATGATACCGAGAGCTAAGACCCATGCTGATGAGAATGATGATCAGGTCTTGAAAGTTCCACAGGACGGTTGCTGCCTTGCTGACTATGAAAATTGGTATGGCATACCATAAGGTGTAGTCCTCTGAAATGTATAAACAAGTTAATAATATCACGCTAATTCCACGGTCAGGGTGGGATGAAGTGTAAAGCCCACATTTCGCCTCTATTTCTAAAAACGTTGTCTGACTTGGGCCTGAAACCCAAGAGCCCAAAATGTCACATTATCATGTCCTGTTTGTCCCATCATATATCTGTTACAAGGTGTTTTTAAGTGTTATTCTCTAGGGTTGAAATGAGACCATTTCATAGAATAAGTGGCGTATGAATTATTTTCCAATTATCCTTTTTTTTGTTTGTTATCATTTTTCATACAAAATAATTCGACAAATTCACTATTATTATTGTAAAACACCCTCTTTTTTTTTAAGGTGTTATATCATCAAATGACTCTTCCCACTCTGGGTAGAGCAGAAGGGAGTGTCAGACTTTTACTGACTAAAACCCATCCATGTTCCTTTGCCGGGTAAGCGGGATTGTCCGAAAGGGTTAACGCTAACCCGGAACATAAAGGGCTACGGAAAGAACATGGATCGGTTTTATTCAGTAAGAGTCTGACACTCCCTTCGCTCCACCCAGAGCGGGAGAAGTTATTGGATGATTTCCCAGCTTTAAAAAAAATGTCCTATCTCAGCCCTTTATGTTCCGGGGAAGCTGTAATCCTTTCGGACAATCCCATCTTACCCGGCAGGCTTTGGACCTAACGGGTTACTTCATATGTAAAACACCCATACGTGAAATATAACAACATCGCTTTTTCTTAGCTTTAAATAATGGTTGGTATGATTAAAAATGAATTTCTTGTTTTGACAATGAAACTTAGACACCTACACATCGAGATAAATTAATTATGATTGATGATATCTTCGAAATTACGCATTTTTGAAGCACATATCCCAGGCTTTTTTTGTATTATTTTTACTAATAGAATATAACCTAGAGTTATGGGATGCCAAAAAACCACGTTGTATATATAAAGAAAAATGTGATTTCTTAACTAAAGCACAGAAACTCCGTCACAATGTGACAACAGCGACATCATGCATCACGAATTGAATCCAATTTCGTAGACAGGCTACGACAGAATCCCAGACATGTCTTGTCACTGTTCATATGACATTATGTCGCCTGTTCTATAGAATTATAACTATGGCTTACGACTTTTAAGCAGGAATCCGTGAGAAAGAGTGACATATCTATAAAAGAATTCTTCTAGTGGGAAACCGACGCCAGTCGCTGACACCATGCTTAGTACGTGCTCAACTGAAACACAAAATTATTGTTAACATCTATTGCGGTCAGCGGGATTGTCCGAAAGGGTTACCGCTACCCCGGAACATAAACGGTTAAGAAAGGACATTTTTTTTAAAGCTGGGAAATCATCCAATAACTTCTCCCGCTCTGGGTGGAGCGGAAGGGAGTGTCAGACTCTTACTGACTAAAACCCATCCATGTTCCTTCCGTAGCCCTTTATGTTCCGGGTTAGCGTTAACCCTTTCGGACAATGAAACCCAACCATGTTCCTATGGTTGGGTTACAGTCAGTAAGATTCAGACACTTCCTTCCGCTCCACCCAGAGTGCGAGGGGTCATTTGATGATTTCCCACCCTCAAAAATTCGCCTGTTATGTTTTAGGCCCATATAATAGAGCGCGAGCCTATTGCCACCAACCGGGCTCCAACAATTTTAATGAAATGTATTTTTTTAATAATCAATAAATTAATATCTCTAGAATCATTGTAAAGGTCTTACAATTATTGTGCTCCATATTATTAAATTAGGGATAAACAAAATATATTTACGAGGGCGCTAACTCTAACAGTATTCATATTTCTATTCAAGTAATCATGGCTGGAAAGCTGTGAGCGAGACCCTCGCACAAAAGTGGGACAGTAATGGTTAAAATAAAATATAGAGAAGAGAGAGAAGAAAAAACTTACCAATAGCAATACTAGCAACAAAGACAGTGATAAAAATAGTCCTCTTCTTTATTCTGACATCAGGTGGAAAGTCAAGTGCTGTATTGGTCTCCATACTCAACCAGTATGTTGACAGGTTTCTCCAGGAATGCACGAATTTCGATGACAGGAACAGCGACATTATTGCATTGGCATAGAATATGGCTCCGGAGAGGCGAGAAATCAGACTATCTGAAAATTACATGTAAGTTACCTTATATCATGAATAATCTTCTAGATGAGCGATAAAAATTGACAAAAAAACTTGAATAAACACTCTTTTGTATTCTTTACGCGAGAGAGCATGTGAGCCATTTGATAGTAGTTCGACAAAACACTTCGGTTTGTCCCAAATAAAGAGTATCCCTGAGAAGTCTTTAGGTAGTATTTTAAGTTAGAATTCAGATAAATAAACATTAAATTAGCTTAAAGGTTAAAAGTCACCAAAGGAAAATGGAGAGGCTGCTTGGAGTCAGTTCAGAAATGAAGAAATCCGTCGGAGAACTAAGGCAACTTATATACCTAGCCCGAAGAATTGCTAAACGTACGTAGCAGTGGGCGGGGTACATTGTTCGCAGAACAGGTGATAGTTGAAGAGGCCGAAAGCTTCTGGAGTGGCGGTCGCGTATCGGAAGATGTAGCGTTGGAACGACTTCCACAAGGTGGACTGATGACTTTGTAAAGGCTGCAGGAATCCGCTGGATGGGGAAGCTTAGAATTGGTCGAAGTGCTGGTGTTTGCGGAAGGCCTATGTCTAGCAGTGGACGTTATTCGATTGAAATGATGATGATGACTACCACCTAAATTCACATTGTAGAATGCAATAAACCTATTGAGTATTGAGTATTGACTAGCTTAGCTAAGGTTAGCTTATACATGTTCCCGTCTCTGTCTTACACTTGCAGTGTAACAGTTGTGCAGACTGTGACAGCAGCATGCATAATGCATAACTAAAGCATGCTCTCATATTATGGCCAGTTCAGATAAACTTTTGCAAAACGTACTATCAGACGATTTTATACTTTGTCCTCCGAGCAGTGTTATAATCCTCCAGATAGCAACGCATTCTGTGGCCACCAGCATTACAAACAGGATCAGGCACCAGACGAAGGCCAGGGTCAGACCAAAACCTGAGATGCCGAAGTACCGGGCCTTAAAGAAGACACTGTTCAGTATTGGAAGGAAATCCTGAAAAGAGAATTTCTTTTTAAATCCTTTAAGTTACATTTTGCAATTAATTTTAATATTATCCTTGGACATTTTACACAACGCCATTTTGTCCCAAGCTAAGCAACCTAATGCTTGTGTTATGGTAACGAGGTGGCTGATAAACTACGTATGTACATTTTATTTTTGTAAATACATTCATATTTGAGATAGAAAATTTATAGTAAACAAGTTTTTCGTTATATATTTATTTACAATCCATGCGCTTAGCATAGTCAGTATATTCGACAAACATGACAGGACAGATTAAATGCTATGTACTATGTAATTTAAGTTGTATTTATTTTAGTGTTACATAAGGGATCTAAATTCTAAGTCAGCGTCCTTAGAAGTGTGCCTCATGTTAGAAAGTAGAGTCGGTCGACTCTGTAAAATCTCACCGTGATACCCTAGATACAGAGGCCAGCACATGAAGTTACCACCATCTGTCAAATTTCTTTAATAGTACTTCAACTTTATTGCTAAGACATAAGGTTCCTTTTTAATTGAGAAAGCTTGATGTGCTGGTGTCTGTACCTAAAGTGAGTTTGAAGTGAGCGGTCGTTCCACTTAATGCTAGGGATTGACACTATTGACAGCTCAGTTTATACTCACTTCAAGTACGTTAGCACGGTGAGATTTACAGAATAGCACTACAGGGGGCCTAAACAACGTCACATTTTCATTACCAATAAATTGCATTAATCCGAAATGTATGGAATTGGCATAAGCTTTCGAAATGTCACGTCATCAATCTTTATTGATCGCTAAGTGCTGGACAATGTCAAATTGTGTAACGAAACTTGATTAATATTCTCATACAAATGCGTTGACAAGAGCTGTTTTTGACAATGTGAATCGCTGAGATAACGAACTGTTCGATCAACAATTTACAAAATCGAATCGACCCGGAGCGATTGACACTTGTCTAGGCCCATGGCATGTGGTCAATCGAATTCTAGAACCAGTTTGGAAATAAATGATTAAAACCGTCTTACATCATATTTTTTCTTGTTCAGTTTCGTAACCAAATTCCCTTTCATATTATACTGTTCGCTTTCGTCACTTCTTGTTCTTTCAACATTAAACTTTGTGGACCTGAAAATTAAGTTTTTAATTAGAATTTTATTGGGTACCAAGTAGTAAAGCTGCAGAAACGGCACTAAAATTTTTAGTAGTTAAGAGTTCAGCACTTAAAGACTACGCTTTACTAAATTGAAACCCTTCCTAAAATACTAAAATAATTAACAGCGAGAGTAATTTTAACTGCAGGGCTATTATTCTCTAAATCAAAATAGGTACGGGCCATATTGTTTCTTTATCATTGTACACGACAGTGTTTTTTTACCGAGGGGTCCGATAAATACCGCATCTTTCAAAGGCAAGATCTAACTCGACGGCAACACCATCTACCGAGCACAGGGACAAACTCTGGACGTTAAAAGAATTATTATTGATCGTGTCATGATTTTACTTTACGTCGAAACAACAGAACAAACAGAATCTAGATCATTGGTCATCTTGATCTCATGATCATGGAATGGATTCTCCTGGTTCTACCTCACCAGACAGAACCAGACTGATTGACTGCTGTTCTTGTATCTGATGTAATATTGTATTTTATTCTCATTTGTTACTCCAGAAATAAAAAGAAGGATAGCTGGGTTTTAATCTAGAAATCCCAGAAAAATCTTAAGAGTATTTGTAAGTAGTGCAGAATAAAAAAAAACATGAATTACTTACAGTAAAACAAAATATATCTTCAGTGAAAGGTAGTGCTTCAGTAAGCGTTTGGTCCCCATACATATTATTGAAACACTGAACCATTGTATTTTCACTTCAACATTACTATGTAGCATCAATAAAACATTTTACTTAGTCCCAATGAGTTGGCATTTATTATGAAAATTATTGTTTTACACATCCCAATCGCATGTCAGCCACAATTATTGAAATGTCTAACAAAACTTTCTACTGAATGAATATACATGCCATTTCAGCCTTTGCTGCTTTCCGAATAGAGGTAAATATTATTTTCATGAAAGCCTGTGTTTAGTTACTTTGAAACAATTTCGTAAAAATACCATGTATGTACCCACGTTACAATTTGTACAGACAACTATTATGATTTTTTTGTTGATTTTATCTTTCATTATGTTTACACAGTTATGAATATGGAATTAGCTAATTATTAACATTTTATCATACTTGCATGCAATTGCTTCTGGTATTGCAATAATAATATCAACTTTTTTATATATTGGCATCTCGCAGTTCAGCCATAGGATTGTCAACTGCTTAACCGGACTAGCCAGTGGATGCCACAATAAAAATTGTAGCCTCCAGCCAGGGCTTGATATTAACTTAAAAACTAAGCGACTACACGCTAAGGGCACCCCCTGTGGGGTACGGACCTCGGCTTAGGGCGTCGCTGGGGGAGGACAGCAAGGGACAAGCTGGATCGAGCGTATTTAATAGGCTCAGCGGCAACGCGGGCTGGCAAGAGCAAGGGTCGGGGGGGCGGGGATGAACAGGGACGTCGCGACGGGCCTCGACGGCGAAGACGGAAGGAGGGCAATCGGTGCCTATAGGGTTTCCTTACAGTGCTAGTGGCCGGGTTACTTATTCTTCTTGATAGCTTGACTGATGGGGATAACTTGAATTTCTAGTAATAGGGATGACGACAGGGTGCAAAAAAATAATGCTTAGCCCGTCAGTGAGATAATAAAAAAGCTATTTGACACAATTTTTTTGCTTTATCATTTTAATAAAAAGTGACTTAGGTAGGTAAAACGCATTAAAGTTCGGGAATGGACCCCCATTCCCCAACTCAGTATAAAATCTATACAGGGTGGAATTTTGTAATGCCCCCTGGAGGGAAAGTACTCTTAATACTGTAGATAGAAAATTTTACTCAAAGGAAACATTCCTTTATTTTTGAATAGAAAGAAAACTGCATTCAAAGATTTCCAAAAAATCCCTTGCCACACCCGGTAATCGAACTGACTAAAATCTGCAAAAAGTACACACTGTACTTTTATTGCCGCGATCGTTAGTATCAATTATAAGGATGAAATCTCTCGAACAAACTTGATAAATTAAATGATAGGAAAACTATGTAATCTTTAATTATTTACAAAAAATTGTAGACTGATTAATTAGTTGCTCGAAATGGGCTCCATTTTCTTGGATACACAAATGTGTTCTTCTAAATAAATACCTTTAATACCTGGATTGGTACAAACGGCACAATCAGATGGCCTGCGAGATCACCCGTTCTCACCCCTTTAGATTTTTTTTTTATGAGGATATGTTAAAAACCAACTTTACATTAAATAAATCTTATGCGAATGTAAACGAGTTGAGAGTTGAAGTTCAGAATACGATTTATAATATTCACCACAACACGTTATTAAAGGTTACAAGAAATGAATTTGTTAGAAGAATACATTTGTGTATCCAAGAAAATGGAGCCCATTTCGAGCAACTAATTAATTAGTTTACAATTTTTTGTAAATAATTAAATATTTCATGGTTTTCCTGTCATTTAATTTATCAAGTTTTTTCGAGAGATTTCATCCTTATAATTGATACTAACGATCGCGGCAATAAAAGTACAGTGTGTACTTTTTGCAGATTTTAGACAGTTCGATTCCCGGGTGTGGCAAGCGATTTTTTGGAAATCTTTGAATGCAGTTTTCTTTCTATTCAAAAATAAAGGAATGTTTCCTTTGAGTAAAATTTTCTATCTACAGTATTAAGAGTACTTTCCCTCCAGGGGGCATTACAAAATTCCACCCTGTATAGGAGTGACGTCATGAAATATTGTAACACAATGTATCGACATAATCCTTGAATCACGTCGATATTTGTAATCATCCCTATTATGTTAAATGCCTGAACCACAAAACTCTAAGCCATACAAATGTAACGGTAAAACCTTATTAATAAAGGAAGGAAGTGGAGAGTTAATTTAAAAAAATGGACGAATAATTTCAACGTTGTTGGGATGTTGAGAAACATGAATCCATGGTAACTGGCTTCGCGTCGTATTTTTTTAAAATTTGTAGAATTATAAAGGGGGCCTCCTTTAATTACGTGAGGTCTTTAGAGGGGAGGGGTCTTTAGGGGGGGGGTCAAGCCGTATCTCACAAAATCTCACGTGGAAGGGAGGGTCTCGGCTGACGTCACGTAATTTTTATTCCCGCAAAAAACAGTGTAAAATTGCGAGAAAACTGGGTTAAATGAAATAAGAAATGTGTGTCCAATAAAATATACTTAGTGGAAATTGTACAGTTCTGTTTGTGTTGTGGAAAAGAATATTTACGCCCATGCGCCTGAGTGTGCCTGTACCTGACTGAATTTTGAAAAATCTCTCGTGAGGTTAGGGGAGGGTGTCGACCAAAATCTCACGACATCTCACCAGAGGGAAAGGGGGTCGAAAAATCGCAAAATTCATCTTACGTTATTATTAGATGCCCCCAAACTAGTGTAAAGTAATGAATTTTGTTGAACTATCAAAATCACAGCCATTTATATTGTTAGTACGTTTCGCAATTATGTTGTAGGTTCTGACTCAAGTTTCACAAGATATATAAATGAACATCACACTAATATTATACAAGCTAAAGTTTGTGTGTGTGTGTGTAAGTTTGTATGTTTGACCGTCCTTCACGATCTAACAGCTGAATGGATCTAGATGAAATTTGGCACAGAGGTATATGACCTGGATTAACACATAGGATACTTTTTATTCTTGTAGTTTGTTGCCGTGGGATAATATCCGCCTTCCACGCGGGCGAAGTCGCTGGCAGCAGTTAGTAAGAAATAAATGTATTACCGTTCTCGAAATTCAAAATGGCTGTGTAATGTTACTTGTATCTTTGCCAATGTATTGTAATATGATTTCAATTCTATTACCTAATCAGTTCAGAACTAATAGCTGACCACTTACAAATAGCTATACATTTGTACTCTCGATACTAATAACGGTATCAACCTATGTTTTCATAAATCAACGAACCGACAAAATTCACACATTTATCAAAGCCTAGACTTAGGATCTAACATCTAATGCTCTGCTATAAACGACATTTTATCAATTCCCAACCTAATCCCCACAACACACAGTCCATTTTCACCGAACTCAGAATCTGAAACAAAAGCAGTTTCTATATCGACGAGACTCATCCCATTCCCAACTTTAAAAGCATTCATCTTTAAGTGCAAATTTGCTTAACGCTAGATCTAGAACAAAATGTACCTATAGTAAAATAGTTTTGTTTAGATAGAAGAAGCCCATTCCACTGAGGGCGATGTAATCTTTAGTTAGTTGCTCTTGTAGCCGCTCCACCTGCAAAACGAAGTTCTAATTGCGGTTACGTGCGGTAAATAGATGGAGGCCCAAACGAGCTGGAAGTTTTATACATTATGCAACATAGTTGTTTTTTGGTAGATTGTGTTTCTTGCTGGTTCAGGATAGTTTCAAAGAAAGTGAGTTACGGTTGGGGTGTGTGTTGTGTCCAAATGTTCACTTATACAATAGATAGGCCAGCACAAAAAATTGGTCGTCTTTTTTGAAATAGGAATTAGGGTTGTTTGGTCGGGATGTTCTTCTTATAGGTACTTGAATAATGTAAATATTCTACACAATTGTATGGGCATTAATTTTGTTAATAAAATCTTTGGTCTTTCGGTTCAAGTTTGACCAATTCAAAATAATTATATTTTGTATAGCAGTTAGATATACAAGATACGAATTCATATATTACAGCATATTATTATAAGGTTATACTGGAATTCTTAGTGAATTTATTTATCAAATTCTTAAAACTTAAAAAAAATAATTAAACCTTACTCATAATGAGGTAAGTGACAAATTAACCATATTCTAGACGAATGTTTCGTTTAGGTTATGGTGAATTTTAATTTAAACTTAGGCTTTTGATTTTTCAAATTATAATATTTTTACGTGATTAGAGTTAAATTTCTCCCAGACATTTCTCAAGGGAAAGTATAATCAAAGACATTTATCTAGCTCACTATATGCTCAAATCAATCGTCATATTTGAATAGAAACACGGAAACCAGCCATTACGAAAAATATTGTTAATTGATTTTTTATATAGATTGGTTCCAATTTGTAAGTACACGTCCAGTTCTGTTTGAGCTCTGTAGTATAATTATATATATGATTACCTGCCTATTTCATTATGTACAGAATGATTGAAAAGATAAGTACAAAGGCCAGCATATCAAGCTACTCCAATCAGTCAAAATTCTATGACAGAATTTGAACTTTATTACAAACAAATAAGGTTCATATTCAATAAACTGTCAGATATTCCTTTTTGACAGTTTAGGGTACCTTGATGTGCTGTCTGTACAATACCTTAATGAGCCAGTGGGACTATTGTCGTATTTCTCAGTTTGTCAGCTCTTCCTAACGCGCCCATTTTGTTTTTCTATTTGTTCGAAAGTCTCCACCAGCGTATAATATTTTTTAGTTCATGTCCGAAAGGGTTACCGATACCCCGGAACATATAGGGCTACGGAAGGAACATGGATGGGTTTTTTAGTCACTAGAGTCTAACATTCCTTTCCGCTTCACCCAGACCGGGAGGGCTCAATTGATGATTTCCCACCCTCAAAAAAAGAGAGTGAGTAATATTATTTTCTGAGGAACATTGACACTGACAGGTCTAGAACGCCAATCAGATGTGCTGATCCTTGGTGAAATTTCCACTTAGAGGTTATATCAAAAAAGTTTTCATAACCTCGATTCACGATTTCAAAGACCAATCAGAACTGGCCAGTATCTATTTGCGAAACAAAAAACACGCAATAATATGGTCTGATTTACGTTTATCGTGCAGGCTAGCACACTATTTGGTGACTTGATGAATATTTTAGTACACACTTATGTCACTGACAGTCCCTATTCAGCGACATTCAGTAAAGCTTTGTTCATGGCTTGTTGTTTACCGTGAAGGCTATCGTAAAATCTATCATATAAATCACTATTTGGCTATGATTACCTCACTGCAAGTTTAAATTTGTTCATCGAACAATTCGCTATCTCAACGATTCGGATCGTCAAGAACGCCACTTGTCAACGCATTTGTATGGGAATATTGATCGAGTTTCGATTGATCACGAGACATTTCGAAAGCTAATGCCAATTCCATACATTTCGGATTTATCTACTTTTGTTATCGTTTGTGAAAATATGACTTTATCTAAGCCCCAAGATGTTTATATCCATCTATTTCCTACTGTGAAGTATGAACACAAGTTTGTGAATGTGCGTGTGTTTGTATGTTTGTTACTTCTTCACGCAGAAATTACTGAACGGATCTTTTTTTTTTTTTTCAGGCTGGGAAATTATCCATTGACCTCTCCCACTCTGGGTGGAGCGGAAGAGAGTGTCAGACTTTTACTGACTAAAACCCATCCATGTTCCTTCCTTAGCCCTTTGTGTTCCGGGGTAGCGGTAACCCTTTCGGACAATCCCGCTTACCCGGCAGGCTTGGCCCTGAGGGGCCCCTTCATATGCTGACATCTCTTTGAGGGGCGCGTGGAACATATGTATACGCGCGGATCTGGATTAAGTTTGATAGAGATGGATTATAAACTAAATTTACACAGAAATTTGAAAGGATACATTTGCTATCCCGTTAGTACGTTTCCTATCGACGCGACGCGGGCCAAGCCGCGTGCTGAAGCTAGTATTTAAATTAAGGTGATGGCTGGACGGATGATCAATTTTCATTAGTTTTGGAAGATAAAGGAGAAAACGAAAGGGTTAAAAAAAACGAACAATTCAGTTCAAATCTATACTCCAATAGCATTTTTCGTCAAGTTCAACTGAACAGGATCAGTTCCTTTGTCGTCAAACTGAATCAGAACGAGCTCGTAGGTGATTATCGCTCCGGCCATCTGTAAGAAGAAGTTAGATTAGAACCTTTCGTATTGAGGAGAAGGAATGTTATTAGGTGATTGTTCTCGGTACGTTGTTTCAGATTTGTT
The DNA here is from genome assembly GCA_951799385.1 of Hyppa rectilinea. Classification (NCBI taxonomy): domain Eukaryota; kingdom Metazoa; phylum Arthropoda; class Insecta; order Lepidoptera; family Noctuidae; genus Hyppa; species Hyppa rectilinea. The sequence goes on along the minus strand of OX637302.1, from coordinate 5,787,458 downwards.
CAAAGCCAAAGTCAAAATGAAATCATTTATTTCAAATAGGCACAAGAAAGGCACTTATGAACGTCAAAAATGAACAAGAAATAGAATTGACCCTTCCAAAAGGTAGTTTTGTGTAGAGAAGAATGGGCAAGAAACTCCACCGTTACTCTTTTAAAATGTTTTACAATGTTTTGTAAACATGAAATTATAGCATTATATGTGAAGACGATACACCCAGAATAAAAACAATATACCTACCACAAAAGGTGAAAAGAAAAACACATATAGCAATGGCAGGTTAACTTAATTATGTCATAAGTACATGGTGCTCACATATTTACAATTACTCACATGTTCGTATTTTGAGTTAGAAGCGTGGTCAAGTCACAAGTACAAGTTAAGTCGTGGGCAATCTCAGCGTGAAAAGTTAGGTGAAGTGAGTTTGCCCTAGCATCAGGTGGAATGACATCTCACTCACCGCGAGCATTCGCCTGTAATGTAACATTTATAATTCGATTTCGAGCATTACGTTACAATACTGCCTCCCTGACAAGTACTGACTAATGCTCGGCTCTCCTCCTTCACTGATGTAATGCTCAGATCTGTAACGTTACATTACAGGCAAATGTCTGCGGTGAGGAGCCACCTTTTCTTTTTACGGTGAGATTTTAGAAAAGACCGGCTGCTTCAATGTTAATCTTTTAGTTATGTAAGTGCACACGGCAGCACATCAAGTTATACCAAACTGTAAATATGAACCTTACTCTTTTTGTAATAAAGTTGAAAATCTATCAAAGAAATTTGACAGATTGGGGTAGTTTGATATGCTGGCCTCTGTACAATGTACATGCCACTGCCACTGATCGTTGGTCTTGAATTCATCGAAGCCTGCTAGAGACCACAATCAAATAATAGTGCAATCTGCTGATCCAATTAATTCTCCTATAAGGCTCGGCTCAAACGAGCCACCGCGACCGCACACCAATAATAATACAACAATAATACTCAACAATAATATTGTTTCTATAGGCGGCATCCGCTCCACCCAGAGCGGGAGAAGTCATGGGATGATTTCCCAGCCTTAAAAAAAAAGGCGGCAATCGGGACCGCGTTCCCGGTCCCGCAAGCCCCCCACCTCCCAGCGAGAAGCAGTTCACAATATGCTTATTCATATTTTGTTTTGTATGAATTCGTTGCAAACGTGTGGTTAGTGCCGCTACCCGCCGCGGCATAAGTCATCACCGCAGCAAGACGATAGAAAGCGATGGCTGTATACCAATTTCCTTAAACTAATAATGTTAACGAACAAAAGATTATCTTATTCTGCAGTTGTTCCATTAGTGAAAAACAACTATTTTAAAAATGATTCTTGTTTCCAAAATTACTGTCCTTAATACTACACCTTTTTTTTGAGAGTGGGAAATAACCCAGTCACTTGAGTGAGGAGTGTCAGACTCTTACTGACTAAAACCCATCCATGTTCCTTCCTTAGCCCTTTATGTTCCGGGGTAGCGGTACCCTTACGGACAATCCCGCTTAAAATAATACTATACCTGCAGTAAAATACTTTTACTCAAAATGAAGAAGCCCTTTCCGCTCAGAGCGACGTAGTCTTTAGTGAGTTGGTCTTGAAGACGCTCCACCTGCAAAAAATAAATCCGGCTTCTATATTTTTTTTTGTATCAAATCCTAACTCCACGAGTTAATGTCCTTTTGCCTCATGCTTTTGCCAACGGCGATGATCACTGCGGCTGGTAAGTCAGTCGTTTTTTTATGAAAAATCTTAAACGTGAAAACTTAGGTGAAGTGAGCTGTCAATAATGTCAATTCTCAGCATCAGATGGAATGACAGTTCACTTCACGTAACTTGAGAGAGAGCGTGGTGTATAAGTTTTAAACGACTTCGAAGGACCTTGATATGCGAAGAATTAATTTTGTTGGTAATGTAGATTTTAGCGTCGTGGACTGCTGGACGACACAGAATTGAGCAAACGGGATTTGAGGTTTTGAGGAATATGGATGGATGGACTTACTTGAGACCTTCTGGACGAAACACGTGGATTCAAGGACAGCCAGCTCAGCAGAAGTCCCACGTGCTATCTGGTTTTCTTCCTGTTTCTCTGTTCACTTGCACTCACTTGTTTAAATGTCACACTTGTGTCGGCCAACACTTATTTATAATAGTTATACAGTTTTTGATGCGGATGCGGGTTGAGTAAGCGGTATTAGCGATGAGCGGTTTGCGGGTCAGTATGCACACTGGAGTCTGGACCTAGACTGTTTAAGTAAGCTAGACGAGACTAGCTCACTATAATTAGCGGTTATGAGCGGTGAGCGGTTTGAGGTTATGTAGCGGTGAATGCGAAGAGCGCACTGACGTTTCTTGTCCAAATCACAGTTGACGGATGCTCGCAGTGGCGGGAAAGTTTCCGATTGGTCGATTAGGAATGAATGGGTAGGAATGATTCGCTCAATTCTGTGTTGTAAGCGGTAAAAATTTATAAATATAAAACTTGCGCGAGCAGAGCGGTAAGATTTTTATACACTAAATCGCCTGGTAGGTAAGCCAATGTGATCCAAGAATCCAAATTCTTGATCATTTTCACATACTTACCTCATTCTAACTTCTTTGTATTTCTACATTTTGAAACATCATAGGAAATGCTTAAGCACAGTAGTGATAGCCTAGTCGTGTGACCGTTGGACTGCCAAGTCACAGTTCTCGAGTTCGAACCAAAGGCACACACTTCTGATTTTACGGATTCATGTGTGTATTGTATAATTATCACTTATTTAAAAGTCGGTGAAGGAAAACATCGTGAGGAAACCAGCATGTCTGAGAGATATTTCTCAACAGCATTTGAAGCTAAGTCAGAGGCTCAAAAAATAAATCAGCAGCATAAATCTCTGATACCAGATTAGTTACTAACCACACGAAAAGAATATTAGTAGATGCTACAGAGATCAAAAGAATATTGAAGAACATACCTAGACGTACTTCGTTCGTTCGACTTTCATTTGTTTCTATCATAATTTTCCTACGCGAATACATTACCTCAATATTATAAAAATGAGTGTCATGAGTGTAGATGTATTTGAGGGCCAGTTGGGAGTGGGTATTGATGTCTGAGGCTGCCAACACGACGCAGGTGACCCTGAAGATCAGCCAGCCTAGTGATATGAAGTAATATGCTGTCCTGATTGGCTCGCTGGTTTGCCCTTGACTGAGAACAAAAAAAAACATGTTTTCATTGATTTTCAACCAAATAGGTCCCTACATAAATAGAAGTATGCATAGTTACGAGTATGTCTTGAAAAATCTTTTCTTAAACAACGAACGATGCAAACTTACGAAATTAGTAGGTATGCTTTTGATTACATTAGATTATGTTGAGGTACCGTTTGTTTTCATTATATTAACATTTGATTGTGTTGGATGTACCGTTTGGATATATCACCGGAGAGAGATCAGGCGCAGGACCAACGGCTTAACGTGCATTCCGAGGGACGGGGTATCACACCGCCTACTTCCAAACTACTGTTACTGAGAAATTCCATCCGTAAAAACCCAATAACACTTAGCCTGACCTGAAAATCGAACCTGGGACCACACGGTCAGCAGTCGTGCTTGCGACTACGAGAATAACGGGGCAGGTCAAATCACAATATATATCCCACAAACTAAATCGAATTCGCTGTCATACAATACAACAAACGCTCTGCTCAGCTTTATAACAGGGCAAACAAGGAGATATTCATTTACACTAAACAATTACATGAATGTAAAAAAATGGTAACAAATTGGATAAAACCTTTTACTTATGATGATACTGAGGCGCTCTTACAACAAATAGTTTAACTCCCCCATTTCTCTCTATACACTCACTCACCTACACACACATATACACACGCGCAAAACACACACAACCCCCCCACCCCCATCCCCCTAGACAACCACGTGAATATTGTATAATGTAAAATATTATGTACCTGTTCTGTTCTGTTGCAAAACAAAATTACCTAGCTATGAAAGAGCGGAATCTCCTAATACAGGCTTATTCTTCGCTTAAAAGGAGGCTCCAATCATCAACCTGCTGTTCTAATTTGGTTAAGAAATAAACAATTTTTTTCTATTTTAATATATGCAATTATTAACATGTCTATACACATTAACAAATAGCAGGTTACTTAAATCATCATTATCTTTGTGAGAATAGTCATTGATATAGCACTTTGTCTTATCATGTTCATGAACGGGCACCGTCAGTAGGGACTGGCCACCTCCCGCCAATCAACATGAATGATGTAACTCAGGGTTGTTAACATAATTATTATGATGTAAAGGAGTGTCCACGGAGTTTCTTGCCTGTTCTTCTCCATAGGTACCTACTGCTTTGGAATGGTCAACTAACTTCATCTTTCTGACTGAACGAACCCTTGACAATTCAAAAGTGCCTGTTGGTTGGATTGGTTTATTTGAAAATAAATGCTTTGAGTTTCAGTTTATTTCCACATCTCGACCTAGATGTCTTACACCTAAATTATAAAACATTATAGGTCCCTAACAAACCCTGGTTTCCAAAGTACCTACATTACACCGTAAATATCAGACTTGATGAATGTCTGCAGCTGTTCTAAGTACTACACACGTTAGGTCTTAGTATGGATGAATGAGCCCACTTACGCTGTTTTTCTTACACCGTTCGGCCCTAATGATGGATTAAGTACCGGCGAAAATGTTTGGAACTGTACAAAACTGGTGCTAACGCCCTATTTAGTGAGTATTTACTTTGATAAAAGTATTGTTTTCGTTTGTAATAGTAGTAGTGGATAGTAAGAATTATTACGACAAAGTTGTCCTGTCTGATTTATAGGTATTATAAAAGTTTGAATTCTTTTATATAACCACTCCCTGTCATAGAGTGTGTTGGCTGTCTAGTGGTCGCAAGCGGTACTCCTGGGTTCGATTCCCGTATCGGGCAAAGTGTGATTGGGGTTAAAATACTCTAACGGCATCAGAAAGTGGCACAGCTAGACCAGCTACAGTAACTTATCTCTCTAATGCTACAATCTAAACTACCTCTAAATTCCTTGTTGCGGTCACACGTGCATTCATTAGATGGTCTTTCTATTTGCTGAGTCTTATATTGTACCGTTCAGCAGTTTATATTAGGAGTAACAAACATTTAAACTCTTTGAATGCCTTAAATTTTTAAAAGTAATTTAAAATATGTTCCTCAAAAACTCAAACTCAAACTCAAAGTATTTATTTCAAATAAACCAATTACAGGCACTTTTGAATTGTCAAGGTGTCGGTCAGTCCGAGAAATGAAGCTAGTTGCCCATTCCAAAGGAGTAGGTGCCTATGGAGAAGAACGGGCAAGAAACTCCATGGACACTCTTTTAAACAAAATATGGTTACAAAATATTGGTTACATAGTTCATATTAATATTATACATGTGAGAACGATGCAGAACGTTAAAAGCATCAGATATAAAATATGTGAAAACTATTCAATAATTAAATTAAAACAGGCCTTAGCCGCTAAGAGATGACCAGTCCCTACTGACAGCGCCCGTTCACGAACATGACGCATATATTAGCACCATTCAGCTCAACCATTTTGAAGGGAGCTAAATGATCCAACACATACGCCACCATCAGCGAGACATTAAAGTGAGCATGGCATACTCTCAGCCGCCAGGGCATATTCAAGTCAATGAAAGACGCACCCAGAAACTGGTCGCTTTATAGTAGGTACATAGTACTCACATATGTGCCAAGCAGTTATACAATATTAAGAGATTGAATTTATACAATGCAAAGATGTTTTTTTTGTTGTTGTTGATCTTCCGCAGCTCCAACAGTTTTCAGTAGTCTAATAAATTAGTTGATGCGCCCTTGTGGAGCTGGACTAGCATTGACCCAAGCATTTTTATCAGCAATGTAATCTCCCAATTTATAATACGCTTGGCTGCATAGTGTGCGTTTTATACAAGTTTTAAATTTTGTTTCATTAAGTTCAAGAATGTGGGGAGGTATTTTATTGTAATATTTTAAACAGTACCCCATGAAAGATGAATCTACTTTAGCCAGCCTGAAACCTGGTTGAACTAATTGGTCCCTATTTCTAGTGAAATAGTTGTGTCTTTCACCTCTTTTACTAAAAAGATGCAGATTTTTCCTTGCGTACATGATGTTTTCATAGATATATTGACAAGGTACAGTTATGATGTTAATAACCTTAAACCGTTCCCTTAGAGAATCGCGCCTACGAAGATTATAAATGGCTCTGATAGCTCTTTTCTGCAGAATAAAAATAGACTCGATGTCTGCAGCTCGTCCCCAAAGTAAAATACCGTAAGACATAATACTATGAAAATAACTAAAATAGACTAGCCTCGCGGTATCTACATCAGTATACTGACGGATCTTTCTGACAGCATATGCTGCAGAACTTAGCCGTCCTGCAAGAGATGTTAAATGAGGACCCCATTGTAGCCTTGAGTCGAGCGTGATCCCCAGGAAAACAGTTTTATCGACAAATTCTAGTTTCTCTTGATTCAATACTATCTCACAATCACTACTTTTTACATTTGGTAAAGAAAATCTAATGCACTTCGTTTTTTTTCCATTTAATACTAAATTATTTGCAGTGAACCAATTTTGGACCTGCAGTAGGGCGTTATTTACGTCGTCAAAATTTTTTGCACGTCTATCTATCTTAAAAATTAAAGAAGTGTCATCAGCAAATAACACCATTTGTGGTTGATTTTTTAGTAAATGGAGAAGATCATTTATGTATACTAAAAAGAGGAAAGGACCCAATATAGAACCTTGTGGCACACCCATTTTTACTTTTAAACCGAGTGAATTGACACCTTTTATTTGAACTTGCTGTTGTCTATCGTTTAAATAAGATTTTACCAAACTAAGCGCAAGTTTTCCAAGTCCGTAATGCTCTAGCTTCAACAGCAAGGTTTCGTGATCAACGCAATCAAATGCCTTGGAGAGGTCACAAAAGATTCCGATGGTGTCTTGAGCCTCTTCCCACGCATTGAAAATGTGTTTTAATAAGGTCACACCAGCGTCTGTTGTACATACAACGGCCTTTGGTGAAACCATACTGTTGATCGTTAAGTATTTTATTCGTGTTAAAATGATTAAGCATTCGATTAAGCATTATCTTTTCAAAGATCTTGCTGAAAACCGGCAACACGGATACGGGTCTATAATTATTGGTGTCTTTACTGTCCCCGGATTTGAAAAGTGGTATTACCTTGCTGTATTTCATTAAATCCGGGAAGATGCCTTGATCCACACATAAATTAAATATGAAGGCTAAATAAGGTGCTATCGTCTCAATGATCGAGGTACAGACTTTACTGGACATTCCCCAAAGATTTTCGGTCAATTTGATTTTAATTTGTTTAAAAGTTTTAAGTACTATTATGGGGTTAACATGCTTAAAGTTGAATTCAATTAGGCAGGCTGAAACGTTTGCCTTTACTAAATCAAAAGAGAGGGAAGGCGAGGAATTTAGAGATTCAGTAGTTTTTAGGGGATTACTGGTAAAGAAATTTACAAATTCTTGAGCTACTTGTTTGCTATCACAAATGGAACCACATGACGTCTCCAGTACGTAATCAGAACTATGTCTTTTGCTCCTGTTCGTTTCGTTATTGATAATTTTCCAAACCGTCTTTATTTTATTTTCAGCTGATTTAACCTTGTTACTAATGTATTTGGCTTTAGCTGCTTTACAAGTGTTTTTAAAAATTCTTGAGTAGGTAGAAACATACTTATTAAAAGATTCTGTGTTAATAAAAGGCTTAAGGCCATAAAGCTCGAAAAGTCTTTCCCTACTTTTCCTGAGTCCTTTAGTGGCCCAGTCACTAAATATAAATTTAGGGTTGATACTTTTAGTGGTCTTCTTGAAACAATTATTAAATTCGGTTTGCACTACCGTAAAGAATTCTTTATACAAATTATTAATATTTTTCAAAGAAAATTCCTGATCGCTTAGCTTACAATTTAATGTGATATTAAATTTATTTAAATTAACAGATGTTATTGGTCTGGATTGTATTTCGATTTTTTGTATTGGTGTGTTGGACTGAAAAGTTACAGTTTGACCACTGTGATCAGAAGGGAGATAATTAATGATGGATTTATTTAAATAGTCGCAACAACCAAAAACATTATCAATGCATGTAGCAGTAGACATAGTTACTCGGGTTGGTTCTACAAACACATTTGACAAATTAAATGATTTAAACAAATTTAATAATCTACTCGTATTTGAATTATTTTCTAAAATATTAATGTTAAAGTCACCACAGATAACTACTGATTTATTACCAATAGCAAGTTTTGCCAAAACATCTTCCATTACTGCCTCAAATATCGGATAGTTTTGATAATAAGGGGGTCTGTAAACACACACTATAACATGCTTATCGAGCTCAACACAAGACAGTTCAATGCTATGCTCAACTGATAGTTCAACTATGTCCTCACGGGTTTTTGATTTAATACAACTTTTAATTAGGATTAGTGAACCACCACGCAGCATTGATTTACGGTTAAAGCAACTGGCCAAACTATAATTCTCGTAGTTAATTAACATTTCATAATCTTTTAACCAGTGCTCAGTAAAACAAATAATGTCATACATTGTTTTTTCCAAAAATAATTCAATCTCCAATTGTTTGGAAGAAAAACCTTGAATATTTTGATGAAATAATGTCAAGGATTTCTGTTTCTGCTTAGCCCCTTTCTTACAGTTAGTTTTGGTGCTAGAAAATACCTTTTTATTATTAAGTGAAATTATATTGTTAGTGGTATCTTCTGTTGTCTTACAAACTAGTTTAAATTATTTGAGCTAACCACACTAACATTAGTACATTTACTAAATGTGGTGCTAATTGAAAAAGACTTCGACATACTAATTATGTCTGGGTTAATATTAAAAGCTAATAGCCTAGCTATTTGACGTCTAAAACTAATGGGCAGATACACAGTATCCCTAGTCGACCTTAGTTTCTCAACAAAAATGTTGGTGTCAAAAAATATAAACTTGTCACTATGGTGACTCACTAAGAAGTGCATGTAATTATTTAACATGTGAATCTTATTGTTTTGCCTGTTTGACAAGTGCTGAAAGTAGGGAAAAGCACACAGAATAATTTTCTTACAATTTAACTTCAATAGTTCAGTGACACTATCAGCAATATCATATGTTGTAATATTAAAGCTGTTACCTACAAGAATTGTTAAAATGGCATTAGGATCATATTTATTCCTAGTTATTGAAGAAATTATTTTTTTGTATGAAGACTGAGGCATACAAAAGTTTTGAGAAGAAATACTCAGGTTGTTGCTAAGTAATTTACCTAACTACCTTGTGGGTCTCGTCTCCCCAAGACGTGATCTACGTGTCATTGCATTGCACCAGTCGCCCAGAGACAAGGATGAAAAGTCTCATGCGCTTGTAATTTCAAAGAAATGCATTCTTTTAAAATTGGAATGTCTTGCAGCTGAACTTTTGAATTCCTTTTTCGGAGATTTCTTCAAGACCAACACCTTCATGGTTAAATTTTTTTCTTTGTATGAATTTGTATCAACAAATTTGTTTTAATTTTAAAGACACAAAATACAAGGTACAATCATCTACTTATGTCAGACATCGATGGATCTAATTCTAAGCTTATACAATTCAGACACTAAGGTTTTTTCATCCAAATCATCTTCAACATTTTAACAAGGACATTAAGCGGGATCATCCGAAAGAGTTACCACTTCCCCAAAACATACAAGGCTGAGGAAGGAAAATGGATGGGTTTTAGTCAGTAAGAGTCTCACACTCCCTACCGCTCCACCCAGAGCGGGAGGAGTCAATTAAAGATTTCCCACCCTCAAAAAAAAAGCCGCAAGACATCCTTTACTGGCCTACATAAATAACTACCATACATAAATTATCTACACATAAAATATTTTCATAATATTAGGCTGATTTTGGCACTATTCTACCATCTCTTTTCTCATTAACTTACTAAGAGTGTTTGACAGAACTTACGTTATCCCCAAAAACAATTGCAAACAAATGAAGTAAAAGTTGCAGAAACAGGATAGGATGATGATGCCGCCAATAGAACTGTCCACTTTACGAACCAACATCGCTTGCTTTACGTATGCTTCTCTCAGTTTGCGCCAGGTGTATACTTTGGAAGCTTCGTTTTTCTGAAACAAAACACATCATTGCATAGTTTATTAAAGTTATCATAATCATGGCAGAGATAAACTACGATAACATGGTGCACCACTCCAAATTACTATTTCAATGTGTGTTGTCACATCCTTACGAAAGAGTTTGTATGCAGTAGTATGTATTCGTTTTTAGTAGCAGGCCGGTAGCAACATGCGATGTGAGCCTTGTGGGCGTTTTGTAATTACTTTTAAAAATACTTTTCGAACGTTTTGAATTTGGAAGGGGCGTTAGCCATGGTATCGTAGTTTATCTTTGACATTATTACAATCGACTATCGTTGTGTCGTTAAAAATTGTTACTCCAATAATAACATCTCGTCTGTTTTCCCTGAACGCCAAGGAACCAGTATTATACAAAGAGCCACTGCCTATCTGACCTCCACAACCCAATCAGTAACTGGATAATTACGATACCCTTTCGTTAGACTGGCTGTCAGACTTTCGAGCTTCTGACTACCCGTAACGACTGTCAGAGATCCATGAATGACCAACGGCTTAACGTGTTTTCCGAGGCACGGAGGAGTATCGATATGTAAAGATGTGCGTGCGGCTGTTATTACTTAGTCACATGCTCCTAACAGGATTCATTGATTTGTTATCGGTAGGTATTGTTAAGACAAAGGCTTTTAACTTAAAGTCTAGCTTTCCTACGAAAGTACACGTATGAAGAACTAGAACTAGTTCGATCTATCCGCAGTTTTCTTGATTTCCCTTGAGCGCGATAAGTTTCAATATGACATAATTCACATGAGACTTAAAGATAGGTTTGTTGTGTTAATAATATTGTAGAAATGTTATGGATTACCAACCCATGAACCCAGACAGACAGTGGGAACATTACAGGCTGATTACGATGTTATGGATGATTGTTACTTAAAACTAGTTTCAGATGAAACTAGAAAAATAACAATTACTTATATATAACGGGGATTCGTTATCAGTGGGTCGCGACAGTGGACATAACACTCACAAAACCTTCATTAACACTTTTAATTACTTGCTAACTCGCACTGAATACAAAATAATCAAGCATGCGTTAGATATGACTCGATTAAGAACTTAGGAATGCGGGAACGAACGTCCACTCCGACCGTCGGACCGATTCAAAGTGCCCTCACTCAACTGTCACCACACACTTCACGCCTACCCCACTTACAGGTTAGCCAACCTACCTGTCAACGTCAAATAACTGATTATACTTCCGGATCGACATTTGACTCGATTATTCGCTGGGTGTCGCCATTACTCCACGCTAACCATCCCCAAGTTATCACTTGACGTTCCGAAACGTTAGCTGTCAAATCTAACTACATAGTTCCTCCAGTGAGAGACAGATGGCGTTGATGCAGATTGATTGATAAGCGTCGACGCTTCGTCATATATTATATACGCCATAAAAGACATAAATAGTTTTCTGACAGATGGTAGTATCTTCGCTTATCATCATCATCCACAGCCTAATTTCGCCCACTGGTGAGCATAGGCTGTTTAGCGGGATTCTCCGAAAGGAGAAAGCATGGACACACACTTTTAGAATGCTTGTAAATATGTAAGCACCATGTATTTATGACATGTTTAATTTTACCTGCCATTGTTATATTTGTTTTTTTTTTACCTTTTGTGGTGTGGTACTTTTATTCTGAGTGCATTTTCACATTTTATAATTCATGTACTTATACAAAACATTGTCAAACATTTTAAAAGAGTAACGGTGGATTTCTTGCCCGTTCTTCTCCTTACGAAACTACCTTTTGGAAGGGACGACTAGGATCAATTCTATTCCTTGATCATTTTGACGTTTAAAAGTGCCTTTCTTGTACCTATTTGAAATAAATGATTTGGCTTTGACATGAATGATCGGATTTTTTTGAAAAAACACTTTCCTTACCTCGTTAGAATTCATCTGCTTCTTCTCAAGTGCACATATTTTTGCTAGACACTGGTTCAGGCGATGATACCTCGAAGTCAGACCCATACTGATCAGGACTATCAGCAGGTCTTGCAAGTTCCACAGCAGAGTAGCCACGGTGCTCATAAAGGCTAGAGGAAGCGCATACCAGTCAGAATATTCATCTGAAACATAGTCAAATAAAACTTTTATGTTTTTCTCTATGAGTTCCAAAGCAGAGGTATTTAGTTCTGTACACAAACATATTCTTACTTATCCTGTAAGTCCTATTTACATTTAATTAAGCATATTGATTGACATTACCCGGTACAGAATTTCCTGATGAAAGACCTAAAAACACTTTGTATGTCCCGGAGGTCAAACTTGAGGTCTGTGCCCTAAAGTTTCCCTAGCATGTCGTCGCTTAGTTTGTAATTTTTTAAGCCCTGGCTAGAGGCCTTAATTCATTGAGGCATGCACAGGCCACCCCGTTAAGTAGATGACAACCTCCTAGGTTGAACTGCGAGATGCTGATTCCAAAAACCAAAGAAGGTCAAACATAATAAGCTCTACAATTGCTGAATGTGGATACACACGCAACTACCGCTAGATAAACTTGTCACTCATAATGAAAATGAATTTAAAAAAAAAAACTGGCCCGCACAGTCCAGAACTAAATCAACAACTAATACCTACAAATTATCAACTAATACCTTAGTTGATAATTTTTTTGTATGTTCCTACTCTCACAGCACCTACCATCGAATCTCTTCATCACCCTTGGTTGACTGGTAGAGAATGCCTAAAGCATTAAGTCCGCCTTTGTACCTTTATTGAGTCCGATAAGTTTAAATAAATAAATAATCATGAAGTTACTTACGCCTCAATATCATAAATCCATGTGATATCAGAACGTATCGCTTTATAATCAAAGATGGTGGACAGTCCAGTCCAATGGCTGAGATAATACTCATGAGATGTTCCACTGAAAAATTTGACAAAATGAAGTATTCAGTAGGTTAAATGGGACAAAAGGTAATTTTAAATAATGAAGGCTATGACAGTCCATCTGGTCGCTCACGGGTTGTTTTTTGAAGGGGTATGCGCCGGAGTAGCTCGCTAAATTCAAATTTTCATACGTTTTTTTACAATTTGCAGATGATATATAGTACGACGATACAATGAGTAGGAGTAATTAATTTTCATTCAAACCAATTATTCATATTTAAAACTAACAAAATGCGTTCTACATTAACAATCGTAATTATGACCAATTATTTTGTAAAAAAAAATGTAAACCAACAAAAAATCATATTGAAAATACATCAATAAACTTACATATTGAGCAGACGGTCATTAGGCCAACGACAAAATACATTCTCTTCTTCAATGTTCTATCGGCTGGTGCATTGACGGCCATGATCCTTTCGACCCTAGCCCACAATGCAGAAAGGTGTCCCCAGGACCTGTACAGTTTTGATGCGAGGATCAAAGACAGGATTGCTATAGTGTAGAAGATGGTACCTGACAAACGGGCTGTTACACTTCCTGGAAATGAACATTGAATTTGTTGGCAATAAATTGGATTTATTGTACGTCGCTAACGCATCAAGTTGTACCAAACTGTCAAATTTCTCCAAATAATTTTAAGCCTTAAAACGTTGTTACTCAAGTTCAAAATCGATTGAGAAAATTTACAGTTGGTGGTAACTTGATGTGCTGGCGACTGTATCTACAGTCAGTAGCCAGGATTGTTATGTCAAGCAACCAAAGGTTTTAAGCAACGCAACGTCCTGTGTTGGTAATAAAATATGGGGTTGTTTTCAAATAATTATTGCCTGCCCGGATTCCAACTTTATGGTTGCTTCTATGAATTTTGCTGGACTGGGTTTAAAGCATGTAATAGGCTCATGGCAATAATTGGCTTATGTTCTTAATAGTCGGAATTCAGAATATTGAAATTCAAGTTTAAATTTATTTTATTGAAAATATGGGTGAACAATTCCCAGATTGTACATTCCTGTAATAGTTTTATTGATATCGCCTTATTTTGTTACCTTTCGGATGGCAAAATACATAAATGAAGAGAAAATACATTGGAAAACTAAGCAAAATAAAATTTGGAATGAGTGTGTTAGTTTAAAAATAAAGTATAACAATACATCTAATAGTGTATCCTGCAACATTCCGATACACTGTAGTATGATTTATTTATTTTAGTTGTTTTTAAACATATCAGGTGACGAGACCACTATGCTATAAATACAATTGTTTAGGTTAGTTTTTTTGGTTCATTGCCTCTTCCAAAAAAATTGTATTCTTCCTACTTTTTCATACAAACCTTGAAGATCTACTTACTTTGCCCAGCAGTATCTATAGCCCAACCAGCAAGTGCCTTGATGACCTTCCAAATAGCTTGGATTTCCATGAAGATTAACACACTCAGTAAAAAAGCACTCCAGAAATAGCAAAGGTACTTCTTCGACCCCAACACACCGATCAGACAAGACCACTTGAACACCTTCTCCATAACAGTCAGGAACTCCTTAAGGAAAAGAAGTTAAAAAAAATTATGTGGGCTACGTAAAAAAACTACTGCCAAACTTTTTCTCAACTGCATAATATGTTGGGGTTGGCTTCCAGTCTAACCGGATGCAGCTATGTACCATTATTTTATATGGAGCAACTGATTATCTGACTTCCACATCTAGTTACACAAAACCCCTTGGTTTTATAGTTTCTAGTTTAAACGAGTCTTCAGAAGCCCGAAAGTCTGACAAACAGTCTTACAAAGGATCGTATTACTCAGTAACTGGGATGTGCTGGTCAGATAGGCAGTCAGTCGGTAGTATAATCTGCATGCGGTTGGACCGGAAGCCGCTCCAACATATTTGTGACAAGGCTAGACAGATTTGGATAATTTTGGTCGAGTTGGGATATTTTATTATTAACTAATTGATTTGATATAACTTGTTAATTTATATTTATATACTATTCATAAAATAATTGAGGAGCTCGTAATGACATCCGCACGAGTCTATCCATCAAGCAACGTTTTCCGGGATTGGCCGTGGATGGGTGACCATCTTACATACAGAAACACCTTCGTGGCTCGGTAAAGCACGATAAGCCGTTGGTCCCAGCTGTCAATTCTGCATCTTTGATAGTCGTTACGGGTAGTTAGAAGCCCGAAAATCTGACAGCCAGTCTTACCAAGGGGTATCGTATTACCCAGTTACTGAGTTGTAGGGGTCAGATAAGCAGTCGCTCCATGCAAAACACTGGTATTCAGCTGCACCCGGTTAGACTGGAAGCCGACCCCAACATAGTTGGGAAAAGGCATGGCAGATAGATTTTTTTTATTATAAAATAATACACTTACATCATGATTCGGCTGATTAGGCAGAAGTAACTTATTATTCCTCAAAAACTGACTGAAGTCTTTATTTGACATTTCACCAAGTACAAATTACAAATCACTTAGCGGGACTCATATCAACATGTTTATTTCAATAGCGCTAAAAGTTCTCGAGTAAAAACTGTTGCTGATGGCAGATACCCTGTTTTTTCTGTTTGCAAACGGATTATTAGTGTTGACCAGTCCTGTTTGAACTGTTATACGGGGTGTTTATTTATCAAGTAAACACTTGGGCTTGAAAGAAGATTACCCATGATAATAGAATTCAAGTTTTAATCATTGTTGTTGTAGCATTACCCTTAATGACTTTTTTTTTAAGAATACATGACATCCTAATAAATATTTTGAACGCGTTTTGTTTCGTTTTCACGCTAAAACGACTGACCGGCTTTGGACGAAATTCGACACGTGTGTAGAACATGACCTGAGTTAGGACATAGGATAGTTTTTATCCCGATATTCCCACAGGGTCGAGTCTAATATTTTGTGTTTAGAAATCTTATTACAAAATATTTTCTCTTCCTAGTAAGAATAGTCAGTCTTACGAGATAATTTTAATTTGCATGAAAATGAAAAACCAGAGTTATTAGCGTCAATTTAATTAAATAAATTAGACTGTTTCTTTTCAGCTACATACGGTTAGACTGGAAGCCGACCCCAATATTGTTGGGAAAAGGCTAGGGAGATTGAGACTGGTCTGGCTCTAACTATAAGAATATGTTAGAAAAACAGTGTGTGATACTATGATAAGAAATACAAATGTATACATTATTGTATGTACGTATATATTTGCGGGGGCAATTCTATTTTCTTCTCTTTTTGTTCACACACAACAGACATATTATTCTCATTTTCACTTTAGTCCATTGAAATGTTACAATTTAGGGACCGAATATTGCATTTCTTAGAGGACGCAATTTTATTTTTGGGACATGTTTGGGGGGTCAATAGAAGCTTAACCTCAAGTTTGTGGGGTTGCCACCCTTGTCCCCTGGCCGCCATCGTGGAAAAAGGGTGAAAACACTTTTTTCGCGATATCTCGGAAACAATGCGTCTTACAAAAAAATTGCAAAGACATAATTTGTAGCAAATTGTTTTGCCTACAAATATGTGATACAACTTTTTGCCCTAAATTAAAAATTATAGAAGTTATAAGCAAAAAAGGGAGATTTTTTTTATAAAAAAATTCTTTTTTGCTCTATAACTTTTTTTTAATACATTTTACAAAAAAAATACATCAGACCAATCTTGTAGATGATCCTTTGAGGATAATTTTTCCCTATTTTTTTTTAAATTTCACTCATTCAGTTCATGAGAATCCGGTCGAAACGAAATGTTTTACTTATTTTTGTTTTTTTTTTATTGTAAATATATTCTTACAAAAATTTTGTTAAATTAAAAAAACAAATCAGCCTTGATAGATCTTCTCAAAACTGCTCTTTCAGGGGTTGGTATTTCTGTCGACCAAGCTGAATCAGATGCAGATTCAATCATCGTCTCTGCTGCGCTTACTGCATCCCGATCTCATGATTCTGTTATTAATGTGGCAGAAGACAGCCTAACATTAATTTTTCAAAACCTGCTTTTTCAGGATGTGATACAACATCAGCAATTGAATTAGCTGGTATAAAGCCGTATAAAGATATGAAAAAACGTTCGCCAACAAGAGTGAGCAAAGATGGAATAGCGCGGTACCACCAGCTAATTAAGAATGTTTCTCCATAATTTTAATACATTTTCATTTCCCCATTTTATAGGCTGCTGATGTTGTATCACATCCTGAAAAAGCATGAAAAAACAGCAACTTCTGTGTTATGAGATCTCCATACATAAAACTTGAAGGGCTATATCTGAGCAGATGTGCTCCCTTTTGAAGGTTTTGAAAAATAAATGTTATGCTGTCTTGTAACTAGGGCACGCCACGTCAGTGGCGATAAGGCCCCTCTTTAAGGAATGGCTAGAGAGGCGTCACGGCGCCCTCACCTACCGCCTGACGCAGATCCTCACCGGACATGGATGTTTCGGGAGGTTCCTGCACATCATCAGGCGGGAGGAAACGCCCGAGTGTCACCACTGCGAGGATCGCCCAGAGGACACGGTGGAGCACACGGTGGAAACCTGCCTCACTTGGGTGGAGCACCGCCGTGTTCTCGTAGAGGCGATCGGCGGCGGCGACTTCTCGCGCCCGGCCCTGGTGCAAGCCATGGTCCGGGGCGAGAGGGAGTGGCAGGCAGTCACCTCCTTCTGCGAAAAAGTAATGCTCGCGAAGGAGGTGGCGGGATGGGAGAGGGAAAGGTCCTCCCGTCCCAGCCGCCGCGGGAGACGCTCCGGGCGTCGGGAGCCACGTGACGACTCCCGGCCACCGTAGGCGCGGGCCTGCGGACGGTGAGTAATGGGTGACTCACCGTCCGATCAGCACCAGACCCGTGCCGTACGGCGCGTATATGTTCCACGCGCGCCTCAAAGAGATGTCAGCATATGAAGGGGCCCCCCAGGGCCAAGCCTGCCGGGTAAGCGGGATTGTCCGAAAGGGTTACCGCTACCCCGGAACATAAAGGGCTACGGAAGGAACATGGATGGGTTTTAGTCAGTAAGAGTCTGACACTCCCTTCCGCTCCACCCAGAGCGGGAGCAGTCATTGGATGATTTCCCAGCCTTAAAAAAAAAAAAAAAAAAAGGCTGTCTTGTAACTAGGGCACGCCACGTCAGTGGCGATAAGGCCCCTCTTTAAGGAATGGCTAGAGAGGCGTCACGGCGCCCTCACCTACCGCCTGACGCAGATCCTCACCGGACATGGATGTTTCGGGAGGTTCCTGCACATCATCAGGCGGGAGGAAACGCCCGAGTGTCACCACTGCGAGGATCGCCCAGAGGACACGGTGGAGCACACGGTGGAAACCTGCCTCACTTGGGTGGAGCACCGCCGTGTTCTCGTAGAGGCGATCGGCGGCGGCGACCTCTCGCGCCCGGCCCTGGTGCAAGCCATGGTCCGGGGCGAGAGGGAGTGGGAGGCAGTCACCTCCTTCTGCGAAACAGTCATGCTCGCGAAGGAGGTGGCGGGATGGGAGAGAGAAAGGTCCTCCCGTCCCAGCCGCCGCGGGACCCGCCCGGGCGTTGGGAGCCACGTAAAGACTCCCGGCCACCGGCGCGGGCCTGCGGGCGGTGAGCAATGGGTGGCTCACCACCCGATCAGGACCAGGCCGGTGCCGTACGGCGCGTATATGTTCCACGCGCGCCTCAAAGAGATGTCAGCATATGAAGGGGCCCCCCAGGGCCAAGCCTGCCGGGTAAGCGGGATTGTCCGAAAGGGTTACCGCTACCCCGGAACATAAAGGGCTACGGAAGGAACATGGATGGGTTTTAGTCAGTAAGAGTCTGACACTCCCTTCCGCTCCACCCAGAGCGGGAGCAGTCATTGGATGATTTCCCAGCCTTAAAAAAAAAAAAAAAAAAAAAAGGCTGTCTTGTAACTAGGGCACGCCACGTCAGTGGCGATAAGGCCCCTCTTTAAGGAATGGCTAGAGAGGCGTCACGGCGCCCTCACCTACCGCCTGACGCAGATCCTCACCGGACATGGATGTTTCGGGAGGTTCCTGCACATCATCAGGCGGGAGGAAACGCCCGAGTGTCACCACTGCGAGGATCGCCCAGAGGACACGGTGGAGCACACGGTGGAAACCTGCCTCACTTGGGTGGAGCACCGCCGTGTTCTCGTAGAGGCGATCGGCGGCGGCGACCTCTCGCGCCCGGCCCTGGTGCAAGCCATGGTCCGGGGCGAGAGGGAGTGGGAGGCAGTCACCTCCTTCTGCGAAACAGTCATGCTCGCGAAGGAGGTGGCGGGATGGGAGAGAGAAAGGTCCTCCCGTCCCAGCCGCCGCGGGACCCGCCCGGGCGTTGGGAGCCACGTAAAGACTCCCGGCCACCGGCGCGGGCCTGCGGGCGGTGAGCAATGGGTGGCTCACCACCCGATCAGGACCAGGCCGGTGCCGGATGGCGCGTATATGTTCCACCCGCGCCTAAAAGAGATGTCAGCACATAAAGGCTCTTTAGGGCCAAGCCTGCCGGGTAATCGGGATTGTCCGAAAGGGTCACCACTACCCTGGAACATAAAGGGCTACTGAAGGAACATGAATGGGTTTTAGTCAATAAGAGTCTGACATCCCTCCACCCAGAACTAGAGAAGACATTGGATGATTTCCCAGCCTTCAAAAAAAGCTGTCTTGTGCCTAATGCCGTGAGCAATACAAGAATGCATCTGATTCAGTTTGGTCGACAGAAATACCAACCGCTGAAAGAGCAGTTTTGAGAAGATCTATCAAGTTTGATTTGTTTTTTTAATTTAACAAAATTCTTGTAAGAATTTATTTACAATAAAAAATAAAACAAAAATAAGTTAAACATTTCGTTTCGACCGGATTCTCATGAACATTGACGAACCCGGTCAACTTTGGAGCGCTGTAACAGCGTTATTAATGAATGAAAATAAAAAAAAAATAGGGAAAAATTATCCTCAAAGGATCATCTACAAGAATGGTCTGATGTATTTTTTTTGTAAAATGTATTAAAAAAAAGTTATAGAGCAAAAAAGATTTTTTTTATAAAAAAAAACTCCCTTTTTTGCTTATAACTTCTATAATTTTTTATTTAGGGCAAAAAGTTGTATTACATATTTGTAGGCACAACAATTTGCTACAAATTATGTCTTTGCATTTTTTATGTAAGACGCATTGTTTCCGAGATATCGCGAAAAAAGTATTTTCACCCTTTTTCCAAGATGGCGGCCGGGGGACAAGGGTGGCGACCCCACAAACCAAACTTGAGGTTAAGCTTCTATTGGCCCCCCAAACATGTCCCAAAAATAAAATTGCGTCCTCTAAAAAATGCAAAGCAAATGTAACATTTCAATGGACTACTTCTCCTTTCACAGGTCTGCTGGAAGAAATTTCTTTAGAAATAAGCAGTACCTTACTAGCAGTACTAAAACTATCTATGTAGTATCTCAATATTTTATACAGTGTATAATTTTTTTTTACATTTAACAGTAATTTATTTACCATTACACAAAATGCTCTTTACATAAATCTAAATAAAATATGTTCAACCTAAAACTAAAAATATATATTTATATATTTTAGTTATTTAACTACAATGAAAGTATTTACTATGCCAGTAATACAGAGAGTACAGAGACCAAACTATGCCGGTCCAGAATTATTTGCAAAACAACAACACGCGATCCGATCGTCCGATTCATTGTTATCAATCATGAGAGATCGGACAAACCAATTATAACAGTTTAATGGGTTGTGAGCCGAATACTACGCGGAATATATATTTTTTATTTTGAATTGATAACATAGTATCACATTTTTTTGAAGTGAAACTTCTTTATCGGGGTTGGAAATAAATTTAGTGTAACATTTTTTCGTTACGCGTCACATTTTTCCGTTACGCGCCATCTTCTTCTTATCCCTACCACGCGTGATTCGAAGTATACTTTCTCCAGCGGAGTAGGGATTGGTATTACAATAACAACAACAAACAACAACAACAACAACAACAACTTTATCTAATTTAACTTTATTTAACCAATTTCTGTAAAGTTGCATATAGTAAATTATTTTTTGAAAAATAACGTCATAAAGAAGTTTCACTTCTTACGAGTGTACGCACACATTTTTTTTCGCTGAAGGGTTGGGCAAACGTGCATGTACATGTCGCTCTAGAGGAATTTGAAAAATACGTATTTGAAGAAACTATTCAGCTGTGACGCACTTCCCCGTAAAGTGCGAAAAGGTCAACTGCAGCTCAGGCTGATTATTTATTTATTTATTTATTATACCTACAAAAACCTTGACTAAAAGACGTTTTGTATTCCGCTGTTTTCCGTTTCAAATCTGGACTGATCCAAGAAATTCTTATTTCAACATTTAGAGGAAAACTGTATCTACGCTTCTTTCTTTTTTGTTTAAAACCTATCGAATTTGCCTGATAGTCGTCCGAACATGGCGGTAAACAAGGAGTATTTTTCGAGGTTTTGGATTGTCATTATTTTGATAGTGATAATGTTTTGGAAAAAAGGAAATTATAGCGCCACGTACTAATTATACCCAGATTTTTTGGAAACAAAGCATTGCTCTAGAGGCATTATCCACGAAGAAAACAGCGAAATGCGTTTTTATGGAGAAAGGCCTGATAGAGTTCCTTCTAAACACCCATGTAATAGGGCGAGCCTAACCCTATCAACATAGGACTTAAACATAACTGACGAAATGTGGCTGTAATATACATCTCTGCTCAACCCTTAGGGGCTACTAGGAGTGATGTTATGTATACAGGCAACAATAAAAACCTGTAATAACAGCTTTCTAAGGAACATTTATTGCTTATTCAGCCACTTCCCACTGCTGGGACATAGATCTCCTCAGTAAGCCTTAATCCTACATGCGAGCCCAGTGGAGTTTGGTCACATATCTTCGATATTTTTCTTCACCTTTTTGAGAGCAATGGTGATGAAGGTGAAGGTGGCTGGAACACACTGGATGCGGAAGGACAGGGTATTGTGGCGCAGCATGGGAGAGGCGTATGTCCAACAGTGGACTGCGATAGGCTGAATTGATTGTTAAGCGCCAGTCTGAGTTCGGACCTCAGGGCCACCGGCTTGACTGTCACAACCCAGCGCAGGGCATGCCACCCTCTTTGAGGAGTGGCTAGAGAGGCGTCGCGGCACCCTCACCTACCACCTGATGCAGGTCCTCACCGGACATGGATGTTTCGGGAGGTTCCTGCACATAATCAGGTGGGAGGAAACGCCCGGATGTCACAACTGCGAGGATCGCCCAGAGAAAGAAGGAACATGGATGGGTTTTAGTCAGTAAAAGTCTGACGATCTGACGATCCCTTCTGCTCCATCCAGAGCGGGAGGAGTCATTTGATGATTTCCCACCCTCAAAAAAAAGGGTCACAGGCTTAAAGGAAACTTTATTAAATTATTCCTAAATCCCAAGATGATACAGGTAACCTTGACGTAAAATTCCAAAGCGGGCAGGTAATAAAACCCAAGAAGCGTATATTTTCGACTGTAGTTTTAATTTTAAAAGCTCATAAATTCATATAACGAGCTAACTTGTTTCAGACTGCGTTGAGTTAAAATGACTGTTATTCTGAGCAAAATTTTTCTTCCGTTTCCTAGTTAGCATTTTGATACACATGATCCTATTTTCTTGAAGAATTGTTTGTGTTTTTGCTCTGAAACTATTCTTTGTTGGTTCTTTTTGTTTATTTATTGTAGAACCAATGGCTAATAATTGTGTATGAAACATAGAGTTAATTATAAGTATATCATTCTGGTACAAACAAAAAAGTGGTACAAAAAAAGGATGACTAACAAGCACGATATAAAATAGTAGGTACATACAGGGTTGATACGACAGAGTGGCTATCCTTTAAACTGCCTAGGTACCATTTTTAAACTCTGTACCAAAAATTTATTAAATAGGAGCAGTAGTTTAGTCGCAAATGATTTTTTAAGTTTTTGCCCCGTTTGAACACGATGTATCTTTCATAACAGCCCTTTGGCGCGCGCGCGTCGTTGCCGCTTTGTTACAAGGTCAGTTTTAATTTACAACGGGTGGTTGTGTTTTACTCTGATTTGTAAGCTATTTAGTTTGTTTGCCCCATAAGCTTATACAGTAATAAACACTATGCACTTTAAAAAAAGTCGTCGTTTCTATGTTTTCTCCATTGCTTTTGTCCATTATTTAAATCTTTAAACGTATTCTTGCACATACTAAAAGAACGAAAAAAGAAATACGCTTTCATTATACATCCTCATGAATGCTACCTAGTACATGTAAAATCAGCCTCTATTGTTCCCACTGCTGGGCACAGGGCTTCTCTATGCGAGAGGGTGTGGGCTGGATCTACCGCGCGGACCCAGTGCGAGCTCGTAGACGTCACATGTATGTCTTCTAATTTTTGGTTCTAAGACATTCCAGTTTCCATGTCGTTCACCATTTTGAGAGCAGTGGTGATAAAATGATTTACACAGTTCTAAACGCCTGCTTTTGTTCGAATCCACGACTTACAAATCGTAAATCCGGACCGGTACTTCTGGCTTTATGCTCACCAAGTATACCTACGACATAGAAAGTATAATATATAATAATGAAAGAATTTCGAATTTCTAAAATGGTAAAATATAAATGCAAGGCCAAGTTCCTGTCCCTGAGTTTCTCGAAGTCGTGGCCTTAATATACGAACCTTCTTCTCTGAAATTCCTCAATTTTATATCCAATGGCTCTAAATGAGGACAGTGTTTCAACATTGATATTGGAAGGAATATTTGAATAATGAACAATGTTTAAAAGTACCTATCTACTTTTGAAAATTTTCATGAAAGATGTAATGACAATTTCCCAAATTAAATACAGGAATTTTTCATTATAACGAAATAAAATATATAGCAAACCCACGGGACGTGCTAACAGGCAAACTTTGAGAAAAGTCCGTAAAACATTCCGTAGAACATATCTTTTGAAACTGCTACATAGGTAAATTATTATGTACAAGTTAGTGCAATTTTAGTATCATGTTGGATTTTTAGACTTTAATCGTAAGTATACTGCATCATCATCTGCCTAGCCTTTTCCCAACTATATTGGGGTCGGCTTCCAGTCTAACCGGATGCAGCTGAATACCAGTATTCTACATGGAGCGACTGTCTATCTGACCTCCACAACCCAGTAACTGGGCATTACGATACCCCTGTATATACTTCGACGATAGTAAGACTGGCTGTCAGATTTTCGGGCTTCTGACGACCCGTAACGACTGTCAAAGATGCACAAATGACAGCCGGGACCAACGGCTTAACGTGCTTTACGACGCACGGAGGAGTCTCGGTATGTAAAGATGGTCACCCATCCACGGCAACCCCAGTAAGCGTAGCTTAACCTGGTGGATCGACCTGTTTGGCTGTTAGTACTTAGCCACGAGCTCCTCTACGTAAGTATACTGCATAATCAACCAATAGTGTTCCCACAGTTGGGATACTGGCCTCCTTTCCTTGTGAAGGACTGGGAAACCATCAAATGAGTACTCCTGCTCTGGATGGTGCTCGCTAAAACCGCCAGCTGCCTATGCCAGAGGCGGCAGAGCAAAGGCACGGTAACTCTTTCGAACAAACCCGCGACACTGGTAGGAATCAACCCTAGTGGACCCGGTCAACTCCAGAACCCCCTTTTTTTTGAGCGTGGGTGGAGCGGAAGGGAGTGTCAGACTCCTACTGACTAAAACCCATACATGTTCCTTCCTTAGCCCTTTATGTGCCGGAGTAACGGTACCCGTTCCGAACAATCGCGCTGAACCCTTGTGCATGCAATACAGGAAAAACAGGAAACGCGTGCGGGCATAATCCACCACGCGGGACAAAGTAAAGCGCCTGTCGGGGTTCGAACTCACTACCTAAATCTCGCAAAATTCGCAACCGTCACCACTGAACCACTACCGCTAAGAAAATACTGCATCGAATCAATATACTCCATCGCATAAAGATATTTATCAGAAATATCTATTCCAATCAAAAACAAGATTATGAACACAGAAATCTAATTATCCTTATATTAATAATTCTCATTTATATTCCGTCTTTCATAGAAGTGCATTTGTTACTATCGTTCGCCGAGTCTTAATTACATGCAATTCGTTACCGTGTCGGCCGAGGCAGGACTATTAACCTAATTTTCAGAATCTCGGGACGACAGCTCTCAATAATGGCGGCCATATTACTCGCTTCGTGGCTTACGAATTCATTTGAATCAGTTTAAAAGCTTTCCGTTGCGATTTTGTTTGTGAGAGTCAATTTGGGTGTATTTTTAATTCAGTGCTGCTGCAGTAGTGATAGTGTTGGCTCGTTATTTGCGTACAATTGGCTGTTTCACACTTAATATTTACAGCAGTGATAGCCTAGTGGAGTGACCGTCGGACTGCCAAGTCATAGGTCTCAAGTTCAACCCCAAGGCTCGCACCTCTGACTTTTAGGATTCATATACGTATTGTATAATATTATCACTTGCTTAAAATCGGTGAAGGAAAACATTGCCAGAAAACCAGCATGTCTGAGATATATTTCTTAACAGCATGTGACAGCATGCAGCCATGGGCAGCATAAAAACTCTGACACCAGGTTAGTCACTAACCACACGAAAAGAAGAAGAAGACACATACTTTAGGGAGATTTTTTTGCATCAAGCGGCATTTACACTGTATAAGTTTATTGCCTGTGACATAAGGTTGAAGCAACAATTTACAGGCACTGTCTAAACAACACGTACAATTGATGCACGATTTGGACTAGTTGTCGTTCAAAATTGGTGGAGGTGTAAACAGTTCGCAACAATAAAACCGCAGTTAGTATTAACTGCGGTTATTCTAGTATTAGAATCGACTGCACAAGGCCTGCAATTTTTCAGTGTTTAGACGAGGCAAAACTTGAATGCAATAATCGCTTCGCAATAATTTCACTGGTGTTAACAGAAGTTGCATGCAATTCTTGAGTGACAATAGTTGAACGTGCTTTATGGCATGCGATTATTGCTCTTGAACGTTCCAAAAGTTTACACGGCACTGTAAATAGGGCTCTATTCTTCATTTTTTCTTAAAGTGTCAAGGTAAATAAATTGTTTTTTTTTTTTGTTGAATGATGTACCCTAATGCAGAAACATCATAAAAAATACAATCTAGCTTAATACTAAAGCTAATGAGTAATTCAATTTTAACTTAATTTGCTAGGTAGAGTAAGCCTAAGAATGTGTCCATTAACACTTTTCTTATTGTCTCTATTAAGGGGAAGACACTTTGTTCTTGTGTTCTTTATGTGTAGCACTCACTTCACTACATTAAACTAACACTTCACTAAATTAACTCAAAAGGTTTTGTCCTTTTTAGTCTTCGCACTATGTCCGTGTTGTCGAGGAGCTGGATAGCCTCGATGTTCACATGATGGTGAAGCCTTCGTTCGTGAGCTTCGGCATTCTTTTTAATTATATCTGTGACGAGGGCTACTTTGAGGTCCCGATGAAGGTCGTCATTTCGAATGTACCAGGGCGCGTTGACGATTCCTCTGAGTACTTTATTTTGGAAACGCTGTATTATTTTGATGTTGCTTTGTTTGGTACAGCCCCAAAGCTGAATACCATAAGTCCATATAGGCATGAGGACTTGTTTGTACAAGAGTATTTTGTTGTGTACCGACAGTGAAGAATGTTTTCCTATCAGCCAGTACATGGACTTGTAGCGAAGCTCTAGCTCGTCGCGTTTCTTTTTAACATGAGCTTTCCAGCAAAGCTTTGCGTCTAATGTCATGCCTAAGTATTTGGCTGTATTTTCGTATGGTATGACATGACCATTTATGTTTACCGGATGATAATTTGGCTTTTTGTTTGTGGAGTCTATGTGAACAGATTTTGATTCATTAAGTTTCACACGCCATTTTTTTGTCCAGTCAAAGATGATATTGACGGCTGTTTGAACTTTTTCCACTGCTTCTTCTTGAGTGTCACCTGTGGCCATTATAGCTGTGTCGTCTGCAAATGTCGCAATGGTATTGTTTTCTAACTCAGGAATATCGCAAGTGTACAATAAGTACAAGAAGGGACCTAGGACACTTCCTTGCGGTACTCCAGCTTTTATCGGCTTGAGTTCTGAATGTGCATCATCTTGTCGTACTCTAAACATACGCTGTGATAGGTAAGACTCTAAGATGTCAGCAAACTGTTTAGGGAGCATATTTCTTAGTTTGTTAATAAGCCCTTTATGCCAAACCTTATCGGATGCTTGCGCTACGTCTAGGAAGACCGTTGAGCAAACTTCGTTTTCTTCTAAAGCCTTTTCAATAATGTTGGTAATCCTGTGTACTTGGTCTACTGTTGAATGTTTTTCCCTAAATCCAAATTGGTAGTCAGGGATTAATTTTCTTTCTTCTATGACGGGTTTTAGTCGTTTTAAGAAGAGCTTTTCAAATAGTTTTGACATGACCGGTAGCAGGGAGATCGGCCTATATGATGTCGCTTCGTGAGGTGGTTTACCAGGTTTTGGTATCATTATAACTTCCGCAACTTCCATATTTAAGTCTGAACGTAGCATTGATAAGAGTCGTTAGTTTTACGATGGCTTTACGTGGGAGGTTTTTAAGAACTTCTCCAGTAATAAGATCGTAGCCAGGTGATTTCCTTAGACTAAGACGCTTGATTTCGTTGTATACTTCTCTAGGTGTTACGAATTTTAATTCTTGTTCATCGTTATTAATTGATGTTTCATCTAACAAGGCATAGTCTTCCTGTTCTTCATTTGGCTTAAAAATGAGTTCCAGATGTTGTGCAAACCTAATAGCTTTCTGCTCGTTGCTTATTGCCCACCGCCCGTTAGAATCTTTGATAGGTGGAATATGCATAATTGGCTTTTTTAAACTTTTTGTGGATTTCCACAGAGAATAATCAGTCGAGCGATGGCTGGTTAGTTGTTTTAGATAACTGCTCATTGATTCATTTTTGAACTTCTGAATAGCACTCCTTAGTTGTTTTGTAAGGTTGTTCAGAATCTTTTTATCTTGTGGAAATCTTGTTTGTTGCCATATTCGTCTCTGTCACCCCTTTTCAGCTATGAGTTTTGTGATTTCTGCTGGGTAGTAGGTAAGTCTGTTTTTCATCTTAAAGGTAGGCGTGTTTTTCCAGGCGCATTGTTGTATTTGTGTAATAAACTGGCTGATATCCCGATCAAAGTCTTCTGGTTTCTTTAGTGGAACTTTTAAATCTATTACAAAGTCTAAGTCTATTTTAAAGCTTGCCGAATCAGTATTCTTATTTACCAATGTGGGGTAGGTTTCTTTCAGCATTAGAGTCTCATTTAGAGTAAGTATTATAGGTGAGTGGTCTGAGCTCATATCATAACCTTCTTTAATGCGGAGAAGATTCGGTGATACATTTTTATAAATAAAAAAATCTATAAGATCAGGAATCTTTTTTGTGTCAGTAGGCCAATAAGTGGGCTTACCTGTTGATAAAGTTTTGCACTGTGTTTCTTCAATTGCGCACAGTAGCTCTCTTCCTTTGGTTGATGTCAGTCTAGATCCCCAAAATGTATTTTTAGCATTAAAGTCGCCTCCCAAAATAAATCTGTTTCCAAGACCATTTAGGAAAGTCATGTACTGATCTGTTTTTAGTGAATACCTAGGTGGACAGTATATGGCTGATATGGTGACAGGACAATATTTCGTTTTGACACAGACGGCCACTGCTTGTATTTCTTCTTTTTCATATTTGAGCTCTTCATAGTGAAAGATATTCTCTTTTATAATGACAGCACTACCACCTCTTGATGTGTTATTGGGATGCAAGGCATGGTATACTTTATACCCTTTAATTTCAATATGAGATTCTTTAGTGAAATGTGACTCTGATATAAGACATACATCAATACTATCCATATTTAGGACTGCCGTAAGTTCATTCTGATGTTTCAGCAGTCCATTCGCATTCCATGCCATAATTCTAAGTGAGTTAGCCATTTAAGTTGCTTTTTTGTTTGGTAGGTACTTTAGTGCTACCTTCAAGTTTCTTCAGCCTTTCGTCAAACGTAGTTAAAAGATTAATAATTTTATTAATCTTTTCATCCATGTTAGGGTTCATTGGTTTCATATGTGACTGTGGCAAAGATTGGACTCCTTTTGTCATTTGTGCATACGAAACACTTTTAGTAGCAAGTTTGGTGACACTAGGAGTTTTGTCTTTGTTTGAACTTGGTCCCTGAGAGTTTGGTATCGGCACACTCTTTCTGGTATTTTTATCTTTTATGTTTTGTAGCTCTTTAGCTACTATGCATCCTCTATAGTTTGCTGGGTGGGGCTCACCACAGTGAACACATTTTGGTTTTGCTTCTGCTGGTTTATTGCAGTCTCTGGTTAGGTGTTTGCCTGTACACTTCACACACCGGGGTTCTTTGGAACAGTATTTCTGTGTATGGCCATATGCTTGACACCTTTTGCATTGAGGGATTAACTTTGATGTTTTTAACGGTTGTATGTCTACTCTACAGCCCAGTATGGACTTAATTCCGTAGATTTTATTTATGTCTTCATCTTTTTGGAATGAGAGCATAAACATATTGAGTGGCTCTTTGCTCTTCCAACTCAGTTTGTTGACCGCATCTTCTATTTTATATCCTTGAGTTGTCAGGTCATCAACTATTCTATTTGGCAGGCAGGAAGAATGAAGGTTTTTTGCCATCACCCTGATCGGTCTGTCTTGTTTATTCTCATACGAGTACCAAAAGCAATTATTTTGTAACAATAGCTTGGTGATGGATCTGTATGACTCATCATTAAAAGAGTTAATTTTAACTTTTTCTCCATTCATCATTTTTGTAATGAACGAGTCTTCCGTTAGATTAGTTGAAAGAAGATCGTAAAACTCTTGGTAGTTTTTAACATTTTCCACTACTATAGGTGGTGGTGTAGGCTGTTTCTTTGATTTAATTTTGTCTTTGGGTTTTTGGCTGGAATCGGCTCCTTGTTGAGGTGGTGAGGACAGTGATGATGAGTTCAATTTCCTTTTTTTTCTGCTCTTCTGTCGTACCCACTCTGTTTCCTTTGCTAGTTCCTCTTCGTCTGTCTCATACTCGATTGGTAGGGCGGTAGTGACATTTTTCTTGTCTAGGTCAGCAACTTTTTGCTCCTGGATGTTTTTAAGCTGGTGCTGAAGTTGTTCTAATTGACTTTTGAGGTCATTTACCAAAGTTTGCAACTTTTCGCGTTCCAACTTTTCTTCAGTATAATATTTATATAACAGATGTTCCGTTTCAGTTTTAATTTTAATTGAAGATGACGAAGCCATATTAATTAGAATTATAACTTCACCTTAACACTTTGTTTATACAAATAATTGTGCAATACATTCGGTAACTGGGTCATCGCGGCGACCGCGCACGGCTAGAAGTAACGAACGGTATGCTGCTGCGTCAGCGCTATACCCGAACACAAACTACCACTAGAGCGTGAGCGACGCGACTGTTCTTAACGGAAGTCGATCGAAACTGAAAATAAATTGGTGATAATTTATTCATTAAACTAAGAGCTAATTTCACAAATGAAACTGAACGGAATCAGTACATTTAAACTACGTTCAAGATCTGTCTTGTGGATACTGACAGCTCTTGATCGCAGTTGGGATGCGTCTCGGATTTTATTGGTGAAATTGGCATTTATAACCCGGTCATAATGCGGAATGCGATTACCCTCCGGTTTCGTCGCTCGACACCCCACGCTCGCCCCGTCGCCTTTCACACCGTGAAAACAGAGACAACACAAAACAGAGATATGACGTCATCGACGTCAGGTCCACAGATATTTTGACCAGGTCCTAGCAGTAGGTATTAGTCATTTTTTATCCATCACCAAACTTGCTGCAAATCCGGACGCAAATCAGCATTTGGGGTCCCTCTAAATTACCCCTTTTTTTTTTTTTTTAAGGCTGGGAAATCATCCAATGACTGCTCCCGCTCTGGGTGGAGCGGAAGGGAGTGTCAGACTCTTACTGACTAAAACCCATCCATGTTCCTTCCGCAGCCCTTTATGTTCCGGGGTAGCGGTAACCCTTTCGGACAATCCCGCTTACCCCTACCGACCGAGTACGAAATTGACCTCTACACGACCCATACTTGACTCCTCGATTTTTATGTTACAACTAACCCTACATTTATGTCAGCCCCAAATAATAAAAGGCCAACTGCCACAGGTTGAATGATACCGCTACCACAATAAGTTGACAAAATGGAAACATTTCCCAAACATTGTTTTATTACAACCCAACTTCGAAAAGTTTAAGCAAACTGCAAATTTCAAGCGGGTTTGACACACATGACGGGGTAATATCAAGAAGAGCTCGTGGCTAATTAATAATAGCCGCACGTGTCGATCCATCAGGTTAAGCTACGCTTGCCGGGGTTGGTCCGTAGATGGGTGATCATCTTTACATACCAAGACTCCTCCATGTCCCGGCTGTCATTCGTGGATCTTTGACAGTCGTTACGGGTCGTCACAAGCCTATAAGTCTGACATTCACTCTTGCCAAGGGGTATCGTATTACCCCGTTACTGGGCTGTTGTACATCTGATACAATATGCGATAGGTTCGATTCTACGTAATTTTCATTTAAAAATAAATCTGTAATTCTACTTTTCTCCACTTACAAAAATATTCAAATAAAAATAATCATTATACTAAATTAACTTCCTTACTTAACGCAATACCACAATAGCTTATTAATTCATCAAACTATATATCCCTGCTGTCATTACCTACAAATTTATAACTAGGTATATTATTTACGCTGTCCTCATCCGACCGTGGCGTAAGTTATGGGCATGCCCTTGTAACGAAACACGATAAAACTTTGAGGGTAAACTTGTTACCCTCCAACTTTTACGTCACCCAACCTTCACAGTGAGCAATGTATCCCGGGATTTAATATGACACATGGTGCTTTAGAAAGAGACTGACATACAGCTATGAGTGACAGGGATAACGCTATACAGCTTGTATCAGTAATGACCCTACATTACTGATACACGCTGTATAGCGTCGTTCTACAGGTTCTATTATACAGGTGGCAGAGACATGACGCGCAACTTATAACCATGGATAGTTTATGAAAATCGTCAGGTAACTTCTCCCGCTCTCGTATCAGATTTTTAATTTTATTTGCGACCGCTAGGCCAACAAGGCATTCTCTCAAATAGTCAAGCAAACAACAACTATGTTTAACACTAACCACCACCCATCCATCAGCTGATCCATACATTATGCTCGCTTATCTCATCAAAATGTAGCAAACAGTTTTTTCGCAATTTCCGGTGTGTTCTCATAGTAAAAGTTGTTCATAATGATGAGTACAATGACCCCTTATAATAATGCCCATGAATTCAATTTCATCCTGTATAATAACCACACATTTTTGATACACGCTGTATAAAGTAGAACTTTGCCGAAATATCGATGTGCCATTTTAAAGCCAAGTAGAGAGAGAGGTGCGAACGTGATGTTATTATAAGGGAATGTCTAATGAATTTCATTACGAAGGTTTTATTGTTACAAATATTTTATGGAAGGCACCTCGTGTCGGATACATTGTGAATTCTTCTCATTGTCTCTAGTTTGGGAATGTTGCGTTGTTCTGACAATGTTTTGGAGCGGAGTTTAGCGCTTGTTTCGTTTTTGACAATAGGAAGCGTTCTCCACGAGATCCTTTGAAAGAAAAATAATATCAGTTTTGTGTTTTGTTGTAAATTGGTATCATTAAAATAATACACAATGACTGCTGAATTTTTTTTTTTTTTGTTATTATCCCATTTGATATGAAACTGCGAACTGATATTTTTATACAATAATATTGGTTAGGAAATAATTAAACACATTTTATTCGAAAATAACGTTTATTACTACATATTAACATTTATTTTATGCATACACAAAAATATGTAATTGAACATCTTTTGAGATATAAATTAGTTCTATACTCTTAGACTCCATAGTACTTCCTAAGTAGAATAAAATCATTGCTATTACTTATAAATTCACAGAATTTGTTTTAAAAACACTCTTATTCTAGACATTTTCTTAAGTAATCCTCAAATGACCTTCAGATTATCGCGTTAGGAAAGCGATTCTGAAAAGACTTGGAATTTGTAGAAAGTAATTTCGGTTCCAATAATCGAGAATTACGATTTCGCATTACGGTTTGAAAATCGAATATTATTTCGGTTTCAATCGGAAATAATATGAAGGAGCTTCGTTTTGAACAGAATATATGAGATAAAAGAAAGTCTTAAGATTTATGGTTCAAATGTGTTCAGAATCCGGTATTTTTATTGTGCAATAAATATTACAGATTGTAATAAAACACACTATGGAATTGTTATTTATAACTTGCCGAGTCATTTCAATTTATATTTTGAAAATAAAGGGCCATTTATAAAATAAAATTGTGACATATTTTATACAAATTGCACTCATAGAATTTTAGCAAAAGTTCATAAATTATAGTTTGGCATTGTGCGCAAAAAAACCCTTTAAATACTAATAGTATTTGTCAGCTACTTTAAATTAAACAGAATTCTGTATTAACCATGCGCATAATTAATAAATTTACTCTTCAATTTATGTTTTCATTAACTGGGAGTGTGTGGTACACCAAGCCAATTTAGAAAGTTATACGTGATAACTTTACTTAGCTTTTAACGTTTTACAAAGCAAATCATTAGTGAGATTTTTTTTTCACAAAGCAAGTTATTGCAAGTCGTACAGAACTTGATGAAAGTACCCACTGAAAAAAGAACCTAACAGCGTTCAGAATAAGAACGTTAATAAGTCAATTGAAGAAGAAAAAGAAAATGCAGATTTCGAAATCCAGTATCGCTTCAGCCAACTTTGTAGTTTTTATCCGGTTGAATTATAGTCGCCATTTACTAGCGGGTATACCATTACCATTTACTATTTCGGGTCAAAATTATAACAAAACTTGCTTTTGCCAGCGGCTTGGCCCGCATATACGTATACATTCAGCCAAAAAAGTATCGGGAATGGATGATTTGTTTATGGTTCCAAATTCAAATTTTTGTTTTTTTTGTAGTTGTTAGATTGCCACAACTGTTTTCCATTTTGGCGCGGAGTTTGAGTTGCATCTGTTATTTATATTAAATACAGTGCTGGTTTTAGTAATATCATATATAGTGTGTATTGCGAATTTCATAATGGACAAAAATATCGAACAAAGAGTTTGTCTTAAATTTTGCATCGCCAATGGAATTTCGTGTTCGGAGTCACTGAAAATGTTACAGAAGGCTTACGGTGAATCGACTTTATATCGACAAAAACTCGTGCTTATGAGTAGTTCAAAGCATTCAAAAGCGGTCGAGATGTGATGGAAGATTTGCCTCGCTCTGGTAGGCCGTCAACGTCTGCAACGGAAGTTAACATCGCAAAAGTGAAGAAAATAGTGACTGAAAATCCCCATTCAACTCTGAGAGAGATAGCCGCCGAACTTTCTGTATCTCACGAGTCGATCCGTACCATTTTAACTAATCATTTGGGTATGCAACATGTTGCTGCTCGGCTAGTCCCAAAAGATCTGAATTTTCTCCAAAAACTCAATCGCATGAAAGTCGCTGAGGACATGCTAGAACGAGTCAGTTTGGACCCAACATTCATGAAACGCATTGTTACTGGTGACGAGACGTGGGTTTACGAGTTTGACATGCAAACTAGTCAACAAGCTTCGGAGTGGCGCCTTCCAACTGAACCGAAACCGAAAAAACCACGCCAAAGTCGATCAAAAGTCAAAGTCATGTTGACTGTTTTCTTTGACTATCGCGGTGTTGTGCACTCTGAATTCTTACCGGAAGGTCTAACGGTAAATAAAGAATATTATTTGAGCGTTATGCGGCGTTTAAGAGAGCAAATTCGACGAAAAAGGCCAGATTTGTGGAAAGAAAATTCTTGGATTTTGCACCAGGACAATGCGCCTTCGCACAAGGCTATCATTGTGAACGAATTTTTGACCAAACACTCAACAAATACCATCCAGCAACCACCATATTCGACAGATATGGCTCCTGCTGACTTTTTTCTTTTTCCTAAACTCAAATTACCTCTTCGTGGCACCCGTTTTCAATCGATAGAAGACATAAAGGAGAATTCGCGGCGAGAACTGAACTCAATTCCGGAAGCAGCGTTTAAAAAATGTTTCAATTGATGAATGGATTAATCGTTGGCGCAAGTGTATCGTTTCTAAAGGAGCATACTTTGAAGGTGATAAAATAAATTTGGATGAATAACAAAACATTTTGTGTATTATTGATCTTTTCCCGGTACTTTCTTGACAGAGTAGTATATAACAAATTAACGTCGAAGGAAACGTACATTTTACCCGGAAGCCCCGGAACCCATCTGCCAATCCAGACTATAATCTATCTCTGTGTCAAATTCTACCCAGATCCGTTCAGTTGTTTGCAAGGAAGAGGAACAAACGCCCATACATCCTCAAAAACTTACACGTTTATAATATTAGTAGGTTTAACTTTTTCAGAGAGGATTATGTTGGCTCTAGTGGCTAAAAAAAGGTCCTTCTTGAATTCTTTCAGCTTGAAACTACATCGTTAAGCAGCAAAGAAGTGAAAGTTTTGTAGTGACCATCTATTAATCTTGG
This sequence comes from Hyppa rectilinea, assembly GCA_951799385.1. Lineage (NCBI taxonomy): Eukaryota > Metazoa > Arthropoda > Insecta > Lepidoptera > Noctuidae > Hyppa > Hyppa rectilinea. Next base: position 5,751,648 of record OX637302.1, on the reverse strand, counting down.
GCGAAGAGAAAAACTGCAGTAATTAAGCGATTAACCATACTTCTCACTTGCTTGAAGAATTTGCTTGCTTAACGAACAACAATTAGTTTTTTGGTCCAGACTATTTATGTTTTGTTTCTGCTGCAGAAATTGTTGTTGATACGAAGATGTTAAGTAGGAGGAGCTCATGGCTAAGTAATAATAGCCGCACGGATCGACCTATCAGGTTAAGCCACGCTTGCCGGGGTTGGTCCGTGGATAGGTGACCATCTTTACATATCGAGACTCCTCCGTGCCTCGGAAAGCACGTTTATTCGTTGGTCCCGGGTGTCGTTCGTGGATCTTCGACAGTCGTTACGGGTAGCCAGAAGCCCGAAAGTCTGACAACCAGTCTTACCAAGGGGTATCGTATTACCCAGTTACTGACTGGGTTGTGGAGGTCAAATAGGCAGTCGCTCCTTGTAGAATACTGGTATTTTCTATGAAGTTTTCATGTAACACTAAATTTTTTTTTTATAAAAGAAACTCTACATACTTGTACTTATTTTTTTGTATCAACATATCTTGGCGATCTTACTACTAGTTTCCATAAATATACATTACTAGCTTCCGCCCGTGGCTTCGCCCGCAAAATATGTCGACAATTTATACACACAAACCTTCCTCTTGAATCACTCTATCTATTAAAAAAAAACCGCATCAAAATCCGTTGCGTAGTTTTAAAGATTTAAGCATTCATAGGGATATAGGGACAGAGAAAGCGACTTTGTTTTATAATGTATGTAGTGTTGTTGTGCACGTAACACGCCAAAAATATGTAAGTATCTCACGAAATGAAATATTTTTAGGCGCGTTTCAGATTTGTATTCAAATTAATTTCCGTAAAAACAGATGAATTTCCCGGCGACGCGACGGCGGACGAACGAGATGTACAAATTTGGAATTTCATCGTACCTTGTACAATTTAATTTAAAATATATTAACGAATTATACGGGAAAGTGGGTTTCATATTTTTTTTTTTTTTTTTTTTTGTCCCTAATAAATAAATAAATAAATAAGTTATTGGTCAAGGAATCAATGTGTTTTACCTACATAAAAACTGTTTGCAAAGTTGTCAATTTCTACAGTATTTCTAATTTGGGCTGTTTTGTTTTGTTCATAGATTCTTTAAGTACTTTGACATTTTGTTCATCTATAGTTTTTTCACATTAATTATTTATCGTTGATATAATTAAGAAATCAATTTAATTTATCTGTAATAACAATATCCGGCATTTTTTTTTTTTAAGGCTGGGAAATCATCCAATGACTGCTCCCGCTCTGGGTGGAGCGGAAGGGAGTGTCAGACTCTTACTGACTAAAACCCATCCATGTTCCTTCCGTAGCCCTTTATGTTTTTTGTCCATTTTAATAAGAGTGTACCATAAACTAAGGTTTAAGGATTTTAGGTTAAGTGATTAGAATAGGAATACTAACATAGGAATAAGGAAAATTGTTACTAACACAATGAGTCAATGTTACTTGAATTAAAGAGAAATATAAACTTCAAATTAAAAGTAAGTAAAACAAAATCAGATGAAATTACATTTTGAATTGTAATTATATTAGAAAAATATTAATAACTAGATGTACAAAATGTCAGAATACTTAATTAAGCTATAAACAAAACAAAACAGACCAAATTACTGTCCATACGATTCCATACTAGTCCATCCAGTCGATACTAATTTATACAATTTAAGAAATTAATTTCAGCAGAAAGACAGTAGCATTGCAAGGTACACCGATGACCTTGTAAAGGGCGCAGGAATTCGCTGAATGCGGGAAGCAAAGAACTGGGCGAAGCGCCGCCGCGGTCTTTGGGGGAGGCCTATGCCCAGCTGTGGACGTCTTCCGGCTGAAATATCATTTGATACAAGTAATAAAATAATATCTGGGCAAAAAAATTGTAATACATATTGGCATTGTATTGGCAAGACTTTATCTGGTCATTAGTGAGAGTGATGTGCCAAGTGCCAGCGTGTGGCCAATAAAACTGCTAATAAGTGCAGTTTCAAAAACAACATACGTTTAAAAAATAAATTGGCAATAGCATAGCTAAGCCGCGTTCAAGACCTGTCAGTGTCGATATTCCACAGACACTAATGACAGTAAGGAGAGGGAGACCAAAAAAACGATGGATGAATTGTGTGAGAGATGATATGGCTAAAAAGGGAGTGACTACCGAGATGACGACTAATAGAGAAGTATGGAAGAAAAAGACATGTTGCGCCGACCCCAAATAAATTGGGATGAGGGCAGGAGAATGATGATGAATAATGACAGTAACGGGGTTTACGTGCTGATCGCGTTTAGTTTCATTGGTGAAATTCGCCTTTCGAATTTCGTTGATGGAATCAAATGAAAAGTTATGAAAACAAATGAGGATTTTTTTTTAAATTTCTGATCCATGTTATTGCAAGTTGATATGCCTATTATAAAATATACCTGTTTTTAATTGGACCCGAGTGTGGAGAATATTTCGTAATACTTTATTTGGTAGTTAACGAGTCCCTAGATACTTTCACCGCTTTTTACTCACAGATTTTCAGTAAAATATTGAGTCCTGTACTGTGACAAAGTAATTCATATTTCCGAGTCATTGTTTCATAAAATATTGTTAATCATAACCAATGGTCTTTTACTTTCAATAAAATTCGCCAATCTTACGGCCCCATTTCATAATAGTATCGTGTATCACTTCAATCGGCTTCGTAATGAAATATTGGCAACGACGCGACGCTTTTTGAAATATTATTAAATACAGAAGAGTATTTTTTATTCCCTTGTCAAGGAAACTGAAAAGAAAAATATACATTTTTCAAACATTGTTCGTCAATCATTCAAAGAATTTCACAATTTCGTTATAAAAAAATATGAAAATGAAACTGAACATTCAGTATCTGAAACTCTGTATTAATTGTCAATTTAACAGTGAGAAGCGAAGGTGTAGAAATGACTGTAATTGGCAATAAAAAGAAGATTGATATTTCGATTTATATTACTTTTACAAATGATACTGGTACACTTAAAGCTACACAAGTCTTACTTAAACAAAACAGGTACATACCTACATGAGCATGGAAGAATACGATCCAATAACTTATATAATATATGGAAAACTCTACTTTGGCACTAATCGGATAGTCAATTGCATTGTATAGCCCGATCGCTTGTCTGAGAGGGAGGGGTGATGGCACACGAGAGCTCGCTTCTTTTTTTTCTTCGGGTCGCTGGACTGTATTTCAAATTTAAGTTGTTTTGGCCTAAAACTTTGCCACTTCCACAGCGTCGGTGGTAGCGCAGAGATCACTTACGCTGCATGTTTTGGGACACAGAGGGCAGGATAGGAGGCGGAGCAAAGTTGGCGATATAGCTTCACATCCACACCCTGCTGCCGTACCATTGAGATAGCCCTAGTTTACCAGGTTGGAGTTACAGCTTCCTACTTGTGCTCGGAGATGGTTCAGGGACTTCCAAATAAACCAGCCAGTATAACCCGCAGAAAAATGCTCCTTTGGTGGAATATAGTATGTAGGAGGGGATCGGTATCCTGCCTTAGTTTGCAACGGGCATCACACGCATTTGCTGGTAAGGACGTGGTCGATTTTATGAAGCTGTGCCTGCTTTTAAGTCGTTGCGTTGGTAGCTGTGTGCCAAAAAGTGGGTTTTTCTTATTAGTCAACTTGTGACAACTGTCATCCCTCCCAGTCCAACGGGTTTTAAATATAAACACAATTATATCAGACTTCAAATCTAATACATTTACAATTATATTTCTCACTCTGGCAGTAGATTTCTAACGTGAAAACTGAACATTATACATTGGTTTAAAATCTATCATACAAAATTTCTCTTATCACGTCTTATTACTTTTTTGTCACTGACGTAAGGTGCTTTTCCGAAGGTGGCCGAAACTGCAAGCCGCAATGAGTAACGCCATCCAATCGATGATGATTGACCGCAGCGACTCTATATACCGCTGCGAAATTGATTTCCAACAGCGCGGCGTCACAACTTCTCGTTGGCCTGGCATTGTTAGTCTCAGACAGTGACGGCACACTTAGTTTGCGGTCTGCGGCCAACCGCATCGTCAGACAGCAATGTCGCCACATACGCAAACGTTTTTATAGAGAAACATAGAAAAGCTGTGAAGCTCGTGGCTAAGTAATAACAGCCGCACAGGTCGATCCATCAGATTAAGCTACGCTTGCCGGGTTTTGAGGTCTTCGGATTTTGAGCCTCCTCCGTGCCTCGGCAAGCACGCTAAATCGTTGATCCCGACTGTCATTTGTGCAACTTTGACAGTCGTTATGGGTCGTCAAAAGCGCGAAAATCTGACTGCCAGTCTTACCCGTTACCCAGTTAATAACCTATAGGTTGTGGAGGTCAGAAAGGCAATCGCTCCATCTAAAATACTGGTATTCGGCTGCATCCGGTTAGACTGGAAGCCGACTCCAACATAGTTGGGAAAAGGCTCGGTTGATTGAGTCACCACTAGTTGTGTCGCTGTGGTCCGTCATTGCTGCTGCAGTACGGCGTTGCCGCTTGCGGTTGGCGCTTGCGCTCTCGCGGCTCGGAAAAACACCTTTAAGCTTTTTTGAATGAATGAACCAATGATTGTCGCGCGCTCTTGAAATATATCATGACTATAACTTTACTTAATATCTTACATTAAAATCTCCTAAAGGTTGTTCTATTAATACTGTTTCGGTCGTGTCCGGTGCTGCTGGTGATGAGGATGCTAAAGCTGATGGTCGTAATGATATGGCTAGAGGTAAAGCTGATCTTGCACAGAGCTGGGATGCCCCTCGAGTTGAGCCTGTGGAGCGGTAGCGAGTGCAGCGGCCGCGTCTGGGGACAAAATATAATGATTAAAATCTAAACCAGTTGTAAAGAAAACAAAAGGCAGTAGTAAATTGCAGTTACAAAATCCAATCAATATAGCCTTTTCCTGGTCATGTTGGGGTCGGCTTCCAGTCTAACCGGTTGCAGTTACAAAATTAAACGAAAGAAGTAAAAGTTTTTATTGGTACTTCACCGGTTACACATAAGAAATTATAAAATAGAAAAGAAAAAAGACAAGACTGGACGCAATGATGTTCTTGAATTTAGAGATCATAGTGATAGTAAGGGAAATTTTAAAAGAACAAAACATTAAAACTTTAATATTGTTTTTTTTTTCAATTTTACTGCCTCTCACCCTAAACACTGCACACAGCACACCAAATCGCATTGAATGAATTATAGTTCTTTCGCTAAAATACGCCTATTTACATAATTATTATATCAATTTATTGTAAAATAGCTTTTGCCTTTGCGACTTTACCCGCGTAGAAAATTATCCCACGGGAACAGTATATTTTACCAGGATATAAAGCTTATGTGCTATTCCAAATTATAATCTATCTTTGTAGGTATTTAGATGCGTCCAGCAGTTTTGGCGTGATTAAGTAATAAACATCAATCCAATTTTTTGCATTTTAATATTAGTATAGAAGTATAGATCCGTATAAAATAAGATGGGATTTGTCAGGTCGTATGTTAGGTACTAAAATATCAATCTTTTCAAATTGCTTGTCAATACTAATATTATAAAGAAGAAAGATTTTGTATATGTATAAGTATGTTTGTAACGAATAAATTCAAAACTACTTAACGGATCTGGACGAAACTTGGCACAAAGATAGATTATAGTCTGGAATAGCATATAAGTTAAAAATTTACGGTTCCCGTGGGATAATTTCCTACATAAACGCGGGCGAAGCCGCTAGCAGAAGCTAGTAAATTATAAATTAACAAGGCTAACCTTACGTTTGTCGTGCTATTGTCATGTGAATATTATTAAAGACTAAAATATCTTTGCATTCATATTCTGTGTGGTTTTAATCACTCACAGACGAGTTATCGTTTTCTTAATTAAAATGGTAGCGAGCGGGTTCACGCAAGAATTATTGTCTCTTGTACAAAACGTGAGCTGTATTCGAAATATCCTTTGTTTGTTTATTTTTCTAATGAGAATTAGAAAGATACACGAATGAAATGATTTTGTGATTTAGAAATATGTATTTCGAAATTTGTTTTGGTATTTTTTAGGGACTTTTGTAATTTATAAGTCCTCTATGGGCTAATGTCATTGTTGAAAGAAAACGTCGAGAGGAAACCCGGCCTTTTATCCTACTAATGTTTTAAAAGTGAAAGTTTGTGAGATTAGATGTTTGTTTCTCAATCACGCCAAAACGACTGAACAGATCTGGATGAAAGGAGCACAGATACTTAATAACCTGGATTAACACATAAGTCATATCTCATATCATATAAAAGTTACTATAAATGCTGAGTTTGGTAATATTACAATAAAAAGTACTTTAGTATCATAGTAGACGAATTTATAGTTTCTGTCAATTCGCTTGGGTAAAGGCGGTAGTTTATCAGTATATAATTTTATCAGGTTCATAAATAAATTAACAAATGAATCTTTATAAACATCATCTCTGCCTATCTCTGCCTTGTATCTATATATAGGTATATAATGGTAAACTGACTGACTGGATATCAACGCACAGCCCAAACCGCTGGACCTAAAGACTTGAAATTTTTGCAGAAACATACCTTATACAGTGTAGGCATTCACTAGGGAAGGATTTTTGGAAATTCTACCCCTAAAGGGGTGAAAATAGGGTATTTAGTTTGTATGAAAAATCTTATTCCTTGAGTTGATAAACTTGAAACTTGGCACAAATATTAACTAACAAAATTATGAAGTCTTCCATTACTTTATAATTATTTTTCTAAACAACCCCTAAAGGGGGTGATATAACCGTAGGTACTCCACACTGACGAAGTCGCGGGCAAAAGCTAGTTATTCAATAAAATGACAACAAACTTGAACTTCAAGTGTCAACACATATAAGTCTGAGCAAACGACGCAACTAAGTTTCGTCGCCGGATCACAAACTGTTTTGGATTGAAGCCAGCGAGAACGATTTAAAAATCGATGCAGAAATTGTTGGTTGGTATACTTTTTGGCTGAATTTGCTGTTATTTAGGGTTTTGAACCTCAAAGGGAAAAGAAATCCTTAAGGTACAGAGGCCAGCACATCAAGTTACTACAATCTGTCAGATTTCTTTGATAGTATTTCAACTTTATGGCAAAGACATAAGGTTCATTTTTAATTGAGAAAATTTGACAGTTAGGGATAGCTTGATGTGCTGGCGTCTGTACAAAAGTATCTTACTCAAGATAAGTGTGTTACTCAAACTCAAAGCATTTATTTCAAATAAACCAGTTACAGGCACTTTTGAATTGTCAAAGGGGCGGTCAGTCAGTCAGAAAGAAGAAGCTAGTTGACTATTTCAAAACTACAGGTACCTAATTCCTATGGAAAAAACGGGCAAGAAACCGGACACTTTTAAATCAAAATATGGTTACAACATCTGGGTTATATCACCGTAACGATAACGTCACATCTTCATATTATCTTGTTTTATATATCTTGCGATTGTAAACTTACATTTGCAATGGAAGTATTTACCGTGACAACGCTGTTTTTGAGAACAATTGATCGGTTTATTTCCACAAGCTACAATTTTGTAACCATTTCCCAATCAATTAAGGTTATTATTACGACGAATTATGAAATTGAATTGAATGCAATTTGTAGTGCCTGAACTGTGTCAGTCAATTTGTAGTGCTACTGATTAAATTTATTAATTTAGCCATGAGCAATTTATGCATAAACTAAATCATCTCTAAAATCATTGGTCGTTTCTAACCAGATTATGACCCTTCAGTTCAAAGAAAACCATAAATGATGATTGCAGATTATTTTTTTATTTCTTACAACCGATTGAGCCTATTACGGTCTATTATTACTAAAAGGTTTGAGCCGTTAAAATAATTTGTTACACATTTTGGTTATAATAGCAGAACATACAATTGTTATAAACAAATTGATCGTAGCAAAATACTGTTACGTGTTGAGTGGACTGGATTATCAAATACCATACAAACAACGTCAAGGTCAGCCAGCGTGCTATAGAGCAAGCTATGCTCGGAGTTTCTTTAAAGAATAAGATCCGAAATGAAATCCGGGTAAGGACTGATACCTTGCAGAGTAAGGCAGCTAAAGTGGTAGTTGGCTGGTCATGTCCGTTGAAGAACCGATGCTAGGTGAAACAGACAAGTCCTGTCGGTCGATTCTGTAAAAATCTCAACTTGAAAACTTACTTTCACGGCGAGATTTTACAGAGTGGAGACCGCCATAGACCTAGCTGGATGGACCAACGACCTTGAAAAGGTGGCTGCGATAGACTGAGTGTGAAAGGCAAGGAGAACAGAGTGTTGTGGTACAGCCTTGGAGAAGTCTATGGCCAGCAATGAACTGCGATAGGCTAGGTTGATTGATCAAATACGAAATGGTAAGTACTACAAATATCAAGAAATAAAGTTTTAATGGTCGACTATTAGACGGTTTTGTATTATTATGGAAGCATCCACTACATTTTCAAAAGCCCTCCATTAAGTATTTATCTCAATTTAAATGCATGAATTAGAGATTCTGTTTTCAAAAAATGAAAAATAAATCTTCGTAAAATTTCAGGTGCTTGATGATATTTTTCATGAATTAGTTGAAAACAATTCGCGGATAATGAAACCCAATAAGACGCCTAATAATTTTATTCGTTACCTGGTACAATGGCACCTCAGCAGCCTTAGGAAGGCGGCCCTGAAGGTCCTGTTGAACACGGTGTATATGATGGGATTGATGGTGGAAGACACGTAGCCCAGCCATAAGCAGATGTCCACCACGTGCTCTGCGAACAAGAGATTATTATAGTACCCTAAACTTTGGAAGGAGAAGAAGAGGAGCAGATGGGTCAATTTGTTCTAAGTTGAAAACCAAAATATGCTGTATTGTAAGCAACTATACTGGCTGGCAGGGACATCGACGCGCAACTTGTTACCATGGCTTCAGTGAATGATGCTGTACCGTTCTGCGTTGAAATTTTTCGTAGGTTATTAAAAAAAAAAGCTGATCGATTTGATTTGTATTGCGCTTTTTGAAACTGCAGATATTTTTTCAACGAATCTATTCTACGGGTCTAGAATCATAATATGCTAAATTCATGTTAATAGTTTTCAGTCTAGTGTTCTGAAACAAAACGTTTTAAGATATCGAGCCAATTTAGTAGATACTATAAATAAAGTAAACCTCAGTTCTCCATACCTCGGAACCAGAGATCTTGTGGATAATTTTTTTTAATGCAGAATAAAAATGTTAATAAAAAAATATGAGCTCTTTTTGCATATGAATGTAACGCAAAAAAAAAAAATAATCAAATAGTCGTAGCCTTTTGTGCCAGATGATGCCATTTGCAATAATGCACCTATCATGAACGGCACGCGGAAGCATTACGCAACATAAACCGTTCGATGTTGCCATATCTCTTGGCACGAGACTCAATGCTGTCCGCAATACAAAAGTTTCTTGTTATGAATTCGCGGAATGAAACATTTTGCAGACATATATTTTCGAATTATGTCACATGTTCGTTCCAAGCAGATTCAATTTTGTTCTTGGCCTTCTTTAACCTGTATAAAAAAAGTAATTGGATCCCACTTGCTGTTTTAGTTAGTAACGTTACTCTTTTTGACAATATTACAATAAAATTTTAGTGGAAACTTCTGCTATGGCAACACTATTAATGGCTTGTGGAGTTAGCACGGTTTTGTGAATTTCCATTAAAATTGAATACTTAAATAATGGTTTAGTATATATTTTAACAATATAAAGTGAGTAATATGTATCCAAAAGTAAACTTAAAAGTTGATGTTGTAGTATAAGCTGTTCATCTCATCAAAGTGTGTCAAAGTTTTAAATGCTTCGCCTGAAAAACTACATTTTTGCATAAGTGACAGTGTCGCACCGGGGGTGCGATATGGCTTGTGGAGTTAGCACGGTTTTGTGAATTTCCATTAAAATTGCCTGCCAAAATAAACGCTGAAACTATTATTTCTCGAATGGTTAAGCAATATTTTGATATATTTGTAATCATGTTTGCGCTGACTGGACATACTACTGAAATATGTGTGCTTCTGTCCTCAAAATACCGTTTCAGACACTAATCAACATGGTCCTCACTTGATCTGATCAAGATTATGTTTTTTTTTTTTTTGGTAATGGCATCTCGCAGTTCAACCAAAGGGTTGTCTACTGCTTAACCGGGCTTGCCTGTGGCTGCCACAAAAGAATTGTAGCCTCCAGCCAGGGCTTAATAAAAACTAAACCTAACTTACAAAACTAAGCGACTACACGCTAAGGGCACCCCCTGCGGGGTTCGGACATCGGCTTAGGGCGTCGCTGGGGGGGGACAGCAAGGGACAGCTGGATCGGGGGTTTTTAAAACTACTGGCTCAGCGGCAACGCGGGCTGGCTCGAGCAAGGGTCGGGGGGATGATAGTGGACAGGGTCGTCGCGACGGGCCTCGACGGCGAGGACGGAACGACGGAAATTTGTATCTGTGTGTTAATCTAACAGTGCTAGTAGCCGGGCTGCTCTCCTGGAGGAGAGTGGTGGCATCGTCGGGGGCAATGAGGGTATGCCGTGGACGGCGAACCTTACTGATGCGGGACGGGGTGTAACGGGAGGCGGCCGCAATCAGGGGATTGCGGTGCTTTAAGGCAGTGTCAAAGAAACGCTTCGAGAGGCGTTTCATGAACTGCTGAACTGTGGGGAGTTTAAAATCTACATGAAGGTCCATGTTACGGACGTAAAAGGGAGCTCCTGAGACCCTACGGAGGAACCGGTTTAGAAGTGTCTGCATTCGATGCAGATACTTGGGTTTGGCGTGCGCGAAGACGACGCAAGCGTATGTCATAATGGGACGGATTACAGCCTTATAGAGACGCAGTTTGCACCGGAGTGACAATTTGCTGCGTTCTGTAAGCATGAATTGGAGCCTACCGAGAGCGAAAGCGGCACGCGAACGGACCTGCTTTATGTGCTCTGCGAAACTGAGGTGTTGGTCAAGAGTGACACCCAGGTACTTGGCATGCTTCGCCCAAGGGATCGGCTTGCCGTACATGGTGATCGGATTAGATCAAGATTATGAATGGACTTTAACCTTTTAACCGCCCGACTAAATATCAGTTGTCGTGCCCCCAGCGCCCAACTCATAAAAAAAACCTTTATTTCAGACATTAATATGGTTTTGCAATTACATAAACAACAAAATCCAAACATAGATTCTCAGTCGTATAAACACGACTCAGGCGGCACGGGCATGAAAACATTTGTCGTATTAATCCGACTGAGGCGGTTAAAAGGGTAACAGAGACTGTGACTTTTGAGTTTTGTTTCGGCCTTCCTTCTTAGAGTCGGATAGGAAACGGCGATCGGCGGCGAGGCGAGAATACTTTAAAAAAATATTATTGACGTGTAGAGCTGTTGTTGAAGAGTGGGCTCTTTTTGTAAATAATTTCATCACCACTGCCCTCATAACGGTGAAAGAAGACATCGTACTGACACGTGCTTTAACTAAAAATCCGAAGACTAGGCTCAGGGCCACGTGGTGGATTATGGCCCACTTCCTCCCACTCTCCTCTATGTGTCCCAGCAGTGGGAATATTATAGCGTATACAAACTTCCTTATCGAAATAAAATCACTTATCTTCTTAACAAACGATCACCATCGTACAATACCGAAATTTTAGAAGCGACATTCCATTCGTAACCTCTTTAACAACATTCTATTTCAATGTTAAAAACTCGATTTAGTCCAGTTTTGATTTCACTGCCCATTCAAACACGGTTAACTGCCAGCAATAAATCAGATCTACCCGAGGGCACAACTCACCTGGGACTATACAGGCTGGACACGCTGCGAACAGTATGTTGAGCAGGAAGAATGGTGCCCAGCAGAGCACGAATGTGAAGAAGACTAGTCCAAGGACTTTTGTGGCCTTTTGCTCGTTGGCCACTGCGTTTGCTGAGAGGGATCGGCCCTTTTTGCGATTTGCTAGGAATCTGGAACAAAAATTATACTAATTAGTGATTTTTTTTCTATTGTAAGCTAATGTATGCGATCGGCACATCTAAACAGCGTTCAAGAGCTGTCTATCTTAACATAGACGAGTTCGTAGCAAATTAATAACAGCCGCACGGATCGGTCCATCAGGTTAAGCTACGCTTGCCGGAGTTGGTCCGTGGATGGGTGACCATCTTGACATACCGAGAGTCCTCCGTGCCTTGGAAAGCAATCATCTCTATTCTTTTATTCCTAGTCATTTCCCAATTATGTTGGAGTCGGCTTCCTTTCTAACCGGATGCAGCTGAATTCCAGTATTTTACATGGAGCGACTATTTATCTGACGTCCACAACCTAGTTAACGCGATACCTCTTGGTAAGAGTGATCGTCAGACTTTTGGGCCACTAAGCCGTTTAGTTCAGGTTTAACCTGCTTTCCGAGTCACGGATGGGTCTCGATATTTAACACATACATAACTACATTCTTTTTAACTTTCCTCTTCTTTTCGTGTGGTTAGTGACTAATCTGGTGTCATAATTTGTATGCTGCCCATAAGCCTCTGACTTAGCCTCACAAGCTAAAACCGCCATCAATACTTTAAATAACTATACCTACTGCTCAACCTCGCTTTATCGATCTCCCTAAGTGAATACAGTATTCACGACGATTTCTTAGAGAACCCAAAAGTCTCCCACAATTTATTTCACTCAAGTTTATCAATGTTCCGGTCTTATAAACGTCAAGTGCCTTCACCGGGTCCCGTACAAATTAAGGCATAATAAGGCCCCTTTAGATGGCGCAAATCTTTTAAACCTTTTTGTCCCATTGATCGATAGAGCCCTATTTACCTTTCGATAATTTAAGCCTGACAGATTTGTTTGATTGGCACTTTCTATTGAATTACAGGTTCAATGGTTTATTTTGGACATTAAGTGACTGAAACTGTCCCTTTAGTTTAGTGGTCGTAAGCAGTCCAGGTGATTTGGATTCCATCTCGAATTTTTCAGTTGTAGTCCAGAGTTGAGATTGTGTCCGGTTGATTGCAATAGGCTCACCCCCTATTATACCACATACTTGTCAGCGCCTTTTCGGACAATAGAAAATCACGAAATCGGCACAGTAAACCAGTCAAAAAGTAGAGTTTTATTTTTACCTATTTGAACACTCTGTAGAATTGTACCACTGTAGGACAATCATGATTCAATGAACTTGTCGCCTGCGTGCATCGTTGCCGCTCTTCTGGGGCAAGCCACGTTGTCAAAACAGTGTTTACTATTACTCAATTTATTTTCAAATCAATTATTTTTAGAAATGATTATTTTTTATTTTCGTTTTTAATTCAATTTTTAATTTTGCTATACTTCTATGGACTAGTATTACTTGTGGTAATATTAGTCTATAGCATAGTCTAGGCATATACGTGGTCTCCATATTGTATGAGACTTGTACAGCGAAATGTAGGTACCTACTATGGGTACACCCACGGGGGTACACCTTTGCTTAACCCTTCGGGGAAACAAGGTGTAATGATATGTATGGGAATCGTTTTTAAAATTACACGCTCAGACGATGTGTTTGGTTAGAACTAGAAAGGATTCACAAACTCTGAAAGCAGAATAATAAACCAATATATTTAACCAATAAAGAATTTATCAACAAAATGTGCCTAGATAATGTTTCTTTCTTTCTTTGTGTGGTTAGTGACTAACCTGTCACAGTTTTTATGCTGCCCGTGGGACTCTGACTTGCCTTCACATGCTCATAAATATCTCTCAGGCATGCCGGTTCCCTCACGATGTTTTCCTTCACCGTTTTTTTAAGCAAGTAAGTAGTGTAATTTTTAGCCGAACAGCACGATTCGTGTTCCAAGGCTGACCTGCAGCAAATAAAGTTGGGCAGACATTTTTATTCAATTGCAGATTCATAAATATGCAGTTATGAATTTTCTCGAGCCGGAAAATATGAAGCTCATAATGCAGCTGTAGTTTCTGTTTGAAATAGGTTTTCTCGGTCTCTTTGTCAGAAGTATTCATGGTAAGAAGTTATTATGGGGCCTTACTATCTTTTAGACGTAGAAATAGAAAATGCATGACCAGCGGCTTCGCCTTCGTGTATGTCGGCAATTATCCCAAGGGAACCGTACAGTTTTCCGGGATAAAAAGTAGCTTATATGCTATTCCAGACTAATCTATCTTTGTGCTCTAGTTTTTGAGTTTATTCGTTACAAACATACATAACAATCTTTTCCTCTTTATAATACTAGTATAGATATATTTTTTTAATGACATAAAATATTTTTTCAAAAATATATTTTCACCAAAATGTATTGTCACTTGTATTTAAATTAATCTTCTTCTTCATGTGGTTAGTGACTAACCTGGTGTCAGAGTTTTAATGCTGCCCATGGGCCTCTGACTTAGCATCACATGCTGTTGAGAAATATCTCTCAGACATGCCGTTTCCTCACGATGTTTGAATTTAAATTAATGAAAGAAAACGATTACACACAGGTTTTTTTTTGACGCACACATTAAAAAAGGAAAAAAGCACGACGCTGCCAATTAGCGTACTGGTACCAAAGTAAAAAATCTTAGTAATTGGCTTACAGTACTGTGAAGTTCAGGGGTCCTTCACTGAGGGGGGCTGTGGAAGAGCTTGTGTTGTGTGTGTTGTAGGGATTTTTCTATACTATAAATACAAACACGGACTGCGAATAATCAAATATATTTCTTCATACCGAATACATCCGTCAAGCCACACGGCTCGTGACAGAACCCGTTTTCTTTTATGAAAACCTATCAAACTTATTCTATTAATATTTCAAAGGCAAGATATTTACCAGCTATGTTCAACATAAGGTTTCACTTGGGCTCTACAGTACTATGTTTGTTCAATTTACTCTTAGTTGTTGTAACATTCGTTTAGCCGCTAGAGTACCTGGCACCTGGCCTCACCTGCAGTGACCTGGATGGAAATCAATCAATCGATTGTCGACCGAGGTGGGCCGCTGCAAGCCCAATCTGGCGAAATGGGGGATTACTGACCCAACCGACATCCAGTTCGAATACGATGCTCCTGACCACACTCTGTGCCATATTATGTTGGTTGGCACCTCTGAATTTACAGATTCATGTGCCTATTCTTTAATTATCACTTGCTTAAAGTCGGTGAAAGAAAACATCGTAAGGAAACCAACAATTTTGAGAGATATTTCTCAACAGCATGTGATGCTAAGTCAGAGGCCCATGGGCAGCATAAAACTCTGACACCAGGTTAGTCACTAACCACACGAAAAGAAGAAGATCGACTTCTAAAAAAGAAGATACGCGAATAACACTAAATCACACAGAATATTGAATTTGGACGATTTATAAAATTAATGATCACTATAATATCTATTTAGAATGTCAGGAAAAATTAATAGGACAATTAATATTATGTAAATTTTTCATCTAGAGAAAAGACTAGACTGTATAAAAAATGATGCTTCACTTGAAGTTATTCAAGATCTCGACACGTAATAACGGCCTTCGAGGGTTATCTTACAATTAAAAATATTAATTGGAAACTCATTAAAGGCTTCCTAAGTGATTCAGTTTTCTTTTAAATACCTAAACGAACTCATACTTGCCAATAGGAGAGATGACAAAATTTTTACAATATACTAAAATCTTTGTATGTAGATTTTATACTTTCTTGCGACGAAGCGAGCGCCCACTCCCCAAATTTAATGCGTGTTATCAAAGTATGTTTTTTATTAATAACTAGCTGTGCCTGCGACTTCGTCCGCGTGGAATAGTGACTTTTCGGGCAGTATACCTTAACAAATGTTCGCCGTGATTCTTTAAATTTACATAACTTTTTTATTTATGAACCAATTGACATGAAATAAACACTAAATGTTAAGTGATGCTTACTACAACATATGTGAAAACCGCATCTAAATCGAATAAGCTGTTTCTGATATTAGCGTGCACAAGCACACAGACAAAAAGACAAACCGACAAACAGACAAAAAAAATTAAATACAATTTCGGGTTTGGCATGGATAAAATAACAACCCCTGCTACTTTTTTTTATATTTCCATTCCACAGACACCACTTTTCTACAATTTTATTATATGTATAGATAATCAAATCAGCATATTGCAGTCCACTGCTGGACATAAGCCTCTCCCAGGCTGCATCACAACACCCTGTCCTCCGCCTTCCGCATCCAGTGTATACCAGCTACCTTTTTTTTTTTTTTTAAGGCTGGGAAATCATCCAATGTCTGCTCCCGCTCTGGGTGGAGCGGAAGGGAGTGTCAGACTCTTACTGACTAAAACCCATCCATGTTCCTTCCGTAGCCCTTTATGTTCCGGGGTAGCGGTAACCCTTTCGGACAATCCCGCTTACCCGGCAGGCTTGGCCCTGAGGGGCCCCTTCATATGCTGACATCTCTTTGAGGCGCGCGTGGAACATATACGCGCCGTACGGCACGGGTCTGGTGCTGATCGGACGGTGAGTCACCCATTACTCACCGTCCGCAGGCCCGCGCCTACGGTGGCCGGGAGTCGTCACGTGGCTCCCGACGCCCGGGGCGTCTCCTGCGGCGGCTGGGACGGGAGGACCTTTCTCTCTCCCATCCCGCCACCTCCTTCGCGAGCATGACTTTTTCGCAGAAGGAGGTGACTGCCTCCCACTCCCTCTCGCCCCGGTCCATGGCTTGCACCAGGGCCGGGCGCGAGAGGTCGCCGCCGCCGATCGCCTCTACGAGGACACGGCGGTGCTCCGCCCAAGCGGGGCAGGTTTGCACCGTGTGCTCTACCGTGTCCTCTGGGCGATCCTCGCAGTGGTGACACCCGGGCGTTTCCTCCCGCCTGATGATGTGCAGGAACCTCCCGAAACATCCATGTCCGGTGAGGACCTGCGTCAGGCGGTAGGTGAGGGCGCCGTGACGCCTCTCTAGCCACTCCTCAAAGAGGGGCCTTACCGCCACTATCGTGGCGTGCCCTGCGCTGGGTTGCGACAGTCGCTGATTCCAGGCCGCCATGAGAATACCAGCTACCTTGAGGTCGTCGATCTAAGTAGCTGGGGGGCGTCCCATACTACGCTTGCCTATATGCGGTTTCTAAAAATTCTGATAAACCAAAAAATACGTGGCCTACGTAAGTATTTTTTTTTTTTGTTATCTAACAGACGAACTAAATACTTTTTTTTACTCAGACATCATTCCTATATAAGAAAAAAGAAAAAATGCCTACATCCATGCATCTGCATTGAGACCTTATAAAATCCTCCTTAGACGCTAACAGTGAAATGAATAAATCACGTTCCGACAGGTTAGAGCAAGTTGCCAACAATATAACATCTGGGTATATAAATATACATGAAAATGGTAAACAATGCAAGAGCCACTAGAACAATGAAACGAACAGAAATTAGTTCTGAAATGCTACTATGGAAATGGCGGAAGAATTTGGCTTTGTTGCATGAAGATTTTAAATTAGAAACGGGTTTATGCTAATTGGGAGACTAGTGTGGTTTATGTAGAAGATTATTATTTGATTTCTGGTATACAGGGTGAAATTGAATTCATGGATTATCCATGAATTCAATTTTAAGGGGTAATCATCATTATGAACAACTTTTACTATAGGAACACACCTAAAATCGCAAACAAAAACAATGTGTCCCTACATTTTGACGATTTACGCGAGCATAATGCATGGAACAGCAGATTTATCAGTAACTGGGTACTACAATACCCCTTATTCAGACTGGCTGTCAGACTTTCGGGCTTCTGACTACCCGTAATGACTGTCAAATATCCACGAATGACAGCCGGGACCGACGGTTTAAGATGCTTGCCGAGGCACGGAGGTGTTTCGATATGCATAAATGGTCACCCATCCAAGGACCAACCCCAGCAAGCGTAGCGTAACCTGATGGAACGCTCCGTGCGGCTGTTATTACTTAGCCACGAGTTCTTCTATTTACTATTATATTAACTGTAAATGCATTAAAATATCGTATAGGTACTCTCGTTTGTTACAAAAACATTTTATTTAACTAGTAAAAGCTGCATACCCGACTAACAAACCCGAGCACTTTGATTTCGTTAACTCAATGCGCAGCCAATTTGTGTTTAGTAGAATCCACTATACAGTGTGATTTGTTAAACGAGGGACATACTTGCTACTTAATCCTACTACTATTATAAAGGCGAAAGTTTGTAAGTATGGATGTATGGATGTTTGTTACTCTTTCACGTAAAAACTACTGTATAGATTTGGATGAAATTTGACACAGAGATGGTTTATATCCTGGATTAACACATAGGATATTTTTTATCCCGGTAGAACATTCCTGTGGGATAATTTCCGACCTCCACGCGAGCGAAGCCGCGGGCAGAAGCTAGTATAGTCATGAAAATGAACAACTTTGACAATGGAACTATACCTGAAATCATGAAAAAAAATCTGCTGTTATATATTATGTTCGCATAATTCGTCAAAATGTATGGAATAGCTGATATTTCTTTTTCATATTTCAGAGTTGGTCTTATGGTCAAACGTGTTCATGTTAATGAGTACTATACTCCCTTAAAGTGTCCCTCGTTTAATCTAACACACTGTATATTGCAGTTAGTTATACAGCCAACTAACCAGAAAATATTAGTGAATTCCAACTGTCCTGATATAAAGTGAGGACATTTTGAAACACAGTAATTAGTTCAACTCATCACGTTTACAATCTGACATTTTTATCACGGAGAAGAATTATGATTTAAAATAAAACGTGTACCCACGGTTTATATTCTCCATTTCGTTGCGATTGTGTCGCATTAAATGAAGATATGGTCACGAAAATGGCGTGGTAAACTAACAAAACCTCTTCTTCAACAAAAAAAACAGTGCGAAGTGAAAATTCTGTAATTTCGGAAGGTATCCTTGGTTTTTTATTTCTGAATAGTTTTTGCCAGCGGCTTCACCCGCGTGTATGTAGAAAATTATCCCACGGGAACCGTACATTTTTCCGAGATAAAAAGTAGCTATATGCTATTCCAGACTATGATCTATCTCTGTGCCAAGTTTCATCCAGATCCGTATCCGTAGTAGTTTTTGATTGTATTCGTTACAAACATACATACAAATCTTTCCTTTTTATAATATTAGTATAGATTTATGCCAGCGACTTCCTATCCTTCCTAAATAATGTCATCAAAACTGTGGAAGAAAAACAAAGTGAGGAAGCCAATATAACCTTATAATTCGGAGACATGATTGTGTCATCTACGAACCAGCACGGGCCCGCTTGGCTGATGGCGAGTTACTCCCTCTCGAGGAGAGGAGGCCTCTGTCCCAGCAGTGGGAACCTACCTGCTACCTCAACACATACAGTAGTTAGTTCCTGGTGGCTCAAAAATGCCAAAGGAGATTGTTCTACGCCCATACATTGTTCGCCCTGGAGCCAACAGCATAGAAAAAATCATTTTCTATTTGTGAATTGCCCTTAGTAGCCCATAAGAACAAAGTTTCCTGACGGACACTTTAGAGAACAGATTTATTTAAAAAAAGGAACAGATTTTGAGGTTATTTTTAATAAAAGAAAACCTAAGTTATTCCTTCTAAAATAGCTATTTCTGATTTTTACAAAGCATTAAACTTCAAATACAGTAAAATATTACTGTAAATACAGTTGTATTACAAACAGAAATAAAATCAAAAAAGCCAAAACAAATCGCCAAATACAACACAACCACAGCCAGCGCGTGAGGCTCGGTGAGACGAACCGACTGACGTAGTGACGTAGAGAATAGAGATGCTCTCTAGAAGATCAATCATTGTATATCGATTATCAATGACCACCTATTTAATCTGTGGTTTTAATTTAGTAGACCAAAATGACAGATCAATATGTCAAATGTAAATTAATTTGTTCCGTTTCAAACATAAACACGTTGTTGCTATGATTCTACTTCAATTAAATGAATGCTAAAATAAAATATTTTGTTCCCAACGAACAATGTGAAACGTTTAGTTAGTACTGTAGTTTGCGACATTTAAAAAAAGAGTTTAAGTACTTAAAAAGTAAAAATATGGCTATTGAAGTCGTGGAATCGTTATGAGAACAATTCACTAGAGTTGCGTCGTAAATGACATTTCAATCGTTCAATGAGAGATTTTCTGACAAGTGAAAAAATATAGTTCAATAGATGGCGTTAAATAAGATCCGTTAATAAGGAAGCTTATTTGATGTCAAAAACCAGAGACAGTGACGTATTTTTTACCAACGCCTCTTTTGGACTAATATTTTCTCACTTGTCAGAAAATCCCTCATTCGACTAGTAAGTACATTGTGAGTTTGTTTTGTTCATTATATTTCCATCATAATCGTGATAGGCCATATTCATCATAAGTTCCATTAAAATGTTCACGGATCTAATTCCATGAACGAAATATGCACGAAAAACTTTTATGTTGCACATTTTCTATGTTTTGGAAGTGATAAATATCGAACATCCATTATTTATCACTAGATATTGTAGACATCGTCGTCGATATCGATAATACGAGCGAGAGCGACACTGTCAAATCTTTTGTGACATTCACATTGACAATTCCATGAAAGATGGCGAGTTTAGTTGGTAATAAAATCAATGAGGTCACTTTTAAAAACCTATTAAGAATTAAACAGTGTCCGCTTGAATTTATTATTTTTAAAGAGCATATTAAAATATAATTAAAATTAACGTACACGTCAAATGTTTGTTGGTTATAGGGCGGTCTAGAACAATCTCCTTTTCGGTTTAATATGCATTAGGAGGCATATTAAATCGACAATTTGGCTTTAAAAATAACATCGGTAATTGATTCATACCGCTGCCTTTCCAGAAATTTAACTGCCATTTAAATATCCAGAAATCCTTTTAAAACTGAACATCCGGTAAAAGCAACATCAGTTTCCAGATTGATATTTCCAATTTTAAACTGGTATTCATCACTGAACTCTAGCGATTAACTGTATGACGCCGCGGATGGAACATCTGACGATCCCGGCCCAAAATAAATCTCTCACCATTTAAAACATTTATTTTGATAAATTAAAACAAGTGTTGGAATCGCTTTACAAACTCGAGGCAAGTTTTATCGAAGCCTTCATTGAAAATGTAAGAGCTAATTTTCTTTGCTAGCGTTACTCAAACTTTGTGCCGAAGTAGCTCGTTTTTGAGCAGTAATAATTAAGGACTTTGACATTCGTTAGAGAAGTTGTATTAAATATCATACCTACTTGTAAACTTTCAACTTGTTCCAGTTTTGAGGCAGACTTTTCTCTTGTATTTTGATTTAATATTTCATCAGTCTACATCGAAATGTCGATAAATAAATACAAAAAAACAATAATAAGTTTTCTCATTAAACGTAACTTTTACACAATTTTTACGTGAATTGAAATGTAGCCTGGGTAATTAAATGTTTGTCAAATTGACGAACAATTCAAAATAATAATAATTGTCCGTGTAGGTATTCAAATCAAAACTGTATTGACTTAGTTTGTAACTTCGATAAGCAATAATTTTCTCGACTGTAATTAAATTTAAAATACAAACATTTCACATCACCAAAAAGTTGTTTTGTTGATCTGAGTTAATCTAATTATTCCATTTATTTATCTTACATTAGCTTCTGCCCGCGTCTGTGCCCGCGTAGTTATCGGAAATGATTCCATGCGAACGTAACACGGGGGTAAAAATCCAATCTGCTATTTCAGACTATAATCTCTGTGCCCATCCAGATCCGTCCAGCCATTTTGGTGTAATTGAGTAACAAACATTCAAACACACAAACATACTCACAAACTTTCACCTTTATAATATTAGTCTATACTAATATTATAAAGAGGTAAAATTTGTAAGTTTGTATGTAGGGGTAGTCTCCGGAAATAAAGATCCAATTTAAAAAAAAATATTCACTGATAGAAAGCTACATTATTCCTGAGTGCTATAGGCTATAAATTATATTTATATCATACATAATTATTAGCCGAGCTATCGCAATTTTCGTCTAGCAAGTCGGGAAGAAATACCTCCGAAAACCGAATTATTTGCATGCGCTGCCCAAACAGTTGTTTAAAATTGAAAGCAATGTATGGCAACCCGGTTCGCCTTAATTATTTCTACAAAAAAGTCCACGACACCATATTCCTATATTTTGTATTTTAACTTTTATATTTCGTTTTATGTTTTAAAAAAGTATTTTTTCGACTTACTTCTAATGTTAAAACAAGAAATTTTCCGCGGACGAAGTCGCGGGCAGAAGCTAGTGTATTATAATTATACAAGTAAGAATAGCAGAAGATTTTAATTGACCAAAACTACATGAAAAAACCGCTACTTTGAGCACCTCAGACTCAAAGGCCACTGAAAGTTTTATAGCCATACTTTACAATAGCGGATCTTATCTGAACTGGCTTTAAAAGGGATTGTAACCTTTTATTGCTTAAATTGGATCCAAAATATCTGGATGTGATTTATTTTTACTTATCCGACCTGAGAATGGAATGTAGGTTATAATGGGTAATTATTATCTTATGATAATGATTATTAAAATGGATTAGTATTAATCCTAATCACTACATAGTATAAAACAAAGTCGCTTCCTCTGTTCCTATATCCCTATGTATGCTGAAATCTTTAAAACTACGCAACGGATTTTGATGCAGTTTTGTTTAATAGATAGAGTGATTCAAGAGGAAGGTTTATGTGTATAATTTGTCAACATTTTATGCGGGCGAAGCCGCGGGCGGGAGCTAGTTAATAATATAAATGCGAAAGTAGGTTTGTCAGTTTAGTTAAGCCGTTGGTCCCAGCTGTCAATTGTGCATCATTGACAGTCGTCACGGGTCGTCACAAGCCCGAAAATCTGACAGCCAGTCTTAACAAGGGGTATCGTTATGCCCAGTTACTGGGTTGTGGAGGTCAGATAGGCGCTCCATATAAAATTCAGCATCCGGTTAGACTGGAAGCCGACCCCAACATAGTTTGGAAAAGGCTAGGCAGATGATGATGATGAGGTTTGTCAGTTTGTTTGTTAACTTTTCCAAAACCGCTGAACAGATCATCCTGATAATTTGCATATACGTTGTCAGCTACTGAAACTAAGCGGGATTGTCCGAAAGGGTTACCGCTACCCAGGAACATAAAGGGCTACGGAAGGAACATGGATGGGTTTTAGTCAGTAAGAGTCTGACACTCCCTTCCGCTCCACCCAGAGCGGGAGCAGTCATTGGATGATTTCCCAGCCTTAAAAAAAAAAAAAAAGTTACTGAAACTGACATAGGGAACAAGTACTTGCTAGGTCCGCGAATCGTATTTTAATCATCATACTTTTGACACTGACTTGCAAAATTCTAAACACGTAAGAAAATTTAAATTTCGGGCTCTTAGGCGCTTTCCCCTTCCCCTTATACCACCTTTCCCAAAGTGGGCGATAACGCCCTCTTGTGGTCGCTGCAGGCCTAAATAGGGGCAGTAAGAGACCCAGAAAAAAAGGGGGGCGTTGTGTAAAGGCTTAGGGGGCGATTTGTAATTTCATCTAGATAACGGTAAAACGGGGTGAATGTGGATGCAGGGGTGAATCGGACGGGCGTCGGGAGCCACGTGACGACTCCCGGCCACCGTAGGCGCGGGCCTGCGGACGTTGAGTAATGGGTGACTCACCGTCCGATCAGCATCAGGCCCGTGCCGGACGGCGCGTATATGTTCCACGCGCGCCTCAAAGAGATGTCAGCATATGAAGGGGCCCCTCAGGGCCAAGCCTGCCGGGTAAGCGGGACTGTCCGAAAGGGTTACCGCTACCCCGGAACATAAAGGGCTACGGAAGGAACATGGATGGGTTTTAGTCAGTAAGAGTCTGACACTCCCTTCCGCTCCACCCAGAGCGGGAGCAGTCATTGGGTGATTTCCCAGCCTTAAAAAAAAAAAGGGGTAAATCGGAACGAAACTAATAAATGGATTTAAACGTTGAAATAATATAGTTTGTTGCCAACCAGAACAATTGATAATTAATTATTATACAGTCAACTCATTACGGGTCCTTTTTAGCTACAATAGTTATTTGTTATGCAAGGCTGGAAAGTTGATTTTTGGCGCGAGTACTTCTATTGAAACCTGAGTAAGCGAAGGATTCTAGGGTTGAACCATGAGCGAAGCGAGTGGTTCAAATATAGAATCCTGAGCGTAACGAAGGTTTCAAAGGTACGAGACGCAGAAAAGCTTTGCTGCCGAGCGCAACACACAATTTTTCACCTCACTACAGCGAGGAAACTGCTAGGTGCAAGAAAACAGGTGTTGTTGAGTTTTATTTTGTTCGAGCGTCTCAGATACATTGACTCATGTGAAGAAAAGAACAGATACTTGGCAATGTATCTTATGAGTTACATAGAATATCTCCAAAATTAAATACCCTGTATTTTGTTCTATATCCTACTTGTCCTTTAAGGAGAATGAAAGAAAAAAACTAATTTAATACAAATAACTAACTAATTTAATTTAATACATATTTATTTTTGCCAAGCAAAGGATTAAATAACATATTATATTAGTATTTATTTTATTTAAAAAATTAAACTTAAATTACTACACAACTATTTTTATGGCATATTCAAATGTGACGTCACAGATTTTTTTAATCAAATGGAATACTTATTAACATTAATTCCAATTTTACAATTATATCCTCGCAAAATATTTAATTTCTGTACCGTGATGGAAGTTTTTAAGGTGAGCGCCTATTATTTAATATTTTATTTTAGACCGTGTCATGCATTTTCAGAGTATAGAAAATTATTAAATAGAAAGGTTCGAATTTTAAAAACTCTTTCCACGCTAGAGAGCAAAAATCGATTTTCGGCTCAGATTTCAAATGACAAACAGACTCTTTCCGAGCCTGTGAGGTGAAAACTATATTATTTAATTTTTAAATCGTTTTTAAAGTTTCGGCCCGATTCACCCCTGCATTTCTGCTTATCTCGTTTTACTAGTGGTTTTTAAGTAGTTGAAAAATGGAGGCGCTAAAAAATTATTTATTCTCAAAGTGGGCAGTAGACAAAATAAGTTTGGGAATTACAATACTTTTAATATTACTTTATACCGTTTCTTCTCGCTAAACTCCAAGTGGGCATTTTAATAATGTTTGACTGTGTGCATGCTGTGTCTTCTTATTGTTTTGTTTTTATATGAATCTTGACATTTTAATTTGCTATGTCTATCTCAATGCTTTTATTTACTTAATCTTGATATTTTAATTGTATTGCCTTTGGTTCTGATTTTTTTGTTAATTTTGATATTTGAATTTATATTATCTATTAATGATTCGTAATTTAAGTAAGTAATTCTTAATATTATTAGTTGACTTTACTATTTTTAATTTTCGAATATCCAATTAATTATTTTATAATAGATATTAATCTGTTATATGTTATTATTTTTTTTTTTTCTTGACTGTTTACGCTTTGTTTGTTTGTTTTTTTTTGTATCTTTGTATAGGAATATTTCACACACAATTTTATTGTTATTGAATAAATGAAATGAAAAAATGAAAAATAACAATTGATATTATTTCGACATCATTTCCGAAAATCACGCATGAACGTGCCTTTTTTGTCAATTTCTTTCACTACACTCCATCAATTCTTTGGTAACATGATGGCTTAGAATCAAACATAAATGGCAATTACTTCACGTAAATGGCCGAAGGGTTCCGGAAGGACACGACGGAAACTCCGTGATCGAGCACTTTTCCTGACAAGTATCCTTGCGCTACGGATTTCTCGATTATGACAAGTATTGACTCCATTTTAGGTTATATCGATACTACTAATGGATGAAAGGGGGTATCTAGTATGCTATGAAAATTCTTATGCAACCAGCTATGTAATAGCTGCCTGAGAATGGGATGTCACTTGTGCACTCCATGATCTTTTGACTACATTAATGCGTGAAGTTCGCGTAACTGATGTTTAGGTGAATTGGAATAGGTCCTAACTAGCCGAATGCGTTTGTGCTACAACATGTTTGTGTTAAACTTCGTGTTAGGGCAGCCAGGGCTGTGGATGATAAGCAATTTCTCCAAGTAAAATACTAAAACTTATTTAGCTTTTTTGACATGACAGCAGTGATAGCCTAGTGGCGTGACCATCGGAATGCCAAGTCATAGGTCTCGAGATCGAACCCAAGGCACGCACCTCTGATTTTACCGATTCATGGGCGTATTGTATAGTTATCACTTGCTTAAAAATTGGTGAAGGAAAATATCGTGAGGAAACCAGCATGTCTGAGAGATATTTTTTCAACAGCATGTGAAGCTAAGTCAGAGGCCCATGGCCAGCATAAAAACTCTTACCTTACCAGGTTAGTCACAAACCACACGAAAAGAAGAAAGAAGCTTTTTTTAAAGGATAATAATCGCGATGATCACTTTGCATGCGCGATGCAGAATTTGTGTGACGTCAAGTCTTTGATGCGTAGTACGCATGTGGCGTTATAGGTGCCGCCATAATCTGAAGACTCACTAACCACAAAAAAATATTTATATGTTTATTTTTTATTTTTTATTTGCCTACACAGTCTCACACGTAATCAAAGGCCTCCTCCAAAACCTTCCAGACTTCTCTTAGAACCACCTTGAGGCGTCACCTTTAATATAACTAATCAGCAAGCAATAATTGTTAATACTACAATCTTCACTTACCTAAGAGCTAAAGCATTTGGCGCAGCGAGGGTTAGCTTCACGGGCCTGAGCCTCGCTCTCCTGGTCTCAGCAGCTATGCTAGGAGGGGTCTGTGTGGCCACATCCCGCCCTCGTCTCGGGCCTGAGGAGCCGGTACCTCCGCAGCCATTCATGTAGGATAGCTGAGGGTGGGAGACACTCATGCCCACTTTGTTTCGTTGCGCTCTGTGTGGGAAAAAGAAACAGTTTTATTATAATATTATAATCAGTCTATAATGTTCCCACTGCGGGGACACAGGACTCCTTCTCTTCGAGAGGGAGTAGGCTTTAAACCACCACGCCTGCCCAGAGCGGGTTGGTAGATGTCACATGACTTCGCATTTTTGGTTCTATGACATGCCGGTTTCCTAACGATGTTGTCCTTCACCGTTTTGAGAGTGGTGGTGGAATTATTTACACTAAGTAAAAACCTGCCTCGATTCGATTCCACGACCTACAACCGTAAGTCGGGCCAGTTACCACTGCTCTCACGAAAAAGTTTACATATCCATATTTAGAACTTTCACACCATTTGGTCGACCAAATGGTGTCAAAGTTGTCAATATTTCAAGAGTACCTATAGTTCTTATTATAGGTACTCTTGAAATATAGTACTGGACATGAAGCACTACCTCTTAATAACACTACATTTCAATATAACTTCAGTGTGAGAATAAGACGGAGTTATACAGGACGTATAGTTACATCTCTTTCCGACAGCTGTGAGGTAATATTAAAATAGTCCTGCTTTGAGAAGTGGTGGTTGGCTCCCAGTTTCGTCTCTGTAAAAGCAGTCACCCAGATATTTTAAATAGTAAGCAGGATGAAAGCTAGTCTAACTTTCTCTTCGTATAGTTTGCAAGTGCTGAAATTGTTTATTCTGTAAATAGTGTATCGGAAACACTTTTTAATTTTTTTATGTCAGATAGAGCCGGCGTTTCCTATCTGACTACTCTGACAAGAAAGGCTGAAACAAACTCCGAAGAGTTGTAACATAATTAGGTACTTGCTAAAAACTTGAATGTGAGAACAAACTTTATCAAGACAGTTAACCCCTCAAATGTCGTATGAACCCCATACGTTCATAAGAAAAATTATCTGGCAACTACAATAAATATAACCGTATGAAACATTGAGCTTTTAAGGGCAAACGAATTCTAATAGGCGAACATCTAATAAGTTAATTACGCAGTCCAGAGTAAAATCTGCACAAGAATCAATAATAAAACCTAAAAATGAGTGACATATAATTCATCTGCCTAGCCTTTTCTCAACTATCTTGGGGTCAGCTTCCAGTCTAACCGGATGCAGCTGAATACCAGTATTTTACTTGGAGCGACTGGCTATCTGACATCCACAACCTACTAACTGGGCAATACGATACCCCTTGGGAGACTAGCTGTCAGATTTTCGGGCTTCTGACGACCTGTAACGACTGTCAAAGATGCACAAATGACAGTGACTTATAATTATGAATGCCATATTCAGGGCTGACTAAAACATTTCACCAAAACCAACGCCCGTCGTTTTCGTCCACCGCCGCAACATATATCAAACACCTAATACAGCCAACACGGCCTCGCACGACTTAATTTAGCAAAACATTGCCCGACGAGTCTGCGATTAAGCATTCGGTCGGGTTCCTAACCATTTGGGCGCGGAAACACCGGAAAATTTTGCACATAGAACCCAGATGGTGGAACGTGAAAATTAGTCTAAAAAGATATTATTTTAAGGCTGTTTGTGTGTGTTTTCTAGCTTTAAGTCTATCTTTATAAAATTAAATGAGTTTTGTTCAACATGAAAGCTGTTTTCATGAAATTAGGTACTTATATTTAGCTTTAAACTAAACTAAAACTAAATTTAGTAAACTAAAGTTAGTTTTATTTTCGTTTTTTAATACTTACATAAATACTACATACTTATTTAAATTCTACTTTTTGTAGAATGATTTTGATCAAGATTTCCGATATACTGACTGGATTCAATTAATTGAGTTTCATACATGGTTCAATTGAGTATAGTTTTAGAATTATGATTTCTATGTTTTGCTAAAGTCATGGGCCTTTTTTTTAAGCCTGGGAAATCATCCTGTGACCCTTCCCGCTTTGGGTGGAGCAGAAGGGAGTGTCAGACTCTTACTGACACTTACTGACAATGAATTCCTTCAGCCCTTTATGTTCCGGGGTAGCGGAAACCCTTTCGGACAATCCCGCTGAACCTACTAAGCTCCTTACATACTCATTTTGTTTCATTTACGTAAATAAGGGTAAATAATGCGTATTATTTACTTTCATATTAATGCTACCAATTAAATTAAAATCAGCACCCAATCAACTTACCTAATTAATTCGTAAAATGCCGCGGTTCACTACTCTGGTCACAGAGCAAAGAGTTATTGAGGCCTTCCAATTTAGCCGTTTGTTTCATACATTTTTGTTTTAGTTTTTCTATTGTCTATTTGACACGGTCAAAAATAAAATAGGAAATCACATAGAAAAAACAACCGCTGGTCGTAAAAACTTTCATCACGGTGCAGAAATTGATATTATGCGAGGATAGAATTGTAAAATTGTACCTATTTAATGTTAATAAGTATTCCATTTGATTCCAAAGATCTGTGACGTCACATTTTAATAAATATTTCATACAAATCACGTACAAATTCCGCGTTTTGACAGTTCATAAAAAATAACATGCAGTACCCTGTCAAATACCCAATTGTCAAGAAGCACAGCCAGTCCTTGGTAATTCGTTTTTACATACAGCTGACAAACGGCTGATGCATCAAAGTGTGTTCTGCATGGCACCAATAATATTTAACCAGAATTGAGAAGATGTTAACTGTTTTTAAAAACAACTAAAGAACTTTCTTCAACAAAAAAGCTATTCTAATATTTTGGAGTTTTATCAGATAACTAGCACTTTGCCCGCGGCTTCGCTCCCGTGGTCTTTCCCGTGGGACCCGTAATTTTTCCCGGAATAAAAAGTAGCCTATGTTACTCCTAGAAAACTAAGCTTTCCAACGGTGAAAGAATTTTTAAAATCGGTCCAGTAGTTTTTGAGCCTATTCATTACAACCAAACAAACAAAGTTTTCCTCTTTATAATATTAGTATAGATAATATGTAGGTATATATTTTTTTATTAAAATTTTTCCTTCAAACTTTAAATTAGATTTTTATTTTCGTATTTTTTATTTAAATATTAAAGGATTTGTTTCCTTTTTTATAATTGTTTTTGTTATTTTTGTCTTCGTACATTATTGTGTTGTAAATACTGGAACATTTAATTAAGTTTTTCACAACAGATACCTGGCAAATTTTTTATTTTATTTTATGATAAAAAACAGGAGTACTATACTAGTACTATTTGTTTAGTAAGATAGTTCTTACTAAACAAAGCAAAACAAAAACACACACTTTTGTTTTTAAACAAAATAATGATTACTACTTGCAACATTATCCAGAAATATTATATGACAGGATACTTTGTATGTTTGTCAACTTATTACCCTCGTATTTATAAATAATATTCTATTCTATTTTATTTGATTCAATCCACTGTGTAACGAATCTTGGTATTTATTTTGGGATTTCGGTCAAAGGCAGGGAAAGGGTTGCTTGTTATTCATATTTTCGGCTATTTCTGGGTTGACAGACATATGAGTGTAAATATGCTTATTTAGCTGTTTCCGATACTTTATTCAATTTATTTTATTCAAATGTAAAGGTTTTTTGATATTTCTTTATTATTTGCTGTGTTAACACTCCGCTAGAAGCATTTACTCCGAACTTAAGTGAATTTTACATGACCAAATTCAAAGTCAAATTTTAATATAATTTTATTCGTAGAGCGTAAAAAGTATTTGTACTTTTTACGTTCTACAAATATAAATAGTAATAAAATGAACGCTATATCTTGCCGTCAACGGCACACGTTTTTCGGCCATCTGGAGTTGTCAGTTGAAGGATTATTCTAACTACAATACCCGCTTTCAGAGTCACTGACCAGATCACTTTAACGATCTTCTGCTAATTTTATCTTACGCTTTGTTTGTCTCAATTTATTTGGGGTCGCACAGCGGGATTTTAAGAACTTCACTAATCATTTGACATCTCCGATTTATAACACTACATTTCCCATCAAATTCGAATACAAAAAAATATTATTATATATTATTTTATTAAATCAGTTGACCCCAAATCCATAACAAAACATTTTTAGTTAGTAGGTACAGGCGCCAACACATCAAGCTATCCAAAACTGACAAATTTTCCCAATTCAAAATAAACCTTATGTTTTTGTAATAAAGTTAAACAACTAACAAAGAAAGACGAATTGGGGAAGCTAGATATGTGGCCCCTGTACACACTACTATGGAATGAAGTTCGTGGTTGGAGTAAACTGGCAGATAAAGTGGCGTAATGAAAAAAGCGTTGTACCCTGTTGACGGCCATGTTTTTTAGTAATAAAACAAAAAACTTCTGACACTTGAAATTTGAGACCATATTAGATGGGTCTGTAATAATACACTAGTTGGTGACCGCGGCTTCACCTGCGTGGTCTCTACTTATTTTTATAAAATAGTTAGTCCTTTTAACATCAGCTATCGTTCAGTGATGTCCCGTTGAATTTGTCCAGCCGTTTGGGAGATAGGCCGGAATAAACACACACAAACAACATTTTTTTAAATTGATTTTTCGTTATAAGTGCCGTATTATACTTCTTCTTCTTCTTCTTGAGGCTTTGGTTTCCGCACTCAGTCCTTGGCGCACCATTGTGCGTGGGCCATGGCGGCCTGTGGCGGTTATTCCAGCCAGCCCACCTCCTTCCAGAAGTTGATGACGTCTCCTGGTCTGTGTAATATTTCTGTAAAAGATTTAGGTGTTCCAATGGTTTGTGTCCTAATCTGTGTGACTCCTGTGCACTCAAAGAGTACGTGCGCAACGGTTTCTTCAGCCTCCATGCAGGCCCTGCACAGAGGACTGTCCGTTATGTCTATTGTGTGGAAGTGTTTGTTTAGTGAGCAGTGTCCCGTGATGGTCCCCGTCATCAGGCGCAGGCCGGTTCTGTTCAGGCGGAGTAGCCGTCTGGTTAACCTTTTATCCAGGGATGGCATGGCCTCCCTGGATTGCCTGCAGCCCGGTGACGAGGTCCACCATCTCTCCGCTTGTGTGTGTGTGATTTCTTGTAGCCATCTGCGTAGCTGGTTGAAGGGAATGGGTATGACGGGTTCCGGTCCGCTGGCTGGCGTACTGGAGGCTCTCCTCGCTAGCTCGTCAGCTGCGTCGTTACCTAGTGATCCGCTATGTCCCTTTATCCATTGTAGTGTCACTTTGTTGCGGTAGAGTACTGATATACGTTCTAGTGCGTTGTGACATTCTAGTGTTAGTTTTGAGGTGTGGTGTTGCTTCTTTAGGGATTGCAGGACCGAGGCGCTGGCCGTATTATACTTTTCAATGCATTTTATAAAAGTCATTAAAATTAGACACTTGAATTTTAACTATTTTATTTTAATTTTATTGATAAACGAGAATGACTTGGTCCTCTGGGTGAGGATCTACCTACACCAGTGGGTTGGCATTCCAGCTTACAAACTATCATCCTTAACTATTTTGAGTAGTAACACTCCGCTAGAAGCATTTACTCCAAACTTTAGTACATTTTACATGACCAAATTGTAATTCAAAATTAGTTTTTTTTTTAATATCAAGTATTTTTTTTCCGATTAACCTTTAATAAGTGTCACTCCTGATGATAATTACCTGGTAGCACTAGTGATCCTCCAAGTAAGCTGCCTGCTCACGGATCTGTTTGGGGACAGGTCGGGCGAACTCCTCACACCAACCCGCCGCATACCTTGACCTGCTGGACCGTTGTCGTAGCCTCCGCATTGCCTGCCAAAAAAATATTAAGTTTAAACAGTGGCAAAAGCTTCTAAATGACTACAGAAGGACATATTTTTTCAGAGCATTCTCAAGCCATGGCCAAATAACCGGCCAAATGCAAGTCGGACTACCCCATGAAGAGTTCCCTATCATAATCTATAAAAATGGCAAATAAAACCACGTTTGTTGTAAGGGAGCCGCCTTAAATATTTATTTGGTTCTGTTTTAAGTATTTGTTGTGATAGCAGAAATACATCATCTGTCAAAATTTCAACTGTCTAACTGTTACCGTTCATGAGATGCCTGGTGACAGAAGGACAGACAGACGGACAGCGGGGTCTTAGTAATAGGCTCCCGTTTTACCTTTTGGGTACGGAACCAAAAAAACTGGCACCTCCTTATTTGGTTCAGTGTTGTTTTGCCGGTTGATGGGCCTGCTTTTGTCCTGGATCACGCCTGATGGAAAGCGATGGATGAGATCTATGATGGAGCGTGCCCAGAAGATACCTGTTCTCTCTTGCTTTGAAGGCAGACGAGTTATGTGGAAGGGAACACAGACGCTGGCAGAGAGTGCAACACTTTGGCTGTGCGCATATTAAATATTGAGGATATCAGCGCTGGTTGGGATATCAACCAAGTGCGGCGACTTTCTTGTGAATCGGTCTATGATATACAAAAAAAAAGTCCTACTAGTACGTGTCAGCGGGATTGTCTGAAATGGTTACCGCTACCTCGGAACATAAAGCGCTGAGAAGGCACATGGGTGGGTTTTAGTCAGTAAGAGTCTGACACTCTGTTCTGCTGCACCCAGAGTAGGAGGAGTCATTTGATGATTTCCCATTCCCCCAAAAGAAAAAGTCCTACTAAGTACGTCGTTCCAGAGATTGCAAAAAACCAACTCTTCAGCTTTATTATTAGTATATATAGATCTATGTACAACTTCAAGATCATAAAGTTTATAACATCTTAAATACGAGTAAACCGACCTTACACGGGAAGTAATAAGTTTAGCGTATGAAAATTTACTTCTTCCGAAGTAACTCCATTACATCCTTCATCGTGTTAACACAATATTATATAATAAACTAGTGCAACACTTAATCAAATAAGTCTGTTTAACAACCGACACGTAACACACGCCTTTAACTCCTAAATTAGAGCAGAAACTGAATCTTCGCCAGGAACGTAAAGCCGTGTACAGACAAGCTCAACAAATCTCCACAAACGCTGTTGAAATTCACCGCATCGACGGGATTCTGACAGTCTGCAGCCATATCAAACCATTCGAGGCACATATCTCTCGATTTCTGTACGTATTTCAAAGTCCTGAGGCCAGTACATCAAACTATCCCTGTCTAATTTTTCCAATTGATAATGAACCTTATTCTTTTGTGTTAAAGTTGAAAACTATCAAAGAAATGTGACAGATTGGGGTAACTTGATGTGCTGGCCTTTGTACATAGTGGCGAATATTGCGAGGCATGCGCCGCACACGACGGAAGAGCTTGTGGCTAAGTAATAACAGCCGCACGGATCGATCCATCAGGTTAAGCTACGCTTGCCGGGGTTGGTCCGTAGGTGGGTGACCATCTTCACATATTGAGACTCCTCCGTGCCTCGGAAAGCACGTTAAGCCGTTGGTCCCGGCTGTCATACGTGGATCTTTGACAGTCGTTACGGGTAGTCAGAAGCCTGAAAGTCTGACAGCCAGTCTTACCAAGGGGTATCGTATTACCCTGTTACTATTGGGTTGTGGAGGTCAGATAGGCAGACGCTCGACGTAAAATACTGGTATTCAGCTGCATCCGGTTAGACTGGAAGCCGACCCCAACATAATTGGGAAAAGGCTAGGCAGAATGATGAATGATGAGCCGCACACGACGCTCATCGCATGCTTCGTAATGTGTGGACGTTCAAATTCGTGGTGAGACATTAATCTATTGCTATACGTGAGGCGAGCGCGGCGAATGCTTTGCAATGTCTGTATCCGCCATAACAGATGACTATATATCCCCAAAAGCTATGCGAAACGCGTCATAAATTCTAACAATAATGCTGAAGATACGAATAGTA
Source organism: Hyppa rectilinea (assembly GCA_951799385.1). Lineage (NCBI taxonomy): Eukaryota > Metazoa > Arthropoda > Insecta > Lepidoptera > Noctuidae > Hyppa > Hyppa rectilinea. The sequence goes on along the minus strand of OX637302.1, from coordinate 5,716,882 downwards.
CAACCAAACGTCTTCAAATCAACGATGCGATTATTGATGGCCTCACATAAATCGAACCATAGCCAACTGCCAGTGTTGGTCATAAGCCCAGACAAACAATTACATTAAAGCTTTTATTGGCGATTATAACGTGGTCGCTATTTCATGTATCGATATTTATGGCCAACATTTGGTACGTTTTATGGCACCAATTTGTTATTGATCTTGTTTACAATTATGTCCTTGAGGATAGATAGTTTGCAGTATACCTCAGTATATTATGATTGGGATTTGTTGGTGTGTTAATATTAATATTTGGATTTTGGGACAATAGGTTTATGGATGGATTGGAGATATCATGAGAATCTGGATGCAAATGAAAGGAAGCAAAGTGTACAATTTGATATTGAAGAGGTGATAAAAACTAAATATTTTGGGATTTATACAAAATTCATTTGATTCAAAGATTGATACGAACTTAAAAAGTAGGCTAATTCTTGACCAGACATGGTTTTGTACCAAAAATATTATAGTTTTAAATGTGAGACTACAAATATGGGTTAATAGTATGTGAATATTAGGAATGATTTTCATATTTTTCATAGTTATATAGTGTAAAAATTGCCCATTGTTCATGTAAACGACGGTCTAGTAGTCGCAAGCGCTACTACTGAGTCCTAGGTTCAATTCCCAGGCAGTGTTTTTGGCTTTTCACATTTGGTATTTCTCAGTAGCAGCCCGGAGTCTGCATTCGTGCCCGGTTGATGTCAATAGATTTGCCTCCTATTACATGGAACTTAAACATAACTGCCAAAACATGGACGAATCTACAGCTCTGCCTAACCGTTCAGAGAAACAGGGTGAGGCTACTTATGTTGCTATGCAATATAGGCTCTTGGCTTTTTACGATAGGTATATCAGCTCCAACTTTCACGATAACACATAAACAATATATCGATATCCTCCCCTACCTCTCGGATAGCGATCTTGCTCATTGGCTTGGAAGATTATTATGCCTAAGTTCAATCCCATCCATTTTTTAACCCCGATGAAGATTCCTTTGAACACCTAATCCCATAGGGATGAGATCGAAAATTCGAATCTGCTTTTCGAATACCGTAATGTTCATTCGATGTAAATCTTGGAGTAAATCCAAATGTAGTGAATGGATGGAAGTCTGCATGCTTTGATCCACAGGGAGCAGACTTCGTTGCAGTACGGTTCTAAATGTAAGATCTTGAAATCATGAAAATTTAAAACCTCTGACAGTTACTTCGTTACGTATTTTCTTTCTTTTTATTTCTTTGCTTAACTTTTGTTACGGGGGGAAAAGGTCTTCCCATATTTTTACAGTTTGGCGTACTCCGGCCAATCTGGCAAGATCGAGATCAGATTGTCCTTTCCTAGGCCTGCCTCGGCAACGTTCATCTTCAGGCACCCACTGTCAGGATGGTTGAGGGATAGATCCTCATGACACGGTTGCCGCGGGAAACGCTCTGGACATCGGGAGCCACGTGACGAAACCCGGCCACCGTAGGGCCTGCGGACGGTGAATAATGGGTAGCTCTTCGTCCGATCAGGACCAGGCCTGTGCCTGACGGCGCGTTCGTGTTCCACACGCGCCTCAAAGAGATGTCAGCTGCTAGGGCCGAAGCCTGCAGAGTCACGGTATTGTCCAGGGTTACCGCTACCCCGGAACATAAAGAGCTAAAGAAGGAACATGGATGAGTTTTACTCAGTAAGAATCTGACACACCTTCCTTTCCACTCAGAGTGGGAGAGGTCATTTGATGCCTATCTTGAAGCAAATATCTAGATTCTGAATTCTGGTTTTTACGGTGTACATATTAAAGAGTATTATTCTATTCTATTCGATGGGTCAGTTAGAATGTGGTGTAAATATTGTACTCGTGACTACGCTTAATGTGTCATTATCTTGAGAATTAAAAAAAAAGTCACGGTTGAATAACAACATTGCAAAGAGATATTTTTCGCCTCTTTTGTCTCACAATGTTTAACTTTCACAGTCGTCATTGAAATGTATTTTGTTAACATTACGTACGGAATAATTAGTGTGTTTATGCTCATATTATACACAATTTCACGTTCACTTAATACTGCTAACGACGGGATAAGTATGGTTTATTTCCGCAGCATTACAGTTTATTCGTGTATACTCTTCGAGAACATACAGGATTTTAAATATGAGCAGAAAAGAGAAACAAAGTTGATTGTGTTTTGTTTAAAAATATGATCCTTAATTACTTAAAATATTGAGTTATAGAATAAAATTGTTGTCTGAAATCGCCAATCTGCACAAAGCATTGAGCAAGCATGGGGATCAATGATAGTGATACTATTTTTATAAATAGGTTTTTACGAACCCTCACGTCAAAAATATTTTTAAAACAAGACGAGGTCAGTGTTTCCTATCTGGCTATTCTAAGAAGAAAAGCCGTAACAAACTTAGAGGTGACAGTCTCCATTAAAGTTCAGACCTAATCTTGATCAGATCACGTGAACACCATGGTAGGTTCATGTTAGAAATGGTCTTTTGAGCAAAGAACCATCCAGATTAAGTGCACGCATTTGTCATGAATTTTGCAGCTCTACTGAGAACTCAAGGCTAGTGCGATCTATATTGTATTAGAAGAGGCTTTTGTCCTAAAGTGTGACAATCTTCTCTTTTTTTGTGTGGTTAGTGTCTAACCTGGTGTCAGAGTTCTTATGCTGTCCATGGGCCTCTAACTTAGCTTCACATGCCGTTGAGAAATATTCCTCAGACATGCGAACAAGCGCCAGTGCCAGTGTGACAATAATAGGTTAGTAATACATTGATCTCTTTACCCGCTATTAATTCAGACTACCAGTACATGAATAGGTAATGTATTGGGATTTTTCCACATTAAATTTATCTACAACACACCTTTCAAAACACTACACATTTCATTCCACCCGCAATCTATAGAACAAACACTCTACTTGCATCGCCTAAGCCCTATAAGTGCTGCAATGACTTAGACGCCTCAAGTTATCACTAATCCACCTAACTACAGAACATCGCGCCTGCTTTCAAGAGTTTCCCGTATATTTCCACCCTAACTCTACATAGAGCAGATAGCTGCAGAAGGTCGAGTCCATACAACAGGTGGAAACAGGCATGCGTACAGCCAGTCCTTGTTGGTCTCAAAAAAATGACAGTCGCGAGTGCCCTTTCACCGGCTGTACGAGAAGCATGTCTGGGAGTCTAGACAAGTGTCAATCGCTCCGTATCGATTCGATTTCGAAAATTGTTAATCGAACAATTCGTTATCTCAGCGATTCGGATTGTCAAGAACGCCAATTGTCAACACATTTGTATGGGAATATTGATCGAGTTTTGATAAACAATTTGATTTCTTCTAGTACTTAGCGATCAAAACAATCACGTGACATTTCGAAAGCTAATGGGATGGAAGATTATATACATTTGGCATTTATCAAATTTCTTTGTCGTTAATGAAAATGTGCCTTCGTCTAGGCCCCCTGGCCAGGTAGGGCTTTTCTGTAAAAAAATTGCCGTGAAAAAGTAGGCGAAATAAGTTTAAAATTAGCTGTCAATAGTGTCAACTCACTACAGCTGAGTTCTCAAGTTGAGATTCGGTTTCATCGAAACGGTGATTATCAGCACGATGTTCTTGTGTAACTTTTAACGTAAAATATCATATGGAAACGGGTAAAGCCAATGTCTGATTTAATAGACTATTTGAAACGGTCAAAAGTAAAATATGAAATCATAGAAAAAATACCGCGCGTCTGAAGAACTTCCCCCACCGTAAAGAAATTAAATATTATTCGAAGATATAATTATAAAATTGCATTGAATGCAATTATGATTAAATTATTATTCCATTTGCTTCTAAAAATCTGTGACGTCACATTGTGATATTTCATACAAATCACGTACAAATTCCGCGTTTTGACAATTCATAAATAGTAACGTTATTGACTATCCTTTCAAATACCCAATTAGCGTTCGTGCGTTTTCCCTTAGCCTTCTGTATCCATCTATTTTATGCTTATTCCTTCTGGCTGACTGCCAAATAGCTTACAAAGAGGGCCGAGTCACACCATCGATCATAATGAACGAGTAACCGGTTTTTTTATCCTCAAAAAGGGCAAATTCCTCAAATAAACAAAGTTTTCTCGAATTAAAAAGGTTGGCTTTTGATCCGTGGGTATTGATTACGATATTTATTTTTTGATTCAACGGTCAAGGGAACGTAGTTTTGATGTTCTCAGGATATTGCAATCTTTAAACAGGTGTCTTCATTTATGAAATGATTGATCTTCTGTTGTAATGCTTTGTTGATAGTTTTACTGAGAAAATGTGTGGTAAAGGTATGTTTTGCATTCTTAACATACCTTCACAATAATGTATTGGTAATTTAATTAAGTACACGATATGAATAAGGATTAAAAACAAAAGAACAAAAATAAAAACTTACTGTGATTTATTCGAAACATTCTTATTTCAAGTTAGTATGTAAGTCTTACACTAAGCAACAACTACATTATGTGTGTGTTTAGGTAAGTTAGTGTGTTTTCGTAGAGGCTGTTTTTGACAACATAAAGTCAAAACTTTACGGTGACTAAAACGCGGCCACCGCTTTAAATCTTAAAATCGATCGATCGATCCCTTACCCTCTTATCCCGAGATTTACCCTGGCCATACTAAATCAGTAGAGTTTGAAATGCTATCAAGTCGACTCACTGCGTCATTGTGTTTGTCAGACGTGTCAAAACGAAAGACAAATGCGACATCTATCAACCCAGAAGGGCGAATCTAACGATTTAAATCTTTGTCACTGTCTTAATTTTCGTGTGGCCATCGTCCTTGTAGGAAACCATAGCTTCTCTTATTCCGCACTCAAGAACATATGTCCCACTACAGTGGGAAACCTTTCATGAACACTTAAACACGAAACGACAGACAGCCATACCACAATTTGAAAAAGCAAGAAAGAACATTTATTTGGGCACTGTCGGTGTCACACAAAATACAAATAAAAAAAAATGTTTACACAATAACAGTGTGTGCCTCACGGCCGTGTCAAAAACGTTCATTTCAGCATTAAATACCAGACAGATGCTTTCTGATGCTGGTTTTCTAATGAACCTTTCGCAAAATGTGACACGGAGTACAAACAGTGTCAACATACCTATTAAATAAATAAGTATATGTACCTACTTATAAATAAATAACTAGCACCTACATAATTTGTTTAACGGATACGCCATACTATGTTCAAACCTGATTTAAACGTAATATTTAACTCTTAAATGTATATTTAACCCGCTAACGCTACGCAGAATTCCGCTTTTCCATTCAACCCTTCAATTTAGGCAGATGTGCTCCCCATGAGAGCCTATCATTATTGGCTCAATAGGGTTCGATCCACACTAACCCATAGCGCGGGGTAATATTTATTATACCCACAAGTGGGCTATTGAATGTGCGTTGAATATGCAAAGGAATAGTAAATATATATGGGACCTATAATAAGAATTTATTAGTAACTGGTAAATTATGGATGTTAGAAATATTTCATTAGATTAAAAAAAAAAACTGTTTGTTATGTTAAAATAATAGCTTTTTACTAAATGCATAATAGACTAAGGGCTGATTTTTGAATAGTGATATAAGTTTTATTGGAGGAATAGATATGGTAGTTTGACAGCTCTTGCATAGAAAATATGTCGAACCGCCATTTTTATTTTTCTGATGAAAGTTATAGTTATACGGGGTGGAATTTTGTAATGCCACCTGGAGGGAAAGTACTCTTAATACTGTAAATAGCAAATTTTACTCAAAGAAAACATTCCTTTATTTTTGAATAGAAAGAAAACTGCATTCATGGTTTTCCTTTCATTTAATTTATCAAGTTTCTTAGAAAGATTTTATCCTTAAAATTGATCCTAACGATAAATGCAATAAAAGTACAGGCGAATTTTCGAAAATCTTTGAATTCATGGGATTCGGCCTTGACGGCGGTAGCGAGTGGACGTGCCTACCGAGCGAGCGCTCACCGGAGCTGACTCACGCGCACGACCGATAAGAATCCGTCATTTTAAATGTTTGGAACGGAATATTCCACGCGAACGCGAGTTCTAAAGTGAACTTTTTATAGTAAATTGTGGACTGTAAAGACCTCGGGGGTCTCGTAACCCCCGGGAAACGTTAGAAATACTGTGAAAATTAGTTTAAGTGTGATTATAGAATCAAAAACAGTGAAAAATGTTTTCGGAGAACAATAATGAAAGTTCGGTAAATAACAGTGATATGGACACGGACCCGCTTAATTCGGGATCAGACAATAAAACAGTTAATAGTACGAGATCCGACTATAAGGACAAAGTGAAATTAGTGAACTTAGATTTACCTGACTTTAATAAAAACATAGTGCAGTGCTGGGAATGTGAAAGTACCTTCCGGATGGACACTCCCCTGTGGGGTATAACTCAAATGAATACGAAGAAGATCCAGTGCAAAGTATGTATGAAATTCTTTCTTATCAAAGCTGCGCTTAAAACAGAGCCAAAATATGATAACGGTACACTAAAAATTGAGTCTTCCGTAACCATTTACACAGCAGGACTAGAAACCGGCGTGAAAAATATCCGCTCATGTATCAGCTGTAAAATAAAGAAGGAATTGATTACTATACCTATCGAGAACTTCACATCCGAGGAGTGGTTTATCTGTAAGTGCGGCAAAAACCAGTGCGCACTCATTGAAGTCGTTTCACAGAGCGAGCAATTGTTTTTGGCTGCCAGAAGATCAAGAAAAAAAAATAAGCGTGGCAAAGCCATTGAAAACATCGAAGCCTCTAGAACGCTCGACCCGAGTACTTATGTGAATGAGGGCCAGCAACTCTGGCAACCGCCGCTGCAGGTGCACGGAGTGAGGTCAGAAATGAACGGCGGCACACCAGACTCCGCCACCATTCAACAGGCTCCGCCTACTCGAGCGGTAGGGGCGAGGAACAGCGAGTGTGCATATGTGCCCGCTACTAACAAGGATGGGGACTACACCCGAAGCCATACTACACAAACAACTTCGCAGATTGCAGGCAAAGTACAGACTACGCTAGACGCGTGGAAAATTCCACAACCCATTCGAACGCCGCCTAACGTAGATAAGTCTAAATTACAAAAATCAATGAACGACAACAACCGCACTGCGCAAGCTAACCAAGCGACGTATCAACCAGAGGAGCCAAAAGACAGCGTACATCCAATTATACGACACCGACACAGAGAAACACCCATATCCCTAATATAATTATAAGGGATGAAAATGCAATAAAGAATCAAGACATACTAAAGAAAATCAGAGAATCGGTTGCAAAGAACAGCTCAACGCTCAACGTTATGAGAGGCCAAATAAAAATTAACCCGGATAATGCGACAGCGCGGATGAACTTACTAACCACGATTGAAGCTTGCGGGATAACAAGAGTGATTGCGCCAAAACCAAAGGCCGACAGGCAACCAGCGACCAAGATCGTGCTCAAAAATGAGACTTATGGAGAAACTACCGATACCATTGCTAACGAGATAGCAGACTGTATCGGCGTTAAACCAACAGTAATCAAGCCACTCGGAAGAGCAGGGAAAATACACCTACTAATTTTTGATGGCAAACACAAATCAAAAGATCTCCTGGAGAACTTCAAAACCTCGGAAAGAAAATTCTTCTGCGCGCCATCCATCAAGGTCGAACCATTTAGAGAGAACCCGAAGCACATTGTACAGTGCAAGAAATGCTATGCCTTCGATCACTCGAAACAATCATGCTATGGCAAACAAGAGGAACCACAGATAATTATTACCACACTAGAGGGTACCACGACGAAAGTCTGCAGAAATTGTAAAGGAGAAGACCATGGCGCAAACAACGCTAAATGCCCTGTGTTCAAAAATGTGATAACTAGGCAAATGGAACAAGCAGAGGCTAAGCAAACAAAGAGAGAGGAGAGAATTAAACGCTCAGTGGTAAGACTGGGTGTTAAATACGCAGATGTCACAAATACCAAGCAATTTCCAATTTTGCCACAAAAAGAATCAGCTACACCACAAACAGAACTAGTACCACCAACAGTAGGCGGTCTCACACTAGAGGGCCTCTTTCAGATGCAAACACAAATGCAACAGACACTGATGATGTTGATGGACATTTTAAATAGAATACACTCGCATCTCAATGGCTCACCACGACAGTAAGAAAATACAGAACCTCAAAATCCTACATCTAAACGCCCAAGGAGTAAGAAACAAATTCAAAGAAATAAAATCACTGGTCGAGAAATACAGACCGGCTATAGTTATATTGAACGAGTGCAAGATCGACTTTGAGACACAGCAATATAATATAAAAGGGTACGATAAACTCACACACACATTAGAAAAACACTTAGCCACTGCCATGTATGTACAGAGAGGACTAAGGTGGGCCGAAACGGAAGTCACCCCAGGTTGGCACGATGAAAACAAAAAGATAGAAGGCGTAGGCATTAAACTTTTCACTAATCACGCAACAGGACAATACATCAAGATTAAAGGAATATATATCCAAATTCCAAACCAGCACCATGCTAGAGAAGAACTGGAAGAAACCCTAGCCGACGAACCATCCATAATGATCGGCGATATGAACTTACGTATGCAAACCCTCGGCCACAGCAGGAACTCCGGCCTCGGCAACATTGTTAAAAAAGCAACGAAAGACGGAATCTGCTCTCTGAAACACGCTGATAAACCATCTAGACCTTTCAGCCAAGGTAACACCATCCTAGACCTGGCTATAATAACACACCAACAAATAGAAGCGCAGGCCAAACAGGTAGAGAGCGTTGGTTCGGATCACCTACCTTGGTTGCTAACAGTGAAGATTGAACATAATATAGAAGAACACCTATCCCGTAACACAAAGAAGATCTATGAGGATGAGAAACTGAGGGTGGCATACCAACATACAATGTGGGAAGGTCTCTGCGACCTTAACAAAGAAATCACAACAGAAGCTGATTGCGAGAAGTATGTCGAAACTATGGAAAATGCCGTTATCGCAGCCCTCGACACTCACGCACCAATGAAAAATTCAACAAGGCAGGAACGATTACCGAAGGAAATATACGATAAAATAGACTATCGAAACAAACTAAAACAAACTGTATGGCAAGCGAGGCACTGCAGCCCCAGACTCCAACACGAGACACGCAGGCTTTACAACAACGCTAAGAGAGAAGCTGAAAAAGTCTTGAAAGAATACTCTGAAAAAGGCTGGCTAGACAAACTCCAAGATCCGCGGGATAATAGGTCACAAATGTGGCGCATCCAACGAAACATGAAAAAGCCTATCGTTAAACTACCAAACATCACAGGATGCAGTACAGAAATGGAAACGATCGACAAGCTCACCGATGCAGCCATAATTAAAGACGCTAAGATAGCGAAAGAGGATGAGGGGACTGAAAAGACGACACCATTCCAACCGCTCGACTTAACGTCAAAAAAAGAAGTGCAACTTGCACTGAGCCGATTCAAAAACAAAAAGGCCCCAGGGCCAGATGGAATAAAAGCAGACGCCCTTAAACTTGGGGGAGAAGTCTTCATCGAGGCATTTGTTCCTCTTGCTAACTTTGTATTGTCCACAGGTTACTTCCTTAAGCGATGGAAAACCGGCGTGTGCATATTCCTGCACAAGACCGGCAAAGATGGTGATCTTTGCCGGTCGATGCGGTGATCGGGCGGTACGATGACGCCTGACGGTGGTCAGGCGTCATCGTACCGCCCGATCACATTGCTCAACATCATGGGTAAGCTGTGCGAACGACTGATCCTGGGAAGACTTACTGCTACGGTCAACCAGCTGCAACCAACGTTCCAGCACGGCTTCACAAAGGCAAGAGGTACAGCAACCCAGATTCTACGCACTGGAAAAATAGTCACTGATGCGCTAGACACGGAAGATAGTGTCTCCATGATATCTACTGACCTATCGAAGGCCTTCGATTCGATTAACCACAAGGGCCTGATCAAAAAACTCCAGAATCAAGATGTTCCTAACAATGTCATAAAAATAATAGAGAACTACCTCGAAGGCAGGAAATTGAGAGGTAGATTCAGAACTACCATAACCAAAGACAAACCGATACCTCACGGCGTGCCACAAGGCTCGATCCTGGGACCAGTCATCTTCAATATGTTCTTCCATGATATTTGGGATATACAAGACCACATCAGAGATCTCAAACTTTCACAGTACGCGGATGATCTCTGTATCTCAACAGAGCCAAGAATCCAGATCACGCAACTATGCGCGCTGAATGGGCAGCGGAAGCCATCGTTGACTACTACACAAGATGGGGTTTAAAGTGTAACATAGAAAAAACAGAATGCATCATGTTCTCGAAAAAGAAAAAATACCGGCCAACGGTAAAATTGAAACTTCAAACGTTGCACTATCAAAAAGAGATCCGATACCTCGGTGTTATCTTCGACAAACACATGAAGATGAACCAACACACCGAAAAAGTCGTCAAAAAACTGAAACAAGTCAGAGGAGCCCTCGGTTCAATAATAGGATACAATGCGAGGACAGAACTAAATACGAAACTGGCTATCATTCAGGCCTGCATTTTACCGCTAATGGACTACGGAGTGGTGCAACTACTCTCAAGGTATAGTGCAACGAATCTAACCAAAATCGAACGCCAATACAGACTGGCACTGAAAAATGCCGCACAACTACCAAAACGAACACCTACGGAAGTAATCTGGGAAATGGCTGACATAGAAGCCTGGCACCTACGCGCCGAGGACCTAAACACCAAAATGTTGCAAAACATAGCAAAATTACAAATAGAAGATCTAGAATCTCCTGGAGACGCCTATAAAGCGCATGGCGAATTTAACCCTCTCAGGGTAAATCACAGATTGGGCGATATATTGTATGACCCTAACAAAAAAGGATACAAGCGATGGCCTACTGACACAACTAAGGCCCCACGTCCCCTTAAAATAAAGTGAAATAAAATAATAAACTGAAATTAATAATAATAATATCTCTTTGAAATACGCAGTAAATTAATAAAACACGTAATCTGTTTGTATAGTCTCACATATTGCGAATCAATAAAATACAGCAAACATAGATCCACTGGGACATAAGTTAGCTGACTCACCTCTGGATGGCCCACCAGCCAGAGTCATTTTGTAACACACAAAGTAGGCAAATAAATGTTATTCTTATTCTTATTCTTTGAATGCAGTTTTCTTTCTGTTCAAAAATAAAGGAAAGTTTTCTTTGAGTAAAATTTGCTATCTACAGTATTAAGGGTACTTTCCCTTCAGGGGGCATTACAAAATTCCACCCTGTATAAGGCTATTATTTATTTTAGAAAAAGAATTAGGGCCTAGGTGGGTGAAGCCGCGGTCAATAGCTAGTAAATCAATAAAAGGCCAAATAGAGATAATGGAAGTGAATTTCACACAAATGTGAAAAGAATACAAATTATAAGTACTTAAATTTTAAAAAGTCTTATCAGTAAATTTCAAACCTATGGAAACATTTAGATTTTATTTTGTTTGTTTACAATTGTTCGTTTTGACACTATTATTATTGAAATTAAAATCATTGAGTCTGGGTGTTTTTCTATCTATAATATGTATGTATTTACAAAAAAAAAATGTATATAAGTAGTTTATCAGCCATGTCGTTACCATAACACAAGCATTAGGTTGCTTAGCTTGGGACGATATGGCGTTGTGTGACATGTCCAAGAATATTATTATTTATATTATTATTCGTAAATATTAGTGTGCCAAAAACACTTACACCGAAAGTCAACATATTTTTATAATGATTTTAATTAATGACTTCTTTCATTAATTTACGCCTACTTGGTAACACAAACTAAATTACAAATAGGCAGGTAATTATTTCCGGCACCCGAGCACCGAAAATTCGATCAAAAAAGATTATAAAAATTCTTTAACAAGTTCCATACATAAATGAGTACGTCAAATTAATTAAGAAAAAACATTCCTTCAGGCTTAATTAAAACATCTAAACGTAGACTAAGCTTACAAAGTGAAAGGTGCGAAGTGCTCTAAACTTCTCATTGCTCTTTTAAGTTCAAAGTCTTTGATTATCAAAGAATTCCTTAGTACAGCGCTTGTTTCCACGTGGTAGATCAAAGTGAGTATATTTATTGAGTTTTCTTTGAGTAAACAATAGTTTTTGCATTGAAAGTGGTTTCTTTCGTCGAGGATTTGAACTGATGGAACCACTATACGGTTAAAGGTTACGGAAAAAAGGTTTTAAAGGGGTAAGTAGAATATTTACAGAAAGAAAAAAGGACCGATTTGTGTTGATCAGTTGCAACTCAAACGTTTATTTTTATTTTTTTGTTTTCACTATACTATTTGATCCATAGGTGATGTTCAATTTATACTTATGTGTACGGAATTAATGTAGCACAAATTACAAGTTTTTCTTTCTTCATGTGGTTAGTGACTAACCTGGTGTCAAAAGTTTTTATGCTGTGAGTGATATGCTGTGAATGATGTGAGTGTAAGTGATAACTTTACAATTCGCACAAGTATCCAAAAAGTCAGAGGTGCGTGTCTTGGGTTCGAACTCGAGACCCAAGAATTGGCAGTCCGTCGGCCACACCACTAGGCTATAACTACTTTAGCACAAGTAATAATAGGCATATAAATAATAGTAATCAAGACCGAATTTCGGCCAAGGCGAGAAATCTCTGCGGAGACCAGCCTTCAGCGCGAAAGATATTAACTGTGTGCTAGCGTCAGCGCAGACACAGGTGCAGTCTCTCTTCCCTCACTCTCATAGTCCGATAGGACGGCAACCGTACACGACCGGAGAGATCAAGCGCAGGGCCAACGGCTTAATGTACGTTTTAAGGCACGAGGGTATCACACCTCCCACTTCCCAACTCCGAGCCATCAATAGTTTTTAAGTGTTATTGGGTTTTTCCAATAGGAATTTATATTTTATTTTAGTAAAAGATTGTGGCACAAATATGGTAGAATATTCAAGTGTATTATTTCATTTTTCCTACAGTTTAGAATTTATATTGTGACTCATCTTGTAATTCAGGAAGTCCTATGAAAAGGAAAACGTCGTTTCCTACGTAATCCCTAAATTGAGAAACAAATGACACTGCATCATTCAATTCTCTGTCCCAAATCACATTCCGAAACTAGTTTGTCAGCAAAACAAGGAGACCGAGGAGCTTAACCACAAAAAGATCCCCTAATAATCACAAATGGTACGAAAATGATGAGCGTTCCCTCAAATGACCCAAGGAGATTAACCTTTATTTGATTTGGTTCTCTTTAGCCCCGCTTTCCTCATCATGAGGGAATGATGGACGGTTTGACAGCTACATAGAAATATAAAAAAAAAACTTTTTATATCTATGAACTGTTAAGTATTGCAGAGATTCTTAACCTATTTAGTAAACATAAAACCTTTTCTAGAAATTGTAATAAAAAAACCGTTCCATTGGTTTAAATTAGGAATATGAAAAATAGTTGACAATCAGCGATCCAGCTAACAAGCGATGGAAGGAAAAACAGATGAGTGTAAAAACATAGTCTTTCATAGGAATAATAATCCTGTGCTGCTTGTTTAATGCTTAGGATCCCGTACCATAACAAAGGTTTGTTATTATATAGCAGCTAACGCTAACACGGACATTCGACACGCTAACAAGGATCTAAGGAAGAAGAAAAAAAATACGATTATTTGCGAAAAATATGACGCATAGATAGAACACAAATGCAAAAAAAAAAAAGTAACGGGACGGCTGAGGGTGACGTTTGTTAATACACATTTTTTTATTCTAATTAATAACTTCAGGGCTCAAGTTTGTTATCAAAGCTGTAATGAAATGTAATGTTCGTTCAACTGATTGTTTTGTTCAAAAGCAAACCGGAAATTAAGAGCAATTTGTGTACAAAATTGTCGATGGCAGCGTGATAAGGGACTTTATTCATGCTAGTGTGGTGCGGTATTCAAATACGAAATTAAGATTATCTTTTTATACAATTTTAGTGTTGAAATTAATATAATATGTGCATTTTTTCGTTGTAAAAAGGGTAACAAACTTTACGTGGGAGTGGGCTGATCATATAGCCAGAAAGCAAAACTCTTAGTGTAAAAGAGTGTTTGCATGGAGACCAGAAAGTCGAGCTCGAACTAGCTTTTGCCAGCGGCTTCGCCCGCGTGTATGTATGAAATTATCCCACGGGAACTGTATTTTTTCCGTGATACAAATTCCAGATTATAATCTATTTTTGTGCCAAGTTTCATCCAGATGCGTTAAGTGTTTGAGTTTATTCGTTACAAACATACATACAAATCTTTCCTCTTTATAATATTAAAATAAGTATAGACTATCTTTTGCCCACGACTTCGTCCGCGTAAAGTTCAGGTTATATAGGCAAAGGGGAGAGGGGGTAGCCTGTTATACTAAATAGGGTTCAGTATAACAGGTTTCCCATACAAACTTACAAACTTCTGTCCATACATCCACAAAGGGGGGCTTTAAAAATATATTTGAGACTAGTAGCCTACGTCCTTCCCCGGGATGCAATCTATCTGTCTGCCAAATTTTATCGAAATTTGTTCTGTGGTTGAGGCGTCAAAAGATAACAGACAGACAGAGTTACTTTCAAATTTATAATACGAGTATTAGTATGGAAGTATGGATGTAACAACGAATATTCAGCAACGCCGACTTTTGTGTGGTTTTCATTTGAAAATATTGGATTCTCACATCGAAGGCTTTGGAATCAAATCCTGTCTAGTAATCTGTTACTTGTAACTATAGTCACGTGCTTAAAAGTAATCGGATAAAATTAGTTCAGCCGTTTCGCAGATTAGTCGGAACAAACAGACAAACCTACAGATAAAACTAAACCAAGCATCTATAAAATTACTACAATTAATTCTAAGTAAATATAATAAAAAATCCCAACGATCCTACTTACACTAAATCCCAAACCACCTACAAAAAAATGCTGGCCGAATTTCCGTTCCTATTTACGTATCGTCGCGTGTACATAGTGTGTTTTGACCTTAATCTGTTCTCAGTTGTGCACCTATCATGGCTGACTGCACCCATCTGCACAAGACACGGTCCAAATGACATGCGGTTTTTGCACGTCGCGCCACGGAATTGAGGGCAGCGAATCCGTAATGAGGTACAGAGGAGAATAGAGACGTTCACTATATATTGTATCGGGAAATTATTATTTAAAAAAAAGATATACGTTCATAAAAAAATATCAGCTGCACGGTTTATTTGTTTAGACAGTTCAAGTCTGTTTGCTTGTTTGTATGTCGTCACGACTAAAGGTAGCTCGGAATCTGAAAGACGGCGTAGGTTACATTTCATCATGAATAATTTGTATTAAAAATTATGTAATACAAAATACACGCAAACAGTATAATGGCTGAACTGGTCGTAATGAAATTTGACAAAGAGGTAGCCTGAGATTTGTAGGAGGACATAGACTATAGTTTTTTTTTTACTGCCGTAGTGAGGTTATGTCCGTAGGTTTGTCCGCGGTTTAGTCCTATCAGAATACCTGGGCTGCACAATTTTTTTTTAAATATTGCAGGATTATGCTGATATGGTAAGTATACTGTACTGTATGCAAGAACTGGCCTCGCAAGTGTCTTTTTTTATTTTGATTTTAAATGTACACTTTTGTTAATTTTAATATTTTTTTAAAATTTTATGGTTGTCACAATTAAAATCTTTTTTTTTCTTCTTTCTTTCTAAATTGTAACCTGAATATATGAATAATTATGATAAAAATACCCAGTAACGTAGATCAAATCGCAGGCAAAACTCTTCATCCCAATACAAGTCTGAGCGGGACTGTCCGAAAGGGTTACCGCTACCCCGGAACATAAAGGGCTACGGAAGGAACATGGATGGGTTTTAGTCAGTAAGAGTCTGACACTTCCTTCCGCTCCACCCAGAGCGGGAGCAGTAATTGGATGAATTCCCAGCCTTAAAAAAAAAAAAAAACCCAATACAAGTCAACATCCCTAGGACAGTTTCTCTCCGATACGTATTTATTTCGGTACCTGTTCGGGACAGAGGTTTAGTGGGAAGTAAAAGTGGGTTTAGTGGTTCCGGGAAGATTGAAGTGTGGTTTTTCGATTTGTGCATTTTATTTTTATAGGGATTTTTTATGTTAGGGAAATTGGGTATTATTATTGGTACCTATTTAGAGTGTACTTCAGTTTTAAAAAAGCTTTTAAATGTATTTTTAATAAAGATTTTAGGATTTTTGTGACTGTTTATGAAAGAAGATGCTTATAAAAGATGAACTGAGATTATACCTAATGTTTATGCTGCACAAACAAAACGAACATTACATAAAATATATCCATACAAAGCCGCCAAAGACTTTGTTTTCAACCAGTAAAAATCCATTTCAATTGAAATAATAAAAGGTCAAAGGAAATTAAAAAAAAATAATAATCGTAACGTCTCCTACGGTAGAGTTTACTTTGCCGAAGCAGTTCTAGGGTGAGGAGCCAGGCCAAGAGAATTGTATGTCACTAAAATCGCGAAATAAATATGAGCTGTTCCATACATTTTATTAAGTTACGTGTGCATAAATGTATGGAACAGCTCATAGTTCATCCCATAGTAAAAGTTGTTCGTAACGATGAGTACAATGCTTCCACGAAATTCTTAGTGTTAATTTTTGAACACCTTATACTTTTATTAACCAAATAATATCATAATAATAGTTTAATAATATAGTAAGCACTATATTTAACCGTAATATCTTCAAACTAATTGTGCATCACTAATGCGGAGAGACAGGTTCTACCGCCCACTACAAAAATACATAAATATCCATTCATTTAAACGATAACAACGTGTGCAGTTTCGAGTGGAAAATTTATTTTTACCTATTATGTTTTTCTTCCGTAACTATAACAGCGCTATTTGTCTTGAGCTTAAAAATTGAAAGTCTCATAACTATTCGTGTGTTCTTTTTTTCGAGTCGAAGGCAAAGACAAAAATAGGTAATGTAGATAATACTAGATTAACTTTTAAATGAGTTGGGCCCAGGAAGTGGTCACGCCATTCGCGCCATCGGTGGAGTTTCTTAGGTCCTCAGAAGTGCAGGTAAATGGGCACTTTTGAGTTTGACATAAATGAGACATAGTTTGGTCAGGCGCATCGCATTAGTATTTGTGCGTTTTATCTATGCCAATTTATATGTCCAGGTTCTTAAATCAAAATCTAGGTAACTCCTAATGCATCTGCAGTTTCTTGTTTATTTTATAATTACAACTACCCAGAATTAGGTTTATTTTATAATTATTCTGTATGTGTATTACATTATATCCATGTAGCAAAATTAAAACCCCACTTAAAAAACAACTTTTATTTTTCCTGCCACAAAAATGACTTATCCAGAATGACTCATAAATTACTTAAGGCAAAAAACTCTTGCCAAAGAGTTTGCTTACAAATCTTGGCCGAACTTAGTCAAGTAACCTGCGAAATGAGAGTTATGAAACTCTTAATCTTTCACCAAGCAGTCGACGTGAAATTATTCTTGAGTTAGGGATAAACTACGATAACATGGCGCGCCCCTCCAAATTACAGTTTCAATGTTTGTAGTCACATCCTTACGAAAGAGTTTGTATGTAGTATTCATCTTCAGTAGCGATGTAGTAGTAGTATGCGATGTGAGTTTTGGTGGCGCTTTGTAATTACTTTCACAAATACATACAAACACAGGCACTATCTGCCTAAAAGGAGGATCCAATCACAATTTTTTTTAAAACCTAAACTTGTTCTTCCAATAAACTATTTTAAATAATAAATAAAAAAAATTAAAAAAAATCAGCAATTTTCAACGGGGTCGGTTGCGATTCAGTATTTAGTCCTTGTCCCGAAGTGGTTTATTTCGTAGTCTGATTTCTTACCTTCTCTGCGTCCCTCCAGGCACAGGGGTGGCTGCCAGCCTTGCTTGACTCTTCAGTAGCTGCACAGTTAGCGCAAAAGACACCACCATGGTCAGCATAGGAATGTAGAACGCCACCAGCGAGCCGAAGATCCAGAACAGGCGGTTGTTGATCACGCAGAGGTCTGGAGTCGGCATTATGTTGGAGCGGTTAATAAGACCTGGGAAGAAAAGTTTAGTTAAAACCGTGATTGACATGAATGTAAATTTTCGATTATTTTCTGCTGAAAAATGAAAGTAAAGGTTTTTGACTGGCTTCTTCTTCTTGTCGTGTGGTTAGTGACTAACCTGGTGTCAGAGTTTTTATGCTGCCCATGGGCCTCTTACTTAGCTTCACATGCTGTTGAGAAATAATATCTCTCAGGCATGCTGGTTTAACTGGGTTGATTTCGGTAAAGAATAAAAAATAACATGTTTTTGCATCAATTTAAAAATGTGCGCATCTACATTGAGTTTGGTTAAGCTTAGTTTATTGCACCAACAGTGGGAAAATAATATTTAAAAAAAAACTGTTTTTCTGTAGTTTTATGGTGTGCTTAATAAAGAGTATTCTCTTTATCTATCTAACTGTTTCTTAGTAGCAATCCGGAGTCTGCATTTATGCCCGGTTGAGGGCAATGAGCTCGCTCCCTATTAGATAGGACTTAAAAATAACTGGCGAAATATGAATGTATTATAAGTACACCTCTGCTTAATCCTTTGGGGATAACAGGCGTGAGCCTATGATTGTAAGTGGGAAAATAAAGTCCTAATTTAATAAAATCGCTTCTCTGTAGGTATAAAACTTTTAAAGATCAAAATGTTCAATTAAAATCAGAAAGGCCAAAAACACGACTACCCTCAAATAAGAAAAATCCGCAAGTCATCGACACTGCAAATGACTTGTTATTTTTTAAAACCATTTTCCCCAATTTCAGCTTAAGCTAACGTTGGCAGGAAGCCAATTTTTAAGGCTCCCGCAGACTGGCACAACGTGGGGTTCCAACGCGATTCTGGTAGAAGATTTTCCACAAAGTTTTCATAGAAATGGTTCTACTGCACTCGCTTCGCACCTGTCTCGGTGAGCCTTTACCGAATTCCCAACACACGTCACGTTTATCACGTTGGTACGTAATTAAGAAACTAACACCTACCTACAATCTAAGTACAGTTTAATGTCTAACTTGTGTCCTTATAACTTAAACTGTTGGGCAATGTCGGGCAATAACTTCAAGTGTTAGGCAATTTAAGGCAATATGTTCGACTGACTGTTATTACATTTCAAGTGGAGTTTAATTATTACTAATTGATTGGATTTCATGATATATTACACACGTTAGTTGTTGTACGTGACTGCTTCTTTGGTCTAGTTCTTTCTTTCTCGTGTGGTTAGTCACTAATCGGTGGAGGCAAACTTCGTGAGGAAATCGGCATGCTTGAGAGATATTTCCCAACAGTTTGTGGAGCGAAATCAGAGGCAGCTTAAAAACTCTTGGTCTAGTTTGCAAGCTTGATTGTTGAGCAAGAGGTTTCGGGATCGATTCCAAGGTAGACCAAATTGTTTTTGGGTTTTTCTTATAGAAGTATAGAGGCATGAAGAACAAGGACTAAATTTCACTTATCCTCTAAAGAAGGGATAGAAACCTCCGGCCAGGTATTGTGCCCAACGATTGATGTCGAGATGTTGTAGTATATAAGCTAGTCGCACGGTAAAGTCTGCTTGTGCGATGTAGGATTTTTGCGTGACGTCAGTGTAACGCATGATGTCGATGCCGCTACACTAGTAGTATCTATACGGTCGAACACATGATGTCCTAGTTGTGCCAAGTGTGATACACATTAACAAGACACTTACCATTGAAAAAACCCACTAAACAGTGTTTGTGCTATTCTAGAAAATATAGTTTGAAGCACTTACTGAAGTTTGATTTAGGGAGCCATACTACCTACTGGAATCGGTAGTTTTGATTAATTTTATAAACTCAAAGCATTAATAATATTCAAAGTCGATCAGTCAGACGTAGTTAGTTAGCTTCTTCTATCTGACTGACCACCTCCTTGACAATTCAAAAGTCCCTGTAATTGGTTGTAAATGAAATAAGTTTGAGTTTAGCAAATTTTCACTCCCAGAAACCATTTCATAGTGTAGTAGTTTCTTATAAAAAAAAGTAAGCAAGAAACTGATGAATGATTTTATTTTTGAAAATGTAAATGTATTCACAAACAAATTTACATGTCAAGAATTTAAAACTAGATGATCTCGGCGTTTCCTATCTGACTACTCTGCAAATAAAAGCCGAAGCAAACTCAGAGGTCACAGTCCCTTTTATAGCCCAGACATAAAATTGGTCAGATCATGTACAGACCATGTAGGTTGGTGTCTGAAATGGTCTTTTGAAGAAGGAACCATACTGATTAAGTGGTCCTGTCCAGTCAGTGCATGCATTTATTCGTGCAGCTTAATTCAGACCTTAAGGAAGCTCCTTAAGGTCATAGATACTCTTTTAAATAAAAATATTGCTAATCACTTACCTAATACAGTAATTGAACTAGAGACGAACATGCTTAGGAGCCAGACTAGTGCGATCTTGATGACCACGACCCGCTTCGTGGAGTGGTGCCGACTCTTCAGTGGGTTGCGGATGCCTAGATACCTGTTGACAAAGGAATCTCGTGAATACACAGTAAAAAAATAGTATAATCACGCCTTTATTATTGGGTTTATCTTCTGCCTGCGACATAACCACATGTGTTAATATAAAACAGGGGGACCTATGCAAGTGTCAATCGCTCCATGTTGATTCGATTTCGAAAATTGTAGATCGAACAATTCGTTATCTCAGCGATTTGGATTGTCAAAAACGCCACTTATCAACGCATTTGTATGGGAATATTGATCGAGTTTCGTGACATAATATGACATTGTCTAGCACTTACCGATCGAAAACGATTGATCACGTGACATTTCGAAAGCTTATGACATTTCGGATAATTCTAATTTCGTTATCGTTACTGAAAATGTGACTTTGTCTAGGCCCCCAGGCCCTATAGCAAAAATAGCGTAGCTTACTGTCAGTGATAGAATTTTTAGCATCACATTAGTAGTTTCAAAGATTACCCCGTACATACATACAATTTCACAAATATTATCACTGTAATTTCTCAGCAGCAGTCTGGAGTCTGGATTTGGGCCCACTTGATGGTAATAGGCTCGCCCCCTATTACATGGGACTTAAACATGACAGGCGAAATACATATGTGTAGGTACTATAGGTACACCTCTGCCTATACCTTCGAGGAAGAAGGCGTAATGTTCGGTAGAGCACACGGTGCAAACCTGCCCCGCTTGGGCGGAGCACCGCCGTGTCCTAGTAGAGGCGATCGGCGGCGGCGACCTCTCGCGCCCGTCCCTGGTGCAAGCCATGGTCCGGGGCGAGAGGGAGTGGGAGGCAGTCACCTCCTTCTGCGAAAAAGTCATGCTCGCGAAGGAGGTGGCGGGATGGGAGAGAGAAAGGTCCTCCCGTCCCAGCCGCCGCGGGAGACGCTCCGGGCGTCGGGAGCCACGTGACGACTCCCGGCCACCGTAGGCGCGGGCCTGCGGGTGGTGAGTAATGGGTGACTCACCGTCCGATCAGCACCAGACCCGTGTCGGACGGCACGTATATGTTCCACGCGCGCCTCAAAGAGATGTCAGCATATGAAGGGGCCCCTCAGGGTCAAGCCTGCCGGGTAAGCGGGATTGTCCGAAAGGGTTACCGCTACCCCGGAACATAAAGGTCTACGGAAGGAACATGGATGGGTTTTAGCCAGTAAGAGTCTGACACTCCCTTCCGCTCCACCCAGAGCGGGAGTAGTCATTAAAATAATGATATCCCAGCCTTAAAAAAAAAGGTACTATAGGTACACCTCTGCCTATAACTTCGAGGAAGAAGGCGTAATGTTATTTTAAACATGATTTGAAACACCTTATATTAATTGTATTTCTGTTTACCTTGGATAAATAAACAATATCTTTGCCTTTTTTTTTTTTTTAAGGCTGGGAAATCATCCAATGACTGCTCCCGCTCTGGGTGGAGCGGAAGGGAGTGTCAGACTCTTACTGACTAAAACCCATCCATGTTCCTTCCGTAGCCCTTTATGTTCCGGGGTAGCGGTAACCGTTTCGGACAATCCCGCTTACCCGGCAGGCTTGGCCCTGGGGGGCCCCTTCATATGCTGACATATCTTTGAGGCGCGCGTGGAACATATACGCGCCGTACGGCACGGGTCTGGTGCTGATCGGACGGTGAGTCACCCATTACTCACCGTCCGCAGGCCCGCGCCTACGGTGGCCGGGAGTCGTCACGTGGCTCCCGACGCCCGGAGCGTCTCCCGCGGCGGCTGGGACGGGAGGACCTTTCCCTCTCCCATCCCGCCACCTCCTTCGCGAGCATTACTTTTTCGCAGAAGGAGGTGACTGCCTGCCACTCCCTCTCGCCCCGGACCATGGCTTGCACCAGGGCCGGGCGCGAGAGGTCGCCGCCGCCAATCGCCTCTACGAGGACACGGCGGTGCTCCGCCCAAGCGGGGCAGGTTTGCACCGTGTGCTCTACCGTGTCCTCTGGGCGATCCTCGCAGTGTTGACACCAGGGCGGACATTTTAAACATGATTTGAAACACCTAATATTAATTGTATTTCTATTAACCTTGGATAAATAAACAATATCTATGCCTGAACGAAGGATTCTTTCACTTTGTCGTTTCATAATCCTAAAAGTTTAAAAAAGTTACGAAGAAAAAAGTTCGATTTTCTTTAAAAGATGTTTAAGATTCATAGGAACGATAATTTATCAAACACGTTGTCAATAAGTTCTCAACAACTTTCAGTGAGTTTTCTAATTGCTTTCTTTTATCTGTTTTTAATTATGTTTTGACGGGCGATCGATCAGAAATATGAAACTGATAAAATGGGAAAAGTTTATGTAAAAAACATGTTACATTTTGTGTAAATAAAATGCTTTAATAAAACCCAACTTTTATTGTTTATTTTTTATAATAGTCACCGTGATTAATAGTGTGTGTAGTTAAAATATTATTTTATTTGTATTTGGATTTTCAGTTAAATATTTCCAGTGAACGCAAGAAGAAACAGAAAATTTATAATTTTTTTAAATACCTTTTTTGTGCTATTTATATTAAATTAATTATAAATTTTCAAACACAAAATTTCTGAGGGAAATTTAAGGCTTTAAGCATTCTATACCATTCAATCCAGGGCGGAATAATAATAATTAATAGGTAAAATAATATTATCATTGGATTCTATCTGTACTAGACTACGAATAAAAAAACGCAAACAGGATAGCAAAACAAACCAATAAACATCCTTTTAATTGCGGGAATGTGAACAAAAAAATAAAAGCCCACAAACTCTAAATACAATGTGAACTCGCCCCAGACGTGCTAACAAAATCGACTCAAATGTAACCGATTTTTGATCAATAAAACCGGAACAGAATAATAAATCAAGTAGTACCGACGCGTCAGTTCTTAATAGTCTGGTATTCGGTTCTCATTTGAAGTATATTGAGACTTTACGTGCACCAAAAGTTTGGAAACATAGCGTTATAAATTGTGAGACAAACTGCTTATTTTCATTATTATTATTTTCATTCTTTAGGCCGCTTTCACATTAGAACGTCTGTAGCGTGACAGTAGCGCGTCTGAAGCACGTGACTTCGCTGCAGACGCCCGTTAGACTCTTTGTACGAAACTTCCAATTCTTAAATTATCCTTAAAAATAATCACCTGCCATCTTATCTCTTTACCACCCTTGGTTGACTGGTAGAGAATGCCTAAGGCATGAAGTCCGCCTTTGTGCCTTTATTGTGTGCGAAAAGTTTAAATAAATAAATAATAATAATAATAATTTCGTTCAAAGCATCTAACGAGCCTCTACGGAGAAGGTATGTGTTATTGCCGCGCTACTAACGTCTCATTGTGAAAGCGCCCTCAGATCTTATCGTACGGGCCTGCGGGCGGTGAGTAATGGATAGCTCACCGTCCGATCAGGACCAGGCCCGTGCCGGACGGCGCGTACATGTTCCAAGCGTGCCTCAAAGAGATGTCAGCATTTGAAGGGGCCCGTTATGGCCGAGCCTTCTGGGTAAGCGGGATTGTCCGAAAAGGTTACCGCTACCCTGGAACATAAAAGTCTGACACACCCTTCCGCTCCACCCAGAGCGGGAGAAGGCAATGGATGACTTCCCACCCTCAAAAAAAAAGACCTTATCGTAGTTTCGGGTCGGTGCAACATGTCCTTTTTTCCCATACTTCTCTATCAGTTGTCATCTCGGTAGTCGCGTCCTTTCCAGCTATATCATGTTTCATACTTATAGTCCATTAATAATTTATTAAGGAAAATATCGTGAGGAATGTTATGATTATGAACATTTAATACATACGTACTCGAAATATACGTAATACGCATATTCATAATCGAAACTTTCCTTGCGACGTTTTCCTCATTCTTCCGCATCACATGCGCTATAGGTACCATGACAACCAATTGCCACAGAACTTTTCAGTGAGCGATACCACTGTCATATTTCTTCATGATGAGGGAATTCGTTGTCCTATTTCTTATTCGATCTAGTCACGTAATAGAAAATATACCTCTTTATCTATTTTATAACCATTATCTTTAAGTCTATTTTCTATAGTTTGGTGCATATTTTTGTTGGATTAGTACAACAATGGTACATGAAACATGAGATATTTATGAAATGCAAATCTAGTACAGCGGTGTGCATAGAATAAACATTTAAGAATTACCTAAGCACATATCTATATCTAGTTTATGAGTCCTCTACCTCGTGTTGAAAGATTCTTTGTTCAGACATTATTTAATTGCCCGCTACCCCAGAACGTAAAGGGCTAAGGAAGCCTGGATGGGTTTTATTCAGTAAGAGTCTGACACGCCCTCCCGCTCCACCCAGAGGGGTCATTTGATACTTATGAAACATTTTTTTATTAAATAGTAATATATGTTTTATGGTGACACATATAAATTATTATAAAAACCGTTATTTGACTTTATACACTTAACATAGCATCATGAAAGTTTTCCGCGAAAGGTCAGGCAAAGGTGCACTTATAGTACACCCACATTCTAACAGCTGTTATGTTTTACTTCCACAAATAATTGTGAGCGAGCTCACGAGGGAAGAAAGCGAGTGACTTAATAATTCTTTGCTAAAAATATAATTAACACGTTGAACGCCAACGCGGTCACCGTGTGTCCGACAAACAATAGTTTTTCTATTGTGTCTGCTGCGTGGCAGTCAATGACTTAACATTGTAGTTTACGCAGATAAATCTGAAAGTTATAGTTACTTGCATTCACTGTACAGACGCCAGCACATCAAGCTATCACTATTTATCAAATTCACCCAATTGAAATTGAACCTTATGCTTTTATAAGAAAGTTGAAAAACTATCAAAGAAAGGAGAAGGGGACTTCTGGGCCCAGCAGTTAACTAGTTGAAATGTGTATTAAAAAATCCGTTATATTTTTCTAAAGGAAATCACAAAGTATGGTATCATGTTTCTATCTAGGATGCGAGAAAACTTAAACATAGTTATAAAACTAAATAATCGATTAAATAATGCCTGAATATCTGGTAATCGATTATGAATAAATCGGTAAAATCTCAGAATTATGTATGAAAATCGAGTGACAAGTATTTTTTTCGCGGAATCGATTCATAGCGAATAGAATTCCTTTAATTTTTCTGCTGTCAACACTTTTGCCTGACAGCAGTCAGTCACCGTTTGACAGATGACACTCGTTCGTTGTTTTTCGTTCTGAGTGCGCATGTATTTTCATTTTGACATGTTTTATTGTTTAACGCCACGACCTTGGCTTTGCATGGGACTTGACGGATCTTGGTACTCTAAATTACCTGGCTCTCTATTTTGGACAACTGTTTACGCCTATCGATCGGAAATTGACGACATGGATCGTTGTGTAAATTGCACGATTGCGATTGGGCGCAGAACTCTATTGGCAATAGAGTCGATGGCTGGTCTTGGAGGATTATGATGATGATGATGATGATCTTCATAAAACCATAACACCACCAACAAAGTATTTCGTAAAAAACATGAAAAACCACAATATTATAATATAACCTCACTTTTACTAAACTTCATATAACTTTATTCCTGGATAGCCAAATTTCACCAAAACTCATTGAGGCCTTGTTATTAATACCCTCTTTCAAATAAGGCTAGTTTGATTCAGTTAACACCTGGGCCCAGGAATGTATGGAGTCATTCCTTTCTCCTTTGACAGATTGGAATAACTTGATGTGTTGGCCTCTGTACTTACAATTCAAAAGATCATAGAATTCAGCGTTCCCGTCCAACCAAAACGCCCGTATTTTTCCGAGTTTTCAATAAGATATTCTGAACACGGACCGGTCGGTTGGACTGCAGTCTGCAGCCGCATCGTCATCGCTATAAATCTTGTAGGAATACCTTATTTCCCGTTCAATGTGATGCTGATGAGTTTTTAGTATCACCGATACGGTTGGACGAGGTGTTATATTGGTTGGGGTTATAAAACTAGCGGTATGAATGATGGATGTTAATCATTTCAGATAAAGTTTAACAACATTTCAGATTTCAGGTTAGGCAGAGGTAAACCTATGTAGTACAGCCACATTTTTGCTACTTATGATTAGGTCCTATTGCCATCAACCGGGCAGAAAAGAAGGATACTACTGAGAAATTCCAGATGGAAAATTCCAATAACACTTAGCCTTTTTTTGTGGATGGGAAATCATCAAATGAACCCTCCTGCTCTGAGTGGAGTAAAGGGAGTGTCAGACTTTTACTAACAAAACCCACCCATGTTCCTTCCGTAACATTTTATGTTCCGGAGTAGCGGTGTTACAGCTGAGATTAGACTTATAAATTATCGTATCAATATTATTAAAATTGTCAAAAACGTGTATATGTCAAGTTTAAAACAAGCAAATTATATTAAAAAGAGCGGATCACTCTTCCATATCTTAAATAATCATATCTCCTAATACAGGCTCTTTTGCTTGAAAAGAGGCAAGTTTTCATGTTATTCTATTCATACGATTTGTAGTCGTACCGTGGCTCTTTGGTTAAGTAATTACCGACCCGACGTAACTGTTCCTGGTAACCGTTTTAAATACATAAAACTCAAGTACCCTAATTGTTCAACAACGTGACTTAAAAAACAACTCGGCTCGTCCGAAAGGGTTACCACTGCCCCGGAACACAAATGGCTAAGGAAGGAACATGGATGGGTTTTAGTCAGTAACAGTCTGACACTCCCTCCCCCCGCAGGGCCGACTGCGGGTGGAGTCATTTGATGAATTCCCATTCTTAAAAAAAACACTTGTTCCTAGATAAAGTAAATATAGAAACTTTACCCTGTCTCCCGCAAATACATTTCCGTAAATCGTCGTCACCTCACACTGTCCCACCTGTTTTCGTGGCTTCACACAAAGTGATACGTTGCCGCAGCAAGCCAGCAATATATTAAAATTACCTGGACGTAAGTTTCAGCAAACTCCTGTATACATTGTATTTTGCTGACGCTGCAATTTACGGCGACTTGGCGTGATGAATTATGTTAATATTTAATGCAAAGTTTGTCTTACTGACAATTTACGATCGGTCTTTCTTTCGTTCTATTTCATTTTAATATCTTTATTAATACATTGAAATAGTTGTGATATTTTTACTTGACAGATTCATAGTAGGTAAGCATAATTCAAATTTGTAAATAAATAATTGATATATTTTATTTAAGAACTTTTTACTTGTATTTTTTATTGATTTACTTTTGGAGGTTGACCTTCTATTATACAACGTGGCGCTACAATGGTGACATTAATTTAACTCACATATACGTTTTTTCATTTTCGTTTCATGGAGGCATTATATTTCCATTACGCGTTATTATTTACGGATTTATTTAAAATATTAGAAAATAGCATCTAAGAGCAACCTGTACTTAAAGAATTGTCGCGCGCGGTCATTTGTTTGTTTAACCTTTTGAACGCCATTGTCACAAATATGTGACAATGCGGGTACGCTACAACATGAAATTAACAATTAAATCATTACGTACGTATTTAATGACATGAAACAAATTAAAGGACATCATGGATATTGGAAGGTGATAACAAGAAAAATAAATTTGTAACTTCGCATTGAGGGTACGCGCGTGCGTTTATGCTCTGGCGTTGAAAAGGAAATGAAAACAAAGAGAGTCCGGGAGACAAACACAAAACACTTTTAATTATCTTTTATGCATAAAAGTGAAACACAAGTCTCATAAAAAATAAAATCAACAGAGCGTATAAGATGACAAATTTATAAGGTTATGTCCTTCACAAATTGAGTGGCCAGTTAAGCATTTTAAGAGCGAAAAGTTATGGACTATTAAATTTTTGTGACTGGCCTGAGAACCCTGTCTTTATTAACTTATAAACGACTTTAAATGTTATTATTTGTTCAATCATTATCGTGAAGTAGATATATACTTGGTTTATGCTCATTTTAATTTGAATAAAGTTGTAACAAAATTGATGCGATCTTTCGTTTATGCCTGTAGTAGAAAAATTAGTGAGATAATAGTATGTATGTATGTTGGTTATCTACCTAACATCAATGTAATTTAATGCTGTAGCTTGTTTTTCTTATATTCTAATAAACATCTTGCAGCTTTTATTGTGAAACGAATGTACACCTGAGGTCATAAACAAAGTCACATTTTCATTAACGATAACGAAATTAGATAAATCCGAAATGTATGGAATTGGCATACGCTTTCGAAATGACACGTAATCAATCGTTTTCGATCGTTAAGCGCTAGTCAATGTCAAATTGTGTAACGAAACTCTATCAATATTCCCATACAAATGCGTTGGTAAGTAGCGTTCTTGACAATCCGAATCGCTGAGATAACGTAATGTTCGATCAACAATTTTCGAAATCGAATCGACGTGGAGCGTTTGACACTTGTTTAGGCCCTGGTTGCAAAACGAACTGAGTTTAATTTAATTTAAAAAACGAACGAAGTTAAAAAAAGAGAATTAAAAATAATCATTTTGGAAATCAATGGCAAAAACTTTAATACAAAATAAAATACACCAACTACCAAAACCAAAATTATTTTTCACTTTGTTGTCTTTGTTTTGTGAGTCGAAGGATTTCTTTTTTGTATTTTTTTTAAATTGTTACTCGCTAACTTCCCGGTTTGATGTCGAATAAAGAGTACCTTTTCTATGTATATCTTAACAATGTTGGGCTTATCAACACATTTTACCTTATTCTCTTTACCAAGTAAAACAAAAGCAGTGCATAATAAATCCCTGGAGTCTCCTCATTGGTACATAGAGGAGACCGTCTCGTAACTTGATGGAGAGAGAGTGAAACAATATTTATGAACATCTCACTTGACGTCGCTTGTGGGATAACTTATGAGATAATATTATGTACTAAGTTAGAAGGAATATGCGTCTTATCTCCTTGGTATTTTATTTTACGATTCTTTTGCTGAACATTCGAAAAATAGTTGGGAATTGTTTTAGCATTTTTGTACCGATATTTTTCTAGAGATTTCGTAGTCTTCTAGAACAATGACTCGTTTCTTGAAAGACTTTGACACACTTTTTAAGGTCGAGGTGTTAAAACCTTCGTCAGATTTCTAATTAATTCCTTTTCGCAGAAAAGGCGTAAACACGTTTTCAGCTAAAGAAACCACTGTACCTTTGTATGTATGTATATCATTAGATAGTGAGATAAATTGCGAATTAAACCATAATACTAACACATTAATAGAAAATGAAAAATATTGCTTCAATTAACCCGGTAAAAGAAACATAAATTGGTAAAACATACATAAATTTCAAATGTAGCAGAAAATGTAATCTGCTACGAAAGCGTAGCGGGCGTAGCCATATGAGCTACGCCGTAGCAGCTGCATATTTTTTTTCAAATATCCTCCGTATTTTTACCGGGCTGTGCGTTAGCAAACAAATGTATCGACACAACGTTGATACAAAACAAGGATTTTGGCTATTAAAATTGCAGTGTTAGCTTAGACATGTGTTCCTTTTACACGCTATATATAGTTAGAGAGAATGACTTCGGTTTCTGAAGTGTTCCGTGAAAAAAAAAATGTTTTTATTTAGCTAAAAGTAAGCAAAGTGAAACTTCAGGAAAGATGGAAGGGTTCCCAGAAACGATCAATTGCAATTATCAATGTATAAGTGACTGAAACACATTGGTGCACGGTGTTTCAACATTTATAATACCTACTAAGAGAATAAAAAAATATAAAAATTTGGTTACATAGAACCAAACGTAAAAGTAGATTTTATGGTACGAGTATATATGAGGTCTTGACACAGAACGTCACTCAGAATTTGTCATTTAATTATAAAATAAACTCTAAGTTAACTCTTAGAATAACGTATTATGAAACATGTAGTCTTGATAATTATCATTACAACACAAATATCGATATCAACAGTTTATCAAAAACATTAATAATCATATTTAATTTATATTATTTTTAAATATTAAGAAATCAAAATAAATTAGGTAGTTAAAGATATTCCAATTCTTGAATGGCTGAGTAATCCGTGGTTACCTCACGCAGCAAACAAACTACATAAAGTTTCATCTAAGCATTATTTCGGTCTGCTGCCTTCAAAACTCCGACCGATGTAGAACAAAACATATAATTTAAATACTTAAACATTCGCTTCTAAAATTGTAAAGGAAAACTTATAGGTAATATAGGTCTACAAAGAAATAACAACAAGCCTTGAAACTTAGGTACAGTCACGAACATCAAAGCGTTTACACTTCACAAACTTTAAAGCACTTATAACGATCGTAAATTTGAGACAACCTATTTCATAGTCTGGGTACCACAGCCAAGTTTCATCCGGGATTTTTTCTTTCTTTACGTAAACTTCTGCCTACTGCAGCTTTCTATCCCTTGGAGGAAAACCGGTGCGTTGTCATTAGTTACGTTTTTAGGAGTTCTAATAAACAGGGCGAAAAAAAATCAGCTGTTCCTTACATTTTGACGAGTTATGCGAGCATGATGTATGGAACAGCTGTTTTTTTTTTCCGCCATTTTGATATTTGTTCCCATAGTGAAAGTTGTTCATAATGATGAGTACAATGACCATTGTACTCATCATTCTACATCATGCTCGCATAACTCGTCAAAATGTAAGGAACAGCTGATTTTTTTTCGCCCTGTTTATTAGAACTCCTAAAAACGTAACTAATGACAACGCACCGGTTTTCCTCCAAAATCTAAAATATCAAAATCCTAAAATAATGCCCATGAATTCAATTTCATGTTGTGTATGTCATGGCCAGCCAGCCCACTGCCACTTCTGATGCTTAGTCTGCCAGCTATGACGGGGAATACGGTTCAGGTTGTATTCTACCACCTACTATCCTAATACTAATCCAATTTTTAGGTCATGCGCTATACAAAGTTATCATGTAAAACTCGGTTCTTTATTATGTTCCCTAACACAATAAAATACTCCATACTTTAAGAGAAAATTACTTTTGCAATTTGCTTAGTGCTCATATTAATGTTCGTGACTGTACTCATGTCACGAACATAAATATGTTTAACAGTCCGTACCGTTAAGCAAACCAGTTGTGGTTTCGGCAGAAACCAAAACTGAAATTTGGCGAAACGTAATTAATTTTGTGGGACACAACAGGGAAAGTTTGTATGCAACGCCGAGCAATTGATGTTTTCCTAGATGCTGTAGTGTAGTGCATAAATCAATAGAGCTGCATAGGACAAGGAACTACTACAAATGCTAGCTTTTGCCTACGGTTTCGCCCACGTGTAATTCGGAAATTATCCCATGGGAACGTACTATCTAAATAAAGATGTACAAATGACAGCCGGGACCAACGGCTTAACGTGCTTTCTGACGCACGGAGGAGTCTCGGTATGTAAAGATGGTCACCCATCCACAGTCAACCCCGGCAAGCGTAGCTTAACCTGATGGATCGACCCTGTGCGGCTGTCAGTACTTAGCCACGAGCTCCTCAGTGTAGGATAGAAGTAATTAATGCAAAAAAAGTGCCAGAAACTAGTCTAGTTATTTTCATGAATTACTTGCAAAACTGTTACTGCCAAATGGCCGAACTCTTTTAATTTATCGTTGCAAAACTTACTCTGAGCCACCATTTTCGGCCTAACTTATAGTCGAAGCTGAAACTTCAGTCAGCACTAGCTGTAAAAAGTTATACCCACGAGAAATATTCTAGATTTTCCTGTTGACAACACAAAATTTACACACCTGGTACCTACCACGTGTATGTGTCATATTTCTTATGCCCTTTTTATACGTTTTAATAATTCTAAAAAAACGTAAATCATGCATAAGGGATTAAGATATTTTTTAGAAAATACACCAATGTAATATTGAAAACGTGTTCGAATTTTTGTAAACGGCAATATTTTTGTTAAATTATTCGAAGCAAGTTCGGATTTTATATCGTTTTAGATCGGGTCGCATTGCAAACCCAAAAAATACGCTGAAGGCAAATTTGACCTACATGTAAAGGCTTTTAAAAAAGGGAAAGGGTCTCCAATCTTATGCTTTGAAAGCAATGTTGATTGTAAAGAAACGAGGGTGTTTAGTTAAATCAACCACCTTGGCCACACATATGTATCACACACATGCTCACAGCTCAAGCTTTCTCTACCAAATGGAAGATTTTTTTTTAATCAATCCATATTTTTGACGAAAATATCGATGAAAATACATACAGACGAACATAGAACCTCCTGCTTTGAAAGGCGGTCGCAAAAACAAAAATACAAAACCGAAAACCCCGACTTTCAAAATCAAAGTTATTTTTCAGGGCATGATTTTTTGGAATTCGGTTTTTTTTATAAAGTTTTTTATACATAATACTCATTGTCAATGGTTTTAATGCCTCTGAATACGAGTTTTTTAGCTGCTTTGCAAGGGTGTATTTAATGACTAAAGATATTTTTTAGAAATGTGCGTTTTGTTTGTGCAGAATAAACAGTTTTTCTTTGTTTCTTTTCTTTCTAATGAGATTGTTTCGTAAAAATAGACGTAACGCGTGCTTATCCGGCCGAGCCATGGCCACGTATGATAGTCTTCACGATAACTAATCAGTTAGTGTGGCAACGTAACGTTTGAAACCTAGTGTGATGAAACGAACCGATAGATGCCTTTTTATCACAATGAAAAGGAAATGGTTGCGATACAAAGTCACAGTATATTACAGTACCCGGCGATAAATATTGCACATCGACCTCTGGAAAGAGACAATCAGCGAATTGTTAAAATATATATTTAGAGTTGTTAACACCCACAATACACAGTTGTTACAATAATTTAAATTTGTACAATGGTATCTTTAAGAAAAAGAGGGAAACCTTCACGAGTCTCCATTTTATTATATCACTAGCTTCCGCCCGCGGCTTCGCCCGCATAATATGTCGACAAATTATACACATAAACATTCCTCTTGAATCACTCTATCTATTAAAAAACCGCATCAAAATCCGTTGCGTAGTTTTAAAGATTTAATCATACATAGGGATATAGGGACAGAGAAAGCGACTATGTTTTATACTATGTAGTGATATTGAATTATTATAATATTTAAGACTCATAATGTTGACGAATGTAATTGATGCCAATGCTTAATACTATTTTCATTACTTGTGTTTGTTTATTACTACTTACCGTTTTTGTAAAATACACTGTTCGACACAAATGTAAAGTTATGAATGAATAAATAATAATTTCAAACACGCCAAAATAATAATAATATATATTATGTTCTAATTGTTTTAAATCTGGATGAGGTGTGTCAAAATATTCTTTTTCTAGGTCATCACGTATAATATAAGTAAACAATAATATAATATTATTAATGTATACAAAATATTGTAAAACATTTTAAAATAGTAATAGTGGAGTTTCTTTAAAAAAAAATCTTGTCTAATGAAACTACCTTTTGTCTAGAATCTATTGTATTGTTTTGAATCTTCTCGTACGTTCCTGTATTTGTGTCCGTTCAAGTATTTCATTTAAAAAAAACGAATTTGAAGCAAAATTTGGGAAAAGGTTTTATAGAAAAGATCCGAGTATGGGTCATCTATCACGTTTGCTCAATGCGTCGAAATCATTTTTCCCACGATTTATTTGGACCATTAGGTCAGTGGAATTCTCGAGTACAAAATCCACTCGAATTTAACATAAAAGAGTTAAACAAAAATATTGTGATTCTTCCAAAAGAAAACTAGTATATACCATATTATTCAAATAAGTTTTCTTGATGTAAGCCAGGAATTTAATAGATAACCAAAATGGCTACCAACGTAAATTGTATAAAGTGGAAACAACAAGAATGTAGTGTATAGTATGAAACGTAAAAATGAAAAAGGGTATATGCCAAACAATTAATTTTTTAGATTTTTGTATACACCTGTAGGTATAGTATTGTAAATTTTACTGTTGTATTTAGGACACTTTGCCCGCGGCTTCGCTCCCGTGGTCTTTCCCGTGGGACCCGTTATTTTTCCCGGGATAAAAAGTAGCCTATGTTACTCCTAGAAAACTAAGCTTTCCAACGGTGAAAGAATTTTTAAAATCGGTCCAGCAGTTTTTGAGCCTATTCATTACAACCAAACAAACAAACAAAGTTTTCCTCTTTATAATATTAAGTATAGATTGGTCAAGGTAAGTTCAAAATAATTACTTTACATTTCTACATACATACATAAATTCACGCCATCTTCCTTTGGGGTAGGTACAAGCTATAGTACGCCACCTGCTAAGCTCCTTTCATACTCCTTTTACGGTCATACATCTGGTCATACACGAAAGCTGGTTGCGAGTACCTACTACGTACCTGACCTTTCGCAAGAACATTACCAATTTGGTTACTATAACATAATTATGTCTTTGTATGTGTGTGTGTCTTCTAGACAATTCTGGTTCTGGAAAACTTTAAAATAACCAATCTACTATTCGAAAGACATAAACTTCTTCTTCTTTCTTTTCGTGTGGTTAGTGACTAACCAGGTGTCAGAGCTTTTTTATGCTGCCTCTGACTTAGCTTCACATGCTGTTGAGAAATATCTCTCAGACTTGCTGGTTTCCTCACGATGTTTTCCTTCACCGATGTTTAAGCAATAGATAATAATAAAATACGCACAAGAATCCGAAAAATCAGAGGTGCGTGTCTTGGGTTCGAACTCGAGACCTATGAGTTGGTAGTCCGACGTTTACACCAATAGGCTGTCACTGCTTTTACAAGACATAAACAATAACTACACACTTAACAATGGACACGATAAAGGTAATACAAAGGCGTTCCCCACGACTAGGTAAATACCAAAGCGATTGGGATACAATTCCAACGGTTTTTGTACGAAATCACGTCCCAACTAAGATTTACGTCTCCTATCTGGATGAATCGAGCCCTAAAATAAATAAAGCCCCTGTAAAATCCTTTTCAGGGTTCCGCGTACTATTTGAAGAAAAGAAAAAACAAGGAAAATTACATTCATTTGTGGCCTACCTGACGGAGAGCAAAAAATGCAAAGAAAATTAAAAAAAAAGGAACTAGTTTTGGGCAAAGTAGACCGTTTTGCACAGATTATGTATTTCTATTTGACGTTATAACAACAAACAATGAAAATCAAATAACGTTACGAATTAAAAAGGGGCAAATACAAAAAACGTGTTTTTGAAATAAAAGTATTTTTTTTTGGTGGTAGTATGTACTGGTAAATATTGTACGGTTCTCTTCGTGTGTGAGTTCAACTCATACACATGACCGGTCTTTATTTTAGCATTTAACATATCTGAATCAAATTATTCTCTTACAAAGAAAGAAGTAACGTTGACCACCACCCCTGCTTACTATATGTTCGAAAATTTCAGCCCATTATATTCCAATCTGCGTTTCCATAAATTATGTTATAAAAATTTCAAACTGGCATAAAATTTATTTCAATCCAATCTGAAGAATGAGCTTAAAAAAGCCTTTTGAAATATTTATTCATTGACTTCATTGACCCACTTATACTCTAATTCACTTATCGGGAAAGCGAGAAAAAATATATTCCAGATATAAATGACATATCGGCAACATTGAAATACGGTGCTATAAGCTGTAAAGTAGATTGCTCCGATCAATTGAATGTGAGTCATCGAGTATTTTTGCCTTGCTTGTAAAATTTTTAGATCGAATCGTGAACCCTTTTATTCCTACAAAGTAGTATTTCTTTGTGTTTTTATTTTAGATCTTTATATTTAGGTAGCTATGATAAAAAAATGACAGAAATTATCAGTAAGAGCTTGAATTTACGAAGAAATGCGTCCGGAGGAAAATTCGGAGTATGAATGTGGAGCAGAGGAAGACCAAAGAAACGATGGATGGACTGTTGGAAAGATGGTATGGCTAGAATGAGAGTGCTCCGCATAAATCGAGAACAGCTGTATCGATTTGGCAAATATTGGTTTTAAAATGTTCGTAATTTTCTAACTGAGGTTCTTTCGGAAATAAAATTAAAGTTCGGGAAAAACTTAACGTTCTTCTATAGGTTTTAAAAATTAACTAATGAAATTTTGACAGGAGTACAATCGGCAAACTCGCCGGTCGACCACCCATAATGCCATATTCGCTTGCACCTAGCGTTCAGTCTCAGCGAGCGTAGCCACGCCCCCTAAAACTAGTTTTGCATAACATCGATAGTCACGCACACACGGCGCACGCGCATGGCATTGTTAGGTTGCATTGCACTGGCTCTCACTTGGAAAACAAGTTTTAAAAAATATTTTGCGTTCAGTAGGATGTTATTTGAAAAAATGTTGGGGTCACATATTTTTTTCTTCTTTTGTTTTCCATGTTTATGATTAATTATTACTTAGTTTACTTAATTATTATAGGACATTGATTTTAGTGATTATTACATAAATACGTATAATATTATGTATATTATCACTTACAGCCACGCTATCATATTTGGCATCTCCCTCGCTCACACTAAACCATATTTTAAGAATGTTGAACAAAAATGTGCCTTTTTTGACAAAAATTGTTCAGCGACCTAGTAAATAATATGATTAAATGGGCAATTTAAAAACCACATTTCTATTGTGTTATCTAACATCATCATCATTTGCCTTTTCTTAACTATGTTAGGACTGTCGGCTTCCAATCTAACCAGATGCAGCTGGGTTTCACATGGAGCGACTACCTATCTAACCTCCACAACCCAGTAACTGGGTAACATGATACCCCTTGGTAAGACTGGTGTCAGATTTTCTTCTTCTTCATCCATAACGACTGTCTAAGATATTCAAATGAAAGCCGGGACCAACTCGGTATGAGACGGACGGTCACCCATCCACGAAGCAAACTTGGTAAGCTTAGCATAACCTTGTAGATCGACCCGTGCGGCCGTTATTACTTAGCCACGAGCTCCTCTTAATTGTGTTCTTTAATAATCAAAGCTGAATAACTGTGACTGATTTGGATGAATTCAATAATTGCCTCAATGTATTGAAATGTGTTTTGTCATTGCTTAAAATATGTTTTGACCAGAATAATATTTTCAGAACGTTAGTTATTCGAAATTTTAGTATTTTTCTTGTTTGTTTGCTCGATACGAGTAATATTGTCGATATACTCTATGTTTGTGTTTTGGTAACTCATTAAAGAAATAATTTGTTTTTCGGAATGAGTATTATGTCCCTTAGATAGTTAATATCAGAACCTCGGATAGATTGAATTCTTAAAGTGTTTGTCCTACTTAAAAAAAATTGAGAAAAATAGACTAGTTCCTTTAGTGTCATTTCAAATACTGTTAAAATTTAATTAAAAAAGTGAAAATTTTTATTAGTACTAATTATGATAACTGATTAATCTTCTTCTAATATAATTTCGCGTCCCAGGGGTTTGATCAATTTTTATGGTATTTTTGTATGTATTTGGTAGACCGGAATGAGAATAGACCATGCCGAAAAAAATATATGTCAGACGAATGTTTGCTGGGTCAGGTAGTTTTATAATAAAAGAAGGTTTTTCAAAAAGTAATTTAATAAATTTACCAAAAATAAACAGCACTGTTTTGTGAATAACAAATAATACAGCAATATTTCAATGTTTTGAAATTGTTTTTAATAAATAAATGACTAATAAATAGAATATAACATTATTTTTTAAAAGAAACTGCACACCACTGAGTACTCTTTTATGAAATATTAAAAATACAATACCTACCTAAATGTTGTAGATTGTTCT
Source organism: Hyppa rectilinea (assembly GCA_951799385.1). Taxonomy (NCBI): domain Eukaryota; kingdom Metazoa; phylum Arthropoda; class Insecta; order Lepidoptera; family Noctuidae; genus Hyppa; species Hyppa rectilinea. The sequence goes on along the minus strand of OX637302.1, from coordinate 5,678,465 downwards.
GGATAGAGACAAGTGATTTACAAAAACATCACAAAAATTCAATAGGTGGTATCTGAATAACAATATTACTTCAGTAAATATTCCACATAAACAACATCATAACCATCGTAATAGGAAATTTAATCATATCTACTGAATAGAATATGACGATTTTTATTTTATGGTCTCTACCAGCTTAGACAAACAATTTTCATTTACAAATCCTAATGATGGTGCAATCCTTAATTAATGTAAACACAGTCAGTAAATGCAGAGATATCAATTAACAGCAATGCAGAATGAACACCTTTCTATTTTTTGCGATCATAGCAGTGAGAGACAACAATAACACGTAATATAAGGGAGGCCTAAAAAGATGTTTACATTTTTATTTACATATTTTTTTTTATTAGCTAAACCCTCAATTTTCTCCAGGGTATGTGCTCACTCAACTCAATTTACTCAATCAACTTTCAACTCTCAATTTTATTTACGTTAACTGAATTTTTATGTGCTGATTAATCTACATTTTAGTTTCGTTTATTTCTCAATAACATAATTTAAACAAAACAATCACTGTCACTGCAAAGATTAACTTCATAGACATTCCGACCATAACACTGTTTTGGTTTTATGACCGAGTCGACAAATAACAATAGGCGGTTTACCTTTTTACTGTAGATAAGTATTTTGCATTGAGATACAAGCAATGAAACCTACTAAAATTATTTTTAAAGAAGTAATGTTTATAAATTCAAAGAAAGTGCTTTTTATTAGGGTTCATTGTTTGTATCGCACCGCAAAATACTTATCCACAGTAAAAAGGTAAACATCGACTCCTGGTCATAAAATCAACATTGTGTCATTGTCGGGATTTATTTGAAGTGGTAGTGGTAGGTTTGTTTTAACTAAGTTGTTGAGAAATAAATAAAACTAAAAACACAACACAACACCAACAACATACACCTATTATATATTAATATTTTGTTATTAATATTTTGTTAAGGCTCCTCCCGCATCTATAATGGCATCGCATCGGTTTCTCATCGATCTTACGAGTACTTCGCAAAGATCCAAGCCTCGAATAGAGTCCCACACTTCATCGCAATGGGTGACGAGCGCTGCTTTGGTCCTCTCATTTCGACTGTCCCATCTTTGGACCATTATTGCCCATAAATTTTCGATAGGATTTAAGTCCGGAGATCGAGAGGGCCATGGGACTGTCCTAATTTCGCGATACTGGAGTAGCCAATTCTGAACTATGCGCGCACGGTGTATTGGACAATTGTCTTGAAAAAGTAAAATTCGGAAACTTCTTCCACAGGATACACCGCGCGCACTGTTGGCAGCATCACTTCTTCTAGCAATTTCGTATATACTTGTCTAGTCGCCCTTTCGTTAATGTAGTGTAATTCTCCTGGCCCATCAGCGCTCATCCAACCCCACATATTAACTATTGTTCTCCCAGATTCGTTATTAGACTTTACGTTTCTCGGCTCGTGTCTTGTATTATTTACACGCCATAAATTCCGACGACCATGTTGACTTGACTTAAATGATTTTTCGTCAGAAAATATGGCACGTGAATAATCGAAATCTCTGTAATCACGGGCGAAACGCACTCCAGCTTCTTTTTGTTCCTGGCCTAATATTATTTTAACTGCCGGCCTCCTATGGTGCACTCCAGCACGATGGAGCGCTGTTCTAATGCTGCAGTCGTATTGCTGTGCAAAGCTTGAGGTTTTGGTAAAGGGTTCCTCCTGGTAGGTATTAACCATGTGTGCCACACGAGCATCTGTTAGGATGCGCGGAGGGTGAGCACGAGGTCGGTCGGCAATGGAGCCCTCATCGGCGTCCCGTTGAATCCACCGACGGGCAGTAGCTCTCTAAAAAAAATATTAAAAGGAAAACATTAATTGATAAAATTAAATTGTATATAAGAAATAATTATTAATCTGTACAATAATACGTGAAGAGAAAACTTTCTACCCCTTTTTAAGTATATTGCGTGCACGGGGAAGTATGAGATTAAGCATTTATAAAGGAGTGCAGAAAGCTAAAATAAATATTAAATAATAAATTACGAGTCGAAATTCGACTACTGGGCAACCTCTAGTGAGATTTAATCTACATAGTCTGATTCACATCTTAAATAACGTGTTAATTAGAGATAAAGGTCCTAAAAATATGAACGATAGCTCATTCGATGCGGAATGATGTAAAGAAAAATGTTTTGAAGAATTTTCTAGCACGCTAAAATTGCAAAAGTTATTAACAAAAAATGTTAAAAAAAATGGCCCATCGTTTTTCGTTTTCTTTTAGGAATAACAATTTTTTTGTGGATATTAAATCTACAACCAATTAGTTGTTTGTACTATTTACGAATTAACAATATTTTGCATAAATTAATATTCATGCAAAATACTGTTGAGTTAAGTTTGCACCTCCTGTCAATTACGTCAAACTGAATATAGGCAAGGACTGTGGAATGGTAGACCAGAAATCACTTCGAAAAACGTATTTATTACAAATAAAGCTCCTAGAAATATGTACGATAACTCATTCGATGCGGAATTATGTCTAAAAACGAATGAACAATAAAAACATTTAATTAAGACAACAGTTTTTTTTTAAGAAACAATATTTTCTCAAGACAAGCGTATGATGATAGTTAAAAAATAACTCAACTAGACCATCTGCTAATTTAAAAAATATTTATAAATAAACGATGTAAAAAGTTTATTCAAAACATTATTTATGTTGTGATTTTGATATATAAAAACAACCATAATAATATAACTTATGGTTTTAAGATTTGATTTTTCGTTACATAAAAAAAGATATTATAAACAAAACAGACGACTTTTTAGAACTTTAATTATGTGATCCTATTAATTAATATATAAGTCGGGCTCTAAGAAGCGACACATTTTAAGAGCAATTATTTAAATATTTTTATTTTCTTAACAAAGGTTCGGATAAATGTTGTTAATTAACAATATACCTAGCCCTACTTGCTGAAAGATGAATTTAAAAAAAAACCACGAATTTACTCATTAAAATGTATAGAATACACCACATTTTTTATTTTTTTTTAATCAATATTTAATACATAAAATAACATTTTCTGTGGCGTAGTACACACTTTAAGTGTGTTGCGTATATGCCGTAACGACCCTGTGGCACCGTATTTTCAGTTTTAAATTAAAGTCATAAATAATAGAGATAGAACTCCGGGAGTGTGACGTTTTTATGGGGAATTTCCTTCTCTTTAAGGATCTTTTTTGCAAATTTCTTAAATTTTAAAAGTTTCGGAGTGATTAAGAAATCCGTCAAATAATTTTTTCTAGACACCATTTCGCATCGAATGAGCTATCGCTCATATTTTTAGAAGTTTTATTTTTAATTAACACGTCTTTCGAAAATAATCTAGTCTAACAGGACGATCACAGGGAGATGAGCGGGGAAGCGGAATAGGCGACCGTATTCCAGAGAGGTGAAAACTTAGCTTGACCAAGTAGTAAGTATTATGTAAATAATAAAACCGAACACATTATATGAATAAAAAACTGAGCAGCACGGATCTTGAGCGCTTACCTATCTTTTAAGTGAAATAGACTCAATGCCCCCTCTGACACCGAGCGCTCAAGATACATGACGGTAAGTATACCAATTATATTATGTTTTAATAAATATGATATTGACTTACCTACCGTAACATTTAATTCCCGCGATATTTGGGAAATATTATATCCTTGATTGTATAGAACCAAGATTTGGTTCCGTTCATCTCTCGTTAAATTTCGGTTCATTGTTCAAGTCCATAAAACACGCGCACAGATCCACAGAAGAGCATTCAACAATCCAATTAATACACAGCACAGGTCAACAAGAGAGCAATCAAAAAAAACTGTCCGGTAAAACAAGCAAGGGTCAACAGTGGGGCAAGATATTATCGGAGTCCGTAAACAAAAATGGTTGTAAGCAAAACGCAGAAGTAAGAACGCTCGTCGTCTATTAGCAAAGTGCAAATCACAACTAAAGTAAACAGAGATTATCGCTTCCGATCCATGCGGCTTAAAGCGTCCTGATTGGCGGAAGTAAAATGGGGGTGGAGTTTGCGTATGCATCGCCCGCCAGACTGCTTCATAGGAAAATGTTTTAAAAGTGGTCGACCGGCAACTTGTTCGATTGTACGTCTTACAGTCAGGGCAGATATTTTTCCAATAAAATCCCATTGAAATATTCAGCGTATCGCACTCAATTACGATAACTATTTAGTATGTGTATTTCAAAACAAAATCGAATAAAATCTCAGGATACGGAACCCTTAATTAACTAGTAGTTTTCCTCGACTCGTCTCAAGGGCTCACTATAATCGACATTCCGGAATGGTTGTCCAAATGTTACGAGAGTGCCTATGATGGCCCAGTAAGCAAAATAATTCACGTGGCCCTCAAATAAAATTACTTTCTTTTATTAAAATCACCCAATTACCAAAATATACATAATTTTGAGTGCTTTTTTTTGATGACTGTTCCCGCTCTGGGTGGAGCGGAAGGGAGTGTCAGACTCTTACTGACTAAAACCCATCCATGTTCCTACCGTAGCCCTTTATGTTCCGGGGTAGCGGTAACCCTTTCGGACAATCCCGCTTACCCGGCAGGCTTGGCCCTGAGGGGCCCCTTCATATGCTGACATCTCTTTGAGGCGCGCGTGGAACATGTGCGACACGGGTCTGGTGCTGATCGGACGGTGAGTCACCCATTACTCACCGTCCGCAGGCCCGCGCCTACGGTGGCCGGGAGTCGTCACGTGGCTCCCAACGCCCGGGGCGTCTCCTGCGGCGGCTGGGACGGGAGGACCTTTCTCTCTCCCATCCCGCCACCTCCTTCGCGAGCATGACTTTTTCGCAGAAGGAGGTGACTGCCTCCCACTCCCTCTCGCCCCGGACCATGGCTTGCACCAGGGCCGGGCGCGAGAGATCGCCGCCGCCGATCGCCTCTACGAGGACACGGCGTTGCTCCGCCCAAGCGGGGAATTTTGAGTGCTTAAGTTGGTCTTTTTTTAAAAGTCAAAGTCAAAGTCAAAACATTTATAAATTTCAAATTGGCACAAGAATGGCAATTTTGAACGTCAAAATGAACGAGAAATAGAACTGATTCTAGTCGCCCCTTCCAAAAAGTAGTTTCGTGTGGAGAAGAATGGGCAAGAAACTCCACCTTAATTAAATGAAAATGCAAATTAACAGGGAAATTGAAAAGATAATAATTCCACGAAAAGCAGATATTAGGTAAGTGCTACCCACTTACTGCATATGTTGAGATAAACTACAATAACATGGCCCGCTCCTCTAAAATACAAAACGTTTAAAAGTATTTGTGAAAGCAATTACAAAGCGCCACCAAGACTCACAGCCAATGTTGCTGCCGGCCTGCTACTGAAGACGAATAGGTACTCCCAACTACATACAAACTCTTTCGTAAGGTTGTGACTACAAACATTGAAGCAGTAATTTGGAGGGGCGCGCCATGTTATCGTAGTTTGTCTCTAACGTTACACCCTATTAAGAAAACCATTTTTTGTTCGTTTCACTACACTTCGACTGGGATCCGAACCCAGGACCTCATGCGCTGAGCATGTCTTACCGACTGCGGTAAATCTTGTGCAGTATATTACTAACAATTTTGTTAAAACTGTTATGCTGCGTGATTTTTTTCCTGTCTTTGCTGTATTCTGTACCCAGGAAATCGAACTCAGGACTTCATGTTCAGCAGTAGCGCTTGAGACCACTAACCCGACTAGGCAGTCATGAATATTTTTATTATTTTAATGCAGATTATCGAAAGAAACATTATAGTAGGCTATCTTGACTTCAATACATAAATTAGTATTTCTGGTGCAATTTATTTCAGAAATAGTAACTTAAGATATTTTTTAAAACGATAACAACTAGCATCATTTCTCGGACTGACCGACACCTTGACAATTCAAAAGTGCCTGTAATTGGTTTATTTGAAATAAATACTTTGAGTTTGAGTTTGAGTTTGAGTTTGATAAAATTCCCTCGACGTATCAAACTCTTAGTGAACTTCACTACACCTTCATAAAGTGATATGTCCTCGACAAAGCATTAGGTTCTATCCATAAGCCATAAATAATCCATGAGAACAATATTCGTAAACTCACGCTTGACGTCTCATGGATAAAGCGATACATACGTCTGGGCAAAGCGATATTATGTCCATTGAATATTGGATCCGATATCAGTATCATATCTCAGGGTCCGTTTTGGATAAACTCGTAAAGTGTTGAGCGACGCAGTTGTAAGTACTTTGATGAAAATATTATAGTATCGATGAAAGATTGATACGGTTGGCTTTTAAGTGATAATTCTGGCGTGGAGACTAATAGAAAATATGGCGGCCATTTTGCTTGAATGTTGAGCTCAGATTCAGTGGTAATAAAATATAAATACACCACCAATACACCATATAATACACTTATCAACTATTGCTTTTTTTTTAATATACTATATACCTTATCTTTATTTTATTTCAATTTTTTTAATAGCATTATGATTCTAATGATGAAACAGTACCAAAATCAATATCATCCGCTTATAAAATGCAACAGTCAAGTAGAGTTACCATACATTCTTAAAACAGGTAAATTTTGCGGATAATTTTGGGTCTTCTTTCTTTTCATGTGGTTAGTGACTAACCTGGTGTATTTTTATGCTGCCCATGGGCCTCTGACTGAACTCGAGACCTGTGACTTGGCATTCCGTCGGTCACACCACTAGGCTATCACTACTGTACGGTAATAAGGATTGTCCGAAAGGGTTACCGCTCTGGTTCTGGGGTAAAGGGTTACCGCTACCCCAGAACATAAATGGCTAACGAAGGAACATCCGCTCCACCCTGAGCGGGAGAAGTCATTGGACGATTTCCCAACCTTAAAAAAAAAGGGTAATAACTAATTTAGGGTAACTTCCTCAATTTGATGTTGTCACTCGTAAAGTTAGGTTAAATAAAGCTGCTTACATACCTGCCGATACTGATGAAGCACATATGCATGATGCTCGCGGAGCACGCGAGCACGTCGCACGTCACGTAGACATTGCACCACACCACACCCAGCGGCCAATAACCTGAGAAGAAACAGATTTTGAACGGACTATCGGAGTATGGAAATGAAGACATAGAAGTGGAGTAAACCTATTACCAATTAACATGGAACCAAGATTTTGACAGGGATTCTGAATTAAGAATTTTGGAGTTGAGGATTTATCTCACACTACTTTAAGTGATTCCTTCAATGTAAGCTAGCCAAAATCAAAATATCCTACGTTTTAAGCAAAGATTTTTAATTTTGCTATCACTTTAAAAAATGCTATATGGTGACCCGCGACCGATAACCGGTGTCAATTCGCCCGTTCCGGGCAGTAAACTCGTGCGAATCGATCAATAAGCCTACAATATATTTCTTACTGTTTCGAGTCTTCGTCTACACACTCGTTTAAAAGGAGTGTATGGATCAACATCTTACTTTTAAGGCATCATTTTGCACCAATTGATTGAAACTTTATAAATACATACATGCGTATCATCAAGCCTCGTTTACCCGAAGGGTTAGAGTGAGGTGTACCCATAGTATACCTATATTTCACCAGTTATGTTAAACTCCCATGTAATAGAGGGCGCTGGTTGCCACCATTGGGCACAAATTCCGGACTTCGGGCTCATACTGAAAAATTTCAGACGGAATAACCCAATAAAACTTTGCCCGACCCGTGAAAAGAAACCAGAACCTCAATGCCAGCAGTAGCACTTACGATCACTAGACTAACAAGGCAGTCAACTTCAATAAGACAAAAAAATATTAATATCCATCATCTGCCTAGCCTTTTCGCAACTAAGTTGGAGTCGGCTTCCAGTCTAACCGGATGCAGCTAAATACCAGTATTTTACATGGAGCGACTGCCTATCTGACCTCCACAACCCAGTAACTGGGCAATACGATACCCCTTCCTAAGACTGACTGTCAGATTTTCGGGCTTCTGACTACCCGTTACGACTGTCAAAGATGCTCAAATGGCAGCTGGGACCAACGGCTTAACGTGCTTTCCGAAACACGGAGGAGTCTCGGTATGAAAAGATGGTAACCCATCCACGACCAACCCCGGCAAGCGTAGCTTAACCTGATGGATCGACCTGTGCGGCTGTTAGTACTTAGCCACGAGCTCTTCAAAAGATATTAATAACCATTGGGCGAAAAGGTAGGTAGCGACTCCAATTTTTTCCCTTGGTTATATTCGTAACTACATTTTGGCACCCGTAAAATATTTACAGCCCAACGTTCAAAATTGGATTCCGACACGGCAGTCATATTTTTTTTTTTTGACTACTCGATGATTTCCTACGAATTTCCATACAACTATAAGCAGGAGATTGCTTCCTACTGACAAATATGCCAAATTCAAAGGAATAGGCGCTGGGAATAAGATTTTATGTGCCCTGCTGTGTGACATACGGTGCGTGCGAGTGGGAAACTAGGTGACGTATTTTTACTAAGGAGTTCAATATTAAAAAGTTTTGATAATATTATAATTATGTACCTATGAATGTTTTGTCACTGGATTAGTTCTTATTTCGAAAAATACTAAGTTTCAAAAAATTCTAAGTAATAATTTGAAATCCTAGTTACAACGAAGGGTTGGGTAAAACTGTACTTGCAGTACCCACCCAAATTTCAAAAATATTATTTTTAACTCCCATAAAATAGACATCAACCGGGCATAAGGCTGCGATCCACTAGAGATGTGCGAGGTATGTAGCTAGGCGGTGTGCGAGGATACCAATAGTTAAACATTATTTTCATAGCTTGAGCTAAGCAAGTGTTGTCGTCGGTTAGTTTTATGCATATTCGCGCTTCGCAACCTCGTCCATCTCTGGTGGAAACACATCCTTTAGTTACTTTAATAAACGGAATAAGTGAAAAGAATCTCATATGTTCTAAAGTTTCATTAATGAATATTCATTATCGATAAAATGTGTGTATAATACTTTCCCTTCCACTCCACCCAGTGCGGGAGGGGTCACTTGATGGTTTCCTACCCTCAAAAAAAAAACCTATAAAAATCATAAACATATAACTAGTTTTAATCTTTTACTACCTCTTTGTCTTAGTCGTCGTTGCGGTACTGCTGAGCATGATATGTTGGGTTTGATTCCCGGGTCGGGCAAAGTGTACTTAATTAGATTTCCCATCTGGAATTTCTCAGTGGACAGGATTTGCGCCTTCAGTTACATGGGACTTAGATATAAGTGGAAAAATGTGGGTGTACTATAGGAACCTCCCTATCCCTTCGGGGTATACAAGCGCGACGTTATGGTAGTTTTAATGTTCGTCGTTTGACAACCCTTTATGTACAACAGTTTATATTTCATAGCCACAGTCGAAAGCGTTCACAAAATTGGTTGACTTCCTTTCATAAAAGGCTTGCGTAGTTGGAAATGGGTACAATTTGTAAGGCTCTGCTACACGTAGTATGAAAGATGTGGACTATCTGGGAAAATTGATAGTCTGTCAGCAGTAGTAGTAGTATAAGTAGGATGTGTAACCGTTTTCATGCAATTTTCTCGTGCCCCCCTTGTGAGTCGTTTCAAAGAAATTGTGAGCGATTTTTGTAAGGTTGAATGATAATTTAACACAACGACAGGCCTGTAATCCCATAAAGCGGGATTTTCCGAAAGGGTTAGGGAAGGAACATGGATGGGTTTTAGTCAGTAAGAGTCTGACACTCCCTTCCGCTCTACCCAAAGCGGGAGGAGTCATATGATGATTTCCAACCCTCAAAAAAAGGGCTGTAATCCCTGAAGGAATACGCAGAGGTTTAGGCACTTGAAATACACCTACATTTTGTCAAAATGTTTAAGTTCTAGGTTATAGGGAGCGAGGCTATAGCCATTAACCAGGCACAAATCTAGCTTTCGGTCTGCTACTGAGTAATTCCTGATGAAAAGCTCAATAGTAATTTACCAAATTTAGGCGTCGAACCTAAGACCATTGAATATCATTATACCATTTATCTTATATCATTTATCATTATACCATATGTATATCATTTATCAGCCTATAATGTTCCTACTGCTGCGACACTGGCCTACTCTTTGAGGTAGGGAGTAGGCCATAATACAACACGCGGGCCCAGTGCGGGTTGGCGGATGTAATATGTTTCGAATTTTTGGTTCTAGGACATTGAATTCGTTTTCTCACGATGTTTTCCTTCACCGTTTTTAGAACAGTGGTGATGAAATTAAATACACAAAGTAAAGCACCTGCTTGGGTTTGAACTCACGACTACAACTCATAAGTCAAGGCCGATACCACTGCGCCACTACCTGCTCTACCATTGAACCATTGACCATTGAATTATGACTATGAATAAAGACATATATAGAGTTTTGAGGTATTTTAAGAGAGGTTGTCACATTCCTTTTGCTCTATACTCCTGTTATGTTGTTTTGGAATAATTTCTTTAGGGCACGAGTGAGCTAACAATATTAAGAAAGTAACAAAATAATGTGATACCTATACTTTAGTTTTCTATCGCATTTCTTTTATTAGATTAAAGGATTAAGCAACCAAATAGAATAAGTTACCTAAAAATAAAAGCACTTAAACTAAATTTCAGACAAAAAAACTTACCTAAAAATCCAGGTATCGCCCCCATAGGCATCACGAACAAGCTGACTAATAAATCAGCAATGGCCAGCGACAGAAGAAAATAATTCGTAACATTCTGTAGCCTCTTATCTAAACACACTGCTAAACACACCAATATATTACCAACACCACCAGCTATTATAAATACTATCACAAATAGAAAACTCCAATCGTATCCCACTTTATCGACCACTTTTTCCGTCATGTTTCCAAAGTTGTAACTACATTGAAAAGTTTCCATTACATCTAACACGGAAGTTTCATTCAAAGCGTCAATGTATAACGTCCGGTTTCGAGTTTCCGTGTAACAGAATAGGGTGTCCAAATCGCAGAATAAACTTGGTAATCTGAGCCAAAGATTCTTAAGTGCACTCTCGAAGAGTATGGTGACCATGTTCAGCTTGAAGTAAGGACTGCACAAAGTGTTGTTGCTACCAACATTTGTAGTATTACACGAAGTGCATGTGTATGAGGTTTCATTCTGAATATCTATGTTTAGTTCACAAGTGTAGTTGATAGGGTTGTCATCGGTGGTACAGTCGATACCGGAGAAAGAATCGCCACAACCAAGCCCGTGAATTAAATGACATTGGAAGTCTTGAAACGCTGTGTCCAGGAATGTGAGGTTATTCATATCAAAGACCATGTTAGGTCACATATTGTACTACGTGTTTGCTGGTCATCCTTGCGGGATCTGAAACAAAAGAAAAAGATATTTTAATCCTCAATTATTATTATTTTTATCCGCCTTAACCGGCGCAACCATCATTATTTTATACAGAGAGTATTTACGTAATTTAAAAGGTAACAATCTTCAACTGTTATAATTAGGTATTAGCTTTATTGACTTGGCAAAATATTTATAATTATCAGCCAAAAGTTGCTTTTAATAACTTGGCCCAATCTATGAAAATATTTCTTTAATTTTGCTGGGAGCCTTATAGTCTAAAATATCATGTAAACATAGGCTACATTTTAGCACTTTGCTAATCTTTTTGACTAAATTCATTTTCGGAAGTAGGTATTTAACAATATTCCATTGTTCTAAACTCTTGAAAATAATCTCCCCTCGTTGAAAAAACAAAAGAAGTCATAAGTAATTACAAAGGTCATAATTTCCATCCTACAAAACCTTTGGTGCGAGCACTTTTAATTTTGTTCCCTATTTTGTATCAATCTTCTTTGCAACAAAATTTTAAATAAATAAAAATTAAAAACAGACGCTGATATAAATGAGTGTATAATTAACTAAAGATTAATTGTTCGGAGCGAGTTACATTCAGTACAAGAGCATTAATTAAACTGTTTAATGATCATAAATTCAAGCTTCATTTTGCCCTTACTAACTATTATTCAAAGAGCAATTTCCGAGTTGCTGACAAGTTAATAGACCGCTGGTATAGGCTGGTGACAAATAGGTGTATATTGCCATCGTCACCCGTGTAAACATACGGACACGTGCAAAAATTATAGCAAGTTACACAACTATTAGAATAAATTAAGTAGTTTTGAATTTTTTGATTCAATTATTGTTATTCATGGGGTCCGAGTGCCCAGTATGTTTTTCGAGACATCGCTCAGCGGTTGTTCGACTTTTCACGTGACCAGAGGGCTGGCCTATTTTTCGGTCAAAGAATCAGCATTGCCACGCCTTTTGGGAACTTTTCCTGTTGACAGCACTCGAATTTTTGATGCCCTTTGATGTATTTTTAACCGACTTCAAAAAGGAGGAGGTTCTCAATTCGGATGTTTGTATTTTTTTTTATGTTAGCGCATAACTCCGTTGCTTGCCAACCGATTTGAAAAATTCTTTTTTTATCGAAATCGAATAAGCGGATTTTGAAAAATCAACAAAAATCTAAAAAAAATCCTACTTAATATATGTGGACGATGTTCTAATAAGTTCCTGTCACTGTAATTTACATACCAGGTAGTGGTATTAAATTTTTTTTGCTTGTATAGGTAGGTACCACAACTAAAAAGTAAAAATAAAAACTTTTTTACAAAAAATAAAACCGACTTCCAAAACAAACACTACAAAGTGACAAATAATTTTGATTTCGGAAGTCGGTGGCAAAAAATGAAAATACAAAACCGAAGACACCGACTTCCGAAATCAAAATTATTTATTTTTTGTAAAAAAGTTTTATTTATTTTTTCCCTCCCGTTTTATTTACTTGTACATAGTTATTATTAATATTTTAAGTATTTTTAGGTATGTAAGTATTTTGTTGAATTATGATCCCTAGTTTTTATTAAACGCTTTAACAAAGATTTGTAAGATATATGCACATCATCTTAATAATTAAATCAAGATTGCTGTAAAAAACTGTAACAAATTGGCAATTACCGCAAATACCACAAGTTAACAAAATGCGAAACTTGATAGAAAACTAGAAACGGTTTCGCACTACGCCTGATCCGAACCCGAATTTAAGATCCGAGTTTAATCCAAATTAGGAATGTTCTAAATTTGGATAGACAGAGTTCGGATCTAGTGCGCAACCCCTCATACAAATAGTATCATAGCTACTTCGGACCGAAATTTCTCGGATTCGGATCGGATGCAGTGCGGAACCGCTTTTAGTGTTCGATGAAAGGCCTTTTGCTTCTTTATTCATTTGTTTCGTTCATCCACCATTTTGGTAAATGTAGTTCGACTTTATTTAGTAAATGGAAGAAAATAATGTTATAATATTAAGTTTATTTATTAAATAATCGGGTTAATTGGCCTTTGGTCCACGGCCCACATTAAACGGAGTAGGAACAGTAGGTGGAAAAGTCAGCCGAATGTGTGCGCCAGAATACGATGGGAAAAAGTCTCGTAGTTAAATAGACCCGTTGGGGTTTGATGTCATTAAAATGAAAAAAAGGTGCGAAATGAAACGTAAGTATCAAAACGTGTATTATATAATCTATGTTCGTACTATATGAATACTTTACTGTTTTAAGGAAAATCATCATTATCATCATATACCGTGACAACTCAATTCCACAATCACCTCATAACCTAAAGCCGTGCTTAAAATATGAGCTATTCATACATAATACGATGGCACATATACACCGCTACTTCAAAAGCAGACTAGAGTGCACTACACTCTGCATATTAACGCAGAGATGTGGGAGATATCAAGAAGTGCTTAAAAGGTAGGTACGCCTACGTTAATGTAGTATGATGCGCTTTTGTTTTAATGGAAGCCAGCAAACGTGGCATTGTTTAGAATAGAATAGAATATTATTTAATTCTTAGTATATGGTACATTGAGATCTAAAATTAAACATTGATTCACATATACTACCATTCCGAAAGATTGGTGTAGAAAAATTAATAAGCTAAGTGCATGCAAATCGTAGACATTACAATAAAAGTTATAATTAATAAAATTATATTAAATTTTTATGTGCACCTTTTTGTTTTTCCGGCTATGTCATTGGCAATATTTAGAGTGAAAGTGATAGTTCGAAAAGGTCACATGCACCCTCTGTGTGGGAAAGGAATTTGATTGAAATTGTTTAAGAACACAACTCTATGACCGAAGGTAAGTATTGTACGTTGGTACGGATTTCAAAGGCTGTTATGGATCATAGCTCCAGGACACTTAACAAAGTAGAATATCAGTATGATAATGCATCCTTAAAAAAATGAACGATTATTTCAAAGCAGATTTAACGATTTATGAGAGACGAGGCAATGAGACAAGAAAGCTTATTTTTTCCGAATCGCAAACGCCATTAAGACATTTGACGACTCGGTTGGCGCAGCGGTCGAGCGATTGACTCCTGCCCAGCATGTCGCGGGTTCGATTCCCGCTCGGAACAAATATTTGTACGACCTGCAAGTATTTATTCTGGGGGTGGGTAATTTTTTATCTTTAATATGTATGTATTTACAAAAAAAAAGTGTATATAAGTAGTTTATCAGCCATCTCGTTACCATAACACAAGCATCAGGTTGCTTAGCTTGGGACTATATGGCGTTATGCGAAATGTCCAAGGATATTATTATATTACTATTGATATTACTTTCACGAAATTTAAACACCTTAAAAAAAGTTTTTTATTAACTACGAAAATAAAATAACTACAATTCGTGCAGCCAAAACGTATCATTTATTTCACACCCAGCATAATCAGATAACAGTCGATCGTAACATGTGAGTGGCAAGCCAGTCCCAGCTTATCGCAGAACATTGCAGTTCGTTCAGAGAGGAATTTTGTTACGGACCCAATTCTGAATAGTTGTAACCTTAAAGTTGAAGAATACTCCAAAAAAAAAACAAGCACACCTAGCTTGTTTTTTTTTTTATGGCATCTCGCAGTCCAGCCATAGGTTTGTCTACTGCTTAACCGGGCTTGCCTGTGGTTGCCACAATAAAATTGCAGCCCCCAGCCAGGGCTTAGTAAAATCTTACTAACTATATGCTAAGGGCACCCCCTTTTTTTTTTTTTTTTAAGGCTGGGAAATCATCCAATGACTGCTCCCGCTCTGGGTGGAGCGGAAGGGAGTGTCAGACTCTTACTGACTAAAACCCATCCATGTTCCTTCCGTAGCCCTTTATGTTCCGGGGTAGCGGTAACCCTTTCGGACAATCCCGCTTACCCGAAAGGGCACCCCCTGTGGGGTACAGACATCGGCTTAGAAAGTCGCTGGGGAAGGACCGCAAGGGACAGGCTGGATCGGGCGTATGAGCGTGCTTGTTTTTTTTTTTTGAAAATGGCATCTCGCCGTTCAACCAAAGGGTTGTCTACTGCTTAACCGGGCTTGCCGTGGCTGCCACAAAAGAATTGTAGCCTCCAGCCAGGGCTTAATAAAAACTAAAACTAACTTACAAAACTAAGCGACTACACGCTAAGGGCACCCCCTGTGGGGTTCGGACCTCGGCTTAGGGCGTCGCTGGGGGGGAGGACAGCAAGGGACAGCTGGATCGGGGATATTATATAAAGTTACTGGCTCAGCGGCAACGCGGGCTGGCTCGAGGAAGGGTTGGGGGGATGATGAGTGTGCTTGAACAATTTGTTTCAATATATACTGAATCTGTCCCCCCCCCCCTGTTTGTGTGATTGCCTGTCTAGTTGGTCTAGCGGTCGTAAACACTAATGCTAAGCATGAGACACTGTCTAAGATCTACGAACGACCGTCGGCATAACGTCCTTTCAGAGGTTCAGTGTCTTGGTATGTGAAAATGGTCACCTACGGACCGATCAACAAAGGTAGGCCCAGCTTAACCTGATCGATGGAGCCTTGCATCTGTTCTTATTTATTTAAAAAATGATCACTTAGTGGAGTTTAATGGAGAACTTAAATTCCGATGCAACGATAAATATTTTTACTTAGTCTCGAGACTGATGTACGCTTTGGTGTACTTTGTACCTTCGCACACCAAGTTACTACAAACTGTAAAATTGTTTCTATCGATTTCGAACTTAACTATCAACGTATAAGGTTTAAAATCATTTGGGAAAAATTTGATTTTTTTTAAATATATAATAACCATACCCAAAGTTCCATATTCTATCTAAAGTGAAATTTTGTACCACAATTCTAGTCCCATTCACCTTAAACTAAGACAATTTCTTAAGTTACAAGTAACAAACACTTTACACGACTTTAGCACTTAATACACAAGTGTAGCTGCAGCGAGTGCTAATGGGAACGCTTTATGTTCCATTGAGTGTGTCTGTTCCTCTCGAGTGTACAATCACCCTTAGAACACGTTCAGCGCTCGGGAGCATCTTAGTTAATCTCAGGTTCTAGAAAGTGTGATTTGAGCGGGTTAGGAAAGTGGTTCAGAAGTACAGAATTTCAGCCTTGGTCTTTTTTATGGTTGGCTTTGGAAACAAAGCTATTCAGCTATGTCCCCATTTAGTTATTTCATAAAATATAAACTTTGGTTTGAATATAAAATGTTCGATATTCGAAATGTCCCTTCCGGCTCTCCCCCAGCGACTAGGTTCATACCTCACACACAGGGGGTCCGTTTGGAGTGTAGTAGCTAAGATTAAAAGTTTTATCCCCTGGAGGCCTTTATGTATTGAGGGACCGACAGGATAGTCCAGCTAAGCAGCCGACAACCTATTAGGTTGAGAGATGCCATTACAAAAAAAATATGTTTTGAAAGTTTTAGCAATCCTTCATAGATGACCCCACTCACTGATGCAATTATTTGACCGTATTCCGTCTTAAAGTCATCAAAATTAACGAAAAATAAGTCCTAGCAAATCTAGTTATATTAGAGAAATAATTTCTTATACCCCTTTTTATTAGCTACATATTGAAGTTCATGGCCACATTTGATGATCGTTACTACACTTCTCCATATAATAATAATAATATTAAATTTATTTATTGGCATAAAAACAGGTTACAGAAAAATGTGAGACCCTGGCTCCAGAGCTAGGTTGGAGTACCTGTTTTTCAGGAGCCAGTGACTTCTTCCATTTAGGTTACAATTGGGCAAGTTTTATGCAGCAGAAGGTGACGAAATTATTGGTACTTAAAATTAAGTTCAATCAATGTACATTTAACTACTTAAGCTCTAAAATAGAATAAGAAAACCAAATCAGGACTAAATTTTAGATTAATTAATTAATTGATTTAGAAACAATATTAATTGTAAAAATAAAGATTGTAGTAGAAAATTAAAAAAAATATCATTCATTAATCAGTCTATAATGTTCCCACTGCTGGGACACAGGCCTTTTCTCTATGAGAAGGCGTGGGCCGTTATCCGCCTCGCTGGCCCAGTGCGGGTTGGTGGATGTCACATGTCTACGAATTTTTGGTTCTAGGACGTGCCGGTTTCCTCACGATGTTTTCCTTCGCCACGTTTTGAGAGCAGTGGTGATGAAATTATTGACACGGAGTAAAACGCCTTCCTGGGTTCGAACCCAAAACCTACAACTCGTAAATACTAAACTGCCCCGCAGTTTCCATTGGGCCACCACTCTTCTCCATATCACATAACTTTTATTTTAAACACTACAAATTTCGAAATTGTTTAGCAACTGCACCAATTCCAGATATATTCCAAGCTACCAAGAAGTTTATCAAAGGAAGACTTTTAAAAAAGATACAAGTGCAAAGTTCGTTGCAAACAAAGTTAGCTTGTTATTCTTAGCTTCAGTTACAAGTGGCCATTTAATTATTTTGCCCACTGCGATCTAACGAACTTCGAGTTCACAACTGTTTTTCACTTTTATATGGCTTTTTTCATTTAACTTGCAATCTAGCGACTGTTTCTTTACGCCTTTTTTTGAGGGTAGGAACGCTCTGGGAGGACCGGAAGGGAGTGTTAGATTCTTACTGACTAAAACCCATCCATGTTCATTCCTTAGCCCTTTATGTTCCAGGTTAGCGGTAACCCTCCTCGGTTCCCCAATGCTGACACGTCTTTGAGGCGCGCATAGAACACAAACGCGCCGTCTGGCACGGGCCTGGTCCTGATTGGACGGTGAGCCCCTTACTCACCGGCCCCGCCCCTACGGTAGCCGGGAGTCATCACGCGGCTCCTGACGTCCGGAGCGTTCCACGGCGTGCGCCTTTATGCGTTATACATTTTACCATTTATTTTTAAGTCACAAATCCAGACTCCGGGCTATTGCACAAGAATATTGCTACTATAATATGATAGCCCTTGGTAACACTGGCAATCAGACTTTCAGACTTCTAACGACGGTATACACAATTGCTAAGTTTAATAATATTTAAAATGTCGGCGTTGTACCTACACATGGTGTCTAAATGGTACACGAATTAATTTGGGTAAGTAGGTCTATACAAAAAAATTTTAGAAATCGAACTCGTATTGAATTTTGAATAGTCCCAAATCATTTTAAGTTATGGCAAGCAAAATTTTTACACGCCAATCATATTTTAAAACCTAGATGAGGGTCGGCTTATCTTTTCAGACTTCTTTGAGAAGAAAGGCCACAAAACAAACTAAGTGGTCTGTCTTTTTAAAGTCCAGATATAATCTTGGTCAAATCGTCTATTTTGCTGGCTGTACTAAAATTTACCTACCTATATTTTTACTAGATTTATATAAAATCTAAAATTTGCTGCGACTAAAACATATAATTTAAAGTTAGAAACCCAAATTTTAGCGAGTGAAATTAAAAACTTTGCTAATTTTGAATCTCGTAACAAACTAATTGGCGTGTCGATACTCGTGCGCTACTTACATGGTTGTAAACTGGTTAAATACAGAGTATGCTTTAAATTAATTTACTGTTTTATATAATATGTATATCTATACTTTTATTAATTAATTAATGTTATAAAGTTTGTATGTTTGAACGCGCTAATCTCTGGAACTACTGGTCCGAATTGAAAAATTATTTTTGTGTTGGATAGTCTATTTACCGAGGAAAGTGGTAGGCTATGTAGCATCACGCTTTGACCAATAGGAGCCGAGCTGCGGGTGAAACGCTGAAGCAGCTAGTCTACTTAATATTATAAAGAGGTAAAATTTGTAAGTTTGTATGTAGGGGGTAATCTCCGGAACTAATGATCCAATTTCAAAATTTTTTCACTGATAGAAAGCTACATTATTCCTGAGTGCTATAGGCTATAAATTATATTTATATCATACATATTAGCCGAGCTATCGCAATTTTCGTCTAGCAAGTCGGAAAGAAATACCTCCGAAAACAAAATTATTTGCATGCGCTGCCTAAACAGTTACAGTATATCGCAATTTTCCGCGGACGAAGTCGCGGGCAGAAGCTAGTTAATATTATAAAGCTGAAGAGTTTGTTTCTTTGAACGCGCTAATCTCAGGAACTAATGGTCCGAATTGAAAAATTCTTTTTGTGTTGGATAGTCCATTTATCGAGGAAGGCTATAGGCTATGTAACATCACGCTACGACCAAAAGGAGCGGAGCATCAATCAAGCATGTTGAATAAAAAAAATGGAAAATTCATTACTTAAATCACTCTCTCTGTTAGGTGACGCAAACGACGTTGCGTGATTGAGCTAGTAAATAGACATGTGACTCGTTGGTGAACATGAGCTCCTGATTCCCATTTCAACGACAGAATAAAATAAAGTAAATTGCCAAGACAACTCGATGCAAATCATAGTACATCCTCTAACCTTGACATATCATAAGCGTAGAACAACAACTCTGACGTCTGATCGCGGCCAATCTAACACGGATGTCAAGTGAATTGATATGGAAATGACATGTCGATGGTGGCTCGAGGGTTAAGGCGGAGGTTGATCTACGTTAGTCTATGGTTGTGATGTGAAGGTTAATAAAGATGGAAAAGGGAGAGATTGTTTGTTAGAATAAAACTAATTTAAAAAAAACAGATACGACGATGAAAGGAAACCTTAATCTGTTAGTCAGTGGGATTGTCCGAAAAGGTTGCCGCTGCCCCGGAACATAAAAGGCTACGGAAGGAAGATGGACAGGTTTTAGTCAGTAAGAGTCTGACACTCCCTTCCGCTCCACCCAGACCGGGTCAATTGATGATTACCCATCCTTAAAAAAAAGGCAATTGTCTTATTACTCATTTAAAAAGCGCACTACCCTATATTTTCTGCAGCACCTCCAATTTTTTTGATTTTCTCTTACCCCGCATTTTCATCTTAACAATATTAGATATTAGGTAGCTACACTCGTTCGAATTGTGTTTATCTCAGAAAGAGCAAGACAAGAGTCCACACTGTTATTTGCACAGTTATTTATGTTTGTCCATTGTATACTGAGCAACTGTCCGTGAGCAGCTCCGGGAAACGTGTAGCAATCAAGGAAAGTTTTCTGTGTCGACTAGTCAATTGTCTCCTAGTGCTGCTCTATTCTGTAACAATCTCACTGTGAAAACTCAGGTGAAGTGAGAATAATGTGAGTTAACAATATCACACTATAGATAACTCACATTATTCTCACTTCACCTTTTTTTTTTTTTTTTTTTTAAGGCTGGGAAATCATCCAATGACTGCTCCCGCTCTGGGTGGAGCGGAAGGGAGTGTCAGACTCTTACTGACTAAAACCCATCCATGTTCCTTCCGTAGCCCTTTATGTTCCGGGGTAGCGGTAACCCTTTCGGACAATCCCGCTTACCCGGCAGGCTTGGCCCTGAGGGGCCCCTTCATATGCTGACATCTCTTTGAGGCGCGCGTGGAACATATACGCGCCGTACGGCACGGGTCTGGTGCTGATCGGACGGTGAGTCACCCATTACTCACCGTCCGCAGGCCCACGCCTACGGTGGCCGGGAGTCGTCACGTGGCTCCCGACGCCCGGGGCGTCTCCTGCGGTGGCTGGGACAGGAGGACCTTTCTCTCTCCCATCCCGCCACCTCCTTCGCGAGCATGACTTTTTTTTGCACCGTGTGCTCTACCGTGTCCTCTGGGCGATCCTCGCAGTGGTGACACCCGGGCGTTTCCTCCCGCCTGATGATATGCAGGAACCTCCCGAAACATCCATGTCCGGTGAGGACCTGCGTCAGGCGGTAGGTGAGGGCGCCGTGACGCCTCTCTAGCCACTCCTCAAAGAGGGGCCTTACCGCCACTATCGTGGCGTGCCCTATTCTCACTTCACCTAAGTCAATTGAGTAGTCAACACAGAAAACTTTCCTTGATTGCTGAAGTAAATGTGTCTAATGTTTGAATATCGAAGTAAAATATGTACTGATTGCATTTTTTTTTTGTTTTTTGAATTGGCATCTGGCAGTTCAACCAAAGGGTTGTCTACTGCTTAACCGGGCTTGCCTGTGGCTGCCACAAAAGAATTGTAGCCTCCAGCCAGGGCTTAATAAAAACTAAACCTTACTTACAAAACTAAGCGACTACACGCTAAGGGCACCCCCTGCAGGGTTCGGACCTCGGCTTAGGGCGTCGCTGCGGGGGGACAGCAAGGGACAGCTGGATCGGGGGTTTTTAAAACTACTGGCTCAGCCGCAACGCGGGCTGGCTCGAGCAAGGGTCGGGGGGATGAGAGTGGACAGGGTCGTCGCGACGGGCCTCGACGGCGAGGACGGAACGACGGAAATTTGTGTCTGTGTGCTAATCTAATAGTGCTAGTAGCCGGGCTGCTCTCCTGGAGGAGAGTGGTGGCATCGTCGGGGGCAATGAGGGTATGCCGTGGACGGCGAACCTTACTGATGCGGGACGGGGTGTATCGGGAGGCGGCCGCAATCAGGGGGTTGCGGTGCTTAATGGCAGTGTCAAAGAAACGCTTCGAGAGGCGTTTCATGAACTGCTGAACTGTGGGGAGTTAAAAATCTACATGAAGGTCCATGTTACGGACGTAAAAGGGAGCTCCTGAGACCCTACGGAGGAACCGGTTTTGGAGTGTCTGCATTCGATGCAGATACTTAATTGGGTTTGGCGTGCGCGAAGACGACGCAAGCGTAAGTCATAATGGGACGAATTACAGCCTTATAGAGACGCAGTTTGCACCGAAGTGACAATTTGCTGCGTTCTGTAAGCATGAATTGGAGCCTAGGTACCGAGAGCGAAAGCGGCCCGCGAACGGACCTGCTTTATGTGCTCTGCGAAACTGAGGTGTTGGTCGAGAGTGACACCCAGGTACTTGGCATGCTTCGCCCAAGGGATCGGCTTGCCGTACATGGTGATCGGATTAGGGATTGATTGCATATTGGCTATTAACTATTTATATTGGCTTAGCCTTAGGCTTAACATTGCCATACAACGGGCAATGCGGCCAGTCTCATGGGGTACATTACCAGTCGACAGTGATGCGGAGGAATTTTTCGACGCCATATTTTAGTTACTATTTACTTTTAAATTTAAATTACTTGTACAGAGGCCGGCAGATCAAGCTACCCCAATCTATCAAATTTCTTTGGTAGATTTTCAACTTTATTACAAAAGGTTAAGGTTCATGTTCAATTGGCAATATTTGACAGTTTGGGGTAGCTTGATGTGCTGGCGTCTGTACATAAGAGGTATATTCGTTTTAGTTTTAGTGTTAGATTTTATATTGTGTAATACCATTTTAATGAATTCATTGTGATATATGAAATAAATGCTAATTAATTAAAGTCGATTATCATTTTTCACTTCTGTAATTCACGTAGGTAATATTCAAGACTTTATTCAGACTTTTTAATAATATTTTCCTGAATACTTTGTAAAGGAAAGGGAGGCCGTTGCCTTGCAGTGGGATACTACAAGCATTAAAAAACCGTTATTGCTAAATAAATGACTATGAAGCCAGTTTTAGTGAGCAAAAAATGTAGTCGTGGTAATTAATGCATATGCAAAGAATTATTATAAAAGCTGTCATTCGACACGGTTGGCGCAGTGGTTGAGCGATTAACTGCTGCGGACTATGTCGCGGGTTCGATTCCCGCACGGAACAAATATTTGTACGACCCGCAAGTATTTGTTACGAGTCTGGGTGTTTTTCTATCTATAATATGTATGTATTTACGAAAAAAAAAGTATATAAGTAGTTTATCAGCCATCTCGTTACCATAACACAAGCATTAGGTTGCTTAGCTTGGGACGATATGGCGTTGTGTGAAATGTCCAATTATATTATATTATTATATTATTCCACTTGAAGTAAAATCGCCTTCTAAAGCCGGTTAAACAGTTCACGGCTAATTTAAAACAGTATCTTTGCACAGATTTGTTCGCGTAAAAGAACTGTCATCTTAAAAGCATCCCAGACATATGAGTCGCAACCACTCTATGAGATGCGTTCTTTATAAACTACTTCAAAAGAAATGCAGAAAACTGTTCAAGTGTTAGTTCCAGGTAATTTTCGTTGTTTCAATCAAAAAAACTTGTTGACAACGCCATGGATGGAAACAGCGAACAGTTTTGGTGTTGATTTTACGTTATTTAGCCATCCTTAATTACTAAAATCTACACCCACTATCACACTAATATTTTAAAGGCGAAAGTTTGTGAGTGTGTGAGTTTGTATGTTTGTCCGTCCTTCACGCTCAAACGGCTGAACGGATCTAAATGAAATTTGGCCCAGAGGTAGTTTATGAACAAGATGGACATTTTTATCCCGGTAATATTTTCATTCCCTTGGGATAATTTCCGACATCAACGCGAGCGAAACCACTGGCAGGAGCTAGTTAAAAATAATTTTAGTATGTAGCAATATATAACATCACGCTTGTTACCCAAAGGGTTAGGCTGAGAGGTGAATCTGTTGTAAATTCACATATCGCCAGATATTTTTGAGTCCATCACACGACAACACTTTGCCTGCCCGTGAATGGAACTCGGGACCCTACGCTCAACAGTAGCTCTTGCGATCACCACTGCAAACCAACGAAGCAGTCGAGGCAGATTTTAGTAGGCATGTACTCCATAAAGTTAATCCAATTTATTTGTAGATAAATATTGTAGACGTATAGGCGTTTTCCAAGTGGCGTTCAGCCAATAATGTGATCAGCTTTTAATAGCCATAAACCTACTTAGAGGCAGTTTTATAGATGTCCCATCTACCGCAATGTATTTTCAGTCAAACAAAACCAGTGTAAACAAAACCAGTGTTAACAAAACAAAACTCTAATATCTAAACAACGGTTCCCGTGACCCAAGGGCTGGCTTTTACCTTGGCCAGAAGCTAAGCATTGCCATACAACGTGGCAATGCCGACAGTCTCTTGGGTACAGAGGCCAGCACATCAAGTTACCACAATCTGTCAAATTTCCTTGATCGTATTTCAACTTTATTGCAAAGACATAAGGTTCATTTTTAATTGAGAAAATTTGACAGTTAGGGATAGCTTGATGTGCTGGCGTCTGTACATTACCAGCCGACAGCGATGCCGAGGAATTTTTCGACGCCATATTATATTCACTTTTATAATAGTTAGTTCCATATACATAATATATATTTTTTGTTTTAGTGTTAGATTATTTATTGGACCTACTACATAACTTATTATGCTGAATATAAACCAACTAGAATATCTCTATTTCCAAAAAAAAATTATAAAAAACAAAAAATTTCTACTTATTAGAAGGAAAAATATTATTTCATCTAGGTACAACCATTTTCGACGTAAACGCTATTAAATACATACGTCAGAAATACTAAACAAGTTTCATCAACAATAAATGTTTTTAATGAAGTTGAATAAAAAAAAGCTGATTTTTAACATGACGTCGAGTTTTCAGTCCCGTACGTTATTGTAAATAAGTCATAACTGTAAAAACCATTATTGTTCGAGAACAATAGCTCGGCTAGGTGTTGCTAAAGGCTTAAATAATTCATTTGGTGGATGGAAAGCAAATATAATTAAAAATTCTTAATTAAAACGCCAATTTTACTTCAGTTTTCCGTGTAATGTTATGAATGCGCTCATTTTGTTTAGTTTTAAACAAATTATTCATTTAGGATTGACCTTGTTATTTTAACTGTTAGAAACTCTCGAAAATAATTTTATTAGTCTATGGATTTGCCCATAAATCCATAGACTAATAAAATTATTTTCGAGTTCATTGTTTATACTCAATACTCCTTAAGTATTTATTGCTTCTACATGTGAACGTAACGTCGTGAGTTTTATGAAAATATGGACTCTACTCTGATTTCCCATGCTTTAAAATAAAATGATAGATAAGTTACAAAGACATACAGACGAATGTACGATAAAAGAGGACTTGTAGCATTATAATTCTCCCAAACATTCAGCATTCATACAGTACCACATTGCTACTAAATCCAACATCTAAGAAAACAAACACCACTAATTCTGTCT
This sequence comes from Hyppa rectilinea, assembly GCA_951799385.1. Taxonomy (NCBI): domain Eukaryota; kingdom Metazoa; phylum Arthropoda; class Insecta; order Lepidoptera; family Noctuidae; genus Hyppa; species Hyppa rectilinea. The sequence goes on along the minus strand of OX637302.1, from coordinate 5,653,048 downwards.
AAAGATAGATTCATCGAGGCGTGAACAACGATCCATGTTCCTCTATGAATCATCAACCCTACTCTCATAAACTACAGTCTAAAACATTCCAGTTTACCCGGATGCATTTCATTCAAGTTTTACAACCGTCATACTGAGAAATAAGTGATGCGCGTCACTGCATGCTCACATTACCATGGGCTATGTCAAGGACTTATGTTGTTATGGAATTATTATGAGGTGGGGCTTGAGGAACAGCTGTTTAAGGGCCCGAATACTTTTATCACAAGCTCACCACATTACAGCAACAAAATGTTTGCAAGCAGTGGTTACGTATGAACAGTGAAGATGAAGCTTCTTGCACTTGTGTTAAGGTAACTACAAAATTTGGATGTGGTTGCGTTATCGCTAGTTATTGGGATGTGGTTACGTTGTGGCTAGTGTTTTCAGACTGACAGATTGCTATGTTTACGATGTGGCTGGCGGTTGGGTTTTTTTTTTTTACTTCTGGGTTAAATGTCAGCGTCGGCAAACTATTGATGGCAATATGCTCGCCTACTGATAATTTAACTCAAACATTACTCGGGAATTGTGGGATACCAAGGTATACCTCGGCCTAACTTTTAGACAATACAGGTTTGTTCGTTTTTGTAAATATTTTTTTTCGTATATTTTGTCAAATAAGTTCTAAGTATTTTAGGGTCCTGCATATCACAGCTAAACAATTCGGCAGCACAGTCGCGTCTGTGCTAAAGACCTACATTTTTTGCAAGACATTTTTACCATTGTACAACGTTATAACCATATTAAGTCGCTGACACGGACACCACACCCCACATACAAAGGTTATGTGATGAACCCCTACGTAAATGAGAAGTTGAAACGCTCCCTCAATTGCCTCGACTGTCGGAGTTAAAAACTGAATAGGTATAATTTTGAGAGAGACCTACAATTTGAGTACGAATGTAATTAAGTTATTTAATTACGCAAACCTTATCAACGAGAAAGGTACCTGTATTTTGTATGTTTCAGGTTGGTTGGTGGCAAGGTTAAAAAGCACCAGGAATGAACACCTTCAAAGGTGTTCATTCATCAACCAAGTTTAAATCATTATTGTTGCTAGCAATAAGCTTCTTGCCTAGGGTTGCCAATTTGAAAAAAAGATTTCATCAAGGTGCACCCACACACACCCACACCACACCACACCACACACACCCACATTTCAATAAGCAGGGCGCTATTGCCATCAACTGGGTCTAAATCCAGATAACGGAGCAACTGAAAAATTCCGGATCGAAAAACCATTAAAATTTGACACTTTGTGCGACCTGGGAAACGAACTCTCCGCGGTAATGTTTTCGACCACAAGACTGACGAGGTTGTTGCAATAAAATCCGTACATTTTAACATCTTTTCTTATTTCAGTATTTAAATTCAATATCAATCAATCCATCAATTCCAGGCTATAACTGGATGTAGCTGAATACTACTCAGTATTTTACGTGGAGCGGCTGCCTATCTGACCTCCACAACCCAGTCGATAGCGGGGTAATACAATACCCCTTGCCTTACCAAGGGGTTATCGACTCCAGTCACTCGTCTGACAGCCAGTCATAACTGGCTGTCAGACCGTGTTCAGACAGTGTTCGGGCTCCTGGCTAAGGGCTTATGTTTAAAAAACAACCTGGACCAATAACGAGACCGGACACAATCCGGACGGAAGCACAAAAAGCCGGAAATTTCTGTACAAACTCGGACGTATGGTTGACAAAACAAAAGAGAACATAGCGATGCTGTTTGGGTCCAGGAAAAAATACAGAGATAGTACTATAAAGGAGAATATATACAACAGTTAATATTTCAATCTCTTTAGCGTATCGATGGTCAAAAGTTGAAACATGTTTGGCCTAAAATTCAGATGCGGCAACTCACTGACGCAGTTCTAAGAACATAAGTGCACAGCTGACAGGGTATGCTCCAGGGAAAGGAAGATGGAAACGATGGTAGAAGATAGGTTATAACAGTCAATCTGTCGAGCTTTTTCCCAACTATATTGGGGGCAGCTTCCAGTCTAACCGTGTGCAGCTGAATACCAATATTTTAAATGCGAATGCCTATCTGACCACCACAATCCAGTCACTAACTGGGTAGTGCGATACCTCTTGGTAAGACTGGCTGTTAAACTTTCGGGCTTCTGACTACCCGTAACGACTGTCAAAGATCCATGAATGTCAGCCGGGACCAACGGCTTAATGTGCTTTCCGAGGCATGCAGGGAGGAGTCTCGGTATGTAAGGATGGTCACCCATCCACACACCAACCCTGGCAAGCGTAGCTTAACCTGATGGATCGATTCGTGCAGCTGTTATTACTTAGCTATATAACAACAATGCACATAAAAATCTAAATGGATTCCATTTATAGGGAAATTATAAAAACCATTCCATTTTAATATCTAGGAAACTACTCCAACTACTATTTCCTTTCAAATTGATATTTTACGAGAGTTGCGCGTCGGAAACTTTATTCCAGATAATTTTTAATAAGAGATTATGTCCATATTAAGTTGGATAATATTCCTCTAATATCTACTTACACGGAGCAATTTTATTGCTTGCTGCTTGCGATAACGACGAGCAATATAAAATGCAGCACTGGAATGTACAGTCTTTAAGTGAAGGTGACATCAGAGGAGCAGCCAGAATGCTGTTCAGTAGCGATGTGGTGGCGCCTTACTCTCCAGAAACGCTAACAGCTCTAGAGAGTAAACATCCAGCGCCTGCGGATGGTCTCACCTTTCCCGACCCCCCCGATTCTCCCGACCTAAATTCATTCCTAAACGTTTCGGCTCCCCAATTGATTGCAGCCGTAAGCTCTTTCCGAAGTGGTTCCGCTGGCGGCCTCGACGGCCTGACTCCACAACATCTCAAGGATCTTTTGAGCTCAGGCGCCGGGGAAGCTGGTGAGTCGCTTTTGAAGGAGCTTGCGGCCCTAATTAACCTCATGCTCACCGGCGGTGTGAACGAAGCCGTCGTCGATGTCTTATACGGGGCCAACATGTGTGCCTTACGTAAGAAGGACGGCGGCATTCGTCCCATTGCCGTTGGCTGCACCTACAGGCGCACGGCAGCCAAAATATGCTGTAAGCTATACAGTGAATCGCTTTCAGCTAAGTTTCAGCCCCTGCAGCTAGGTTTTGGCTCTAAAGGGGGCTGTGAGGCTGCCGTACATGCCTTTTCCACCTTTTTAACCTCCAACAAAGGTGGGATAATCCTCAAGGTTGACGTAAAGAATGCCTTTAACTCTGTCAACAGGGACACTTTGTTGGCTGAAGTCAAAAAGGAATTACCCGAAATTTATGGTTTTATGTGGCAATGTTACAGGCACCCGTCTAAATTACTATACAAGGACAATGTTTTGGAATCTTCAGTAGGTTGCCAACAAGGTGACCCTCTCGGGCCAGTCATTTTCAGTTTAGCTATTCACCCAGTTATCCAGAAACTAAATTCAAAATTTAACGTGTGGTATTTGGATGATGGGACTCTAGGAGGTGATGTAGACACCGTTTTGAAAGATTTACAACTTTTGAAAAAGGAATTTAAATCTATAGGCCTGGATCTCAACCCTTCAAAATGTGAAATTTACCTTTCTGACATTACCGACAGACAATTGACCCTAGATAAATTTAATGCAATAGCCCCACAAATAAAAATTGTAGAAAAAAGTTCACTACACCTCCTAGGTTCCCCTATTTTGGAAGACAGCTTTTCTCCTTTTATCGACGAAAAAATCAAAAACTTTAACGAGATTTCGGACCGACTTTCTAAAATCAATTTACATTCGGCATTCACCTTAATTAGATACTGTTGTTTTGGCCCAAATTTCATGTATTTTCTACGTTCTTCCCCTTTATGGAAGCAACCACATCTCTTGGACAAAATTGACCAAATTATTCGCAGCACGTTATCATCTATTTTAAATGTGGCCTTGGACGACCGAGCGTGGCTGCAAGCCACACTGCCCATTCGTTTTGGCGGCCTCGGCGTCCGCAAAATTACTAGTGTAAGCTTACCGGCGTTCCTGTCCTCTGTCCACAGCACTGAAAAGTTGACCTGGAAAATTTTAGCCCCCTCCCTGGTTGATTCTGCAGTGCCGTGCTTGATCGACGCAGAGAACGCCTGGAAAGTGGCATGCCCAGATATTGATCGGCCCGTGAACCCATCTTCCCAGAGACAGTGGGATGAGCCGCTCTGCAGGTTGGTACGGTATAATCTTATTAATACGTCCACCAACACTGCTGAGCGTGCCCGCCTACTGGCTGTGGGTGAGTGGGAGTCGGGCCTCTGGCTTCAGGCACTTCCGTCACCCAACATAGGCACTCTGCTGGGTGACACCACTTTCCGGCTCGCTACATGTTTGCGTCTGGGCGCTCCTTGCGTGGCTCCGCATCGCTGCCAATGCGGTGAAGTTGTCGACTGCCTCGGACACCATGGTCTATCCTGCAGTAAAAGCGCAGGCCGGTTAGCACGGCACGCCAGCATTAATGACATAATCCGTCGTGCTCTTGTCACCGCCGGGGTGCCAGCTGTTTTAGAACCCAAAGGCTTGGCACGCGACGATGGGAAGAGACCAGATGGAATGACACTAATGCCTTGGAAGGTAGGTAGGCCTTTGGTGTGGGATGCAACGTGTGTCGACACCCTTGCGCCATCCCATCTTCCTTGCACGGCGGGTTGTGCTGGGGCAGCCGCTGCAGGTGCAGAAAACCTCAAACGGCGCAAGTATAACAACCTTATTGGAAGTTATATATTCGAGCCGTTTGGGGTTGAAACACTAGGGCCATGGGGTCCGAGTACCCACTATGTTTATCGAGACATCGCCAAGCGATTGGTCGACTCTTCACGTGACCAGAGGGCTGGCCTATTTTTCGGTCAAAGAATCAGCATTGCCATACAACGTGGCAATGCTGCCAGCCTTTTGGGAACTTTTCCTGTTGACAGCGATGTGGACGAATTTTTTGATGCCCTTTGATTTATTTTATTTTGTTTCCCTCCTGTTATATACTTGTAAATAGTTATTAGTAATGTTTTAGGTCTTTATAAGGTTTTTTCTTTATTAGTGTTGGTTTTTTTAATGTTGGATTGTAATTAAATTGCTTCTTATTTTGTGTTTGGATATTGTTAAGGAGAACCACAACAACATTTGAAAGGTTTGATTCACGCACAGTGTGAGGGTTCTTGGTGGTCTACGGAATCCAAAAAAAATCAGTCTCTATGCTGCAAAAAACTTGTAAAATAATAACCTTACCATGTGGCTAAGTAACAAAGCCACACAGATCGATCCATACAGTTACAGCCACTCGGGTTGATCTATCAGGTTAAGCTACGCTTGCCGGGGTTAGCCGTGGATGGGTATGACCATCTTTACATACCGAGACTCCTCCGTGGCTTAAAAAGGTCGTTTAGCCGTTGGTCCCGGCTGTCATTTGTGCATCTTTGACAGTCGTTACGGTTCGACAGAACTGTATCCAGTTAGACTGGAAGCCGACCTCAACATATTTGGGAAAAGGCTAGGCAGGCAGATTGTATACGTACACTTACTTTTTTTGTAGACTGTGGGAAATTACAAAATGATGTGGAGTGTCACACTCTTACTGACTTAAACCCATCCATGTTCCTTCCTTAGCTCTTCATGTTCCGGGATAGCGGTAAACCTTTCGGGTAATCCCGCTTCGTACTCTTACTTGAAAATAACATTCTTTCTACTTTAAGTTCACGCTTCATTAATTACATCCCAACAAAACTAATAAACCAATCGATTTCCAGTAGCGTCCACTTCAGTTAGTTCTAAATCGATTACCCACATCACTGATCCGATACCTTTTCGATTCGAGAAGTCCGTTCGAGTGTTCCTTTCAAACGGATGGTTCTTTAAAAAAAAATTATTAAAATTTTCCTACTTACAAATGATTTTTATTAATTGTGTTATTAATCTGTAAGTTTTCTGTTAAATAAAATAACTAATTTAAAATAAGAAACAATCTTTTAAAAAAAAAAAAATTTTGGAAGCCGGTAGTCGATGTCTTTGGTTTTATATTCTAGTTGTTTTTTGCCACCGACTTCCGAAATTTTTAAAAACAGTTTTTGATTTTAACTTTATCAGTTCTCTTCTTCTTTTCGTGTGGTTAGTGACTAACCTGGTGTCAGAGTTTTAATGCTGCCCATGGGCCTCTGACTTAGCATCACACACTATTGAGAAATACACACATACATACTTTATTAGTTTAGCAACACAAATTCAAATACCACTGCTATGTAAACGACAGTGACAGTAAGTTATTATAACATCATCCAAATACGAGTAGGTTAAGTAGGAAAAAAAATATTAAGCTAGCTCAAAACTACTTATCAGAACCTGACTATATTTATATGGGACCATTCTGGAAGCATTTGCTTCGAAATAAAATATCAATTTTCCAAATCAATTTATAATTGGCGGTGGTAGTAATCACAAAAAAAAACAATCGAATTGATGAAACCTCCTCCTTTTTTGAAGGCGGTTAAAACGTACCCTGTGCAGTTACTAATGACGCAATTTAGGTGATCTTTAAGATACCCTAGGTTGTGCTAATGAGCAATATTGCCTAGGCATTCCTTTGAGAAAGTTTTTTTCTTTGAATGGTAATTAATTTTATTCTGTGCCGACTGTGAACTTTAACATTTCGACTGTGTCAGCTACGTTTCTTTCGAAGATGTTTTCGATAATCGAGAATCTCTGAGTGTGCTAAGCATCAGAGGTTGATGTTACCATTTCTAAAGTATTATTCTTCAAGGGTAACTGATACCAATGTGACTATTTATCATGATATACGTGGTAATTTTGAATTAATTGGCAATATTCGAAGGGGTCATTGAACTCATCATTATGAACAATTTTTACTATGGAAACAAGTCTGGATTATCCGAAAGGGTTACCGCTACCCCGGAACATAAAGGGCTAAGGAAGGAACATGGATGGGTTTTAGTCTGAAAGAGTCTGATACTCCCTTCCGCTCCACCCAGAGCGAGAGAAGTCATTGGATGATTTCCCAGCATTAAAACAAAAAAAAAGCGTTCCTGATGAAAACGAGGTCCTGGTTCGTGATATTGGGTTTTTCCGTCTGGAATTTCTCAGTAGCAGATTTTTGCTCGGTTGAAGGCAATATGCTTGCCCTCGATTACATGGGACTTAAACATAACTGGCGAATCCTAGCTATACTATAGATACACCTTTTCCTTACCCTTCAGGATATACAGGAATGGTATTATGTTATAATATTAAAGACAATTTCGAACTCGGCTAAGGAAAATATCTCAAATTATCTTCAAGTGTTAAAGCAATAGCTTGTTTTCCCGTAAAAGGGCCTATGCATACATTTTTCAGTAGCAGACTGGAATCTGGATTTGTACCCAGTTGCTAGGAGCAGGCTCGCCCCTTATTAAATTGGACGTAAACATAACTGGAGAAATGTGGGTGTTTTGTAGGTATACCTCTGGTATCCTTAACCTTCGGGGATTTTAAGTGTGATGTTAGTAATCAGCAAAACAGTTTTTACAGATATTTGAGAGGAGCTCGTGGATAAGTTCTATCAGCACAGGTCGATCCATCAGGTTAAGCTACACTTGCCGGGGTCCGCCGTGGATGGGTGACCATCTCAACAAATCGAGACTCCTCCGTGCCTCGGAAAGGACGTTAAGCCGTTGGTCCCGGCTGTCAATCGTGCATCTTTGACAGTCGTTACGGGTCGTCAGAAGACCGAAAATCTGACAGCCAGTCTCACCATGGGGTATCGTATTGTCCAGTTACTGGGTTGTAGAGGTCAGATAGGCAGTCGCTCCAAGTAAAATACATGAGATACACAACATGGATGGGAAAAGGCTAGGCAGATGAGGCAGATGATGATGTGATCAAGACTGCGGGCTCTTCGCTGATAATTAAATAACCCATGAAAAAAAACGCCAAGTTGGGATAACTGAAGACTTACACGAGAACCGTAAGCTAAAATAACATCATCAAAAAGCACTCAATCAAACGTCAAAGCAGTCATACATAAATTTATTAACGTCAAAACGCCTTCGACATCAGTCATTCATTCAAGCCATGATTTTTGTCCTCATCATGTCGAATTCGTAATATTGTATTGTTTGAAGTCCTTCACATCTCGCAAGAGGAAAATAGCCTAACAATACAAACTATTCACATTATTATTCAAATCACATCGCTTACTTCTTACTTTATTGTTCCATTTTGTTTCTCGGAATAAATAGAAGAGGAAGACGTTACTTCAGTGTATAATAATTTCTCGTGTGATATGTAATTTATTACTGGAACTTAAACTTATCGCTCGATCAGAGTAACGAGGTTAGATAGTGTTTTTTTCTCGAGAAGATGTATCTCTCAATAGCTTGGAAGGTTTGTGCACAGTGGACCGAATTTTGATATTAATGTTCATTTTAGAAATGAGAAGTCTATCGAATTTGTATTTGTCCGTGTCCCTTGTAGCGTTAAATGTGAAAATGTTTCTAATGCAAGGTGAGCAGGATAGAAAAATGTTAAAGAAAAATGAGCACTTTATTTATTCCTTCCTAACAATAAACTTCCGAATAATTTCTTAGTCTTATACCTAACATAAAATATTACAATAACATTCCACGTAAAAAAGTCATTAATCATTCCAACGACACTGAAATATTTTACAACGTACTGCACTCAGTTATTTTACACTGAAATCTCATACTGAACGATTCTGGAACTGGCCACTTACAATGAAAAAAAAAAGCCATTAAGGAATTCGAAAATGGAACTCTCTGGGAAAAGGTTATTTTTTAATTTGCGAGACTGTCATTTGTTTTTTCACTGTGGCGTCCTATAGAAAAATGTGTGTCGCTATTACTATTTATTGAGTTTAAATCGTGATCGGTCAATTTTATTTTTTTGTGAGAGTTACCGGAGACCTTAAATGTTATTAAGTGATGAAGCCCCATGTTGCAGCTCTGTATACCTTTTCGTGGTTTGGAGAATTTTGACGTGGACATGATCGGCTTTCTGCTGCTTTACTTAGAAGGCATGCCCTATGGAATTTATATTTCAGCATACTAACACCCAGGCTGTTGTGCCTATTTGAAATAAATGATTTGAGTTTGACTTTGACATGCGGTAATAGAATCTAATATTGATACCGTACGACAACTGATTGAAACTGACAAAATATTACTTGTCAGGAAATTTGTACATTAGAGTGAGGCAATAATTTTTCATCTGAAATGTTTTGAAAGCTTTGCTGTCGATGGATATCACAAGATTTCAGTAACCGCTGTTCGAATGGTGCCGTAAAATGAAGAGGACAGATATAGTTAGCGGGAATATGCAGGCTTCAAATGTTGATGATCCCGCATCTTTTTTTTTGAGAGAGGGAAATCTTCAATTGACCTCTCCCACTCTGGGTGGAGCGGAAGGAAGTGTCAGACTCTTACTGACCAAAACCTATCCATGTACTTTCCTTAGCCTTTTATGTTCCAGGGTAGTGGTGGATCTCGCCGTGGGCGCGACTTCTTTTTGTTTCCTAAAATCAAAGCCAAAGTTATCAACTTTATCGGCGGTGAATGCGTTCCATAAAGTCATAAAAGAGATCCCTAAGGAAGGCTGGTCCAACTGGTTTTTAAAATGCTTCTAGCGAATGCAAAAATACATAAATTGTGAGGGCATATACTTCGGTTTTATTTATTAGAATCCAGAAACTTTTAATATGACCTAAGTGTATCGATAAATATTATGTTATTGATGGTACAGCACTAGCCCATTAACAGTGAAGCTGTCGTCACGAACACTCGAGCGTGCGAGTGTAATGCTTCTTGACACAGTCGTATAACTGTGTACTGTCGTGGTGTAAAGCTATATATAGTGGGCATGATGACAAGGTAAAATAAAAGAAAATATATTTAGTCCCTTATTCAGATAATAAAAAAAACATTAGACACGTATTTTTTTGCTTTATCATATTAATAAGAAATTGAGAGTGGGTGCGCACTACGTCACATCTAAAAAATCCACATATTGCCTCTTCCTCTATTCTATGGGACTAAAACATAGCTGCCACAATCTAGGTCTACTATAGGTGAATCTCTGCCTACTCTTACGGGCAATACAGTTGTGATTATGATATGTAAAAACCACGTTTTCATTACTCTACATCAAAGGTAAAAGAAAATTAACAAAACAGAAGCGTGGACTTCGCTGTAATCTACAGTTGTTTGGTTTTAAAAAGTCGAAAGTGTTTTGCTACAAAAATTACAGTTATACGTAGTAGTAGTATTAAATACGCCCGATCCAGCTTGTCCCTTGCTGTCCTCCCCCAGCGACGCCCTTTTTTTTTTTTTTAAGGCTGGGAAATCATCCAATGACTGCTCCCGCTCTGGGTGGAGCGGAAGGGAGTGTCAGACTCTTACTGACTAAAACCCATCCATGTTCCTTCCGTAGCCCTTTATGTTCCGGGGTAGCGGTAACCCTTTCGGACAATCCCGCTTAGCGACGAATCCCAGCGACCGTCCTAACCCGAGGTTCGTACCCCACAGGGGGTGCCCTTAGAGTGTAGTCGCTTAGTTTTTAAGTTTTTTTTAAGCCCTGGCTGGAGGCTGCAATTTTATTGTGGCTTCCACAGGCAAGCCCGGTTTAGCAGTAGAAAACCCTATAGTTGAACTGTGAGATGCAATTACCAATAAAAACAAACCACTTTGAAAAGCTGCTATAAGAAATGTCGTTAATTTATCGTAAGTTATTTAAGTTATTTATAGCTTTAATGCAACCACTATATGTAATTTGATTATGTTTTGTTTTTTAAGAAATCGTTGTCAAAACTATTTTCGATAGTAACAATATTATTGGTTACATTCGAGATTTAAAAGAATAAATAAAGGTTAGCAACATTAATCTCCCGGGTGTCACCACTGCGAGGATCGCCCAGAGGACACGGTAGAGCACACGGTGCAAACCTGCCCCGCTTGGGCGGAGCACTGCCGTGTCCTCGTAGAGGCGATCGGCGGCGGCGACCTCTCGCGCCCGGCCCTGGTGCAAGCCATGGTCCGGGGCGAGAGGGAGTGGGAGGCAGTCACCTCCTTCTGCGAAAATGTTATGCTCGCGAAGGAGGTGGCGGGATGGGAGAGAGAAAGGTCCTCCCGTCCCAGCCGCCGCGGGAGACGCTCCGGGCGTCGGGAGCCACGTGACGACTCCCGGCCACCGTAGGCGCGGGCCTGCGGGCGGTGAGTAATGGGTGACTCACCGTCCGATCAGCACCAGACCCGTGCCGTACGGCGCGTATATGTTCCACGCGCGCCTCAAAGAGATGTCAGCATATGAAGGGGCCCCTCAGGGCCAAGCCTGCCGGGTAAGCGGGATTGTCCGAAAGGGTTACCGCTACCCCGGAACATAAAGGGCTACGGAAGGAACATGGATGGGTTTTAGTCAGTAAGAGTCTGACACTCCCTTCCGCTCCACCCAGAGCGGGAGCAGTCATTGGATGATTTCCCAGCCTTAAAAAAAAAAAAGCAACATTAATCTCTTGCATTTTTCTTGTCATTTTAATTCCGTCCCTATCATTAAACATTGAAATTGACCTGGTAAATATTCACATTGATAATTTTCAAACTATTGCAAACTTTATGCTTCCAACTACCATACGATATGCACCTAACTTATACAGTAATTGGAGGAAATGGAGCGGCAGTCATTATTATTTGCATCGTCTTAGTGAAGTGCTCTAACATAATTATGCTTCGGGTATAATTATTATATTCCCTTGCGCTATGGAATTTACCGCGATACGTCTCACACGATGGAAGAGATATAGGTTAATGTAGTCTTTAGAATTAACAGTAGCTATGCTGGGTTGCTGTATGAAACGAGTAGTTTGGTAAATAAATGGCACAAAGGCCAGCACATCACGTTACCCCAATCTGTCAAATATCGTTGATAGTTTTTCAACTTTATTACAAACATAAATATAAGGTTCATTTTCAATTGGGAAAATTTGACAGTTTGAGATAGCTTGATGTACTGGCGTCAGTACCTAGGTACTATTTTTTTTGGGAATGTAATGTATTCTTTTGTTCTTAAAACGAGTTTGTTAAAGTTACAACCAATAATTTGTCAGTTTGCGTTTACTTGAATCTATTTTGTATTGGTTTGGGAGTCATCAAAGCCGATCAGCAATAGTTTCTTCTTTTTCGTGTGGTTAGTGACTAACCTGGTGTCAGAGTTTGTATGCTGCCCATGAACCTCTGACTTAGCCTCACATGTTGTTGAGAAATATTTCTCAGGCAGGCGTCCTCGAGGTGGCGGGATGGGAGAGAGAAGGGTCCTCCCGTCCCAGACGCCGCGCGAGACGCCCCGGGCGTCGGGAGCCACGTGACGACTCCCGACCACCGTAGGCGCGGGCCTGTGGACGGTGAGTAATGGGTGACTCACTGTCCGATCAGCACCAGGCCTGTGCCGGACGGCGCGTATATGTTCCACGCGCGCCTCAAAGAGATGTTAGCATATGAAGGAGCCCCTCAGGGCCAAGCCTGCCGGGTAAGCGGGATTGTCCGAAAGGGTTACCGCTACCCCGGAACACAAAGGGCTAAGGAAGGAACATGGATGGGTTTTAGTCAGTAAGAGTCTGACACTCCCTTCCGCTCCACCCTTAAAAAAAAAGGCAGGCGTCCTCACGATGTTTTCCTTTACCGATTTTATGCAAGTGATAATTACCCGAGAAGAAAGAAGCAGAAGATTCATACAGTTAAATGATTTCCTTTACATGTAGTCTTGATGAAACTTAATACAGAGCTTTTAACTTGGGAACGTTTAAGATTCTTCAAACGCACTATATTTATATGTTGCAGTCAAAACTCTTAACCAGTCAAAAGTACTATTGACTAGCAAAATCAGTCAATAGTACTTTTGACCGTATGTTTTGTCAATAATACTTTTAACTGAAAATTATTGGTTATTAGTACTTTTGACTGCAAATTTGCGGTTAAAAGTACTTTTGACTGACGCTCTTCGTCAAAAGTAGTTTTAACTGCAATAAAGCATCAGTCAAAACCATTATTCACTCGTTAGATGTGAATAAAAAAGATGTTTATTAAATGTGAAATCGTATAATACGAAAAATTTGGCATTACAATCAATACAAAGAAAACATACACGTCTTAAAAATTGTCATTAAAATAGGTAATCAGAAAATTCACAGGTTATAAAAACACAGTACCTATATTACGTTAATCGCTTTTCTAAAATAATTTTTAACTTTAATTGTTTTTCTTTTTAAATCACAACATAATTCGGTGCGTTTGTCGTTATATTTATCGACCACCTTAACTTTTTAAGAGTTTTGACTGATACGACCAGTCAAAACCACATTTGACGGAATCACTTAGTCAAAGTACTTTTAACCAGCTCCATTGGGCAAAAGTACTTTTAACTGTTATTTCAGTCAAAAGTGTTATTGACTAAAGCATACGGTCAAAAGTACTTTTGACTGATTTTACTAGTCAATAGTACTTTTGACTGGTTAAGAGTTTTGACTGCAACATACATATATGTATATTAGTTTCATTAAATTAAATCAAGAAACGTACGTACGTTGTTTTATAAAATTGTTTTTTTTATAAAACAAAAATGGACCCAATAATATTCAAAACTAATTCCAAATTCGCTTGAAATATCGAATGCAGCCAGGCCAGAGTTATTTTCTACTAGCCTGCAACGACATAAGGTCGCCTTTCGCACCAAATCTCTACAGCACTTTTAACTGTACCTAATCTGAAACGTCACACTTTCAAACTTCGAAAGAAATTTAAAAAACGAAAAGCTCATTAAATTCTAGACGCACTCTATTTGAACGCTCAACACCGGATGTACTACAAACAAGAACCATAAACATTTTAATAAAATCTTTTATCACGCACCTTCTTTCACACGGTGTACAAATTTTCTATAATGTTTATTAATATAATAAACATTTTATTACTACGATCAAAGAGGCCGTTTATTTTTGTAATAATTTCTATTACATTGTTAGTATATTAGAAATCATTTTTTTCTAAAGCTAGCGTAAAGATGTTTTTCACGTTCGTTTGAAAATATTAACTAACAAGAAAATTACACGTTTTCTTGAAGACTTAATGAAATGAGTTTTGAAATATGAAACATAAAGCTTTATTAACAGCAACAGCCGTTGTGTTATTGAGATAGGTCATTAATAATTTTATCAGCTATTTATATAGGCCAGTACATCAAGTTAACCAAACCTTTCAAGTTTCTTTGATAGATTTTCAACTTTATTTCATAAGCATAAGGTTAATTTTCAATTGAGATAATTTGACAGTTTGGGATAGCTTGATGTACCTACTACATATTTACATAACATCACGCATTGATTCCCCGAAGGATTAGGCAGAGATGCACCTATAGGATTTACCTATATTTCGCTTGTTTAGTTTACGTTTCACCTAATACATGTTGCCACACAAATCCAAACTCAGGGCTGCTTCTAAGAAATTCATGATGGTTAAAATTATCGCACATATACCTACTAGATTGTAGGTGAACATCTACTCCAGGGGCCTAGACAACTGTCAATCGCTCCGCGTCGAAACGATTTCGAAAATGGTTGATCGAACAATTCGTTATCTCAGCGATTCGGATTGTCAAAAACACCACCGGTTAACGCATTTGTATGGGAATATAGATCGAGTTTTGTTACACAATTTGACATTGTCACTTAGCGATCGAAAATAATTAATCACGTTACATTTCGAAAGCTTATGCTAATTCTATACATTTCGGAATTATCTAATTTCGTTATTGTTAATGAAAATGAGACTTTGTCTGGCTGACACCTATAAGGCTCTATTGAAGACGGTAATATTTTTTTCTGATTTATGCATTTATCTACGCTCTTCACAGCAGTGATTAATAACTGTCAATCTGAACGCCTATGGAATTATTTTAACAGCACTTCCATCCAAATATAAATTTAGCATTTGCGTGGGATGTTTTAACGAATTATTATTGTCAATTTGAAATATTTCAGAGCTTTGTTCGAAATATTTAAGTGTGGATTCTCTCTTTTAATAGTAGTACAGACGCCAGCACATCAAGCTATCCCTAACTGTCAAATTTTCTCAATTAAAAATGAACCATATGTCTTTGCCATAAAGTTGAAATACTATCAAAGAAATTTGACAGTTTGTGGTAACTTGATGTGCTGGCCTCTGTACCAATTGTAAATATTATCCAACCAGTAGTGCTATTCTGTAGAAATCTCACCGTGTTAGCGTAGGTGAAGTGAGTTTAAAGTGAGCGGTCAATAGTGTCAATCTCTAGCATTAGGTGGAAAGACAGCTCACTTCAACAAAGGTTTACGGTGAGATTTTTACAGAATCGTCCGACTGTGCTTTTTACCTCACAACCATTATTTTTTTCAAACACTGCCATTATTTATTGTGCTAAACTGAAACTCAAAGCATTTATTTCAAATAAACCAATTACAGGCACTTTTGACTCCCGGCCACCGTAGGCGCGGGCCTGCGGACGGTGAGTAATGGGTGACTCACCGTCCGATCAGCACCAGACCCGTGCCGTACGGCGCGTATATGTTCCACGCTCGCCTCAAAGAGATGTCAGCATATGAAGGGGCCCCTCAGGGCCAAGCCTGCCAGGTAAGCGGCATTGTACGAAAGGGTTACCGCTACCCCGGAACATAAAGGGCTACGGAAGGAACATGGATGGGTTTTAGTCAGTAAGAGTCTGACACTCCCTTCCGCTCCACCCAGAGCGGGAGGAGTCATTGGATGGTTTCCCAGCCTTAAAAAAAAAAAAAAAAAAAAGGGGTCGGTCAGTCAGAAAGATGAAGCTAGTTGCCCATTCCAAAGCAGTAGGTACCTATGGAGAAGAACAGGCAAGAAACTCCATGGACACTCTTTTAAATCAAAATATGTTTACAAAAACTGGGTTACATCATTCATGTTGAAATATACTCGTGAGAACGATGCAGAACTTAATAAATGCGTCCATAATTACAAGATTCAAAAAACAATTCAAAATTAATTTAAATATTAAAACAGCCGTGGCAGCTAAGAGGTGTTCCACACCAGTTCCTACTGACGGCGCCCGTTCATGAACATGACGCATGTATTAGCACCATTTAGCTCAACCATTTTTCTAAGCTTAGTGCCTTCAACACACATACGTGTTCATGGCAATGTATGGAGTAAAATAAATCATGGTCATTTCCGTAGCATATTAAAAAAGTGCCATAATTACTTCTTTGTATAACATTGTAATTGAAAAAAAATGATAAGTATTAATTTGTCTTTCATCGACATCCACATAATTTTATTTGTTTATTTGCATCCATCGATATCGCTACGCTACACAGCACTAGTAAACATTTGCTTACTGCATTCAATTTGCTCAGACAGTACATCGAGAACCAAACATTAAAGGCGACGGTTTGGTCAGCTAACATGCTCTGTCTATTGTAGTGTAGACATGTAGTAGGTTTATTTATTCAGTTACATACATTATGATAGTTTGCAATACTTATTAGAGGTTTTAATGTACTGCTATATAAATGAACGGACTATTTAGTTTGAATCAGCCGTCGTATTTAAATCTCGATAAGTTTACTTATCTATTACCATTATGCGTATTTATATTGCTGTTAAGTGCTTTGCAGCCACGAAATGGCAATGGAAATGGAAGTGGGGCACTTACGCAGGTCCGTTTATACCCACAATTTGTAAACCAATTCAGATTTGATTTTCGATGACATTTAGATTAAAATTCTTAAAAATATTATAATATTTAATACAAAATAATAAAGTTTAAGACAAAAAAATGTGGTGTGTAAAGTCTCATCTTTCGTGGCGCGTATTGTAAAGTTATTACAATACGCGCCACGAAAGATAGACTTATATACTGAAAATAAAAATCCAGACTCCGATTGCCTTGTAAATAGGATTGATTAAGTAAAAAAATATATATTTGTTTCTCTAGAGAATACTGTAAATTAATATGATTGGTCTACAAATGATAAAGATACCTAAGTTACTTCTAATGAATGCAACTTTTTACGGCCTCGATGAACGAACAAGCCAAATTATTACTAACAACTGAACCCATACAGTTTTTAGTAAACATTTTGTTTTTATATGAATTACAGTACTCCAAAATAATGGTGCAATATTGCCCTCCAAAATTCAAAACGTTTGAAAGTAGTTGTGAAAGCAAGTACAAAGCGTCACCAAGACTCACAACGCATGTTGCTGCCGGCCTGCTACTGAAGACGTATACTTACAACTACTTACAAATTCTTTCGTAAGGTTTTTTTTTTGAGGGTGGAAAGTCATCAAATGACTCCTCCTGCTCTGGTTGAAGCGGAAAGAAGTGTCAGACTCTTTCTAGCTAAAACCCATCCATGTTCCTTCCTTAACCCTTTATGTTTCGGGGTATCGGTAACCCTTTCGGACAATCCCGTTACGTACTCTTACTTGAAAGTAATTTAAAACGCATGCTACTGAACATGAATACTTACAACTACGTACAAACTTTTTCGTAAGGATGTGACTACGCCATCTTATCGCAGTTTATCTCTACTACATAACAATGCCTGCCCTTTCAGAAATACTTACAGTTTATTTTGTGTTAGTTACCTTTGACCTTTTGAACGCATTATCACATAATACGTGACAAGAAAGCACATGCCCTGTACGCCAACGACACAAATATTTGACAATGCGGTACACTATCAACACGAAATAAACGATTAAATCATTAATTTTGTGTGTTTATATGGATATCTTAAAAAGCTCTCGTACGTATTTAATATGACATGAAACAAATTAAAAGACACCATGGATATTGGGGAATTCATGATGAGAGAAAATAAATTTGTAGCTTGGCGTGGAGGGCAAGCTAGTGCGTTTATGCTCTGGTGTTCACAAGATTAACGGTTACCGATCCTAACCCGTAATCCGAAGTACTATCCAATATATGATGCAAATAAACCTACCCCACTGACAGATGTCATTGATTGGCACAGAATACCTACTTGTCAGGTGCTAATGATAATTGCAATTAGTGCTAGGTAATTTAGAACTAAGCAAATAAGTTTATTATTCGCGTACGTTCTAGATTTGTTTACAGTTTTCGAGAATGTAGTGTTTATGTAAATTAAGTATTCATTTGAGAAACAAGTTTTGTTTAGCATAAGTACTTAAATATTTGTATTCCATCCTTGAGATTTATTTAACTACATTTGCACAAGATGTACCTTACTTGATTGTATAAAATATAAACGCAGTTACATACATTTGAACGAGTTTTGTGAATTTAAAATGTATGGAACAGCTGATTTTTGAAAGTGGTATTAGGATTCCGGTATTCGTAAAAGTTCTTCATAATAATGAGTTCAATGACCCGTTTTTTAAATTGCATTTTGTATTTTTTGAGGCTTATTTTTACCATTTTGTATTACAATTTATTTTCTTCTAGCCTTTGCAACGGCTTCGCCTATATGGAGGTCAAACATTATCCCAAGGTAACATACTACCGAGATAAAAAGTATACGCTGCTTTAATTCAGGTTATAAACTATATGTGTATTAAATTTCATTGAAATCCGTTTATCCGTTTTTGCAAGGTAGAGTAACAAACATCCTAACTTCTATATTTTAAATATTACTATGTTAAAAATATACAAGTTTGCATAGGTTTAACGTAATTAAAATGAATCGCAGAAAAAGATTAGAAACAGAAGAAGAAAAAACACCATTATATTTTGTTATAACCTTACCGTTATCTGTTATCTGTTTTTATGTGGTACAGAAATGGTTAAAGAAACAAATAATAAATCTAACAGCTCCACACAATCAGTCTCTTATACAATCAAGACTAACAAGAAACTCTTCTGAATTCTGAACTTAAGCTATGAGTACCTACACTAGTTGGGGTCACAAACATTCCCAACAACAAGTCAACAGTGTGGCGACAGTGAAACTTGGCCTAATTTAATATACCTTGCTAACTACGGTGCCAGAATTATGGTAATATCATGAACATTGTCTGGCTCGGAGACTGCTTTGTTAGGTAAATATGTACCTACCTAGTGTAGACTTTATGTTCAGATCTGTTGTTTCTGTCTTCAAAAATTTTTAAGGGGTTTTTTAATGAATAAAATAGGCACCTTTTTCACTGTCAATTTTATTTTACTATGTGAAGAGCTCGACTCGGTTAATTAATAACAGCAGCACGGATCGCACCATCAGGTTACGCGGCGCTTGCCGGGGTTAGCCGTGGATGGGTGACCATCTTTACATATCGAGACTCCTCCGTGCCTCGGAAACCACGTTAAGCCGTTGGTCTCGGCTGTCTTGCATTGTGGATCTTTGACAGTCGTTAGAAGCCCCTTGGTATTAACCCCTTGGTAAGACTGGCTGTGAGACTTTGGACAGCCAGTCTTACCAAGGAGTTATAACCCAGCTACTGACTGGGTTGTGTCAGATAGGCAATCGCTCCTTGTAAAATACTGGTATTCAACTGCATCTGCTTAGACTCGAAGCCGACCCGACATAGTTGGTAAAAGGCTAGACAGGTTGATTGATATAAATATAATCATATTTTATTTTAAATACTTTTTATAATGTGGAAAATTATTCCACAAAATGCATGAAAACGCAATGCATCTTGTAATATCATCACGTCTCACCTGATGGTGAGCGATGATGAGGTCCACGGTAAAGCACGCTTGCCTAGAAGAAACCTATCACTCATGACATAAAGATTTTTATTTAAAAGCGATTTCATATATTCCCATACATTTTACTTCCCTGTGTTATCGTGATGCCGTGACGTGGGCCCAAGTCCACGTCTAACGTCACGTCACGTTAGAAATGATAAAAGCGCAAATCTCAATTGCCGTAGTGATCAACATAGTATGATCTAGATTTTGACAGATAGAGATCGTTTTATGCTAGGACTGATAATATTGCAGGCGATTGCAGGCAAGACAAAGCTGATGATGTCAATTTCTATCCGCACATCATAATTTTACGACTAATCTATACTTAATATTATAAAGCTGAAGAGTTGGTTTGTTTGAACGCGCTAATCTCTGGAATTCTACTGGTCCGAATTGAAAAAATCTTTTAGTGTTTGATAGTCCATTTATCGAGGAAGGTATATAGGCTATGTAACATCACGCTACTGTAGAGCCTTAGAGTAAAACCTTATGTTATACATGGCTGGTAAATATCTGACGGCATTCGAACCTTTCAAATGAATAAAAAGCTAGATAGGTTTTTACGTAGATTCTAGACTTTACGTCTGGCAGCGCGCCTAGACAGATGTATTCGTTATAACAAAGTGCAAATATATTGATTCGTTGAATTTATTATGGGTTTCTCTTCGTAATACTAGAAGCCCCTCACACATTACACGCTCTACCACTGAGCCCCCTTAGTAGAGGATCTTCCATCCTCTACATTTTGGTGGAGTACGCCAGAGTCTCCACAGAAGACGCGGTACGGTCCCGCTCGTTTGTTTTTCTTATATTGGTGTGTGCAGAACCATAGAATATCTGCACAAGTAAAAAAATAAAATATAACCAAAATTTCGGTTAAACCGTTTAACGGGCGTTCTACGCATCGTGGTGGATGCGACTGCACAAACAAGTGGTGCGCAAGATAATAAAAACGACGCCCTAGTCGTATAAATATATGAAGCAAAGCGATTAAAGCAGGCGAATGAAACAACGCCTGGATATTTAAAGCTAAGTGGTTTTTATAGTTGTTATTATGGTTACCATGGAGAGCATGATTGTTTATTCCGCCTACAACGGTGTATGCTTCGAAGATTTTTTAGCCGAATTTAATGAATTAGCGATACATAAGCAGTGGCCAAAGAGCAATTGGGCTCTGATTATGGGCGCATTTATGCAGGGTCCAGCCCGCATTTATTATTCCACGATATTATATAATGATCAAGAGATCAGTTTCGAGGCAATGTGTGACGCACTGAGGAAGGAGTTCCCGTGCAGAGTGCACAAGGGAGTGTGTGTTCCTGTTGTGCAGGACACTGTAACAAATGTTGTTGTGGAGGATGTTGTCCCACCTAGCGCAACGCAAGAGCTGTCTGAGGAGTGCGGACAGGATAATTTTGTAAATATGTGTGTTGATGCTGTTGTAATTTCTAGCGCAACAGAAGAGAAGGTGCTAGTTACGGAGCCAAGCTGCCTTGTGAGCAGGGATGATGATGATGTTGTGAGCAGTGTTGATGACGACGTTGATGATGTTGTTGGCGCTGACGTGCGAAGCTGCCTAGACAGCTGTGATGTGGATGAGGAGACCGAAGTGTTCGAGTCAGAACACGAGGAAGAACTGGACGAATCGGGTCGGTCCAGTCCTGTTATTAATGATGATTCTGTTTCAGAGCTTAATGATGAATTTTACCATGATCACGATATAGCATTTAATAAAAATAACATCGCTGTTGATCGTATTGATGAAGATGGTCTCGTATCCATTTCATTGGATGTAAGTGTCCAGGAGTTTGTTGTGGTTGACGCGGAGTCACCTGCATTGAGTGGTGAGATGGTGCAGATGAAGGAGAATGAGCCTTTAGTTAATTCTTCAACGTTAGTTTTTTCGGAGATAGAGGCGGAGGAGAGTGAGCATTTTGTTAGTTCTTCAGCGATGGTGGTGACAAACACTTATCGTAACTTGTTCATACAACGGCGCATGGTTAAAGCTAGAATTAAAACAATTTGTAATGCTAAAAAGAAAAATAAACATAGAAATAAAATTTTCTTGAACGGCTCTGTGACATATAAAAATAATGTCAATTTCAGATTTAGACGTTTTCAGAATATGACTTTGTATGTCAGAAAAATTAAAATGAAAAAGTTTGTCTCCAAAATCATGACCAAAAGAGGTCATAGGAAATCTCATAAACTTTTTATAAATAAATTTTCATTTTTGCATAACGGGTTTACAGAATCGAATAGAAAGAGGTTTCGAAACATTTTTAGTAGATGGAAATTTTTACTTTTTAGAATTATATAATTACGACTCCAAATAGTTTTCATATCATGTCGCTGCATAATTTTTGAGATAAGTAGTAGCGAACAAAAACTTTTTACAGCTAAATAGATTAAGGACTTTTCTTTTTTATGTTGATTATTAATTGTCAATTTTAGACATATTTGTCACTTGTTGACATGTCTATGTATGTCTCTGCTGATCAGCGGAATTGGTGTAGCTATATTCCATTGGTGTGTTATGCTTATAATTCCAGTAAACAATCAAGCACTAGAATCTCGCCCTTCATGTTGATGTTTGCTAGGGAGCCTTTATTTCGAACCGACATGATAGTTAACAATAATGACCGGGGGGGGATTAATGATTATGCGCAGCGACGTAGTCAGCATAATGCTCTAATCAGTTGTGCTATAAATAACATAAAAAAGGCGCAAGTTAAGCAGAAAGCGGCTTACGATAAGAGAGCAAAGATAAAAAACTTTGTACCAAATCAGTTGGTTATGGTTTATACGCCGAGGCGAGTAACTGATAAGAGCCTAAAATTATGTAGGTTATATAAGGGCCCTTATCAAATAGTTCGGAGATTATCAAATGTAAATTATGTTATCAGATTGAATAGAAGGAGCAAAGACATTATACATGTAAATAGATTAAAACCTTTTTATGTTAGGATTTAATTGGCAATACTTAGATGTCATCTGTCGACATGTCAGTCATGACGATGTCACGTAGTTGTAAACATGCTGGATTCATTATTGTAGCTTGGATTTAAGATATAGTTTATTGATGCATATCTCTTTGTGTTTATTGCATATTATGGTGATCAAAAATGTATGAGACGCTACCGGATGAGCGTGTGGGAGACACACCTCGCCGCGTCAAAGCGTCAGAGGGAGCGACACTTCGTCTTCATATTTCTCTAGTGCCTTATGAGATTAGCATGATCGTGCTCCAGAGCATTTTAACGTGTTCATCTTGAGAGAAGGGGTGACACTCGTCCTGAGTTGAGGCCTACTTTGCTAACGGGGCGTAGCCTTGCAAAGTGTGTCAGGTTGACACAATTGGTCTAACTGAGGATGGGGTACCCATATCTTGGTACCCGTATGGTAGTTTCACATCTGGAGTGTGGGCATGAAATGTTTTTATTGGTAGCCTTTTCGTCTCAGTCTTTCCCTCTCTCTGACGCAATAGCGTTCGACGGAGTGTAGGATGCCGACGTCTAGTCTTCTTTGCAGTCAACCCCTTCAGGGTCGATATGAACTTTCATATCATTGTTTGTTTTAGTAGGCTGGCTGCACCCTTTGCCCCGGGTTTTGGTGCAGTGGGGTTCAAACTGGCCTAGCGTTAGATTGTGTGCACATTGGCACACATTAATGCATTCATGGACTCTTGTGATGTCGTAAGATTCGCTTTGCCAGAGTTGAGCCTGCCTTTGCAAAGGCCAGACCTTACATGTAGATTCTCCCGGGGTTAGGTAAAATCATGTTAGGCTAGGTAGGGATAGGAATAGATAGATTCGAATGCCAAGAGTAAAAGGGCTTAGTTATTTTAAAACTAAGTGTTCCCTTTTACTCAAGGGGGGCGTAGCTGATGTAGAGCCTTAGAGTAAAACCTTATGTTATACATGGCTGGTAAATATCTGACGGCATTCGAACCTTTCAAATGAATAAAAAGCTAGATAGGTTTTTACGTAGATTCTAGACTTTACGTCTGGCAGCGCGCCTAGACAGATGTATTCGTTATAACAAAGTGCAAATATATTGATTCGTTGAATTTATTACGGGTTTCTCTTCGTAATACTAGAAGCCCCTCACACATTACACGCTCTACCACTGAGCCCCCTTAGTAGAGGATCTTCCATCCTCTACACTACGATATATTTCAATATATTCTTTAGCATGCTATCAATAACATCACATATTTCTATATCACTAAATACATAACAAATACGCAACTATATATCAGCTGATCACTATAATTAATGGTGATGCTATTTTTTAATTGGCTACACAGCTTACTGCGTAAGATGACGTTTGTTTTAAAAATAAACGGAAACAGGATGTTCTATGGAAATATGTAATTTATTATGATCACTATAATTTATTGGTGTTTTGATTAACTTTTGGAAATTACTCATAAGATTTTTTACGAGGAACGTATAGAGGCGATCACATCAAGCTATCCCAATCTGTCAAATTTGTTCGATAGATTTTTAACTTTATTACTTAAGCATAAGGTTCATGTTCAGTTGGGAATATTTGACAGTTTGGGATAGCTTGAAGTGCTGGCGTCTGTCCATAAACAGATGGACAGACGCTATTATGTACTTTTTATTTATAAGAATTATAAGAGAAAGATTTTTGAGATGAATAATTTTTTGTTATTAATTAATAATTTATTTACCTTTAAACTTAAAAATAATAGTAATTTATGTTAGAATAATTGGAGGAATTATAGGATATTTTATAACATATGAAAATTTATTCTGCTAAGTAATAACTTTATTAAAAATGTCTCAATCCAAAACATACTATTAAATCCTTCACTAATAACGGATTCACGTGCGTATTGTATAATTATCACTTGCTTAAAAATCGGTGAAGGAAAACAATGACATCGTGAATAAACCAGCATGCCTGAGAGATATTTCTCAACAGCACGTGAAGCTAATTCAGAGGTCCATGGGCAGCATAAAAACTCTGACACCAGGTTAGTCGTTCTGCATCGTTCTCACATGTATAATATTAATATGAACTATGTAACCAATATTTTGTAAACATATTTTGTTTAAAAGAGTGTCCATGGAGTTTCTTGCCCGTTCTTCTCCATAGGTACCTACTGCTTTGGAATGTGCAACTAGCTTCATTTCTCAAAAGTGCCTGTAATTGGTTTATTTGAAATAAATACTTTGAGTTTGAGTTTGAGTTACAAACCACACGAAAAGAAGAAGAAGAAGGTGGATTGTAAAGTTTATAATATAGGAGCAATGGTTGTGTTTTTCATGAATGCTAATAGATCTGGGCACAATTACCAACTTAAAAAGTAAAAGTCCCCAAATGTAACTAATACCCATTTAAAACTTTTTGACGGCGAAAGGAGCACGATTCATCTTTAGAATGGGGCCCAAATCGAGCGGCCCAGACTTATGGGGCCATAACTGTCATACAAACAGCCGGGGCCCACCATAAAACTTACATTTTTTCCTTTACACTAACCAAAGATCTATTAAAGGCTTTGCAGAAAAGTGTTTCACTTTCAGAGCAAGGCTGGCAACCCTTTTGTGCGGGTCATACTGAAATGGGATTAAGAAGAAAGGATTTGGGGCAGGTTGAGTGTTTGCTAAGCTTAATTTTATTACAATCAGTTAATATGATGGGGTTTATTGTGCATACTCGATAAAGTGAGGTAGAATAATAATAATAATATAATAATATCCTTGGACATTTCACACAACGCCGTATCGTCCCAAGCTAAGCAACTTAATGCTTGTGTTATGGTAACGAGATGGCTGATAAACTACTTATGTACATTTTTTTTTTGTAAATACATACATATTATAGATAGAAAAACACCCAGACCCGTAACAAATACTTGCAGGTCGTACAAATATTTGTTCCGTGCAGGAATCGAACCCGCGACATGCTGCGCAGCAGTCAATCGCTCAACCGCTGCGCCAGAATACTTTGTCGTATACTAGCACATACAATGGTTTGAAACTATTTTAAAACAAAGCGATTAAGGAAAACATCGCAAGGAAACCCGCATATCCTAGAACCAAAAAATTCAAAGACATATGGTATCCGCCAACTCGCTCTCCCTCTCTTAGAGAGGAGGCCTGTGTACCAGCAGTGGGAACATTATATGTTGATTATGTATGTACAGAGGCCAGCACATCAAGTTACCACAATCTGTCAAATTTCTTTGATAGTATTTCAACTTTATTGCAAAGACATAAGGATCATTTTTAATTGAGAAAATTTGACAGTTAGGGAAAGCTTGATGTGCTGGCGTCTGTATGACTTTGCGGTGAGCACACGACTCCTGTCACTGACCACTTTCAAAAACTGTCAGTTTCTAAACGTTATTTCTGTTTTAGCGATGAAAGATTTGGTTTGAATGAAAAGAGTTGGCGATCTAGCAGCGGCAACCGAGGCGTCTACACATCCTGAAGACGCAACAAAATATAAATGACTTAAAATCAACAGTGCGTGAAAAAAGTTTGGAATAAACTTCCTCATAACATTTTTAGTTTCTGTTTTGTATGTAGAGAGGCCAGTAGGTACATCAATCTATCCCAAACTGTCAAATATTCCCACTTGAGAATGAACCTTATACTTTTGTAATAAAGTTGAAATTCTATCAAATAAATTTGACAGATTGGAGTAACGTTGATATGCTGGCCTCTGTACACTGTAATTGAATTATTATCATTTAAATTCAATGAAAAATACACCACAAGAATGTTAATTACCCTATTATTTTTCATGTCAAGAGTAAACAGTGTAACAATAATTCTAGAAGCGTGTTTGAGGTCATAAATATTAGGTTGCCCCGTGGTTTTCTCGTTTACCGACAACGAATTTGTAATGAAGAGCTTGTTGTACTCCGTCGAAACTAAGTGAAAAGACAGAAGATTCACTTGATCAAAATAGGGTTATTGACTACGAACGAACATCATCTGTGTCCGCCATATTATGACGTCAATGTTATGTAATTAAAATATTCCCCTTTTTTTTGAGCGTGGGAAGTCATTAAATGACTCCTCCCGCTCTGGATAGAGTGGAAGGGAGTGTCAGACTCTTACTGACTAAAACCCATCCATGTCCCTTCCTTAGCCCTTTATGTTCCGGGGTAGCGGTAACCCTTTAGGACCATCCCGCTAAAATATATCCTTAACACAGGGATCTCGAGCCAAAACTTTGAAATTGACTTAATATGTAATGGATGGTCACCAAACCGCTAACCAACGGATCGATCAAAGGTATGGCTAAAGCTTCCTTAAGCGTACCTTTGATTTTTTTCTTTTTTTTGTATGGCATCTCGCAGTTCAACCAAGAAGATTTTAACTGCTAAACCGAGCTTGCTGGTGGATGAATCAACGAAAATTAAGGCCGCAAGCCAGGGCTAGCCAGCGACTACACTCTTAGAGCACCTCCTGTGGGGAACCTTGGCTTAGGGCATCGTTCCACGCGCGCCTCAAAGAGATGTCAGCATATGAAGGGGGGCCCCTTCAGGGCCAAGCCTGCCGGGTAAGCGGGATTGTCCGAAAGGGTTACCGCTACCCCGGAACATAAAGGGCTACGGAAGGAACATGGATGGGTTTTAGTCAGTAAGAGTCTGACACTCCCTTCCGCTCCACCCAGAGCGGGAGAAGTCATTGGATGATTTCCCAGCCTTAAAAAAAAAAAAAAAAAAGGGCATCGTTGCGAGAGGACTGCAAGGGACAGACTGGATCGGGTTCCAGATGGTTATTTAGTGGTGAATTTAAAGATACAGGCTCAGAGGCGCGGGGTGGCTTGAGTAAAATACGGGGAGCATTGATCGGCCTGTGCGGATATTAGTATAACACCACGAGCCGCCCCCCTCCCCCCGTCTCCTCTCTAATCTTAAAACTGCCATTTTTCCTTCGCTTAGTCCATTTTCTCAGTCCGTGATGTTTTATAGTACACCTTCTGAACTGTCTCGACTTCGTGGAGTACAGCGGTGTTACAATTTATTGGCAATAAAGTAAACTCAGAAATATGATGGAGGATCCAGGTAAAATACTGTTCGGCTCCCCATGTAGCAAAGATAAGTAAATAAAAATCTGTGAAAAATACGGAATTACAATAAAATTCATTATCACGGATCGGTTTTTTTCAAACTTCGTCCTGTTAAGTCAGTACCATGTAATAGGGGGCGAGTCTATTGCCATGAATCGAGCAGAAATCCAGACTTCCAACTGCTAATGAGAAATTCCTAATGTGAAGAATCCCGACCTGGGAATCAAACCAAGAATCTCACGCTCAGCAGTAGCAGTTGCGAACGTTGGACAAACGAAGCAGTCTATTATTTTAATATTGCTTTATATTGGGTAAAATATGGAGCTGTAACTCCTGGATTAATTATCTCTTTGTCTATAGGGCTACATTTTAAAGCTCCAATATATTAAATTCAAGGATGAAACAATACCATTTCTTTAGGCAGGTATACAAACGCCGCTGCGCCGGCGCAAATTAAAATAGATAGGTACTGTAGAGGATGGAAGATCCTCTACTAAGGGGGCTCAGTGGTAGAGCGTGTAATGTGGGTATAGGGCTTCTATACTATGAAGATAAACGCTTTAGCGGTTTAAACGTATGTTATTATATTTTCACTTTGTATCGAATACATCTGTTAAGCTTCATCGCCGGACGTCAAGTCTAGAATATGTAAAAACCTAACTATCTTATAATTATTTGAAAGGTTCGAATGCCGTCAGATAAATACCAGCCATGTACAACATAAGGTTTTACTCTAAGGCTCTACAGTACTGTATTACGTTGGCTGACTACCAGGACTGTGTAATACTTTAATCCTAATTAATTAAACTCTCAGATAAGCGATTAATAGGTATCTCAATTAGTCTCAATCAGTATTGAAGGCGATTTCTCCAAGCTTAAAATCGGAGCATTTACCGATCTACGATTAATGGCGTGATTTACCTCCGATTTCGATCCAGTAGTGCTATTCTGTAAAAAGCTCACCGTGGAAACGTAGATCATGTGAGTTTAAAGTGACACTAGTGGCAATTTTAAAACAACAGCTCACTTCACCTATCGCTCATTTGGTGCAATAATAACGTAATTACACTGTTAGTAATTTTACAGGAAATCCAATCAAAGATTTCTATTAAAGGTATACATTTTGAAGGGACATATTACAGTCCTAGTGCTTTTAAAAGTAAGTTCAATAACAAACGACAAATTAAATTTTGTCGATACTTCTCACGATGTAAAAAGTCTTTCCGCACATTTCGACATATTAAGCTTGTTTATTAAAAAAAGTGAATTACGTTATTGTTGCACCAAATGAGCGCTATGTTTTCAAAGTGATATTTTTACAGAATCACCCGGCAGGTGTCTTATTTAGTTCAACTTTTTATTTATCTGGTAGATAATTCCTACTTATAATTTATAGAAATATTAAGCACAGTATAAGCATAATTAGCCTATAATATTCCCACTGCTGGGACTGAAGCCTCCTCTCTTCGAAAAAGGGTGGGCCGTAATCCATGCAGGTGCAGTGCGGGTAAAAAATATAAACAAATCTTCTTCTTTTCGTGTGTTGAGTGACTAACTTGGTGTCAGTTTTTATGCTACCCATGGGCCTCTGACTTAGCTACAAATATTAAGTTTTAATTAATTTCCAATTAAGGTTTTGTTAAGCCATTCTGAAATAGGCCCTTAACAACGTAGATATTCAGTTGTAGGTATAAAAAATTCTCCGAAAACAAGAAAAAAAAACTGTTTTTGTAAGACATTATCGGGAACCAGATCTACGCCCTATCGTTTGCAAGTCTTATTTAAGATAAGCTGGGTCCTAGCCAAGATCTTTGAAAACCCATTTTGTAACATTAAGGTTCGAAAATGTCCTCAAGGTAAAACTCAGCTTTTTGGTTACTTAGTTCGGAAATATAGGTTTAAAATTGAGAGGCAATATTCTGGTACATTTTAGTGGGTGATCTTCAGGCTATTATTAATTATTAGTATAGTAGTTGGTTGAATTTTAAGTTCCTTTTTTCATCTACTCTATTAAATTATTAGGCAGAGATAGCCTAGTGGTGTGACCGTCGGACTTCCAAATCATAGGTCTTGAGTTGGAACCCGAGACACGAACCTCTGACTTCGGATTCATGTGCGTATTGTTTAATTATCACTTGCTTAAAAAACGTTGAAGGAAAACATCGTGAGGAAATCGGCATGCCTGTGAGACATTTCTCAACAGAATGTGAAGCAGAATTAATATAATTTATCTCTATCATGAAAAAATATTGAAAATAGATAACGCTTCAACGTGTCAACGTTTTCTGTCTTCAAATTTATAAAACACCATCTTCACTCCTACGTCAAAGAAAAATAAAGCAACAAAGTATTCAAAGATAAAATTAAAGATCTCGACAACTAACATGTTCTTAACACACCCTCCCTGGCAGTAAACCGAAGAAATACTAAGACGAAGCACCTATTAAAGATGCCGGAGCCAAGAGAGATGTAGTATTTAGAAAGCCACAAACAGGCCTTAACCTAAATTTTACCACAATGATCTAGATGCCCTTGGAACAATACTAATGTTCGTAGTTAAATTAAGACTAGACTAGATTGGACTTCATTTACTGTTGGTTCTAGGCCCTGAGACACAGTAACAGTAAAAAAAAAAAAGTGTTCGACCGTTTTTTATTAAGTACTAGCTGAGTCAATGTTGAAAAGTTTTCATACAAACTTCCAACCCCTGCTTCTGCCCTTTGCAGAGGGAGTTTCTTAAAATCCTTTCTTAGCTGACATCGCCTACTCATAATCTACAACGCCCGCTTGGGCGGAGCAGAAGGGA
The DNA here is from genome assembly GCA_951799385.1 of Hyppa rectilinea. Classification (NCBI taxonomy): domain Eukaryota; kingdom Metazoa; phylum Arthropoda; class Insecta; order Lepidoptera; family Noctuidae; genus Hyppa; species Hyppa rectilinea. The sequence goes on along the minus strand of OX637302.1, from coordinate 5,622,388 downwards.
AGTGTCAGACTCTTACTGACTAAAACCCATCCATGTTCCTTCCTTAGCCCTTTAATTTCCGGGGCAGCGGTAACCTTTTTGGACAATCCTGCTTACCTACTACCTGCACCTCATTTCATCTTAGTAGGTTCAGAGCTTTTTGAGATTTTTGACGACTACGGACTATAAGAGTGTGGGAAGAGAGAGTGTACCTAAGTCTGCGCACACATCTATGCACTCATTATAAATCCCTTGCACCAAAAGCGTTTCTTCTGAAATTCGGTCTGGAGGACTATTTACTGGAAACTGCAGTTAAGTATAATGAATTACAGTTAACATTTTATAAATGTAGTTCCCTAATTGAGTGTACTTTTATGAACATCTATAGAATGTAGGTAGTCAAGAAAACTATTGTTTTACTAATAAAATTGATACCGTACGTCAAATTTTCCGCGTTAAAAACATTTAAAGTAACTGTAAAAAAAATACAGTTGTAAATTGAATATAATGAATGGACTATTTAATTTGGATTTTTCGTGTTCAAAATTTAATAGATAATAATAACGCCTCCGTCGGTTGATTTCAGCCTCTCGTACGCCTTTCAAAGGTCCGGAACTCCGGGACTCCAGGGCCCCGAGAAATGTCAAGAAATGATGATGTTAATTTAAGACCAAATACCTCTTAGACACGATATCCATATAATCAAGAAAACCTTTTACTAAAAAAAACAGACTGAATCCATGCCTGTATTAATCTAAGCGAGGCGCGCTGTATTGGCTGTAAATTAACGCAATATTCGCATCGTAAATTCGTAGTTGCCACATCGATATGTCGTCGCCACATGGCGCTTGTTCGTCATAACACCAGAACTGGAGCATGTTCAAAATTCTTGGACACATTTTTGTGATACTACTTAATTCGAGTTTGACTGCTTCTGCGCTTGTTTTTGCTTGGCGACATACCAAACAAAAAAGGATTGTTTTTTTTGTCTTTTAGTTATTGTTTGTACAGACGCCAGCACATCAAGCTATCCCTAACTGTCAAATTTTCTCAATCAAAAATGAACCTTGAAAGAAATTTGACAGATTGTGGTAACTTGATGTGCTGGCCTCTGTACTTACTCAACACCAATTCGTACATCACTACTTGATATTTAAATAAAAGTGACAGATAGTTATTATATAACATCATCAATATACACTAAGTTGAAAAAATACGTGAACTAAAAACCTACGTGAGCAAAGTTAATAAAATTTATTTGGTTCGCGAGTTTACTCCAAAAGAAAAATGAATCACGTAAGTCGGTATAGTAATCGTAGAGAAATCTTGTTGTTCTTGTGGTAACTAATTATAGAGGGGTTATTAAAGTATAGCACACTATAAAAATATAGCAAGACGCTTTAGACGATTCCTCATCTCCCTCGTCACCCTAGTCGAGTAAAATTAAAGGAACTTCTACGAGGACTTGGTTTACTCATCAATTATCGGTATTTTCGCAGGTTTTGGCGCCAAAGTTAGACATAAGCCGACAAAAAATAGAATATTGTAAGGTATTCATTTTAGTTTTTGAGTAAGATGAGATGTCTCAATATGAAAAACAAAAGAAAGTGTAAACGGTAACCGGATGCAGCTCAATACCAGTATTTTACACGGAGTGACTGCCTATCTGACCTCCACAACCCATTAACTGGATAATACGATACCCATTGGTAAGACTGGCTGTCAGATTTTCAGGCTGTTTGCTGCTTTCTGTCGAAGACGCACAAATGACAGCCAGGACCAACGGCGTAACATGTTTTACGAGGTACGGGGGACTCTCGATTTGTAAAGATGGTCACCCATTCTTGCTCAACCCCGGCAAGCGTAGCTTAACCTGATGGATCGACCCGTGCAGCTATTATCACTTAGCCACGAGGAGAATAAATATAAAACTACAAAAAGATGTTTTACACTTCTTGTTGGCTCTAATAACTATGTATTAAAGTTTCATGCCAAAGGTTGCAGAAATGCACATAAATAAATTTAAAAATCGATTGCCCACTCCTACTCCAATATTTTTCCGTTAGTACATTGGTCAGCGCTTCAGAGCCGAGCAAGTCTGATACAGCTGCTTTAAATTCAGCTACAAAGCTGTTTGATTCACAATATAAACTTACAATAAAAGGGAAACCCGAAACATAAGTTATCGTCCAATTTCTTAGAAGTTTCAACTTTTGTTACATTCAGGTTTTAACTATTTTTTTTCTTTCGATCACAAAGGCCTCTAGCTGAAGTTCGTTTCAATTTAGTATTGAAGTTGAAAACTTATCAATTTATTTTAGAAATTTTTTAGAAAGAAAGAATTTATTGGGACCCGCAGAGGAAGATCCTAAATTAAAAACACTAATACAAACATAATAAAAAACAAAAGTTAACTGAAAATAATCAAAAGTCCTATAAGTACTGCACGATGTTGCGATATTTAAAAATACACGGGTATTCTGATGCGCGCGCAACGCGCTTTTATACCTTAAAACATTTAATTTTCAGTTCAAAATCGATTGAGAATAATTGACAATTTGTGGTAACTTGATGTGCTGTAATGACTGCACTTATTACGTACGACCTAACACTAAATTTCTCTCCAAAATGTTTTTAAAGAAGGGAGGAATCTGGTTTCCAAAGAACTGGACTTCTTTGGAAGCAATACTTCAGTCCCCAGTTCAGTTTTCCAAATAAGCTTAACTCCCCTACTGGAACTCCCAACCAGTTTAATTTAGTAGGAGAATGCACGTGTAGTGCAGATAACTTTGGCTTCACTGAATGGATCGGGTTCTTGGTTTGTTTTCAAGTTCCTCATTTTCACTTTGTACGGGTTTCACCTCCGTTTTATTGGTCTCGATTTTATGTTTGTTCAAGTCGTTTTTGTCTTTGCAAGGTACTCTTTTGGTGATCGTATTTATGAAGTTATACTCTACCACTTTGAATAGCCCCGACCCTTGCTCGAGTCAGACCGCGTTGCCGTTTTAAATACGCCCGATCCAGCTTGTTTCTTGCTGTCCTTCAGCAGCGACACCCTTAGCCGAGGTCCGTACCCCACAGGGGGTGCCTTTAGCGTGTAGTTGTTTAGTTTGTAAGGTTTAATAAGCCCCGTCTGGAGGCTAAAATTTTATTGTGTTATCCACAGGAAGTCCGGTAAAGCAGTAGACAACCCTATGTTTAAACTGGGAGATACAATTAACAAAAAAACCGCTTTGAAAAGCTTCTATAAAAAATTAATTTGTCGTTATAATAAGCTTTAAACCACGATAATTTGATTATGTTGTTTTTTTAAGAAATCGTCGTTAAAACTACTTTCGGTAGTAATAATAGGTATTATAGGTTACATTCGAGATTTACCCATCCAAATCTCTTAAATATAAATCGAATAAACCACTCGAAATAGAATCACCAAATAAAATCAAGCTTTTCTATTAGCTGACCTAAACCCGCCTCCGAAAAATATTGAATTACGGTACGTCAGTAGGTAAAGAAATAAAAATGGAAGAGAAATGTTAGGCAGCAAGGGTGACTGGTGCAGTAAGTGACAGGTGACAAGATGACAGCTGTCAAGTTGACAGATAGTCGACTACGTGCAACTATTTTATGGCTGATGTGGAGTTTGTGGACGACACAACGATAGGTTATGTATGAAGGTTAGAACATTTCTTGCAATATAAACCTAATTTCAAAAGCATCACAGAGCATGGCTCATCGAAGGTGGTTTTTATACTATTGAAGAATTTATGAACAAATGAATTATGAATGTTTCTTTTTTTTTAAATCGCTTTTATTTTAATCGATTCATTTCTATAATTCTCATATTTGAAGTTGACATCTATAAAATTTGTAATTGATTGATTTTTTTGACATTTGTAATTTGATTACCACGCTAACCCGAAATAAATTGGCTTATGCACAGGAGAACGATGACATTCATTATTGACTTAGGACTGAATTTTTCCAACGTCAAATAACGCCTAAAAAAATTTCCTCGGGAACTTATATTAAACTTAGTGCCACAACTAAACCTGCCGGGTAACCACAGTTTTGAGCCGTGTGGGGTCGAAACTCTTGGGTCATGGGGCCCGAGTGCGTAACTCCTTTTTAAAGAAATTTCTCGCCGATTGTTCAACACTTCACGTGCCCAAAGGGCTGCACTGCTTTTTGGTCAAAGAATTAGCATTGCCATTCAACGTGGCATTGCTGTCAGTCTTCTGGGCTTCTGTTGTTACGAAGTTACTGGATTCACCAAAAAGGTCACCTATAAGTGTTAACACACTTACATAGTCTTCTGATGACAGAGAAGATGGAGCAATGGAACTATTTTATTCCTTTATAATCCTAATGATATGGCAGCTACAGAACCACGACTATCCTAAGACGTGGCCCATGGGCAGCATACAATCTCTGACACCAGGTTAGTCACTAACCACACGAAAAAGAAAAGAAAGGGAGATCCTAATACTAAAAACAAATTTGGCAACATGACGTTAAAAACATTCAACTTATTATATAACACTTCAATTTCGCACCTTAATACAATTTTATTCATATTAATCCACACACACTGATATTTACAAGCAACATTGAAGTGTCACCGCGAAGTATGCATTCAGGCACAATGAGAACGCATTAGACCATGGCTTTCTGCGCACATGTAGACCGGTCCTATGCTTGTTGTATCTTAATAGAGCGTATCGGGTCAGATTACAAGGTAGACCTGAGATGTGGAGGTCGTGTGTTCAGGGCATTAGGTTTACTTAGGAACTGAAGTAGGTTGTTAAGTTATTGTAAAGATGGCGGCTAAGGTTGTGGAGGTTTGTGGAGGTTCTGATTTTGTTATGGGTCAGTGATTCATCAACGAATCGTACTAGGTACTTAATATATAATTTTATGATAAAATAAGACAATTTTTACTTGTTCAAACATGAGTATACACACAAACATAAAAATCAGCATGCTGGCCGGTAAATTATTTTATTTAAACTAATATCATAAAGGTGTAGAGTTTGTTTGTTTGAACGCGCTAATCTTTGGAACTACTGGTTCGAATTGAAAAATTATTTTTGTGTTGGATAGTCCATTTATCGAGGAAGGCTATAGGCTGTGTAACATCACGCTATGACCAATAGGAGCCGAGCAGCAGGTGAAACCGCGCGGGAGCGGCTAGTATTTTATAAATTTAATTATTAAAAATATTTTAAATGCGAAACTTTGGATGGATGTCAATCATGCCAAAACGACTGGGCCTAAATGAATTTGAATGAAATGTGGCACACAGGTAGTTTGTAACCTGGAATGGCACTACTTGATGTTTTCCTTCACCGATTTTTAAGCAAGTGGTAATTATACAATACGCACATGAATCCGTAAAATCAGAGGTGCGTGCCTTGGGTCAGAACTCGAGAGCAGTCCGCATTCACACCACTAGGCTATCAACTGCTTTCACCCCTGATTCAAATGGAAGTGAATATCTCAAAGTGGCTCACTTCATTTTTATTATTCCTAGTTTTATTATTCATAAATCTAGTCGCACATGATAGCTCGTATAATACGGTACACTAGCGACGCTTCACAATCAAGATTGTTCCATAATGACTATGCGTTTTATGTGCCAATAATGTACTGTTACGATCTCAAGTGTTTCCTGTGGGATGATAAAAGTATACAATTAGCTGAGTAGTAGATATTTATAGCTTTTTTTCTTCTTTTAATGTAGATTAAAATATAATACTCTTTATTATGTAGAGTCTAGGTCATCATCATCTGCCTAGTTTTTTCCAACTATGTTCGGGTCGGCTTCCAGTCTAACTGGATGCAGCTGAATACCAGTATTTTACATGAAGCGACTGCCTATCTGACCTCCACAACCCAGTAACTGGGAAATACGATATCCCTTGGTAAGTCTGACTGTCAGATTTTCGGGCTTCTGACGACCCGTAACGACTGTCAGAGATGCACAAATGACAGCCGGGACCAACGGCTTACCGTGCTTTCCGAGGCATGGAGGAGTCTCGGTATATGGTAAATGTGGAAGCTTGTAATTGGCAACTGTCAATTATTAACTTGTTTGTTCTATTATAAGTTATTAGTCTCCCTAAGCTTTCTTAAAATTGTAAAAATAAAATAAAATATATACTGTAGAGCCTAGGTGAATCCTTAAAATAATAAAAAAATACTTTATTTCAGACTCATAATATCTACAGTGCTTTTGGTGGGTATACACACGACTTATAAACTAAAGTTAGTACTTACATTTACTATTAAAAAAACAACAAACAATTCATTATTACGCCATTTACGGTTTATATAGTGGATGTCACATCATGTGACGACCAACTTGCACTGGGTCCGCTACATCAATGAGTGAATGACCTTTCCCTTTTTTATCTATATTTTATAGATAAAGACGTTGAAGTTTTATTCTAAATCCATATTTACCTAGTATAGAGTGATGAAGCCTTTGAAAATGATACCGTTGTTACCATATCAAAAATTAAAGGAAAAATAATTTACGAGCGATCTGAGGTTGGGCAATGGATGGAGGTGCGTTTTTAAGGGTAAAAAACGGTTTACCTCGATTTCTGGCAAAACTATAAGTCCTATGAAAAAAGTTAAATGGCAGCAACCCCATCCACTTTTTTCCTTTAATTTTTGTTATTATTCTCTTCCTTTTTCAATGAGTTTCATCGTACTATATATTTTTTTGGTTTCAAAAATTATCGACCCTGGTCTATAAGCTCTACAGTACTAACAGACAGGTACTTTTCAGGTTCTTTATAAAAAATTATATTAACTCAAATATTACTTCACCAAAACAATCTCCAATATACTTAGTCCATTTCATAGCCTTCAATGAAATGTCAATTTCCATCAGGTATGATCATTTGATCATATAAGAAAAATCTTCCATTGTTAATGAACACTGACACCGTTGCAAATTAATTTAGAATGCGTTTCGTTGTTCTGTTTGTGGTTTTCTCGGCGTATGTTCGTGTTATTTGCTGCAAAAAAGGTTTTATTTTGATAACACATATTATACACCGATACGATATTAGCAAATTATTTCACATCACTACAAATTCGACCTAAATTTACTGCGAATTCACTAATTATCACTATATTTTAGTTAGTTATTAGTTTTAAATACTTGTACATAGTACCTATATTCTTTTTAGTTTTACTGTTAGATTATAAATATTCTTATACACCATTTTAATGAATTAATTGTAATATTTGACAAACATTATTCTACTATAATACATTTCTGAAAACCAATAATATGTAGAACTCCAGTTTCTTAGTTCAAGTTTAACGTCAGATTCTAAAAAAGGATTTGTCAACAAATTCAGGTTTATGAAAACTGGGAAGAAATGTAACAGAAAAAAAAATCTGTATAAACACAAGGCAACCCGCACCCTTACGTAATAACAATCGCTTTCATTCCCGATAACCAGGCTCAGCACAATGTATTTTGTTGGACCGTTAAAACAAATCCTATTGTGATTATGTTACGTAATCAGGATACCGAATTAAACAAGTTTATCAACAAAATAATTACGCCAAACAATAGGTACTGCAATTTTTTTAAAAGGGTTTTAATTATGCGTTCTTGTTGTCACACCAGTGTGACTAAAATTATGTTTTTTTGTTGGTTACACAGCTAATATTTAAACACCACATTCTGCTGCCCGCGGCCTGGGTGTCGCAAAAGAGTATCCTATGGGTTAATCCAGGTCATAAACTACATTTGTGCCGAATATAATATAAAACATACAAGCTCACAAACACTCACTCACTAACTTTCGACTTTATAATATACTAGCTTTCGCCCGCGGCTTCGCCCGCAAAATATGTCGAATTATACACATAAACCTTCCTCTTGAATCACTCTATCTATTAAAAAAAACCGCATAAAAATCCGTTGCGCAGTTTTAAAGATTTAAGCATACATAGGGATATAGGGACAGAGAAAGCGACTTTGTTTTATGCTATGTAGTCAAGTGTGATGTACCACAGGATTCAAAGTATTCCCATGTAATTTTTTTTCAAAATCGCACTCCACACTGACACCTCGTTAGTACCAATCTAGTGTCATAATACAATTAGGAGCCCAATTCTGTAAAATAACCAACTTGTCAATAGTGTGTCGGTAGTGTGTAAAAAGTGTCACAATAGACTTATCATTGACATTTGGTATTTAATAAATTATTTATGGTCATTGACTATTGTAATAATTATTGGTAGTCTGCTCCACTATAATGTGTCAATGTCATCGTGTCAAAGTTAAGGTAGATATTTTAACATTGAAAACTGCCACACTATCGACACACTACTGCGACCATTGAAAGCCCATTGAAGTTTTTGTAGAATACTAAATTTGCAACAGTCGCAACACAATGTCTGTAGTGTGTTAATAGAGTGTCAATGTCGTGTTGCTTAACTCAAAGTTACAGAATTGAGCCCCTGAACAATTTCAAAATATATCTTAAACAATCAAAACATTTCTCTTTTCTCATCACATTAGTATGAATTTCTGATAAGAATAAAAACTTAGAAGGTTACCGATGTCTGACAAAAGAGTATGGTAATGCGTTGGCCTGAAGACGTCATTAAAATATGGCAAAGAGCTTTGTGGCGCCCTCTTGACCTTGCCCCGGGAAGTGCTGGTCACTATAACCGGAACGTGCTATCGTACTTATACGAGTATTCTTCCCCACTTCATTTCACGTTCTATTTATAGATATGATCTTTTTTTTTTTTTTCTTTTACACGGCAATCATAATTATTTTAATCATTAGATGAGTAGCTCGTGGCTAAGTACTAACAGCCGCACAGGTTGATCCATCAGGCTAAGCCACGCTTGCCGGGGTTGGCCGTAGATGGGTGACCATCTTTACATACCGAGACTCCTCCGTGCCTCGGAAAGCACGTTAAGCCGTTGGTCCCGGCTGTCATTTGTGACATGTTTGACAGTCGTTACGGGTCGTCAGAAGCCCGAAAGTCTGACGGCCAGTCTTACCAAGGGGTATCGTATTGCCCAGTTACTGGGTGGTGGAGGTCAGATAGGCAGTCACTCCATGTAAAATACTGGTATTCAGCTGCATCCGGTTAGACTGGAAGCCGACCCTAACATAGTTGGGAAAAGGCTAGGCAGATGATGATGAGATAAGGTTCCTATCTGACTACTCTAGGAAGAAACACCGAAATAAACCCATAGGTCACAGTCTCTTTAAAAGTCTAGACATAATCTTGGTCAGAACATGATGAGGTCCATGTTGATTAGTGTCTGAAATAGTCTCATTATTGTCGGTAAATATGAAGATTCTTTCTTCCTTTTGCGTGTGGTTAGTGACTAACCTGGTATCAGAATTTATGCTGCCCATGGGCCTCTGACTTGATTCACATGCTGTTGAGAAATATCTCTCAGGCATACCAGTTTCTTCACAATGTTTTCCTTCAACTTTTTTTTTTTAACCAAGTGATAATTATACAATACGCACATAAATCCGAAACGCCTTGGGTTCGAACTCGAGACCTATGGCTTGATGATGACATTCAGCTGTTTTCTATTAGACTAAGCAGACCCCATAGTTGTTAAAAGGCTAGGCAGAGACTTAATAAAGATTACAATGTCGTAAGTCAAGCGTAATTTTATTAATAAGGCCCAAACGACCTTACAAACTTTCTCTGTAACGTTATACCCAGGCCCATATTCAGACTGTGGGCGTTTATAGCCCGATATGACGTCACAGCAATAAAGCTGTACAGTGTAACCTTTCTTTTGTCAAGAAGGCAAGTGGCAGCGTTTATTAGAACTAGAAAGTTGGTGGTACAGTCAAGCAGATAAGAAGTCGTGTGTTGAAGTATTGCAGTTTGTGGCGATGTCTGTACTTAGTTAAGAAGTTGTGTTTATACGGGATATGTTGGAGAATATTTTTGGGTTACTGGTAAAAGAAAATGTAATGTCTATTGATTTAAATAAGTAATTACAAAACTTCGTTTACACGATGCAAGTTTCTTACGTTTATACCCTAAAACCTGATTTACGCAGTGTGCTAATTGTGGCATACAATAAAGTTTAAACAGTAACTGACTTGCATCGTCTAAACACTGTTGAGATAGTGCACTAATTGCTGCTGCAACTAATGTTATGCTACAGGCACTGTTTAAGGTCGGTTTTAAGGTTTCATGGCGACGTATAAGCAAAATTTATGAAAATTTAAAAATAAAACATGGTTGGACCAGTTCCTGGGATAACAAAAATATTGTTGTTCAAAATTGCCTCTACCTTGCCTGTAACGAACCATTAATATAAAATAAAAATACTTTAAAAAATAATTTCATCACAATATGAGATATGCTTGAACACATTTTGTTTGCTTTGGCTTGTTTCAATGGCGATGTAGAACATTATAGGAATATAACAGTTTACAATCGTATACTGAAAGCTATATAAAAAGCTATGTAAAATACTGGTATGCAGCCGCATCCAGTTAGACTGGAAGCTGACCCCAACATAGTTGGGAAGAAGGCTAGGCAGATGATGACGTGTATCTCAATAGCAAGAAAAATATTTATTGCATAACGGATGCTGCTGCCAAACATAGCGTGACCCAATAAGTACCATCAGCAGATTAGCGAAACAATTTTAGTCATGGCCTCTCGCCAAACTGGAAAGCCCTAGCAACTATTCGATGCATATAAATCTTGGATGCTTAATAATAGCCTATTAATGTGCCATTGCAAGGTTAAATATAGAGATTTTGGGACCGGTGTTTCGTTGATATTAAACCTACACTTTCATTTCGTGTATTCCCTTTCAACAAATATCCTAATCGTTGTTATTTTACCATTTAATTGTAACCAAGTATTTGCTACTCTTTTTATAAACTTCTGTGTCTACTTGTGGACAGCGTTGTGGGTTACGTTATAACCAAATTACTATTTTGTTAAACTAGTTGTAAGTCCTTACAATGTAACTTTTTTTTATTCCTTCAATAAATACATAAATAAAAGATATCACCTAATTAACAGTGCAGAACAACTCCGGATGTACTGAACTTTTTTACTGTGCTCCTATCATCTGCCTAGCATTCCCCAAATATGTTGGCTCAGCTCAGTATAACTGGATGTAGCTGAATCAATTGGAGCGACTGCCTACCTGACCTCTGTTACCCAGTTATTGGGTAACACGATACCCCTTGGAAACATAACTAGTAAGTCAATAAGACCTGAAAATAAATGATGAAAGGAGATTGTTCTACGCCCATACATTGTTCGCCCTGGAGCCAACAGCATAGAAAAAATAATTTTCTATTTGTAAACTGCCCTTAGTAGCCCATAAGAGCAAAGTTTCTTGACGGACACTTTAGAGAACAGATTTATTTAAAGAAAAGGAACCGATTTTGAGGTTATTTTTAATAAAAGAAAACTTAAGTAATTCCTTCTAAAATCGCTATTTCTGGTTTCTACAAAGCATTAAACTTCAAATACAGTAAAATATTACTGTAAATACAGTTGTATTACAAACAGAAAACAAATCAAAAACGCCAAAAGAAATCACCAAATATACAATGCAACACAAGACTCGGTGAGACGAACCGACTGACGTAGAGAATAGAGATGCTCTCTCGAAGATCAATCATTCTATATCGATTATCAATGACCACCTATATAATCTGAGGTTTTAATTTAGTAGGCCAAAATGACAGATCAATATGTCAATTGTCAATTAATTTGTTCCGTTTCAAACATAAACACGTTGTTGCTATGATTCTACTTCAATTAAATTATTGCTAAAATAAAATATTTTCTTCCCAACGAACAATGTGTAACGTTTTAGTTTGCGACATTTAAAAATAGAGTTTAAGTACTAAAGTAAAAATATGGCTATTGAAGTCGTGAAATGGTTATGAGAACAATTCACTAGAGTTGCGTCGTAAATGACATTTCAATCGTTAAATGAGAGATTTTCTGACAAGTGAAAAAACATAGTTCAATAGATGGCGTGGGTTAAAAATACGTCTTTGTTTTACTGGCTACTGATAACAAAAATAAGATCTAAATAAGAAAGCTTATTTGATGTCAAAAACCTGAGACAGTGACGTATTTTTTACCAACGCCTCTTTTGAACTAATATTTTCTCACTTGTGAGAAAATCCCTCATTCGACTAGTAAGTACTTTTTGTGAGTTGGTTATGTTCATTATATTTTCATCATAATCGTGCTAGGCCATATTCATCATAAGTTCCATTAAAATGTTCACGGAACTAATTCCATGAAAAAAATATGCATGAAAAACTTTTAGGTTGCACATTTTCAATGTTTTGGAAGTGATAAATATCGAACATCCATAATTTATCACTAGATATTATGGACATCGTCGTCGATATCGATATTTATGTAAGATAGCGAGCGAGAGCGATACTGTCAAATCTTTTGTGACATTCACATTGACAATTCCTTGAAAGATGGCGAGTTCAGTTGGTAATAAAATCAATGAGGTCACTTTTAAAAACCTATTAAGAATTAAACAGTGTCCGCTTGAAGTTATTATTTTTAAAAAGCATATTAAAATATAATTAAAATTAACGTACACGTCAAATGTTTGTTGGTTATAGGGCGGTCTAGAACAATCTCCTTTAGGTGTACTATTACACCTACCGAAACCCTCATTTACACGGTGCAATTTAAGTTTATTGTCTGTATTATTTCTTCCATGTAGGGATATTTTTCAGTCAAAAATCAAGGAGTTTAGTTTTCTTAGGCGAGGACGCTGGCACCCTTTTTTTTTTTTTAAGGCTGGGAAATCATCCAATGACTGCTCCCGCTCTGGGTGGAGCAGAAGGGAGTGTCGGACTCTTACTGACTAAAACCCATCCATGTTCCTTCCGTAGCCCTTTATGTTCCGGGGTAGCGGTAACCCTTTCAGACAATCCCGCTTACGCTGGCAACCTAAACACAAATTAAATCTTACACTTGGTGCCAGAGTTCATTGAAAACACTCCTTTTTCTACCTAGTTGTAATGCTGTATTGTGTTTAGATAAGTGTTTTCTTGTACAACTTAAGGTAATAAAAATACTGTTTTTTTTTCATGAGAAGAAATCGTTGCCCTGCATTCGTAATTTAAAAAGGAAGACCATGAATTTTTCATATCATTATAATGTGACACTTCAAAATACTCTCTGTGACTCAGTCCGAAACACGGTCATGAAAAAAGATATCGCAAATGACCCATTCGACCTTGACCGATAGATTCGAATAACAAAATGTGTCGGGAATATGTATGGAGATTGAAAAACCTTTTTGGTAACATGAGTATTTGAATACATCATGTCTATTCCTGAGTTCTATTATATTAAAGTAGAAGTTACATATTTTCACACTTTCTGTCATATTGCGTTCACATTATTAGCAAACTATATTTTATGGTGGCAAAAAACTATGATCTATTTATTTTCTTGTCTAAAGGATGTAACTGAAAGGGTAATTACCGAAAAAAAAAATCTGCTGTTCTATACATTTTTGGTCACGTGACTCGTCGAAACGTAGGGATCATCTGATTTTTTTCACGATTTAGAAGTTGGTCCCATAGCAAAAGTTGTTCAGATTGGTGGTCTGTAGCATAAATCCTTTTGTAGGTATATACCCTGTCGGTTACACCTGTATATCACTGCCTCATTGGTCGCAACCGCTACTGCTGAACACGAGGTCCTCGGTACAGTAGCGAGTACTTCAATGCTAGAATCCTTGGCTTGCTCAGGTTCCAAGACTAGTAGATACTCACACCAAAAACTGACCAGCCTTGCATGACAAATAACAAGATTGATCTGAATACTCAGTTTTAAAATACGAACAAAAATAAACTGTATTTTAATCCAGTCATTTTTATCACAGACAGTGTACAATTCGGCTCTTTTTGTGAAAATAATTTTCTGTTGCACACAATGCAACCTGCTTTGTGGAGCGTATGACAAGAGACATAGAACTTAACTGAGCAGGATGTGACCAGCTGGATTATCACACTAACAGTAGTAAATGCCTATATGGAAAGCTCTCAATCGACTGCGTACCCAAAAAGGCCGCTGCAGGCACAACCTGTCGGAGTGGGGCTTTGCTGATCCACTCAACATCCCAGAACCATTGCGGAGCTTCTGAACAGACCATGCCCCACCTGCTGGAGTGTCCTAAGTACCCGTTCACCTGCACCTCGGATGACCTAAAGAATGCCACTGATGCCGCTTCAAATGATCCGATAAATGTGGCGACCTACTGGGCGCATTCAATTTAATATAATAACAAATACCATCGACACGAAAAGAAGAAGAAGTAGCAAATGTTTCATTTTGACAGTTAAACAAGATTCATTGCGTTATTTATGTTAAAATATGATTTTGAGTGGTCAATTTTTTCGAATAGATGAAGCAATGGATTAGCAATATCCTTCTAAGTCATTCAGATTAATACGCAATATGGATGATGACAGGGCAAAAAAATATATAGGTAATAATTTAGTCCGTCAGTCAGATAATAAAAAAATATCCAACTCGTATTTATTGCTTTATCGTATTATTAAAAAACGACCAAGATAAAACGCATTAAAGTTGGAGAGCTGGGGCGCACTAGGTCACATTTCAGTATAAAATCTTCATAAGAGTGACGTCAAGCCACATTTTAACACAATGTATCGACGTATTCTTTTGTTTATGCGAAAAAAGGAAAAATACGTGTCCTATATTTATTGACTATTGGCGGACTAAAAAATAAATTTTAGTCAACATCCTTAAGTAAGGTTCAGCAGGTACACGAGATTTAGATGTTGTTTGCTTTGTCAAATCTACCTTAAAATTGTCTTTGACTTTGTTAAAAATGGTAAATGTTTTGATCAAGATTCGCAGATCTTCTTCTTTTCGTGTGATTAGTGACCAACCTGGTGTCAGAGTTTTTTTGCTGCCCATGTGCCTCTGGCAAATGAAATAGTGATATTGATCGCTGTTTGTGCGATAATGTGAGTAGATTATGAAGTTCAGTTTATAACTTGATAAACTAGTAAATTTTTTCAAACCAAAAGTTATAGAAAGGCGTCCTATTTTGATTGACAATCATACGAATTATCAGAATTATACATAGTTTGAAGGAAGGATACGTGGTACCGCAGTAGTACAGTAACTAAGAGTTGTGGGTCGTGGGTTCCAACTAAGACAGGACTTTGAGTAAATAATCTATACTAATATTATAAAGAGGTAAAATTTGTAAGTTTGTAAGTTTGTATGTAGAGGGTAATCTCCGGAACTAATGATCCAATTTCAAAAATTTTTTCACTGATAGAAAGCTACATTATTCCTGAGTGCTATAGACTATAAATTATATTTATATCATACATATTAGCCGAGCTATCGCAATTTTCGTCTAGCAAGTCGGAAAGAAATACCTCCGAAAACAGAATTATTTGCAGTATTGCCGAGTATCATAGGATATATTTAATGTTAAAACAAGAAATTTTCCGCGGACGAAGTCGCGGGCAGAAGCTAGTTTATTATAATTCATCACCACTGCTCAACATGTGACAACGACCAACACGTACTGGGCCCGCGAGGTAGTACCTATACAGCCAACTCCCTATTAAAGAGATGAGAGCCTGAGTTCAAACAGTGAGAACATTACAGTGCTATGCTTGTGCATAGTTTGTTACGTAATTTCACACATCCTCTAACACGATAATAATGTAACTAAACCAATATCCATAATATTCAACACGGCAAGGATTTCCTGCTGAAATAACCCTAAAAAGTAACGTTGTTTTTCGTGTTTTTTGCAGCTTTCTCCTCGCTAGTCGTAAGAATGTATGGCGAATTACGCCAGCAACTTTGTAAGGATTTACTCTTCGTTTTGCCTTTCATATTAAATCGCTATAATCATTTTGCATTCATACAAAAAGGGTACCTATTGAATCACTACATAGTATAAAACAAAGTCACTTTCTCTGTCCCTATATCCCTATGTATGCTTAAATTTTTAAAACTACGCAACGGATTTTGATGCGGTTTTTTTTAATAGATAGAGTGATTCAGGAGGAAGATTTCTGTGTATAATTTGTCGACATGTTATGCGGGCGAAGCCGCAGTCGGAAGCTAGTTTAATCATAAAAAATAGCGTAGGTACTGTAGAGCCTTGGTGAAACCTTATGCGGAACCAAGCTGGTTGGTTAGAAAATAACTGATAGCATTCGACCTTTTAAAATGATAGAATATTTTGAAAGGTTTTTATACAAGAAATCTGTTAGTAGCCGTGCTGCTGGAGGCATGGTATTCTTGAAAAGTAAAATAATACAATAGTTGCTGCCCCGTGTTTTTCTAGTAGTAGGATAGAAATCCCTACAACACAACACACTAAACGAGCTCTACCTCTGAGAGTTCCTGTACTGTGAAAGCCCATCTGGTCTTCACAGTATACATACATACAAAAACTCACGCTTGCTTCCCATGAGGGGAGACAGGACCCATAGAAAGACACCTCTTACAATCGTTACATACTCTGCTTTGTTTACGTTAAGACACGCACGCCGGTTGCGAGTAGTTACCGTAGTACCTGAAAATTTTAAAGAACATAAAAAAACATAAATAAACACACATCAATAAGGTCACTAGTGTCCTCCAAGGGCGCCCCTCCCAGCGTTCCCAAAATAGTGTAATCATAAAAATCATTACAAATAGTATACAGCAAAGTCGCTTCCCGCGTCCTAATGTCTGTATGACTTTGTATGTATGCTTAGATCTTTAAAACTACACAACAGATTTTGATGCAGTATTTTTTAATAGATAGAGTGATTCAAGAGGACGGTTTACAGCTAATTTTATATTTAAATATTTTTCTTTGACTGTCTGACAGTCAGTCCGTAGGGACTGGTCAGCTCTAAGCTGCCATGGCTCTTTTAAAATTAAATTAAATTTTGAATTTTTTTTTTGTTTTAAATCATTTTGTTTCAAATTTTGTATCATCACATGTATAATTTCAACATGAATGATGTAACCATAATATTCTGATTTAAAAGAGTGTCCGTGGAGTTTTTTTCCCGTTCTTCTCCATAGATACCTACCGCTTTGGAATGGGCAACTAGCTTCATCTTTCTGACTGACCGACCGCTTGACAATTCAAAAGTGCCTGTAATTGGTTTATTTGAAATAAATGCTTTGAATTTGAGTTTGGTTTTGACAGACTTATCTATTACGTAAGTAATTAAAAAAAAAACTGTTAGGTAGAGAAAATTCCCGACTTATTCTCCCGTCTCATTCTGTCATTCCCTAACAATAAAAGATATCAACACTCGTTGTCGTTAACGCCATTATCAATACAAATGTTAATCTACCCTCATTTACAGTAACAATATCCTTTACGCCTAAACAATTACACTGTTCAAAACAAACTCCGAAAGTCTAAACATTACATTATCGCCTCGGAATAAACAAGAAATATTTAAGTGTTTGTTTAGAACTGTTGTTCAATAAATGATCAAATAGTCTTGCTTATTTCATGAAGGTTTCATGTTATCTTGAACTTTTGGGCTTTATTTCAAACGACCAAACTTTCAGGTTTACTTAGACCAGAGATTTGACTCCCACGCAGATTTCTTTGTGGATACGAAAGGATATTAACACTGTACGTCTTGGTTCGAAGTTTTGAGAACATCTGTGAGTGCAAGAACCTTCCATTTTTTAATTTTTTATTTTCGATTTTGCTTTAACGTGTACATTATTTTAAAGTGTAAAAGTTTGTTTAAATAGGTTGTATAATTATTACTTGCTTAAGAAACGGTGAAGGAAAACACGTGAGGAAACCGGCATGCATGAGAGATATACAACAGCATATTGTGAAGCTAAGTCAAGAAATCAAGCTAAGAAATTTGTCAGTTTTCGGTAAATTGATGTGCTGGCCAGCATGGGCAGGGGCAACATAAACACTCTGACACCAGGTTAGTCACTAACCACAAGAAAAATAAAGAATAGGTTATCACTGGCACTTGCTCGACTTTGTATGTTGAATTTGGTTTTTGGTAAAAAACAATACCCCTGGCAAGACGGGTTGTTGCAAGCGGGATTGTCCGAAAGGGTTACCACTACCCCGGAACATAAAGGGCTTTTTTTTTTTTTAAGGCTGGGAAATCTTCCAATGACTGCTCCCGCTCTGGGTGGAGCGGAAGGGAGTGTCAGACTCTTACTGACTAAAACCCATCCATGTTCCTTCCGTAGCCCTTTATGTTCCGGGGTAGCGGTAACCCTTTCGGACAATCCCGCTTACCCGGCAGGCTTGGCCCTGAGGGGCCCCTTCATATGCTGACATCTCTTTGAGGCGCGCGTGGAACATATACGCGCCGTACGGCACGGGTCTGGTGCTGATCGGACGGTGAGTCACCCATTACTCACCGTCCGCAGGCCCGCGCCTACGGTGGCCGGGAGTCGTCACGTGGCTCCCGACGCCCGGAGCGTCTCCCGCGGCGGCTGGGACGGGAGGACCTTTCTCTCTCCCATCCCGCCACCTCCTTCGCGAGCATGACTTTTTCGCAGAAGGAGGTGACTGCCTCCCACTCCCTCTCGCCCCGGACCATGGCTTGCACCAGGGCCGGGCGCGAGAGGTCGCCGCCGCCAATCGCCTCTACGAGGACACGGCGGTGCTACGCCCAAGCGGGGCAGGTTTGCACCGTGTGCTTTACCGTGTCCTCTGGGCGATCCTCGCAGTGGTGACACCCGGGCGTTTCCTCCCGCCTGATGTTGTGCAGGAACCTCCCGAAACATCCATGTCCGGTGAGGACCTGCGTCAGGCGGAAGGTGAGGGCGCCGTGACGCCTCTCTAGCCACTCCTCAAAGAGGGGCCTTACCGCCACTATCGTGGCGTGCCCTGCGCTGGGTTGCGACAGTCGCTGATTCCAGGCCGCCATGAGATCGCGCCGGAGGTCCGTCCGCTCCGCCGCAATTTGCTGCGGAAACGGAGTTTCCCCCCGGCTTAGTACCTCCGCGCGCCACTCGTACAGGCGCGCGAGGACTATCGCCTCCAGATCCCACGGCGGCAGTCCGGCAAGGAGGCTTGCCGCCTCGCCCGAGATCGTGCGGTACCCCCGGATTAGCCGAATGGCTACCACCTTTTGGGGCGCGTTCAGGTAGTGGGCGGCTCGCCGCCGCAATGAACGCGCCCACACCGGGGCCCCGTAAAGGGCCATGGACCGCACGACTCCCGCGTAAAGCCTCCGGCAGGAGGCGTTTGGCCCCCTCAAATTGGGCAAGAGCCGCTTTAAGGCGGCCCCAGTCCGTTCCAGCTTGGGGGCCAAACGTCGGAAATGCTCCACGAAATTCCATCGGCTGTCGAGGACCAGACCTAGGTATTTCATCGTGGTCTCGACGCCGATGTGAACCCCTCCTACCGTGAGTTGGGATCCCGATGGTGGCCTATTCCGAGGCCCATGAAAGGACATGGCCTCGGATTTGTGTAATGCCACCTCGAGACCCAACTGCCGGATCCTCTCAACGACTATCGCAACCCCGCGTGTCATCGCGTCGGCCGCCGCCTGATGCGACCTTCCCTGCGCCAAGACCAGCGTGTCGTCAGCGTAACAAATTACGTTGACGCCGTCAGGGAGGTCGGCCCGCAGCACCCAGTCGTAACCGAAACATAAAGGGCTAAGAAAGGAACATGAGTTTAGTCAGTAAGAGTCTGACACTCCTTTCCGCTCCACCCAGAGCGGGAGCAGTCATTTGATGATTTCCCAACCACAAAAAAGAAAAGACGGGATGTTGAGACTCCCGGGTTTTCACGTAGGTATGGAGTCATCTATACTAATATTATAAAGAGGAAAACTTTGTTTGTTTGTTTGGTTGTAATGAATAGGCTCAAAAACTACTGGACCGATTTTAAATTCTTTCACCGTTGGAAAGCTTAGTTTTCTAGGAGTAACATAGGCTACTTTTTATCCCGGGAAAAATAACGGGTCCCACGGGAAAGACCACGGGAGCGAAGCCGCGGGCAAAGTGCTAGTAACAAATATGTGGAATAGAGTATAATCCTTTTAAAAGCTCGATAAGCCATTGGTTGCATGCGCGTTGTTATTAAATTTTCTATCTAAAAACCAAAGCCGGTATATCTAAAATATCAATGTAATATTTTTTTATCATATTGCTTTTGCAGTAATAAGGACCACTGTTGACCTTGCAATGTCAATACCTTTTTTTCAATAAAAGTATCAAGATTATAATTCGCAGCTCTTTGTGAGATGATAAAATTCGTTGTTGGCGTAAATGATAACAGTTGATTAAGCTATTATTATAGTTAAGCTACGCTTGCCGCAGCAGTTCTTGGATGGATGACCATCTTTACATACCGAGACTCCTCCTTGCCTCGGAAAGCTCGTTCAAGCGGAGCTCCCTTCTATCATTCGTAAATTTTTGACAGTCGTTACGGGTAGTCAGGACCCCAAAAGTTTTACAATCACTTTTACCAAGGGGTGTCGTATTACCCAGTAACTGGGTTTTGAATGTCAAATGTGCAGTCACTCCATGGGGAATACTGGTATTCAGGTGGTTTCGGTTAGATTGGAAGCAGATTTTAATAAATTAAAGAAAAAGCTAGACAGATACCATTGTATAGAAATAATGTTGATATTTTAACGAAATGCTTGCTCCCATTTGCGTACACGAACATGAACTTTTCATGCTTAAGACTAAGATTCATATTGGTATGAAACGCTTACTTCTACTAAAAATAATGAATGATTAATATTTCAGAAACATGTTTCGGTCATTATTTCCGTAGTTATTGGTATTGTCAAGACGTTAGAAAGCCCCAATATAGCATTGTTACGACTTGTGCTTAATTGCGGTCTTTGGGTAAGGATTTACCTATCTTCAGAACTGATCAAAAGCAATAACGTTTATTATGTATATCAAGCTATCTCAAACTGTCAAATTTTCTCAATTGAAAACCCATATTGTGTAACCATATTCAGATTTAAAAGAGTGTCCGTGGAGTTTCTTACCCGTTGAGCAACTAGCTTCATGTTTTGACTGACCAATACCTTGACAATTCAAAAGTGCCTGTATTTGGTTTATTTAAAATAAATGCTTTGAGTTAGAGTTGAAATGTGGTGGTCACAAGGGTTTCTGCTAAGCATGTGGTCTATTTCGAATCCCAGGTCGTACAGAATTTTACTGGGTTTTTCTATCTAGAATTTCTCAGTAGCAGCTGGGGGCTCGATAAAGGGTGCTTTTCCACGATGTTTTCCTTCACTGTTTTGAGAGCATTGAGTGGCGATAAAATAATTAGTTACACCAAATTAAGCTCCAATATTTTTCACAAAGGTCTTTCTCTGATGTTTGAAGATATTAACGTGATCTTCAAAATGACAAAAGATATTTTTGAAGTATTCAAAAATAGAACACAAATAGCCGTTCTATTTCTGAACCCACTCTTGAACACTCAAAGATGAAAATAAATAATTGGCATTCAATTTATTCGAAAACAAAAGGAGACAGCGTCTTGACTTCTTGACAATCCTTATTACAAATTAAATACCAATTCAAATATAATGTGGACACAATGAAGATGGTAGCATTATCTTTGAAAGAGATTCCTCTAAAAGCGTATTGATCTTCTGATAATGCACACTTTTTAAAATAATTGAGTCTTTTTTCACAGTCGGTGGCAGTAAGTAGGTAAACTAGGATAACCCGACCAATTGTGTTGGGCTACGTTAAAACTGTGACTATTTACGTGCAAGTCTAACTGGTCACAGTAACTAAGCTAGGGCACCCCGGCTTAAGCGGGATTGTCCGAAAGGGTTACCGCTACTCCGGAACACAAAGGGCTAAGGAAGGGACATGGATGGGTTTTAGTCAGTGAAAGTCTGACACTCCCTTCTGTTTCACCCAGAGCGGGAGGAGTCATTTGATGATGTGAAAGCAACTCTCAAAAAAAAAGGGCACCCCGACTATATGAGTTAGGTTTGTTTAGAAGTGTGACCAACTGAATGCGAGTCGAGCGAACAAAGCGAGCGGTAGGTATAGCGTTATTCAGTATTTTTAAGACCGCAAAATAGGAATTATTTGAGGTTCAGGCAAAAAGAGGCACAATAATTTTTTTAGAGTGTTCAATTTATTTTTAGATTCGATTGAAACAGTACTTTGGATGTGTGGTTTAAATATTTTAATTCGCATACTGCTTCCATGGTAAAGCAGAAATCGTTTACCGGAATGCATTCACCACGTCAAAATCATTTACCAGAATACTCACCAAGCTCGCTAGCTAGAAACGGCGACATCCATTTTATTCAACCAAAGCGTACTAAAAATCAAATGTCTATTTAAATTAGAATGTCAATCAGAATGTGGTCGTTTATCTAGATTTCCGATAACTTATTACATTTCCCTTGAAAACGGTGTATTTAAGGTTTTCCCTGGAAGGTTTAAATAGGTTAGTGAGTCAAAGTAATGTGCGGTTTATTGCAAAGTTGGGAGACTAAACTTTGAAAATGATCTTAGCGCAAAATGTATCCAAAGTTAATGAACCATTCAATGTGATTCAACAGTTATTTAAATGTTCAACAGTTTTTAAATGTTCAACTAAATTCAATCTTCCAAGCCTTTTCTTCAAGTTGGTGTCGGCTTCTAGTCTAACCGGATGCAGCTGAATACCAGTATATTACATGGAGTGACTGCCTATCTGACCTCCACAACTCAGTAACTGGGTAATACGATTGGGCATTGGCAAGACTGGCCATCAGAATTTCGGGCTTCTGACGACCCATAACGGCTGTCAAAAATCCACGAATGACAGCCGGGACCAACGGCCTAACGTGCTCTCCAAGGGACGGAGGAATCGCGGTATGCAGATGGTCTGTGTTTTACTAAATTCAGCATAATATTATAAAATAGGTACTCGTGTCACTATTTTAATTTAGTAAGTTAATGTTTCTTTAAAACATCGTGACGAAACTTTGACATGAAGAAATTAATATACATAAGATTAAAATCGCCAACCCGTCTTTAGCAAGCGTGATGATCAATTCTCGTGTCTTCTTTGTATGAGAAGATGTTTGTCTTGCAGTGTGACAATAATAGACCGGTATTATTAGATTCTCTATTAATAATGAATATCTGAGAGTGTGGGCGTTAACCAATAATTTATGTGATTTCGTTGCCAGACTCCTATTTGATTCCGATAAATAATCGGCTACCAATTTTCTGATGTTCTAATCTCTTACGGGGCATA
The DNA here is from genome assembly GCA_951799385.1 of Hyppa rectilinea. Lineage (NCBI taxonomy): Eukaryota > Metazoa > Arthropoda > Insecta > Lepidoptera > Noctuidae > Hyppa > Hyppa rectilinea. Next base: position 5,599,134 of record OX637302.1, on the reverse strand, counting down.
TACGAGTACGTCAAGAAAATGTGTGCGCTCTATTAGTGAGCGCGCAGCGTGTCGCGTCGCGTTTCGGTGTAAACTGACCCTAAGTCGTGACTGAAAACCGAACATAAATTTCGAAAGATTAATTTATTTGTATAACCATTAAACGCAAATCATGGAGTTTTGGAAAGTTTCATATAGTACATTCCTTTAATTAAATAATATTCTAAAGTCACTTTGCAAATAACACATTACATTTAAACGCCAAAATTTAAATGTAAATACACCCAAATCGAATAAAAGTTGACATTCACTTTCAAAATGCGTTTAGTTACTCCATATCACATTTGACATTAGGAGACGGGTCGACTACGAACCAATTGCCATATACAGTTTGTTAGGTTAAACACGGAACATACTTTTAGGGGGTACTAAACTCACGAAAATTAACAACTTTGACTAACCAGGAACCATACCTGAAACCATGAAAAAAAAATCAGCTGTTCAGTACATAAAATTTATGTTCGCATAATTCGTCGAAATGTATGGAACAGCTGATATTTTTTTTAGAGTTGGTCCCGTGGACAAAGTTGTTGATTTTCATAAGTACCTACTATACAACCTGAAAGTATGTCCCTCGTTTAACCTAACAGCCTGTATAATAAATAGAATAGAACTCTATTCTAGAGTCTGAAACCAGTTGGTCATCCACGTACCCAGCGTCTTGAATATGTAAAGCTAGAACCTACCCTACGTTTATTCTGGCAATGTGTAAATGCACTAACGTGGTGGAATTATAGAGGTGTAAGGGGCAGTTGTGGGTTCTAAGCAGTATTGGAGCACCTGGGCTCAATACTACGATCGACATAGGTACATACAGGGTACCTAGGTACTCTAGGATATTGGAAACGTAGGATGTAGATTTAGGTTAATCTACTATGTAGAGGTGATGGAGAAATTTTCATGTCACATGTGGGCTTGGCTACTTAGAGCGAATTTTACGATGCTGAACGGGATCAGCACATAAACCTATTAAAAGAGCGTTCTCTAAAAGATCAATCTAAATTAGGTATATATACGTATACATATAATATTATAATTAGGCATACCCTGATACATGAAATGTAACATTTTTCTTCACGTAAAATTCGAACCCGCGTTCAATGAAAGTCATAGAATAGGACAAAAAGTATTTATTAAGACTTGACCGGACAGGAAGACCACAAATTAAAAACAATCATAAAAAAAAAACAAAAAAAAAAAAAAACGAAAATAAAACACACACACACACACATCAACATCGCCTTTGCGGGCTCACAACATAAAGTAACCAATTTAACTCACCAACTAAACCATTCAGTAATTAACAGCACTTTAAAGTTAAAAACTGCATACAAAATTAAACGTAGTCAGCTAAATTACTATAATAGCTCGCACTTTCATAAATCTTGCAATAAGCAAGTGTCGCGACTATGCAAAAAATGGTAAAGTACAAAATTTAACTCCCACTTAGAGGTTACACTGTGAGCTAAAAGAGAAATGAGAATCGCTAAAATATTTTTACAACATTCAGCCCGTAGTTACATAAGGAATCACGATCTTGCGAGCAGAGATAGAGATGAGAGAGAAATGACCCTAAGTCGTGACTGAAAACTGAACATAAGATTCAAAAGATTAATTTATTTGTATAACCATTAGACGCAAATCATGGCATTTTAGAAGGTCTCATATAATTTTTTTTTTAAGTTAAATAATCTTCTTAACAGCAGTAAGAAGTGGTGTGGACCTTCGGACTGCCAAGTCACAGGTCTCGAGTTCGAACACAAGACACGCACCTCTGAATTTAAGGATTCATGTACGTATTGTATAAATTATCACTTGCTTCGAATCGGTGAAATCAGCATGTCTGAAATATTTCTCAACAGCATGTGAAGGTAAGTCAGAGGCCCATGGGCAGCATAAAAGCTCTGATACCAGGTTAGTCACTATTATAACCAGAAGAAAAGAAGAAGATCTACTCAAGTCACTGCGCAAATAAAAGAGAAATGAGGATTGCAAACATATTATTACAACATTCAGCACGTAGTTACCCAAGAAATCACGACCTTGCGAGCTGAGATGAGCGAGAAATGACTTAACTCGCTTCGCGCACCCACCTAGCCTTATCCCTAGAATTGCTCTGAATCCATTTATTTAAAAATTCATTTCCAACTTTAAGCGACATCTGCGCTGAAAAAAATATCTTCAATTTCCATTAACATAAATGGCAGTGCTTCAGCGCTTGATTGCGTTTTCTGTGCGACCATTGATGTCATTAGAGCCTCATTAATTGTAGTAGGCGTTAATTGGCGATGGTGTTAGTAAAAGAAATTAATTAATTTGAAGTTTTATTTGGCTTTGTTTTAGTTGAAAAATAAATAGGTGCGAAATAAAGAGTTTTTGTAATAGAAATCACTTTGTTTGACCCAGGACTCCACAGACCATGGTATCAGTGCGCTGGGAGCAATTAAAACGCCTTTATTTATACTGATTTTCTATACAGGTAATTTTTTTTTGTAAGATTGTGTGTAGAGGGTAATCTTGGAAACTGCTACTCCGATTCCGAACATTCTTACATATGGAAGAAGTCACGAGCGAAGTGCTAATTACTCACATTTGTGTCCGAATTTAACGCAACTGAGCTCGATTGTATGTCACAAGAATTGTTTAAATTGTCTCCGTACTTCTTCTTAGCATATTGAAGGAAAAATCAAGAGAAAAAAAAAATCGGCCCCAAATTCAGCAACTCGAATACCGTTCGGTGACCAGCCATTAGGTCCTCGCGTGTGCAGGTGCAAGATGGGATTGCGGCCTTCTTGGGTACAAAGTCGTCAACTTCAATAAGTAAACCGCTCACGTCCCGCCGAGTGTTGTATGTGAAGTGTTGATAATTATAGTCTCTAGCTCCGTGCGTCTCCGTGCTCTGTGCAAGACCCCATGTTCAGGACTCGCCTATTAGAACCACAACACCAACGAAAAACCACACGTGATCATTATATAAGGTGTTATAAAATTTACTTTAAGAATTTCGTGGGAGTCACTGCTTCTGGTAGCGTCGGGTGTAAGGTCTTCCTTCCCGCAAATATGGCGAGGAGGGTATTAGCTGATCTTTGCATTAAGCTGTGAAAGGATGCTGTTTATGGTGACGATGTAGGTGATATAGGTATAAGCCACAAACCACAACATAATAAAAATATACTATAATAGAAAGAAGAAAGAAAAATATTTAATTCTGCATACACACAGGAACACTGAAATAAAAACAAAACAGAATATAAAAAAGAAAAACATATAATTATGAATATCGCAACTAGCGTAGATACCAACACGCAAACACAGGAGAGTATATACAAAAATTATACAGCGTTTAAGGTAAAATATTGTAGGGCACGCCACGATAGTAGGGCACGCCACGATAGTGGCGGTAAGGCCCCTCTTTGAGGAGTGGCTAGAGAGGCGTCACGGCGCCCTCACCTTCCGCCTGACGCAGGTCCTCACCGGACATGGATGTTTCGGGAGGTTCCTGCACATCATCAGGCGGGAGGAAACGCCCGGGTGTCACCACTGCGAGGATCGCCCAGAGGACACGGTAGAGCACACGGTGCAAACCTGCCCCGCTTGGGCGGAGCACCGCCGTGTCCTCGTAGAGGCGATCGGCGGCGGCGACCTCTCGCGCCCGGCCCTGGTGCAAGCCATGGTCCGGGGCGAGAGGGAGTGGGAGGCAGTCACCTCCTTCTGCGAAAAAGTTATGCTCGCGAAGGAGGTGGCGGGATGGGAGAGAGAAAGGTCCTCCCGTCCCAGCCGCCGCGGGAGACGCTCCGGGCGTCGGGAGCCACGTGACGACTCCCGGCCACCGTAGGCGCGGGCCTGCGGACGGTGAGTAATGGGTGACTCACCGTCCGATCAGCACCAGACCCGTGCCGTACGGCGCGTATATGTTCCACGCGCGCCTCAAAGAGATGTCAGCATATGAAGGGGCCCCTCAGGGCCAAGCCTGCCGGGTAAGCGGGATTGTCCGAAAGGGTTACCGCTACCCCGGAACATAAAGGGCTACGGAAGGAACATGGATGGGTTTTAGTCAGTAAGAGTCTGACACTCCCTTCCGCTCCACCCAGAGCGGGAGCAGTCATTGGATGATTTCCCAGCCTTAAAAAAAAAAAAAAAAAAGGTAAAATATTGTACAATGGGTACACAAGACTTTGTGGTCACGTGTTCCCTGTACCACGTGAAAGTCCGAAAAACAAGGAAAAATTCTCCCTAAACGTTCATGGGGAAAACTTCTATATAACTCTTGTGAAATTTATCCCTCGTCGCGAAGCGATTTAAGAAATTTTTCTTTTGATGTCTTTTTTTTGTGAGAAAGTATTAACAATACCCGGTTAAGGCTAAATTCTTAAGCAATTACTTATTAAAGGGAATTAGTAACATAATTATGTATCTCGTATTTAAAAGGTTTTAACTTTCTATCACAACTTTTTATAAAAATTATTGTATGAATAACTTTGTTGAATAACAATTGAAAAATCGCCGATGAACACTGAAGCTATGAAATAAAGATATGTCAAATTTAAATTTTGATTTATAAAAAATTAAGGTAATTTAAATAAAATAAAATTATGATTATATTCAATGAATTCAATGAACCCACTGAATTAGGCCTCTAATTTTACGGATCCAAGTGCATATTGTATCATTATCACTTGCTTAAAAATCGGTGAAGGAAAACATCGTGAGAAAACCAGCATGTCTCAGAGATATTTCTCAACAGCATGTGAAGGTAAGTCAGAGGCCCATGGGCAGCATAAAAACACCAGGTTAGTCACTAACCACACGAAAAAGAAAGAAGAAGGCTGAATTTGTAAGTGGCACTACAAATTGACATTCACAGGTAGATACTTTTTCTAATCATTTTGTTTACTTTTTCATTTGATACTTTTTGAACAGGCTATAGGAAAGATCTGACGCAGCTAATGTTCATAGAAACATGACTAACAAAACAAAATTTCCTTTATTAGTGTCTTCCACATAAATATTTGTTCCATTTGCTACATTTTTATGCGTGTTATCGTTAAATTTTATGTTCATGTTGTACACAAAAATATCAGTTTACTACGAATTCTTGTTTATTTTTTTTATGAGTAATGTAGTTACTTTGCGGAGGCCTTGATCCTGAACGTCCTTAAAACCCGGTTCATAACGTAATGCTCATTTGTATATTCATTAGGGAATAAAATAGCGACGTGTGGTCGTAGTCGAGTTTTTATTCGCAACGTTTTTGTAACTCGAACAAAAAATGTTGTTATCTTGCTTACCCTATTTTTTTGAGGGCAGAAATCATCCAATGTCTTCTCCCGCTCTGGGTGGAGCGGTAGGGAGTGTCAGACTCTTACTGACTAAAACCCATCCATGTTACTTCCGTAGCCCTTTATGTTCCGGGGTACCGGTAACCCTTTCGGACAATCCCGCTTACCCGGCAGAGAAATGACCCTAAGTCGTGACTGAAAACCGAACATAAGGTTCAAAAGATTAATTTATTTGTATAACCATAAGACGCAAATCATGGAGTTTTAGGGCATGCTCGGCCCTAGCGAGCCCCTTCATATGCTGACATCTCTTTGAGGCGCGCGTAGATCACGTACGCGCCGGCCGGCACGGGCCTGGTCCTGATCGGACGTTGAACTTCCCATTACTCGCCGCCCGCAGGCCCGCGCCCTTGGTGGCCGGGAGTCGTATCTTGCTTACCCCTTGGTTTGAGATTAGCAGACAAATCACTCGTCAAAACTCGAGAGCTGTTGTGACACTGGGTGACACAATAAGGTCTAATGTCTACGACACTGCTCAATAGTAACGTGTCAATCAATCAATCTGCCTAGCTTTTTCCTAACTATGTTGGGGTCGGCTTCCAGTCTAACCGAATGCAGCTGAATACCAGTATTTTACATGGAGCGCATGCCTATCTGACCTCCATAACCCAGTCAGTAACTGGGTAATACGATACCCCTTAGCAATTCTGGCGGTCAGACTTTCGCGCTTTTGACTTTCCGTAATGACGGTCAAAAATCCACGTATGATAGCCGGGATCAACGGCTTAACGTACTTTTCCGAGGCACGGAGGAGTCTCGATATGTAAAGACGGTAATAGTAAGTGTAACGTACTCTAATAAATGATAATATTCAGTATGTCAATGTATTAGTGCAGGGCTGTGCAGGGCTGCTTCAGAGAAATTCCTTTACTTAATTCATAACTTTGAGCAGTGGTGACCCAGTGGTATCGGCTCCAACCAAGTTGTAGGTCGTGTGTTCGAACCTAGACAGGCACTATACTTTGTGTATTTAATTTCATCAACATTGCTCTCATAACGGTGACGGAAAACATCGTGAGGAAACTGGCATGTCCTAGGACCAAAAATTCGAAGACATGTGACATCCACCAACCCGCTCTGAGCCAGCGTGGTGTATTATTATTTATTTAACAACTTACATCTACCATTACAGCTAACCAATGCGGTAAATGCGCCTTTATTAACACATTCACTGCGTTACGGGAAGTATTAGGTTGTAATTGAGTTCTGCTCTGTGCGGCAGCTAGTTGTCCTTGTTTTGCGCTCCGTGCGGGGGTGATTTTTCCTAGTATTCGTACAAGTTAAAAAGAGAAGCATATATTGCCGATGTCCTTGCTTGAAGTGTATTAAAATTTACGAATAAAAATGTACGGGAATTATTTTTTCGTAACGCACAGAAAGGTAATTATTTTACAATAGTGCGATACGGGAACTATTTGGCCGTATCCTAAACCCCGTACCGCACTGAACGTGCGCGCGCGTGGAGCTTCGGTTAGTCGTAGTGCTGTGCCCATTTAATACGTTTTTACAGAACGCAATATTTTATATAAAAATAAAAATGACTTTAGTAAAAATTATATGCATAACTGAATTAGATCTCAATATATACTCAAAGTTCCTATTAGTCGTGATTATGCAGGATGTTATGTAAAGAATTATTAAAGCTTATATAATTTTATGGTATGGTACCTGTACTGTTTCTTTTTATTAGTTATTTTTTTCAAATTATCGAGTAAAATAAATAATTGTGATAAATAAATTAGGGACATTTTTTGTACTTTAGCTTTTATAAGTACCTAAAATAAATAATAATATAAAATAAGAATTAACTGTTTTTGTTACAAATTTAACATTAACATAGTTAATTACTTATTAGTTTTGTTGAAAATAGATTTCGTTGATTGTGTACCACCTGATTAAACAACAATAAATCTGAAACGAAAACAATATTTTACTTATGACACCCCATCCCTAGCAATATGACTGTTGTATGCGCCACGACAAGTATTTTCCCGTAAAATCAACCATTTCCAAAAATACTTGTAACTTTTAAGGTATTACTTAGAACCCCGTGCGACTGCAGCTGTGATACACAAGGATGTAACCTATTGATTGGTACCACAAAAAAAATCAGTTGTGGTCTTTCCATGCCTCTGTGGAGGTTTGAAGTCAGGACTACGTACGGGAAAATAGACGTCGTAACGCATATCAGGCATTCTTGATACGGGAAGTATGTGACTTGTACAGCACTGGAAATAAGTTTCAATCTAGCGCAGCCGCAGTGAATGTGTTAATACTTAATCTAACTTAATTGTTACTTATAACTAATTACAAACAAGGCATTTCTTGTAAATTCACCCAACAACAGAATAAGTCCGTCTCACGCGCTATGAGGTTGAGCGTGCGGTGCACGAGTCTGCAGCGCCTCCTTTAAAAGGTTGGTCCGAGCACACGGTTCCACAATATGACCCACTCCCTTTAAGAAAGGTAGCTCGTGTTCCACCCGTGGGAAAGTAAAAGGCTAATAATGCTTATTAATTCATAATTTTATCACTTTCATACATAAACTACCTTCCAAATCAATTAGCTAATTCCTTTGATCTCAATATCAGCAACTCGTCCAATAACTCGTCTAAAGTTTAACAATTAACGACGACACACGGAGGATGAGTGAACTTTACACCATGCTCCTCGTACTTCTATAGATAATATCAAGTTTGGTCGTTAGCATTCAAACTTCCGCTCTTATAATTAGAGAGGAATTAATTTGAGCTATTATTATAATTATGGTGGTAATAAACGATAGATCTCTGTTTTTAAGTACAGAGGCCAGCACATCAAGTTACCACAATCTGTCAAATTTCTTTGATAGTATTTCAACTTTATTGCAAAGACATAAGGTTCATTTTTAATTGAGAAAATTTAACAGTTAGGGATAGCTTGATGTGCTGGCGTCTGTACAATAAATCATATCCTAAAAATATAGGTATATCCTCTAGCTAAACAACAATGTAACATAGTGGTCACCAAGTAGCTCCTAATCCTTAATTATATTAGAAGCCCGAAAGTCTGACAGCCAGTCTTACCAAGGGGTATCGTATTACCCAGTAACTGGGTTGTGGAGGTCAGATAGGCAGTCGCTTCATGTAAAATACTGGTATTCAGCTGCTAGATTCAGTTAGACTAGAAGCTGACGCCAACATAGTTGGGAAAAGGCTAGGCAGATTGATGTTGGTATGCATAAACGACACTAATAAATTTACCCACCAGCAAGTAATGAATACGTGTTTTCCTGAAGCTAACCTGCCAATCTCATTACACATGTTATCTAAAGTTGACATGTGTAAACGAACCAAACACTTCAAAAACCAACCCAAGAACTAGAACTAATGTTTTAAGGCGGAAAGAATAACGATTTTAAATGATGAATGACTCACTACACACATAACGCAACAAGCTTAATTACAACAATACCATCTGACAGCTCTCAGAAAAGAATCCCAAGAAATTAATTAATTTCTTCTCTTCTCCTAGCTAGACAAACATTCTCATTAGAAGCTTTATTTCTCTAGATTAGCCATTAAGAACGATGAGGACATCTTTTTGCACTTTGTCTTGGACGGTCTAGTCTATAAATTGTAGGAAAGCAGTTAGCACTTCGGAGTCTGATAATTAATCTTTCTTGCACTTCAAAAGAAAAACATATGAGAATTGAATTGGTCTTTATTTTAAGGGAAGGATTTTTTGTTATCTATCTCCACCATTTCTCTATATATATATTTTTAGGGTACCTATATTAGAAAGACATGCGCAAAATATATGTATTTCAATCCCAAAACTGTCGGCGCATAGCGGCTTTATTCAGAGAAGCCAACATAAATTTAGATTAACTTCAATCAGTACATAGTTGCACATAAATCAACATTTCAATTATTAAACTTCATTTAACTCAACTATTAATTTATAAATAAAGCTGGACACTTGATTAAAAAGCGTATAATAAACTCCGTTATTTCACGATAAATACAAAGTTACATATTATAATATATATTGCATTTACCCAGGATTTGAAAACTAACATGCAGCTATGTTACACGCTGTCCCGTAAAGAAACTAAGCCGTATACAAAGGGCCTAAGAGTGCCCTAGTGAATAATGAACAAAACATCGAATAAAAAATACAGTTTATCCATTAAAAGGAAACGCAGCCCAATAAAGTGATTAAAAGGTTAGAAGGTGACTCTTCATGGATTAATAAAAAAATAGTTTTTTATAACCAATAAAACTATCCTTATCTTTGAAAACATTTTAAAAGAGTAACGGTGAAGTTCCTTACCCATTCTGCTCCACACGAAACTACCTTTTGGAAGGGACGACTATAAGAATCAATTCTTGTTCAATTTGCCCGTCCAAAAGTGCCTTTGTTGTGCCTATTTGAAATATATAAATTGACTTTGAATTTTAAACACACAGAAACAACAAAACATCCCAAGCAAATAATTAAAACATTTTCTTTGACATAGGAATTGCCATACTATTTATATTCGGGGAGATAAATTCAGATCATGGCTTAGCTGAAGGATACACTTGACCGATTTTCCCTAAAGATTGTCTTATTTTACTAAGTAAATACGAAGCTCATTCATGAAGAATCGTATAATGGATTTTCGGGGGAAAAATTGAAGGAGCATTATTTATATGCGTTCTGAAATCTAATTCATTCATTGATGATGATCACAGATTATACATTGAGTAAAAACCCCCTTGAAAGCCAGGTTTACGTAGAGGTAATAACATTTTTAATAATAAAGAAACATTATTAAGGAAATAGTTTAACCCATTAGATGTTCGCCTATTAGAAGCCGGTTGCATATAAGAGCTCATCTATTTATACGGTTATATTTATTGTCGTTTCGAGATAATTTTTCTTATGAACTTATGGGGGCTCATACGACATTTGAGGGGTTAAATCCCCGTTTTGAAAAGCGTACAATGTAGGCACTGATGGTGGTTGCTACCTTGATAAATATGTCATTGACATGTCTTAATTACCTTCTGAGACCCATTTGCAAGTAAAGTAATAGATCATACAACTCTCTAAGCATTTACCTAAAATGTCACAATTTCTTGAAATAGTCATTCAATACAGTAAGTAATTTTTACTATGATGTTGATGATTTTCATGGTCGTAATTCTATAAACACATTTTGTTACGATAACAAATTACGAACATACAACCTGATACTAACTTGCAATTAAAAAAAAAGAAAATTTAGTTTCGCGGGCTACCTTGTAGCTTTAACCTTAAGGTCAGCGGCTCATCTAGCTGGGGGTCGTGGGCCCACACTAATCATGACGATACGCGGTCGCAACTCTAGTCAGTCGATTCTGTAAAAACGTCACCGTGAACATTTTGGTGAAGTAATCGTTGCGTTATCACGGTAAGATTTTTACAAAATAGCACCACAGGACTCATCTGCTGCTTAAGCGGGATTGTCCGAAAGGGTTACCGCTACCCCGGAACATAAAGGGCTAAGGAAGGAACATGGATGGGATTTATTCAGTAAGAGTCTGACACTCTCTCTCTGACTCTCTCTCTGAGTCTGACGCTGCACCCAGAGCGGGAGGAGTCATTTGATGATTTCCCATCCTCAAAACAAAAAGGATTCATCTGCTCTACAATAATGTAAAGTTAACTAACTTACTTCATTAAAAAATGTAGCAGGTTTTGTTTCTAGTCTTAGCATAATATTTATCAACGCCTGAGTATGATATTTTATCTCTACTAGGACTAAAGTTCTACGGCCATCTTTATTTCATGTAATTATTTTCGTTGCGGGTTTCCAGACAGCCTAGTGTGGCCCTTGGGAGATTCTGCGGGATTTCTGTAACTCGTTTCAGTAAGCTACTTCTGTCAGGAGAAGCCAGGATTAATATTAAAATATTAGTATTAAAGACTTCCATGACCTCAGCTTTGAAGCGTTCTGTTTGAAAATTATGTTTCCCTCGGTTTCAATAGAGTCCTAGTGGAAGTCTTTTTCAAAAATGAAAATATAAATTGAAAATTATATATAACTTTAGGTATACACACGCATTCTCACACAATGTGCATATACTACTCTGTCAAGAAAGTACCGGGAAAAGATCAATAATACACAAAATGTCTGTTATTTATCCAAATTTATTTTATCACCTTCAAAGTATGCTCGTTTAGAAACGATACACTTGCGCCAACGAATAATCCATTCATCAAAACATTTTTTAAACGCTGCTTCCGGAATTGAGTTCAGTTCTCGCCGCGAATTCTCCTTTTTCGGTTTCGGTTCAGTTGGAAGGCGCCACTCCGAAGCTTGTTGACTAGTTTGCATGTCAAACTCGTAAACCCACGTCTCGTCACCAGTAACAATGCGTTTCATGAATGTTGGGTCCGAACTGACTCGTTCTAGCATGTCCTCAGCGACTTTCATGCGATTGAGTTTTTGGAGAAAATTAAGATCTTTTGGGACTAGCCGAGCAGCAACATGTTTCATACCCAAATGATCAGTTAAAATGGTACGGATCGACTCGTGAGATACAGAAAGTTCGGCGGCTATCTCTCTCAGAGTTGAATGGGGATTTTCAGTCACTATTTTCTTCACTTTTGCGATGTTAACTTCAGTTGCAGACGTTGACGGCCTACCACAGCGAGGCAAATCTTCCATCACATCTCGACCGCTTTTGAACGCTTTGAACCACTCATAAGCACGAGTTTTTGATAAAGTCGATTCACCGTAAGCCTTCTGTAACATTTGCAGTGACTCCGAACACGAAATTCCATTGGCGATGCAAAATTTAAGACAAACTCTTTGTTCGATATTTTTGTCCATTATGAAATTCGCAATACACACTATTATGATATTACTAAAACCAGCACTGTATTTAATATAAATAACAGATGCAACTCAAATTCCGCGCCAAAATGGAAAACAGTTGTGCCAATCTAACAACTACAAAAAAACAAAAATTTGAATTAGGAACCATAAACAAATCATCCATTCCCGATACTTTTTTGACTGAATGTACTTAGCCTATTAATATAAGTTATTTAGGTACGCTTTGCATTCTCAACTGTGTCTTTTTCTCTCCCTATATATTATTAGGCATAAAAAATATTTTTTTTTATTAATTCTTCTCAGGAGAATCAAAAAAAAAACAAAAGTCATTTATTCAAACTAGGCTGAAAATGAGCACTTTTTGAAGGTCAAAGTTACATAATACTGTCCCCCAAAAAACGCCCACCCGTCACCACTTCCTAGTGCTTTAGCTGGGAAGAAGTGGCGCAACAAACTCCCCAGCAGCACAGCTGTCTGTTTAGTTGGAAGAACTTGATTCTACACATTTATTGTATGAGAAGTAATTAACGTTTGCCACATGTCAGCTAGCACTGGCCAATATTGACGACACGTTTGGCGCAGTGGTTGAGCGATTGACTGCTGCGCAGCATGTCGCGGGTTCGATTCCCGCACGGAACCAATATTTGTACGACCTGCAAGTATTTGTTCCGAGTCTGGGTGTTTTCCTATGTATAATATGTATGTATTTACTTTTAAAAAAAATGTAAATAAGTAGTTTATTAGCCATCTCGTTACCATAACACAAGCATTAGGTTGCTTAGCATGGGACTATATGGCGTTGTGTGAAATGTCCAAGGATATTATTATTATTATATACCAATTAAAAAAAATAAAAACTGATTGTACTCATGAAAAAAAAAATAGTTAGAAACTAGAAAATGTCAACTGCTACTGCTCTTACATACCTATGCCTTTTACTTCGTGTAAGTTCATACCCCTGCCGGTCTATTCTGTAAATATCTCACTGTAAAAACTTAGGTGAGCTTGTAGTGAGCCTTCATTCTACCTTATACTATGGATTGACGCCTCTTATTACATGGGACTGAAACCTAATAGGCGAAACATGAGTTTCCTATGTGTGTGTCATCCTTCAGGGAATAAGGCATGATGTTATACCACATCAATTTACCCCAATCTGTCAAATTTCTTTGATAGTTTTTCAACTTTAAAACAAAGGCATAAGGTTAATTTTAAATTGGAAATATATGACTGTAAGGGATAGCTTGATGTGCTGGCGTCTATACTTCACTGATTCATGACGAACGAAAAACAACTTACTTAAACACACGGAAATAATTAAACAGTTTAAAGAAGCTTAAATACAACTCCCTATCCAATCCCACTCGACAAACAACGTACAACCGTCGAGTTTATTTAACTTATATTTATCGGTTCAGATTATTAACGGAACTTCCCAAGAGGCTATTGGCCCGAATTCTTGGCGAATATTTGGGCAAGATTTTCTTGTTTCAGTTTTACTGACGCTGAAGTTTAAATGTTCCTGCATTATTGAGAAATGTTTGGGTATCTTACAGGTTTAATGGGATCTCGAGAATGGTGTACGAAATGGGGTTCGCATTATAACTTTGTTTTGAGCATGACCTAAAAATACAATAAAGTAAGGTAACGATTCAACTCGAATCGGAGTCCCTGAAATAGCTTGCATACTATATAAGCAAACTGAAGTGGCAGAGGACTGGACCCACACCCGATTCGCGCCGGAGTCCCCCAGGGCTCCGTTCTCTCCCCCGTAATCTTTACCCTGTTCACTAGCGACATCCCCAAGAGTAAAAAGGCCCAATTGGCGTTATTCGCCGATGACACGGCCATTTACTACACGGGGATCAGTCCGCCAGCTATAGCTCAGACTCTCCAGAACTCGGCCAACGCCCTAGGCGCTTGGTTCCGGAAATGGAGAATCGAGGTCAACCCCGATAAAAGCCAGGCTGTTCTCTTTAGGAGAATTCGTAGGGCCCTCCCCAAGCCCCCTAATCCGATCACCATGTACGGCAAGCCGATCCCTTGGGCGAAGCATGCCAAGTACCTGGGTGTCACTCTCGACCAACACCTCAGTTTCGCAGAGCACATAAAGCAGGTCCGCTCGCGGGCCGCTTTCGCTCTCGGTAGGCTCCAATTCATGCTTACAGAACGCAGCAAATTGTCACTCCGGTGCAAACTGCGTCTCTATAAGGCTGTAATCCGTCCCATAATGACATACGCTTGCGTCGTCTTCGCGCACGCCAAACCCAAGTATCTGCATCGAATGCAGACACTACAAAACCGGTTCCTCCGTAAGGTCTCAGGAGCTCCCTTTTACGTCCGTAATATGGACCTTCATGTAGATTTTAAACTCCCCACAGTTCAGCAGTTCATGAAACGCCTCTCGAAGCGTTTCTTTGACACTGCCATTAAGCACCGCAATCCCCTGATTGCGGCCGCCTCCCGATACACCCCGTCCCGCATCAGTAAGGTTCGCCGTCCACGGCATACCCTCATTGCCCCCGACGATGCCACCACTCTCCTCCAGGAGAGCAGCCCGGCTACTAGCACTGTTAGATTAGCACACAGACACAAATTTCCGTCGTTCCGTCCTCGCCGTCGAGGCCCGTCGCGACGACCCTGTCCACTCTCATCCCCCCGACCCTTGCTCGAGCCAGCCCGCGTTGCCGCTGAGCCAGTAGCTTTAAAAACCCCCGATCCAGCTGTCCCTTGCTGTCCCCCCCCAGCGACGCCCTAAGCCGAGGTCCGAACCCCGCAGGGGGTGCCCTTAGCGTGTAGTCGCTTAGTTTTGTAAGTTAGGTTTAGTTTTTATTAAGCCCTGGCTGGAGGCTACAATTCTTTTGTGGCAGCCACAGGCAAGCCCGGTTAAGCAGTAGACAACCCTTTGGTTGAACTGCGAGATGCCAATACAAAAAAAAAAAAAAAAAACAGAGGACTGGCCATGTTTGTTGAGAGACTGATGGCCGTTGGAGCAGACAAGTCCTGGAGTGAAGAAGCGTAGTGTGAGACGTCGAGCTAGATGGAACGGTGACCTTAGAAGGTGGCTCGGACAGACTGGATGCGGAAGGCGGAGGACAGGGTGTTGTGGTGCAGCCTGTGAGAGGCCTATGGTGCAGCAGTTGACTGCGATAGGCTGAGTTGATTATTGATAGCGATATAAGCAAGAAAAAAAAGAGACAAAGGGCCCTCTGGCCCATCGTGTCAACTAACTTGTATGGAGTTGAAACTGGTGAGACTAGTTGCATGACTTCTGAATCGTGAAAACAAAAGACGCGCGCGCGCCGTCGCTTCCCTCAGCACGCGCGGGACTCGCCTCATTGTGGGTGATCTATGCTTTAAGGGTTTTTACAGACGAACGGCAAGTTGTGAACGGCAGAGGCTACTTCAGCCGTCGCCACCTGTCGACGACAGTCGACAACGCTTGCCGCGAGAGCCGCGTACTAGCAGTCGTGGTCGGCCTGTCGACGGCAGCCGTTGTCGCCTGTCGGCGGCAGCCATCGACGTATTGACTGCTGCCGCCGACGCGTTGACGACTGTCGTCGACAGGTGGCGACGGCTGAAGTAGCCTCTGCCGTTCACAACTTGCCGTTCGTCTGTAAGAACCCTAGGTAGGTAAATTCGCCTAAGTTTGTGTGTCTTGAACCTCTCTCAATCAAAATTGAAACACATCACACACAAAATTGAAAAGCGAACTCACTTGTTTTTGATGAAAACTATTATTAATCGTTGATTCATACCTCTAATCTCCCTTTATCATAGCACTTTCGCAACCCTAATATATTTCGTTTAGACAATTCAACAATATACATTGTGTAAATCTATTTGGGGAGAAGACAGATTTTCCAAACATACGGAGCAATGTATATTGTTGAGCTGTCAAATTGAAATCTATTGCGATCGTGTGTAAAGGTGTTGCGTAATTAGAATGCCTGTATGCTTCCATTCGTTTGAATTATTTTAATAAACAATGTGCCATCAGTGGTAATATAATATGTACATATACTAACGATCCGCTCTGGCTTCTCACGGTAGCAATGTAGATACTAAGTTGGAGTCAGTGTGGAGTGCGATTTTGATAAAATTTGCCATGGGAATACGTTGAGCCCTTAATTTTTTTTTTGGGAGTGGGAAATCATCAAATGACTTCGCACGCTCTGGGTGGAGTGGAAGGGAGTGTCAGACTCTTACTGACTAAAACCCATCCATGTTCCTTTCTTAGCCCTTTATGTTCCGGGGCAGCGGTAACCCTTTCGGACAATCCCGCTTACCACTTTGTGGACCTTGAGGAAGGACATTGGCCACTTTTTATCGACCTACTACGGGGGCAAAGCCGCAAGCGAAAGCTAGTATAAACCATCCTCTTGAATCACTCTATCTATTGATGAAACAGCATTAAAAGTCGTTACATAATTATAATCATTTAATGGTCTAAGCATACAAAGGGACAGACAGCGGAGAGCGACTTTGTTTTTGGTATGTCATTCAAAAAGACAGAAAATAACAAAAGAAATCTCTTAGGATATTGTTTGAAATAAACAAATCACTGTGTCAAGTCATGCTCAGATTCCGTAAAAGGCACTAGAGCAGAAGTAACAAAGTTAAAATCTTATTTGGTAAAAGGTACCTACAGTTAGGTCATTATTTAGAATTCATCATCTGCCTAGCCTTTTCCCAACTATGTTGGGGTCAGCTTTCAGATAGTCGCTCCATGTAAAATATGGTATTCAGCTGCATCCTGGTTAAATTGGAAGCCGATCCTAACATAGTTGACAAAAGGCAGATTGAGGGGCTGTTGCAAATAAACGTATAGTGTATTTTAGTTGTCTCATTTGGTAAACAAATGTCGCGACTAATATTAAGATTTCTAGGTAATGTATGTGTCACTGAAGCATTTAAAAAAAATAATTCATGCCTTAAGTGTATTATTCAAAGTTCTAGACGAAAAATCAGATTTTTCGTCTTGAAATTCGACCCGTGTTTGTTTAACAAATTGGACACTGTAAAACAAATACACTATACATATTTTCTCTCTTTCTTTCCTATATCATTGACGGACAATGTTTTAACCGTTACGTTACCTCACCTCACTGACTGGCAAATATTTTGCACGCACAGCCTGATCCATTATTTAATAGTTTGTGCTGAAACCAGTGAAAAAGAAAATCGGAGATTACGTAACTTGCTGTGACCCCTTTACATTGTAAGTTATCTGAAAAGCGTTGCTATCAAACTAAATATAGTAGCGCAGGGCTGGATTGAGGAGATAAGGTTTCATGGACGTAAGCACTCTTTGTATTTGATTTCGATCGATATGAAACAATTTACAGCTTTCATAACTGAAAAGGCTAGAAATATTAATATAATGATAATGATATTTATTTTGTAAAACATGAGTACAGATTATAGGTCTTGTATAAATTAAGGAGCTACATGTTTTGCCATTTGAGGCGTACAAAATTACAGACATAACGCAAAAAATATAATTGAAATAGGAATGTCAAAATTAAAAAAACAAAAAATTAGCTAAAAAATAAGCAAAAAAATTAGCAAAAAATTAATAATAACTATGTACAGGTATTTATATACCTGTACATAGTTATTATTAATTATTTTGATTAACACAGCGTTCAGTACGTATAACCAAAGATATCCAAGCAAAAAAAAGCACTAGTTAAAGTGATTTTAATTTGACCTGAAATATTAAATTGCCGGCTCACTAGAATAAACACCTTTCCTTTTTCTTATTATTATTTTTACCATTGTCCTTATTTTGGTAGTCTGAATAATTCAAAAGTTTGTCCATCTATTTTAATGGGACCTTATATAAAAAGGGAAGGGAAAAAATCAAAGACCATCATAAAATTCGTCCACATCGCTGTCAACAGCAAAAGTTCCCAAAACGTTGGCAGCATTGCCACTTTGTATGGCAATGCTGCTTCTTTGACCGAAAAATAGGCCAGCTCTCTGGTCTTGCTTGTGAACACTGGACCAACAAGGCATTTTAAAATCGCACGAAACAGAAAAAAATATAGAGTAAACTTAGTTAAACTTCACAAAAAATGCACCGTTTAAACTTTAAAGCCAAGTACACACCTGCCATCCCGCTCGTAAAGGTACTAAGGATGAATGAAACATCTTCCACTTTCTTTCAGCGCATGTGTAAAAATAGAGAGCGACATGTTTTAGGGTCCCGCGACCGCATCAAAGGGTTCCGTGGTTTTTGTTGCTAAGTACCGTTGGTTGGGTTAAGATACTGTTGTTAGGGGGTACTTATGTTGATGTTTAGGGTTGACCCAACGCCTAATTTACGTGGCAGGACATGTTTAAATGTATGACGAAGGGATTCATTATCAGTGGGTCGCGTCAACGGAAATAACACTCACAAACACTTCGTTAACACTTTTAATTGCTTGCTAACTCGCACTGAATACAAAATAATCAAGGATGGCTCGATTAAGAACTAAGGAACGCGGGAAGTTTAGCGCGGAGTAACGAACGTCCACTCAGACTGACGGACCGATTCAAAGTGTCCTCACTCAACTGTCACCGCACACTTGTGCCTCCCCACTTACAGGTTAGCCAACCTACCTGTCAACGTCAGTACCTGTCAATGTCAAATAACCGATTATACTTCCGGATCGACATTTGACTCGATTATTCGCTCGGTGTTGCCATTACTCCACGCTAACCATCCCCAAGTTATTACTTGACGTTCCGAAACGTAAGCTGTCAAATCTAACTACATAGTTCCTTTGAGAGATAGATGGCGTTGATCCAGATTGATTGATATGCGTTGACGCTTTGACATGTATATTGTTGGTACGTAATTCTACTCACATTGAACACTATTAGGTTGCTTGTCCATTGAAGCGGATAGGAGCGGTCTAGTGTAAAGTTCTGTTGGGTATTCTTATACTTATCTAGTGCTTCAAAAGGTTATCTTGAGCAATGATAAATGATAACTGCTGGTCTATTCTGCTAAAATTAGACTTTGAAAACTTAAATGACGTAAGCTGTCATTCCACCTCTGTTTTACATCTACCTGTAGTAGTACTCTGCAGAAATCTCTCACCTTACACCTCACTTGAAACGCAGATCAGCTAGGATGAGGTTGCAGAATAGGATATTGATTGATTTTTACTTTCAGGTGGAATGATCCTCAAAGAGATGTCAGCATATGAAGGTGCCCGTTAGGGTCGAGCCTGCCGGGTAAGCGGGATTGTCCGAAAGGGTTACTGATGCCCCAACATTAAGGCCTGTGGAAGGAACATGGATAGGTTTCAGTCAGTAAGAGTCTGACACTCCCTTCCGCTCTACCCAGAGCGGGAGAAGTCATTGGATGATTTCCCAGCCTTAAAAAAAACGTGGAATGATAGCTCACTTCACCCGTTAATCTGGGTGCATCGTCTTCACATATATGTAATGTTCTAATTCACATTCATCACAAAACATTTTAAAAGAGTAACAGTGGAGTTTCTTGCTCATTTTGTCGTTCAAAAGTGCCTTTCGTGTGCCTATTTGAAATAAATGATTTGACTTTGACTTAGACTAAGTCAGTGTAATCACTAATTTTTTTTTACAAAATATGTATACAGGGTTATTTGTAAAACACCAGAAACCTCTTAAGAGGTCATTGTACTCATCATTATGAACAACTTTCAAACCTAAAATCGCGAAAAAAAATCAGCTGTTCCTTACATTTTAACGAATTATACGAACATAAATGTAGGAAACAGCTGAATTTTTTTTCGCGATTTCAGGTTTGGTCCCATAGTAAAAGTTGTTCATAATGATGAGTACAATGACCTCTTAAGAGGTTTCTGGTGTTTTACAAATAACCTTGTATATCCATTTATTTTAGAATTTGACAAATAACGGCAAAATAACGATAGTTATTGTGTAATATTTTAGAAATTAGTGTACCATAGAGTTATTATTTTAAAGTAAATGGTAAATAGATTACATTACTTTATATTTATCGATAAATAACCTTTGTCATGTAGTAGGACTATACAGGCTAGTTAGATTAAGTAGAAGGAGAAGTGAATAGGAATTTATTTAGTGGGTGACAAGGCGCGCGGAATTTTGTTTTTAAAAGACAACCCTAATCTACAGTCATCAATCACTTACAAGTCCAAGTTGGTAAAAGGCATTACTTACAGAAAAGGGTCAAGTCCGTTAATATTGCGAAGAGTTCCTTAAGGTAGTAAAACTCTTTTACTTCGAATTTTCTTTCAAACAATCGTTCTGAGTGGGAACACGTTTTGTATGCATAAAAATCAATCCATCTGCCTAGCCTTTTCCCAACTATGTGTTGGGGTCGGCTTGTAGACTAAGCGGATGCAGCGGAATACCAGTATTTTACATGGAGCGACTGCCTATCTGACATCCACAACCCAGTAGCTGGGTAATACCATACCCCTAGGGAAGACCTGCTGTCAGATTTTCTGGCTTCAGACCACCCGTAACGACTGTCAAAGATGAACAAATGACATGTTATAAAAAAAGTACAAACCTCTACGTTTTGAATGCATAATCAGCCTATATTGCGCTGAAGCGTGTGTTGGATCATTTAGCTCCCTTAATTTTTTTCAAATAAACCAATTACAGGCACTTTTGAATTGTCAAAGGGTAGGTCAGTCAGAAACATGATTCTAGTTGCTTTTTTCTCTGTTGGGCAAAGACTCGGCAGATTGATTGGTCCATTTAGCTGTTAGTGTTACTGAAAACGGGTACAAACTTCAAACAAAAGCCAGTTTTAAATAAATCACTAAGCTTGCATACCACTTAACTGGCTAACTCACGAACGTTTTTAGAACACCGAATATTAACTAAAATACAACCACTCTCTACGGACTCATATAGTTCGTTCAAACTCGCCAATGTTGGTCAAAATGTTGGATAAAGTTTGCTAAAGCAAAGTTTAAGGTACGATTTACATTGGGTCCTAGAGGGCCATTGGTCCTGTTTGCTTGAACTAAGATAAGTGTGGAAAGGTCTCCCGTAATATTGACGTAGTGTTATCTGGTTTTTCTAATCCGTAGGGATAACGAAACTAGAAAATAAAGTTCAAAACGTTCGTGAAATTGTTGGATCACCGCATAGTGGCGCATATCAATAAGCTCCCAAATTGCGTAACACTTTCAATCACAATCTAAATTAATTTTGATGGATATTGCTACCCATTGCTCCATTTGTTCAAAAATTTGCCTGCTCAACAAGGTTAATAACGCAATGAATGTTATTGAACTGTCAAAATGAAAGTGTCAGTCACAGTTACTGTGCGCAGACAAAGTCCACTCTTCTCTCCCTCTCATATTCCGATAGGTCTTCAGACCGATAAGATCGGATCAGGCGTAGGACCAACGGTTTATCCTGATTTCCGAAGCACGAGGGAATCACAGTGCCAACATTCTTGCCCGATCTGGGAATCGAACCCAGGAATCCACGCTCAGCAGTCGCATTTGCAACCACAAGACCAATGGGGCATATCGCCGCTATAAAAACAACGATTAATAGATACTTAACGAAGAGAAAACTTCAAACGATTAACAAAAGTAAAATATTTTTAAATATGTGTAGCGCTATTTGTATTTTAGTAAGTTTACAAGAAATTGGGCATTTAGAAGAGGAAACGATCTTTTGATCTCATAACGGCCAACTTTGTCACAGCTAGTGAATACTTGACAAATTTCTTAATTCGTCAAATACATCAACCGGATAGTGTCGACAAAAATACGTGTTTTTAAAAAACACAGTTAAAAAAAATACGAAAATACTCAACATAGTATAAAACAAATTCGCTCTCCGCCGTCTGTCTATCTATAATTCTATACGCTTAAATCTTTTTAAACTACGGATTCTAATACGGTCTTCATCTACTCTAAAACTAATCTGTACTTAATATAATATTATAAAGCTGACGAGTTTATTTGTTTGTTTAACTACCGGTTGGTATTTAAAAAATATTTTTGTGTTGGATAGTCCATTTATCGAAAAAGGTTATAAGCTATAATATAGCTTATAACCTTTTTCGATAAATGCTATGAACAATAGCATACATAAAAGTTTTGTAAAAACGGGAGAAAATATTCTTTTGAGAGCTTCGGTTGCGTGCGCTGCTGAAACGGTTTAAGTTACGCAAATATCATGTATGACAGAATTGTTCCTCTTTAAAAATCCCAAAATAAAATTCGCGACAGCATTCTTTTAATGTTGACTCACTATAACCTTTTTTATGGCAATCTTTGTTCGAAATTAATGTATAATTTGCGACGGAGTTTTATCAATATAATAATAATTCAAATAGGTATGGTAGGTAGGTATGTTAATAATCAGAGATATTTAAATGTAAACAATTTTTTTTTTTTTTTAATATCCTTGGACATTTCACACAACGCCATATCGTCACAAGCTAAACAACCTAATGCTTGTGTTATGGTAACGAGATGGCTGATAAACTACTTATATACTTTTGTCCTTGACATCACTTGATTTTAATCAACATCTTAGGAGATATCTAAACCAATCTCTCCTTGGTGATGCACATAAAGTTGCGCGAGTCAGCTAGTCAATAGATAGAGTAATTCAAGAGGAAGGTTTATACGTATGGTTTGACTAGCTTTCGTCAGTGGGTTCGCCTTTGCGATAGTATCTCCATTGCACCCGTACGGAGCCAGGGCGGGTCGCTAGTACAAAAATATATTACGAAAGATACTCGTTACATCCATGAATGTGACGTTTTGTCAACCGTTACTGGACATACGCGTACATATTGGGATCTCATTTTAGTACTTATTCCAAAAATATTTTGTAATTTCACTGTAATGTGCCCACGCGTGTGTCATCCACTACGCGGGCCCAGTGCGGCTTGGCAATGTCACATGTCCTTGAATTTTTGGTTCTAGGTAATTTTTCCTTCACCGTTATTGAGACTAGTGGTCTCAAAAAGATGCCTGCCTGGGTTCGAATCCAAGGCCTATTTCTATCACCCTCTGTTTCATGATCTTTATATTCCTATAGGACCAAGTATCTTTAAAGATCTGTCAAGAGGAAACAGGCATATTGCTTCCCCTCCCATAAAAAAAGTTATTCAAACTAACGTTGACCTTATTCTCAAGGGTAATGGCTACGAGAAAGCCTGTTATAGAATATTTATCATGAGCGAAAAATAGAATAATAGGATGAACAGAATAATGGAATTGCAGCGTCACCCTGAAGGACTGGCAGTCTCATAACGACTTTCTTTGGTCTTTATTACATGAAATACTAACGTGCCCTAAAATTATTTTTGTTCCTAATTTTTTGCGTTAACATTACGCAACACGATACAATAATACAGACCGAATGTATAATAATATACACCCAGTCTGTATTCGCAAAAATCATTATTTATTTAGCAAAATCAAGCTAATAGTAGATCCTGCGCGCGGCTTCGCTCGCGTTAATTTTGAATTTTACAATCAATAGCGTATGCGCCATCTATTATCAAAGGAACGTTATGGTTGTTTTAATTGGAAATCGTACTTTTTTCGGGATGAAAGGTATCCTAAGTCCGTTTCTGTACACCTGACAACGTACAGACGCCAGCACATCAAGCTATCCCTAACTGTCAAATTTTCTCAATTAAAAATGAACCTTATGTCTTTGCAATAAAGTTGAAATACTATCAAAAAAATTTGACAGATTATGGTAACTTGATGTGCTGGCCTCTGTACATGCAAAATTTCAGGATGATCGGTTTATTGGTTCAGACGTGAAAAAGCGACAAATAAACAAACAAACTTACTTTCGCACTTATAATAAACTAGCTGTTGACAGCGGCTTCGCCCTCGTTAATGTCGGAAATTATCCCAAGGGAACTTACTACCGGAAAAAAAAACAGCTATTCCCCTACATTTTGAGGAGATATGTAAACATAATATATGGAACAGCTCGGTATTTTTTCGCGATTTCAGATTTGTTCCCATAATAAAAGTTGTTCATAATGGACTCACCATTATGAACAACTTTTAACAAAGACTCCTTAAACATTGCCCATGAATTCAATTTCACACTGTATAGTGTTCAATATAACACTGACGACCGTGCCTGTACACAGCGAACTAACAGTAGGTTTTTACGGCCAAAAAAAACGTGTACGTAAAACGGATGTTGATAATTAAATAACGGTCGATTATTCAGTATCTAAGAAAAACTTCTAAAATGTTTCAGCTCTCTATCCAGCTTAATAACACCGACAGAAAATACAGGATGACTCTCAGCCAATCACGTTACGGCATCAATCATGAAGAGAACAACCTGTCTCTGTTAATTCACTGTCATAATTTATCATGGCCGCAAATGATAATGGAATGTCCAAAACAAGTAAAGCGCAATGTCATTCAGTCTGGACATGTCCAGTTTCGCCACGCGACGCCATTTTTTTTCTGGTCCTTTGATGCGGGCCGAAGTATTTTTTGCAACGGATACAGATTTTTGTTGGTTCGGCTAGGTAGGTACGGGAATTTATGTGCTTTTCTCCGGTGAAAATATATTTTAGCTTTTGAATGTAGAACGTTGGAATATTTTAAATGTGGAAAATAGGATTGAAAATGAACTAGGTTTTGCCAGTGGCTTTGCTCGCGTGGACGGGAAAGTAATACCGGAATATAAAGTATCCAATGTGTTAATCCTGATTCAATCTATCTCTGTGCCAAAATTTCATGGATGAAATTCTGAACTCTTTAGTAACAAACAATACATACCACACTTCCTCACAACTTTTACGTTTATATTTTATATAATTAAATGGTTCTAGATAGACTTCTGTACAATTTAAAATATATTTAAAGTCAAAGTCAAATCATTTATATCAAATAGGCACTTCTGAACGGCAAAATGAAAAAGAAATAGATTTGATTCTGTCGCCCTGATTCATTATACCCGTTAATAATAATAATCAAACCGATGCTATTTTAATAACTTTTTTTGTAACGATGATACTGAAACATCCATCTTTTCCCCCATAGCAATACACAAACAATTCTACGCAAAGACATTCATAACAGACGAAAGTAAAGGTTATATTTCGTGTAGAGTTATAAGCTTTGCTATAAAAGTCAAATCTAAATTCGTTCGATGGCATCCGTTCCGTCAGACAGCAGAGAAAATTAAAACAGACACGTCTAAAGTTTGAATGAAAAACATGTGGTATTTTTACCGAAATATGTTGACTATTTTTGGGTTTTATAGTTATTTTTGTTTGAACGTTCTGTCAATGTTATTGGCTGTTCATTATGGTTTATTATGATAAAAGAAGGAGATCTTGTCAGTATGTTTGGAGTATTGTGAGATGAGCGTATGTCTGTCGAAAAGTGTTTACTATGGTATTTATTTACTCAACCTTTTAGCACACAATAATGGTACAGGACTTAACGTGTGTTTAAAAGGGTATATTAACTATATTATGTAAGTATATTACTGCACTAATGATATAGAAAAAATCTTTCCAACCAGGTGTTCCACGACACCTCTCGCCTCTTTGGACAAAGGGCCAATTTCACAACCTCACCTACATCCTTTTAACAACCTGCTTTACCTGCAACCTGCTACGTGCTGATCGATCAAACATTCCCGGCGCGTCAGTAGCTGCAAGCGAAATTATTAAATGCACCGTACACAATGTGTTTACTTTCCTACGCGGGTTCCGTTAGACGTTGCTCACTAAACCAACACTTTCACAGGTATAGATAGGTACAGTCGCCAGGAAATCAAGTTACCACACATTGTCAAATATTCCCAATTGAACATGAACCTTATTTTTTTGTAATAAAGTTGAAAATCTATCAAAAAATATGACTGTGGGGCAGGTTGATGTCTATACCTTTTTTTTTTCAGGCTGGGAAATCATCCAATGACTTCTCCCGCTCTGGGTGGAGCGGAAGGGAGTGTCAGACTCTTACTGACTAAAACCCATCCATGTTTCTTCCTTAGCCCTTTGTGTTCCGGGGTAGCGGTAACCCTTTCGGACAATCCCGCGAGTGAGTCACCCATTACTTACCGTCCGCAGGCCCTCGCCTACGGTGGCCGGGAGTCGTCACGTGGCTCCCGACGCCCGGGGCGTCTCCCGCGGCGGTTGGGACGGGAGGACCTTTCTCTCTCCCATCCCGCCACCTCCTTCGCGAGCATGACTTTTTCGCAGAAGGAGGTGACTGCCTCCCACTCCCTCTCGCCCCGGACCATGGCTTGCACCAGGGCCGGGCGCGAAAGGTCGCCGCCGCCGATCGCCTCTACGAGGACAAGGCGGTGCTCCGCCCAAGCGGGGCAGGTTTGCACCGTGTGCTCTACCGTGTCCTCTGGGCGATCCTCGCAGTGGTGACACCCGGGCGTTTCCTCCCGCCTGATGATGTGCAGGAACCTCCCAAAACATCCATGTCCGGTGAGGACCTGCGTCAGGCGGTAGGTGAGGGCGCCGTGACGCCTCTCTAGCCACTCCTCAAAGAGGGGCCTTACCGCCACTATCGTGGCGTGCCCTTGATGTCTATACCTAACAATGTTCAAATAAAATTTCAACTTCTTCCCATTTATGTGGGTGTCGACTCCCAGTCTGACCAGTTGCATCTGAATACCAGTATTGACTCCCGCAACCCAATTACTGGATAACATTTTAAAAAAATCTCTATATAAAACTGTATCAGATTGATGTGCTGGCATCTGTACCTACAAAGTGCAATTTCCTGGTGCCAATTTCATTGAAACTGAGCGCGATCAGCAAGAGCTGTCACAATCATAATTCTTTCTTAAGATACCGACAGGTGTTGAACGTGGTTTATTATATGTGCTGATCGCGAGCAGTTTTGTTGGTGAAATGGGCCCTAATTCAGTATTGGACTCTTTTTAGACAATAAGAAAAATAGATTGGCATAATTATAATCACGCTGAAAACAAAGGTCTTAATCACGGTAGACAAAGGCTGAAATTTTGACTGAATTTCAAACTTTTGACGTACCCTTATTGTTATTCCTATAATTAATGTTAATAAGGTAGGTATTAAAATTCATTGTCAAAGTGCTTATTTATCAAGGTGTAGAGCTTTGAAGACTTAAAAATTATTAAAAATATAATTTATTTTGGGATAAGGGCGACGGAATGATGATATTTCTTATAGTTAAGGCAATGACACCGTAATAATTGATTTACATTCTATAATTATTATACCTAATCATTGAATAAAAAAATAATTTTCATCTCTATTTTACACATTTTTATAAAGCATGAAAAATAGTGGTCCTCCGGATTAATAATAATATATTATTATGAATCCCTAATTATAATGGTGTACTAAACCGTAAAACCATTTAGTTATTTTAAACTAGAAACATTGCTGTCAGAACATATTTCAAATTGTTTGAAACCGCAGCGATGTTGCGGTCAGATTAAAATTAATCAAAATTGTACATTGTGGTAATTCAATAACAGAGTCTACTTTATTTGTATGTTTAGTTGGTTTGATAAATTACCAGTAACTGGGTTGTTAATCCGTGAAAAACCATACAAGACCTGCATTAGGTCAGACTGGAAGCTAACCCAAACATAAGGCTAGGCTAGGATGATGTAGAGTTTGTTATAACAAGCGCAACTACATTTCTTTGTATGTATGTACACTTTGTTTTTGTAAGCACCTGATTATATACAAACTAACTTTGTATACCTATGTGGCTAATTATGAAGTAAATACATGATTTTTTGGAAAACAAATTGATGCAACATTCTTAATTTAAAACGGTTTTTTAATCAATTACGGCATTTAATGTCACCTGCCATCATTCATTTTCTAACTCTTTTTTTTTTAAAGAAACAACAGTTGATGAAAGGACCTTCAAGACAATTTTCCATTAGTAGAATTATCCGGGATCTATTTCATTTATCTTAAATTACTTTCTTGTCAGGCTAAAAGCCAAACTTGTATTTCAAAGATTATATTTCCTATATTTGAAAGGATCTCTAATATAAACGAACAGACTGTTAAGACATCAATCAAGATGGCGTACAATCCGAGTTTGTTAATGATAATGTTGAATCGTCAATTAATGGATGATAATGAAAATTATGAAGTTTTTTCACAAGTAATATTAATGAAAATAATTGGGACTTGACAACTTAAAATTGTCGTTTAAAATGGGCAAACAAAAATTAAATAGAGATACTATTTAATTATTTTCTCTTTTTATCAAATTATGGTAAGTCACGAATTGACATGAAAATATCAACAAGAGTTTTTAAATATTAAAAGATTAGAAAGTCCTCATAGTTTAGTGGGTAGCTTTCTGTTAAAAATAATTTCATTACTTACATAATTTATGTGTAGGGTTTCTTCGGTATTTAAAAACCAAGTAGAATTTTATTTTCTACTTCACCATATAAATTTTTAAATAATCGAATAATTATCTACTTTCATATTATACACCAGATAAATGTTTATTTAATCCAATAAAATTGCGAAAATTTGTGACGTTGTTAATTAAAATTACCAACCTTTTTCGGAAGAAAACTTAGTTATCCATTTCTCAGCAACTCTTGCTGTGAACAAATTGAACTAAAAACACTGAAAAACAATTCTAAATCTCACTTTTTGAACTTTAAATCCACTGTAAAAATTTAAGTAATTTCTAACAATGTTGAAACGACACATGCACTGGCCGAAAATAAAGGCTAACTTAATTTTTATGAAGGAAAATTTTCGCGCGCGGACTTCGTATTTCGAACGCGTAGTGACGTCACGGATAACGCGTCCACAGCTTTCAGTATCTCGTGGGAAACTGGCGGGAAATCTTAGCGAACGAGAGAATTCACGAGAGTTGCCATGCAGTAGGAACATTGTGTGGGACAAAATATTATTTACCGTTTCTATGTGGTCACATACTCACACATTCGTTCCGATTTAATAAAGTATTATGATATTTTTTTTTTAATTTGGCTTTTCTAGATTGGACTAAAGTCTTTTAATGAGTCCAAATGCTACTTACTAGTATTTTTTTTATGTCTATCTATGTCTCCATGCATATTCAATTTTAAACCACGTGTCGTATCTGTCTGTGTGACCACCCTATTCTTCTAAACTATTCAATCTATTTAAATGCGGTTTTCATCATTATTTGGAGATTTTATTCCGGAAGGCTTACGTATTATACAATTAACATAAAAAATAGACGTTATAACTAAAAACCGTATAAGGCAGAAGCGGGTTGCTAGTAATTAACCAATGAATGGCGGACAACGCGTAAACAGAACGAAGGACCAAATCTTTTTCTGTTTGGTGCCCCAAGGACTGTAATGGTTTACTCTCAAGAGAAAATCGGCGGCTATGAATCGGTGCAAAGCGCTTACACGTTAGGGCTCCTACAGGGAGCTGTGATGCAACGCCACAACGCGATTCTGTTAGAACTATTTCCATGAAGTTTTCGTAGAAATGGTTTCAGTAGCATCGCATCGTGCCTGTCTGTGAAAGCCTTAATAGGTGTTCCTCTAAACAAAAATTATGTTGATAGTGATGTTGCTAATGACGATAAATTGCTTTTGTGGTGACATTCATCCTCCTTTCTCCTCAAAAGACATCGTTAAAAAAACATTTTAAAATCCACGTTTTCCTTTGCTTTTACTAAAAGTCTACATCCGAAAGAGGCTCTATATTCCGTGGAAATACAAAAGAAACGGTAGCGGAAGAGTGGTTCCGGGTTCTTCAATCAGGAGGCGGAAGATGGCACTTTGCATTGAACACAGTTTTAGCTATATCACGAACCATGAACATTTTAGTTATGTCGTTTGAACTAAATATTTTTTAATTGGCTAGCACCCCACGAGCCTCTGAAAACACGTTAAGCCATTTACCTAAAAAAAAAGCCTTTATCCCACCGCCAAATTTTTTTCCGTGTCAAATTTCCGTGCAATCGTTCAATGAGACTGAAGGAAGAGATAGTGCACTGAGTCTGCGCACACGCTTATGCCCCGTCTCAAAAATTCGGTCTAGAAAACTATGCATACCTATCTATTTGGGAAGCATTTTCCCAGTTGTTAAAGATAAGTAAGAGATATTATCCAAATGCAATAAGATATCGATATTTGAGCACTACCTGTCGATATTTCTACACATTTTAACAATCATTTATCCGACAAAAACAAAACAACGTGAACCAGCATGTCTGAGAAATATTTCTCAACAGCATGTTAAGCTAAGTCAGAGGCCCATGGGCTGCATAAAAACTCTGACACCAGGTTAGTTACTAACGAAAAGAAGAAGAGAGATTTATCCGACCAACGCTATACTAATAGATGAATGAAGAAAACATAGACACTCGATCTTCCGATACTGCCAGCTTCCAACCAAAAAAAAAACAAAATACAAACGCTTCTCACGGAATACCTGAACAAATAGACATGTCGAGGCACCCCGCTCGCAGCTTGTGTTGGGATCACATTCTTCAGGCGAGGTTTATAAATTGCCACTGTGAAGCTCACACGGATGATTAGAGCAACCATTTTTCTTTTTAATCTTTTGTAGGGAAAATGTATTGTACAGACGCCAGCACATCAAGCTATCCCTAACTGTCAAATTTTCTCAATTAAAAATTAACCTTATGTCTTTGCAATATAGTTGAAATACCCTCAAAGAAATCTGACAGATTGTGGTAACTTGATGTGCTGGCCTCTGTACTTCCTTTCAAATATTGGAAGTATTATTTTTTCACTTGCTCTTAGTAAAACTAGAAGTAAAAAAGAAAAGTGGTTACTGGGTCTGCCCGGAGTCTGAATTGCTCGGTTGATGCGACCTACCACCATTTTTTTTGAGGGTGGGAAATCATCAAATGACTCCTCCCGCTCTGGGAGGAGCGGAAGAGAGAGTCAGACTTTTACTGACTAAAACCCATTCTTGTTTCTTCCGCTTCGGACAATCCCGCTTACCCGGCAGGCTTTGGCCCTAACGGACCTACCACCATAATAGGCTCACCTTCTATCACATAGAACTGAAACATAACTAGCCAAATATGTGTAAATATAACTATCAATCTCTCAACACACACAAACAGGAAATAACCGGCCACAATAGATTATGTATACAAACCACAATTTCCAACTTCAACGTTTGCAAACTATATTACGAGTCAGCGCAGTTTGCAATTGCACATCAAACAGGGCTGGATAAACAGTGCATCAATGATGAAGTTGATTTCAGACAATCACTGCATTAATGTTGATTGTACACAGGCCAGATGTACAAGCAACCCCAATCTGTCAAATTTCTTTGATCGTTTTTCAACTTTATTACCAACGTGTAAGGCATTTTCAAGTGGGAAAATTTGACAGTTTTTGATAGTTTGATATGCTGGCGTCTGTACAAGTTCACACAATATGGTCTTGAACTAAGAATAGATCCACAGATCATAAATTGCGACGTAGTATTACAGAATGGTTAAACTGGATGGTGCTAATCCACGCGTCATGCTCATGAAAAGGCGCAGTTCATCTCTTTACTGCCAGGGCTTGTGTTTAATTGTACATTTTTCATTTTTGCATAGTTCTCATATTATAGAAGCAATAATAATGTACCCAGTGTATGATTGTCCGAAAGGGTTACCGCTAGCCCAGACTATAAAGGGCTAAGGAAGGAACATGGATGGGTTTTAGTTAGTAAAGGTCTGACTCTCCTTTCCGCTCCACCCAGAGCGGGAGGACTCATTGTGTAGTTATAATAGTTATATAGTAATTTAATTTTTGGTATAAGTTAAGTTGTTAATATGCTTTAGTGTTAGATTGTTATATTAGAATAACTTAAAATTACTGAATACAATTTAAATCATGTGTTTAAACAAATAAATCATCTGACTAGCCTTTCCCCAACGATGTCTGGGTGCAGTTGAATACCAGTATTTCACATGGAGTGACTGCCTATCTGACCTCGACAACCCCAGTAACTGGGCAATACGATACCCCTTGATAAGACTGGCTGTCAGATTTTCGGGCTTCTGACGACCGGTAACGACTGTCAAAGATGCACAAATGACAGCCGGGCCCAACGGCTTAACGTGCTTTCCGAGGCACGGGGGAGTCTCGGTATGTAAAGATGGTGGCTTAACCTGATGGTTCGACCTGTGCGACTGTACTGACTTAGCCACGAGCTCCTCCTAATAAATAATTTTATTTATTAATTATTAAAACATTATTCTGTGGACCGGAATTTCCATATAAATTCCACTTTTCTCTATCTGACGCTGTGAGTCTCACGCCCAGTATTCGCAGTAACCACGTCCTGACAGCGGGCGCAGGGCCGGCCTCCGTTTCTGGTCCCTCACGTAATGTAAAGATTTAGTAAAATATCATGGTCCAATTAGGTACTTTATTATTAGTCTAAACAAAGCACAAATATTCACTGCGATAAGGAAACAACACAACGATTGTCCATGTTCATAAGTGTGAACCTAGCTGTGGATTGCTGAGAGTGGGGCCACATTTAGCAAATTGCTCTGCTGACGGTACGCGCCGCTAGCGCTGCCTGTGTTACTTTTACTGAAGCTTTTTCTGTTTTGTCGCGCAAATAAGGATCGCTTTGTAGTCTTGTGTACATTAGGTATTAAAGTAGGTTTTGTGTTTTTGGTGCTAATGATAGCTTTTCTTTGTTAGACTTTTCAGATGTATTGGGCATACATTAACCATATTTTTCGGATTAGCCTATAAAATTTTTAACTCTGTGGTTTCCGTATAATAATTTTTTGAAAAAGTTTAAATTATACCGAGTTGATAATAGCGTTTAGTTTTACATTTAACAGTACACTATCCCACTTTTGGGCAAAGCATTGTAATATAATTATTGCCGTTCTCCTTTAAGATTATCTCAAATGTTAGCTCACACAAACACAAACTCACGTGAGTATGCAAAATTGTTTGACGATACAGCATATTATGCACAAGTTTAAACTTCATAACATAGCGTAAACACAGATAGTCACTGTGGGACTAACTTAAGACCATACATGGGACGGAGGTATGAAGTTACATCATATTGGTAGCGTGTCGCGTTAATATGCTCCAAATTGGCATATTGAAGTATTTTGAGTAGATGTTCATTGAGACGAAGATCAGAGACTGGATAGTCTCAGGACGTAAATTTTTATAACAACCTGTAGTGTCCCACTGCAGGGCAAAAGTATCCCTTCATTCTTTCCATCGTTTCTAAACTAACTATTTCACCGAAGAGATCGTGAAAAACTTCGTAATGATACCGTTACCATAAAGCCAGACCAAGATTTAACCGGACCTCTGAGTTTCTTTCAGTGTTTCTTCTTAGAGTAGTCAAGAAACACCGAAGTTTTAAAAGCATAATTTTTTTTTTTTGAAGTGTAAAAGTGATTTTTGTAACCAATTTTCAGAAATAAAGATAGGTAATTTATCATAAAAATAATATATATATATATATATATTTTATATTGTAAGATGCCTATTTTATGACTATTATGGATTCTATTACTTTTGTTAATTGATTCTGAAATAAAGTTTATTATCATTATTATAATTCATGCAAAACCCTAATCCCTGCTTTCTTGGATGTGTGGTTCTAAACTTTGTATTATGAACTTCTCAACAATAGACCCCGACAGGTATCGTAGCTGGAGGGACCGAAACTATTACATATTATGTGATAATTCCATGTATTCATGTCAGTCCCATGCGAGACAGGCTCAGTCCTACTTTTCAGAGAAAGAAAAATAAATAAGTTTCTCGTAAGTAATTTACCTATTAACTTTGTAATATTAAATATGTAATATCGTGGCTATGTACTAACAGCCGCACAGGACGATCCATCTGGTTAGGCTACGCTTGCCGGTGTTGACCGTGGATGGGTGACCATCTTTACATAACGAGACTCCTGTTTAACCCGTCCCGGGTGTCATTTGTGAATCTTTGACAGTCGTTACGGGTCGTCAGAAGCCCGAAAGACTGACAGCCAGTCTTACCAAGGGGTATCGTATTGGCCATTTATTGGGTTGTGGAGGCCAAATAGGCAATCGCTCAATGTAAAATACTGGTATTCAGCTGCATCCGGTTAGACTGGAAGCCGACCCCAACATAGTTGTGAAAAGGCTAGGCAGATGATGATGAACTATGTAATATTATATTATTATCCCTATGTCTGTATACTCAATTGCCTTTCATGGTCCACTACACAGTAATTGTTATTAGTATAGTAAATTACCGTATTTCGTTAAACTAAAACAAAAAACTACGTTTAATTACGTTTTTTTTTACCCCGATTTGACCAAAGAAATCGATTTGAAAGGTTTCAAAATCCTGCTTTGTCAGAAAAAATCTGGCAACATTGAGTTGATACTTTACATAAATATTTAAACCAACGCACTTTTTTCGTTTGATTGTCCTACCTCGTTTGGTTTTACCACAGAACAGTTAAAGAGGTTTTATCTGTTTCTTTTCGTTTTTTTTTTATCTTTCTCTTTATCTGTTCTGTGGGTTTTACAGTCTGATAATTCATGACTGTGTAGTATAGAATTAAAATAAAAGACTGCATTAATCATTTTCATGATGTATGAAAAAAAGAAGACTTAATATTAGAACCTTTTTAGGTTTTAATATTAAGTCTTGTTATACGAATACTGATTTGCATTTTGCCTCTACTCCTTTGTGTCGCGCCGCACGGACCAAATTGTGATTATTTTCTGAGCCGGCTTATTATTTCTAGACTAATAGGACCACACCACCTTTGTAAATACGGTATACTATGTATATGTATAAGGTACCGTCAAATATCCCCGAATTATTTTAAACCTTAAATCGTTGTCTGTTAAGTTCAAAATCGATTGACAGTTTATGATAACTTGATGTGCTGGCGACTACCTAAGTCAAAGCAAATAAATTATTCAATAGCTATTAATTATAGGGTATTCGGATGAAAGGATATTTAATAAGCTAGGTTATCAAGGTGTCGTGGAAGACGCACAAGATTCCATGATCCTCGGTCCAAGTCTAAAATGGAACAACTGGATGGTTTTTAGTAAGGGGATATCCATGAAGACCCATGCCACCCAGGAACAAAAAAATAACAGGATCTAGAGGAGCTGACTTCTCAGGTTCATAGAGGTAGCTGAATGATTATTAGATTGACAAATGTATTGAACTGACATGATTATATTAATTAATAATAAAATTCATTGATTAAAATAATAATTAAGTAATATAATCTTACCTTATTGGGATTGCTCATTGCGCACTCGTAGCGTACAGACGTACACATTAGCAATATTTAATAACATTAGTCATTGTATATTGACCTCCTTTTATGCATTACTGACGTAATGTATCTTAACTTTGTGTAATTTTTGCAAATAAATACATGGAAATAGTGACATTTTATGATGGATAACAGCCCCTTTCATTCAAGGGGGGCAGTCCCTTCTGCTTCGCCAGTGAAGACGACGTCGGTCAAAGCCCAAGAATCTCTGGAAGTGGTCTCCACTCCCGAGATACAGAAATGGATGACCAATATTGAACTGCACCTCAATGAGGTGTGCTCTATTGCTGCGGACGGGAAACTTAACACGGAGCAGAAATTAAAAATTTCAAACCTGTGCCGTAAAATAGGATCAGGCACCTCTCAGATGGCAGTCCTATACCAGTCGTTAAAGCAGAAAGCCGTCCACGCGTACAATACGATCGATGCCATGCAAGAAAAGCGCGACCTGTCTGAACACCTCTCGGAGCTTAAGAAGACGATACAGGAATCAAGTAATACAGGAAATGTTTCTTTTGCCGAAATGGTGAAGAACGGGCCAAACAGTTATGTGCGCCCAAACAACGTGAGTTCTGTTGTCATTTATCCCGAAGACAAGTCCAAATCCAGTAACGAAACAAAGATTCTTGTACAGAAAATTATTCGCCCCGATGATATTAAGCTACAAGTACGAGGTCTCCGTAGAACAAAAGATGGAGGCGTTATAATCAGCACGGAGACAAAACAGGACGCCGAGAAGCTTAAACGTGCAGTACAGGCTTCGACATCTGGACTTACTGCTGACGAGCCCAAGAAGCGCAAGCCCCGCATCGTGGTCATTGGAGTGCCAACAAACCTTACCGAAAATGAGGTTTTTAGGTATATATTTCAACAGAACATAGCAGATAAAGTTCCAACAGTGACTATGGAAACTTTTTTGACGTTAATAAAATTGAGCCACAAATCTGGAAAGAAAGATGCTTCGACCTGCAACTACGTGATTGAGGTTCCTGCACATATCCGCAAGGCCCTAATTTCCCAAACGAGGCTCTTTGTAAATTGGTCGTCTTGTCCCGTCAGAGACTTCACATTGGTGACGCGATGTTACAATTGCCACCAATATGGTCATGCAGCGAAGTCATGTAGAGATGCCCAGCCAATATGTGGTCACTGTGGTGAGGCAGGTCACACGATGTCAAACTGCGCCAAGAAATCAGACGCAACAAAATGTGCCACTTGTTTACGTTTTAAGAAGCCCAGCAATCATAAAACCGGAGACACTGAGTGCCCTGCTAGAAAATTAGCAGAAAATCGTTACATTAATTCGATTGATTATGAGGGCACCTAGTGCATGAGTCACTTCAAGCTCAAGGTTGGACTTCCGTGTTACGCTGCACTGTCCTACAAACACTCGGACTATCGCTGTCGAAGCAAAAATTACAGTCGTCTGCTTTTATAAACAACGCGCGTGTATATTTTGTGCAACATACACTCTAACCTAGTTTAAGTTTGTGTAGATCATTTTAATTTAGATAATTAATTTTTCAATTTTTGTCACTATTTATTTTACTTGTTATACTTATTAAATATTGCTAAGAATCCAATTTTCCTTCGAGGAATAATATTACAATAAGCATTATTTTTTACCGCCTGCGACACAGGTATATCCTAGTGCAGGCATATTTTTAACATTATGTTACCAATTGTTTTTCCTAAGTTTTTATTTTTGTATTCTGCCACTTTACTTTTTTGAATAAATTATTATTATTATTATTATTTATTTATTATTATTATAATCTTACCTTAGATTAAACTTAGAATAAGTTAGTTGCATGTATGTATACTCAAATAAGTCCTCTTCCAAAATTTTTTTTCTTTTGCTGTGTCCGACACGGTCCACGCTTGGTTCAACAAATGTTAACTTACCACCTAAGCATCATTGTGGATTGCAATAAATGATTGAGTATTGAGTGTTAACGATGATCATGATAACCCGGCTTCAATTAGTAAAGTATAGTACGTATAAAACGACCGGTCGATTCTGTAAAGATCTCACTGTGAAAACTTATGTGAAGCGAGGTGAGCTGTCATTCCATCTTATGCTACGGATTGACACTATTGTCAGCTCACTTTAAATTCACTTCGCCTACAGAAGATTTTTACAGAATACCACCACCTGATGACTTTTAGAGTAGATGTGTTCATTAATGAACTCCACAAATCGGTGAGCGTAAAGTCTTTAGGTTAGTTAGAAAGGATTTTTCTGGTATATAGGCGTGTGCCAGCTGACATTATGTCAATTACTTTAATTTAATGTGTTGTGTTTTGTTATGTTAATAAAAGACAGCTGTGCTGCTGGGGAGTTTGTAGCGCCACTTCTTACCAGCTCTTTAACCCATACACTGATATGAACACGTATGTGTGTTGAAGGCACCGAGCTTAGGAAAGCTCAAAAAATTGTGGCAGTGTTTGTGTTAACTGACACTGCGCTAGGAATAGGCTAGGCTAAGCTGAACTAGGACGAGGGCGGGTGTTTTAGAGGACTGTTTTAAGTCTTCTTCGTTCTTTACTGTAGTAAGTAATTTTGCCGTTCAAAAAGTGAGCGAGTTTATTAGCCTAGTTTGAATAAATGACATCTACGACGTTTTTAATAAGAAGATAGGATGATGATGACATCCACAATCAACAAAAATAACAAATAGCTCATATTGTGTTTAATATTCTACGCTTTACCCAAAGTCCTAAGCGTTTACACCAAACGTTTCAAAACTGTAACAGTACAAAGTTAAGATTATCCTCATTATTGCGTACTTAGCAAACGTTAACGTGTGTTATTGCATATTAAAACTTGGGCCCGACCGCCATCGCGCGTTAATTTATGTTAATCCCAGGTTGCTCAGTTCTGGGAGCTACCTACGGGAATTACGTTTGGCGAAGAATTTCACTTTTGGGAATTACTTTCGCCGAAGTACCTAAGCTTACCTACCTATCTTTGACAAAACTTTTATACCTTTGGAATTTTTAATTTCTCGCCCAATTAAATTGACTTTTAGTCCCAGTTGAAGAAAATTTGCGAGCTGGACTGGAGTCAGGATTGCTGCTTCTTATCTTCTTCTTCTTCGTGTGGTTAGTGACTAACCTGGTGTCAGAGTTTTTCAGCTACCCATGGGCCCCTGACTTAGCTTCACATGCTGTTGAGAAATATCTCTCAGGCCGCCAGTTTTCTCACCATTTTTTCCTGCACCGGTTGTTAAGCAAGTGATAATTATAAATTACGCATCATAAATAAATTAGAGAAAGCCTTTTACTCCATGCAGTACAATATGCAAAACATCAACTTATATAATACTCGTACGCATACGAATACGCATTTAAATGCAAAAGTCAGAGTTGGGTTCGAACTCGAAACCCAAGACTTGGCAGTCCGACGGTCGCACCACGAGGCTTTGACTGTTGGGATTGCTGCTGCTGAGCTATTTCACCTATTGAAAATTGCTGAACTTACTGGGCAGCCTTCAGCAATTGAGAAGACACCAGGATAATAATAGTATAGAACCCTAGACTCTGTTTGGCTGTTAAAATCGTAATCAGGCAGTGAAGTAATTAGCTATGCTCAACCTTATGAGCGCCACAGTCGTATAGAGCCGACAAATGAAAACGTGCCCATCACGCCACTGTCGGCTGTCGGCCGACAAGAAAGCGACATTTCTTGTGCCTTGGCGTGGGAGGCGACGCTTATGCGTTTACGGTTTGGCGTTCAAAAGGTTAAAAAGAATTTCGTTTTAAAACCATAATTTGGAACCAACTTAACATTGTGTTTTGTTTATTGACTATTTTCAGACTTCTCTCATTTCTCACGAAAATTATAATACTACTTAAGGCTTCTTTTTACCGTACATACGAATTTTTGTGAGACACGCTCACGTTTATTCATATTTTCGTTTTTCAGTGTTTGTTTCGGAATTTCCCATTTCTTTCGAACGTTATTACCAAACAGAATTCAGCATTTAAAATATCAAGTAAATACAACATATTAAAATGTATTGCTACTATTAGCTGTAATTCTTTGAAAGAAAAATTTAATTGGCAAAAAGCACAGCCACTAATATGTACCATACTTAGCAACTTTAAAAACTTATTTCTCCTTCTGCATTAATTATTGTAATTTGATGTTGTTAATTTGTAGCAGTATTTGGGAACCCATACTTATATGAAACAGGCTCTATTATCTCGAAGCTATCGCTATCCCACGAGAAAATCGCTTTTGTTTGTTTCTAAGTGTATACATATTAGTGCCCATGACACCTTTGCACATTATATCATATAGATATAACTCTATGCTATCCTATAACTATTTCTAGAAATTGTAGCTCTTACGAATAATTTCGTTAGTTGAACATTTGATCCTTGTCTCACAAATCAGTGAGTCAAGAACTTCGTCGACTGTCACAATACGCCCCAAGATTTAGTTTCAGTTTGATCGATTGATGTTGGAAGTTTTGAAACGCGATTATTGTTTCACAATGTTGTTAATTATGACTCTTTACACTCTAGGAACTCTGAGTAAGCAATTGAGCCGTGACTTTAAATGACTTTATAACTGTCTAGCGGTTCTAAGTATTATGTATATGAAATCATCAAATGACTCCTCCCGCTCTGGGTGGAGCGGAAGGGAGTGTCAGACTCTTACTGACTAAAACTCATCACTGTTCACAGTTGCTGTAGATCTTTGGCTAAGGAAGGAACATGGATGAGTGGACCCTTTCGGACAATCCTGCTGAGATGCAAATGTCCTGGTAGCGTCTTGTGACGGGTCATTCAGCTCCCTAAAATAGGTTTGAGACTACAATGACGATGACTTATGTATGCAAAAGCTCTTCCTTCAAAAGAACCTTCTAGACATGGCCCTGCATTAGTAGGCTCGCCTCAAAACTTTATAGTATAATGTTTAGAATTTAGACACCATGATATCGGACTATGTTTTGGCATTTCTTCTCAGGGCTCAGTCAATATAGAAATACCAGCGACATCAAGTTTTAAAATATTGACATGTAAAAAATAGAAAAAGAGATAAACTTTTTTTTTTATTTCATAAATATGTATAATGGATATTTAATCGATCATACATACTATTTTTTTTTTTAAGGTTGGGAAATCATCCAATGACTGCTCCCGCTCTGGGTGGAGCGGAAGGGAGTGTCAGACTCTTACTGACTAAAACCCATCCATGTTTCTTACGTAGCCCTTTATGTTCCGGGGTAGCGGTAACCCTTTCGGACAATCCCACTTACCCGGTAGGCTTGGCCCATCATACATACTTATGAAATTAAAACAACAAGAGGAAGGAACGAATATTATGTACGAGTATGTTGATTATACCTACTTTCATATCGATCTGCCTAGCCTATTCCCAACCAAATTGGAGTCGGCTTCTGGTCTAACCGGATGCAACTGAAAACTAGTATTTTACATAAAGCGACTGTCTATCTGACCTCCACAACCCAGTAACAGGGTAACACGATACCCCTTGGTAAGACTGGCTGTTAGACTTTCGGGCTTCTGACTACCCGTAACGACTGTCAAAGATCCACGTGCTTTCAGAGTCATGGAGGAGTCTCGATAATATAAAGATGGTCACCCATCCACAGACCAACCCCGGCAAGCGTAGCTTAACCTGAAAGATCAATCCGTGCGGCTATTATTACTAAGCCGAAGTAACGAGCGCCTCATAAACCTAAGGCATTTTCCATAACTATTTGCTTTATGTTATAAAAACTAATATCATTAATGTTTTAAAGTTTAAACGCTAAGCAAATGATTCTCCATTCTTGAGGGATACGGCACTGTTTCTCTTTACTACAGGCTATTATGTAGCCTATTTAAGAGGACAGTACCCCAACCATTAATGTTGTATTCTAGTGTTTATTTCGTAAAATAAAAAAAAAAATAAAAAAAACCTACCTTCATATGTAAAAAAATATTTGGGTGTAACCTCGTTTGAAAATGCACGTTCTTTGTAGATTAAGAGCTCATTGCTTGTCAAATAAGAGCAGTGGTGGCTCAGTGGTATTTACCTCGACTTACAGAGTTCTAGGTTGTGAGTTCGAACCCAAACAGGCACTTCTCTTTAAACGGTAAAGGAAAAGATTTTGAGGAAGCCGGCATGCCCCAGAACCAAAAATTCGAAGACATGATATCCGCCCACCCGCACTGGGCCCGCCTGGTGGATTATGTCCCACTCCTTCTCTTACAGAGGGGGCCTTTTTTTTAAGGCTGGGAAATCATCCAATGACTGCTCCCGCTCTGGGTGGAGTGGAAGGGAGTGTCAGACTCTTACTGACTAAAACCCATCCATGTTCCTTCCGTAGCCCTTATGTTCCGGGGTAGCGGTAACCCTTTTGTCCTTCGTGTTGTAACGTAACTAGACGGACCAGGTCAAACGTAAATACGCCAGTACGTAGCTACACTGAGCTCCCTGCTGATGACCTCACTATGGATATGTCCTGCGATAACTTAGACCACACTCATCTCAGTTCGTCTACGTCTCTTGGCTGTAACAAGACACTAATCACGGAAAAGCCTCAGTCGCCGATATCAACATTACCCATTGACTTTGCCGCATTCACTACTAATCTGCAAGTAACTCTTAGTCAGTGGCGTGATGACATGAACAAGGATATGCTGCGAATGCGTGATGACATAAAATGTACCTTGGCTGATATCCGGAATGAGATGCAGACGCTTCGTTCGGAGCAAACGCTCCTAAAGCAACAGGTTTCCACCCTTCGTGAGGACATTATTGTTCTACAAACCACATCTCAGAATCAGACAGCTGAGCACGACACCCTCAAAAAGCGTGTCGATGACTTGAGCTGCGCTACATCCTCGTCGGTGGTGGACTCAACAGTTTGCACTCTGGAAGCAAAGATTGACCATCTTGAGCAACTGTCTCGCCAATGTAATGTCGAAATATGCAACTTGCCTGAAAGACGCAATGAAAACCTACCTGCCGTAATTGAAACCATGGGAAATGTGCTTAAATGTCCTATCTCACTCAACGACATTGTCGCCGTACACCGAGTACCTCATGCGCATCAACAGACCACTAGACCAAAGAACATCATTCTAAAGTTCTCCACTCGCCTAGTGCTTTTCGTAAAGCTAACTCGCTGAAGACAGACCAAATTGGTGTGTCCGGTACTCCTACATCTATCTATATAAATGAGCACTTGACACTGAAGAGGAAACAGTTGTTTCGTAGGACCCGCGAACTGGCTAACAAGTGTAATCATAAACACGTATGGATCAGAAATGGTACCATACTGGTACGTGAACGTGATGGTGCAGCTGCATTTTCTATACGCGGAGATACTGACCTTAACAAGATTAAAACTACAACTAAAACAACTGATTAACTGCTTTCTCTTCATAGTCCTGTGCGATTTTACCATCAAATGTTATCTAGTAAGTAAGTTGCTATTTTCATTAAGTAAGCTGGATAATAATTATCATTGTTATTGTCGTGTTATGCATGTTAAATTATTTTTGTTATTTTCTGGATTATCTGGATATCTTCTTATGGCATTCTTTGTTTGCATGTATTCCTGTACCGTACATTCCTGTTTTGAGAATTTTTATAGTGTCATACTGTTTATCCCTTGTGATTGTGACTTTGTGTGTTTATGTATATGTAGGGGCATTCCCATGTACTGCTGTTTTGTACTGAGATTGGATAATTGT
This sequence comes from Hyppa rectilinea, assembly GCA_951799385.1. Taxonomy (NCBI): domain Eukaryota; kingdom Metazoa; phylum Arthropoda; class Insecta; order Lepidoptera; family Noctuidae; genus Hyppa; species Hyppa rectilinea. The sequence continues at coordinate 5,555,891 of OX637302.1, read as the reverse complement.
ATACACAATACTTGCTGTTTAATACGTATTATGTCAAAAAGATCAGTTTACTATGGATAGCAAAGACCTAACTATATATTACCAGAACTGTAGGGGGGTGAGAACCAAGTTGCACGCCTTGTATATGAGTATTCTATCATTTTCGTATGATATAATCATACTGACTGAGACGTGGCTTGTACCTGATATTGCTAACAGTGAATTCGTAGACCCTCGATACGTTGTGTACCGGTGCGATCGTGATCGCAACACCACTGGCAGGCTTGATGGGGGAGGGGTTTTGATCGCAGTGTTGCGTGTACTTCAGTCATGTTTACTGGACACTCCGGGTTGTCCAGCAGCTAGCATTGAACATCTCGTGGTTGGGATTCCGAGTAATGACTCTAAAATGCATGTAATTAGCGCCGTCTACATACCACCTTGGGCGCCTACTGACGTATATACCTCTCATTTCGACGGGCTGATGGACCTACTGAATGAGTCGAACGTCGAAAATGTATTCATAGTTGGGGATTATAACCTTCCTGAAATGACATGGAATACTGCTCAGCAGGGAAATTCGCAACAAAATACTAATATAATATGCTCTGGGCCATCCCCTCTTTGTTTACCTATGTCCCCGCTGATTACAACTCTTAATGCCAGCCAACTTAACAACATAATTAACGGTAATGGCAAAATCTTAGATTTATTTATTTCTAACACCTCCTGTTCAGTAAACCCATTTGCGATTGATCCATTATTACCCATAGACACTCACCACCCTCCTTTTGTTGCAACAGTTGCCACAAATATGTCCATACAAGTCCTTAAAAGGAAAACGTTTACTAAGTATGACTTTCGTAAAGCTGACTATGACGTGATCAACAAACAAATCAATGAAGTTGCATGGGATAATCTATTAAACAGTCTGCCATCACAAGAAGCCGTTCATCGCTTCTATGATATTCTCGACGGGATTACCGATCTCAACGTTCCACGGATTAAATCACGGTCGCTTGATTTTCCGATCTGGTTCTCAGCACAACTCATAAAAATATTCAAGAGAAAACAACGTCTCTGGGTTAATTGGAAGAAATTTAAAAACGTTAAACACTACAATGAATTCTCGGAATGCAGAGCAACTTTCAAAGAGGCGTGTAAGACCTGTTATTCAAATTACATTAATTCAATCGAAGATAGTCTCACATCTAATATTAAGCACTTTTGGAAATATGTAGCAAATCGTAAAAATAAATCAGGTGTCCCATCCACGATGCGTTATCAGAATACTGAATCAAGTACCCCAGAAGAAATTTGTGATATGTTCTCCAAATTTTTCCAGTCTGTTTTTGAACCTAACACATCCCCACTGCCGGCCTGGGCCCCGTCTCCACACTGTAATGACCATGTTAATCTGCTTGACAACTTACATATTAATGAGGATAAAATACTCAAAGAATTAAAATTACTTGACTCAACCAAAGGAGCAGGGCCGGATGGGTACCCAGCACTGTTCTTTAGGAACGTTGCTGGCAGTATATGTAGACCACTTTATATTATTTATAATAAGTGTTTGACTGAGGGTGTCTTCCCGGAAGAATGGAAACAAGCTTACATTACACCTGTACATAAGAATGGCTCAAGGCATGATGTGGAGCAGTATCGACCTATCTCGATATTGTCGACCTTGTCAAAGCTTTTTGAAAGACTTGTACACAACGAAATCTATCCCATATTACATAGCATAAATATCCCGGAACAACACGGATTTGTTAAGTGACGCTCGACTGTATCAAATTTGCTTATATTTTCCAATTACCTATTTGAAAAAATGGATAGGAGATTGCAAGTTGATGCAGTTTACACAGATTTCAAAAAGGCTTTTGACAAGGTCGATCATGTTATTTTACTAAATAAAATAGCATTCAATGGGATACGGGGTAGTTTGCTGCGCTGGTTCTCATCTTATATTAAAAATAGGACACAAAAGGTTGTCGTAAATGGTCATCAGTCAGGAGTAGTACATATAACTTCAGGTGTTCCGCAAAGCTCGATTTTGGGACCGTTACTATTTATTCTTTACATAAATGATATAGACAAGTGTTTTAGACATACAATTATAGATCTATACAGACCTTAGAGGAATGTCAACTGTTCCAACAAGATCTGAACAGACTCACTGAGTATTGTCTGAATAATAAATTGCACCTAAGTCTCCCTAAATGTAATTGTATTAATTTCACGAAAAATAAAGTGACTGTTAACTTTAAATATTCATTGCAGAACACAATACTCATAAAATTATCTACTGTGAGAGATCTCGGTGTGTTATTTGATGACAAGTTATCCCTAAACCAACATGTTGAGAAAATTGTAAATAATGCTCTTAAAATGTATGGCTTTGTTATGAGATCGTCCACTGCATTCAAACGAACCTCTACTTATCTTTGTTTATATAAGACACTAGTGCGGTCACAACTTGAATACGCCGTCCCTGTCTGGAACCCGTTTTACCAAAAATATAAAGATGAAATTGAAAGAGTCCAGCGTAGATTTCTGCGTGCTATGCATTACAGGTGTCAAAAAGTATATTTATCCTATTCAGTGCTGCTTGATAGATATAAGCTGAACAGCCTGGAGGATAGACGTAAATACCTAGATGCATCTGTATTGTATGGTATCGTCCGTGGTGACTTTGATAGCATAGATCTCACATGTAAACTCTGTTATGCGGTCCCACGCACGGTTAATAGACGCGGTGTCCGTGCTGGTACTTTATTTGCTCTCAATTCTTGCCGAACTAATGCTGGTCTGCGCTGTCCTATCCGTCGTATGGTAGAATCTTACAACTGTAACTTTGTTGACATAGATATTTTTGTATGCTCTAAACCTAAATTTAAGTATAATGTATTACAAATTATAAACAATAAAAATAATTATAACAGGAATGTAGACTAATCTAATATATTCATTTAATTTAACTTACTCATTTAATTTATGTATTAATCACTCATTTTACTTTGTTTTGTTTAAAAAAATCTTCCTTTCAGTTAGGGAGTACTCTGTTGTTATAAAGCCAACATGCTTTATAATTGTTATTTGCATGACATTTCTTTTCTCTTTTCTTGTATTTATTATACTGTTAATTTTAATTAATTATACTTTAATTTAATTGTACTGCCATTCTAGCGGCACTCATTATTACCATATTATTATCATATTTTTGCTAATATGTGGATAATGTAGTGGGCTGCAATATTGTTTAATTATTATTAACTATTCTTGTAACATTTTATATTGTAGCTGTTTATTGTCCCATGATGAATAAAATAAAACCCTTTCGGACAATCCCGCTTACCCGGCAGGCTTGGCCCTGAGGGGCCCCCTTCATATGCCGACATCTCTTTGAGGCGCGCGTGGAACATATACGCGCCGTCCGGCACGGGTCTGGTGCTGATCGGACGGTGAGTCACCCATTACTCACCGCCCGCAGGCCCGCGCCTACGGTGGCCGGGAGTCGTCACGTGGCTCCCGACGCCCGGGGCGTCTCCCGTGGCGGCTGGGACGGGAGGACCTTTCTCTCTCCCAACCCGCCACCTCCTTCGCGAGCATGACTTTTTCTACAGCGGAGGCCTGTGTTCCAGCAGTGGGAACATTATAAGCTGATTATGTTATAACTTCAGGAATGTGTAGGTAGTTTCAAAACACTGTATGTAGGTCAACAGTTTCAGTTTCAGTACCCTGTGACCTGACACAGCTAATATTTTGACCATAAATATAGCCATAAAGTTTATGTTGTCCGCAATCATACATGAAATCGAACTTTGATTTTTATGTCTTCATAAAAAAATAATATTTTTTATTACTTGTGACACATTTTTGGACAAGAGATTACAGATGACATCAAAGACATTTTTGTTGCTAGTTGGGTAATAAAATTTATATTTCGCCTTTGGGGTTGAAAGTCTAGATATTTTTAATTTTGCAATGATTGCTATTGTAGCCAGCGAAGTAGAAGAAATGGGTTTTTGTCGTTTCATGTTTTTGACGACGGATTTTTTTATTTTGCGTGTAGAAACTTTTATGAATACAGTGTTTTAACATGGAAAAAAAGTTTAAGTTCAAGTTCAACAGGTAGCTAAAGTGAGTTTTAGGCGACAAATGTAATTTAAAAAAAGTCGGTAGGTGTCGTGGGTGGTGGGACACACGGGTGGAGCAATGTTCCTTTCGCTGTAGGCTACACTAAAGAGTACTATGAGCCTATTATGTCAGTGATCTATTATGGTCTCAAGTTTCAACTGCCAAACTGTTTTTGTTTTGGTACCTATTCAAAAATCATGGGGATTTATTGATCCCCATACTTACCAAAATGGCTCAATGGTTTTTTCATTCCGCACATTTTCTGCCAGTTTACTCACACACAAGCCGCGTTAAACATTTTCGTTCCAACATCAGAATTTAATGTTAGCGATAAGAAACCTAATTCAATAATTTTAATTATATTAATTTGAGGATGCTACATCCTCTTGATTTAATTATAATTTTTAACTACGTGAGCTACAACCTCCATCTGTTGGTGGTATTGAAAACTACGGACACAATGTACCTACATTTGGCGTTGTTATTAAAACTGAATATAGATGGCGCGATTTACAATACAAGATTTAAGAAGGAAAACCTTTTCAGAAGTTAACAGTTGCCTCACTAGATGTAGGTAAGTACAAAAAGAAATTGTGGCCAAATATGTGGTTAATGTTAGTTTATTTGATACAAATAAGACGACAACTTTTTTCCTATTGAGTTTCATGATATTTTTAATAATTATCTACAAGAGTCCTTTATTATTTTCATACTTCACTTTTAGATTTGTCGGAAGCATTTATTTCAGATCCAAAAACATTCAATAAAAATGCCTTGTATTCTTCTGTTTTCACTGAGTATGCTATTCGAACGTTAGCCTTTTCTTTTTCCACGAAATTGTTTGTATTGATTCCTCTCTTATCACCTGTAATAATAAATGCAATTAAGCACGATTAAACTATTATGTAGATATCTAACAACTTATATGTATCCAACTTATATTTTTGCAAAATATAATAACCTAATCTTATTAAAACTACTAACAAAAATTGATCCCCGTCGCTGTGGACTGGTAATGTTATAAAGTGACTGGTGGCATTGCCACATTCGATGGCAATGTTTAGCCTCTGGCCAAGGTGAAAGCTAGCCCTTAAGCCAAGGGAAGTGCCAACTATCTGGAGATAACGTTGAACAAACCAAATGATAAACTATCTAGTACTGAATTTAATATTACTATTACTGTACTATTTCGTCGTCAGCATTTTGCATCATCGTGCAAAAATTAGAGATAAAATAGGATAGCATGGCGTCCCCTCATATTACTGTTTCGATGTTTGTAGTCACATCCTTACGAAAGACTTTGTATGTAGTTATAAGTATTCACCTTCAGTAGCAGGCCGGCAGCAATTTGCGTTGTGAGTCTTGGTGGCGCTTTGTAATTACTGCGGGCCATGTTATCGGTGTTTATCTCTACATTCATTCGGATTCAACTAAGAATAGGAATGACTAGGAATGACCTCGCGCCCTATTGTGCCGTTTTAGCAAAACAGCAATCGTTTACTCATTTTGGAGCAAATTCAGAGAGATATAACCAAAAGAAATAACGGAAACGATAACAATTTTTAAGTGACAGATCGAAGTTGTTGACGTTCCTATTCATAGTTGAATCGCGTTGTTCATGTATCGTCATCATCGCCCAAAGCTTGCCACAATGGCCAGCCATACTTGCATCTTCAACCTTCAGGCTCTCAGCAGGGAACCGCATATTACCGGACAGTTTTTTTTTTGAGGGTGAGAAATCATCAAATGACTTCTCCCGCTCTGGGTGGAGCGAAAGGGAGTTTACGACTCTTACTGACTAAAACCCGTCCTTGTTCATTCTTAGCTCTATATGATCCGGGGTAGCGGTAACCCTTGGACTCGGACAATCCCGCTTACCGGACAGTCAGACTGCGAATTACTGCAAGAGAGCTCCTCCGGCAAGCATCAGCGGCGCGGTCGTTATATCCTCCGTGTGCGTGTACACAGATTAACATACATCATAATTCTCATGCCCTTTTCCCAATATATTTGGCGCAACATGTCTTTTTCTTCCATACTTCTCTATAAGTCGTAATCATCTCGGTAGTCACTCCCTTTCTAGCCATAATGTCATTTTTCACACAATCCATCTATCGTTTCTTTGCTCTCCCTCTACTTGTAAAGCCATCCACATTCATGCTCACAACTTTCCTGACAACATTTTCCTCATTCCTCCGCATAACATGCCCGATTTCTACACCAAAGATTTCCACACAACTTTTCAGTCACCGGACATGACACTTTCAGACTTCCTCTTATATAGTCATTCCGTATTCTAAACATTCGCGTAACACCACAATACATTCCTCTTAGCATTCTCATCTCAGCTGCATGCAATTGTCTTTCATTCATTCCATTTTTGGCCCAACACTCTGATCCATACAGGACGGCAGGTCTAACCATGCTTTAATAGATCTTACAACCGTACAGATTAACATACGTCAAGCAAATTTACAAATTGTTCATATCCATATACAGAGTCTCTACGCACGCCGCATCTTCAAGTACAAAATTATTATGAATTTACCGCAAACAGTGATATCGTTCTTCGAATACTTGTACTCCGCCACTAGATCTGGCCTCAGGAACAATGACACCATCGCAGGATCCAACGCCTGCCAGGTTGGTTCTGCACCCAGAGATACCTGTTCAAATTTGTTTTGGGCTTTCATTATATCCGTGTCTATTGCTCCCAGGTCATTTTCTCTCCATTCCTGGAAAATTTAGATAAGTTTTAGTTTAGTTTGTAATTGGAATATTGTTTTTAGTTTATAACTAGTACGAGTACGTGATCGGTAATTGGTTAATCCTATGGAAAATTGATTCCTAGAAAACCCAATTACCGATAGGTCCGCAGGTACCACAATTTAAAATTTGACAACACGGTTGGCGATGCGGTTGAGTGATTGACGGCTGCGTAGCATGTCACGGGTTCGATTCCCGCACGGAACACATTTGTACGACCTACAAGCATTTGTTCCGGGTCTGGGTGTTTGTCTATCTAAAATATGTATGTATTGCCAAAAAAATAATAATTATACAAGTAGTTTATCAGCCATCTCGTTACCATAACACAAGCATCACTATTTGAATGATTATGAATTCCTTATTCATTGCTTCATATGTTCGAAAAATGATCTGCTCAACAACGTAAATAAATGAGTGAATGTTATTGAACTGTCAAAATGTAAGCGATTGTAAGGCTATTATGGCGTTGTGTGAAATGTCCAGGGATTATAGTTTACGATCATCGACGAGGACAACGATAAAGTTTACGATCTATGGAAAATTGAGAAGCCAGTAGGAACATTCTTTTTGTGGCAATGTCAGGGGATACTTGCTTAATAAACATACTTAAATAGATTAAATACTTTTTTTTGAGGGTGGGAAATCATCAAAATGACCCGTCCCGGGTGAAGCGGAAGGGAGTGTCAGACTTTTACTACTAAAACTCATCCATGTTCCTTCCTTAGCCCTGTATATTTCGGGGTGACGGTAACCCTTTTGAACAATCACGATGACTAGATTCAAAAGGTACTTGCCTTGCTAAAATTGAGGTACTCCTTCACCTGCGAGAAGGGGAAGACAGTGACTTTGTCGGGGGTGGCATTCTGAGCCACTACATGATACGCTTCTACGTCCATGTGAGCGTTGAACTCCGGAGTTGGGTTTCCTTCACCTATACAAAAAATACAACATTATCCTTTAGTCATACTACGGAAGTTTTCTAGCAAACCGTTTTCCGTAGTTTGTTTTATTTGTCTGTCACATTCAAGTCTTATTAGTTTTTATTTGGTTGTTAGTTTCAAAAGTTTTATTTTAGTTAAGTACTATTATTAAATATAAATGAGGAGCTCGTGACTAAGTAATAACAGCCACACAGATCGATCTAACAGGTTAAGCTACACTTGGTCGGTCCGTGGATGGATGACCATCAATACATACCGAGACTCCTCCGTGCCTCGGAAAGCACGTTAACCCATTGGTCCCGGCTGTCATGCGTGGATCTTCGGCAGTCGTTAAGGGTCTTTAGAATCCCGACAGCCAGTCTTACAAAAGGGTATAGTATTACCCAGGTACTGGGTTGTGGAGATCAGATCGGCAGTCGGTCCATGTAAAATACCACTTAGACTGGAAGCCGACCCCAACATAGTTGGGAAAAGGCTAGACAGATTGATTATTACTTACTATGAATATGTCCAGCGCCTATGTATAAATGGTTTAGTCTTGATAAAAATCCTGGATCCAATTTCATGGCTAAAGCTATATTTGTCAACGTCCCAATTGTTATCACAGTCAAATCACCTGAAAACACCAAAAAAACAGGTAAGCGGAATTGTTCGAAAGGGTTACCGCTACCCCGGAACATAAGGACTAAGGAAGGAACATGGATAGGTTTTAGTCAGTAAGACACTCCCTACCGCTCCACCCAGAGCAGGAGGAGTCTTTGATGGATGATTTCCCACCCTTAAAAAAAAATGGGGCCAGCCGCCACTTGTGCCAGAAAGAGATGAAGCTATACAGGAGGTAAAGCTCCATCTTTATCCCAATTTGAAGCAATACTACTAATATAAACGCGAAAGTTTGTGAGAATGTATGGATGTACGAGTATGTATATTTGTTACTCTCTCACGCAAAAATTATTGGATTTTGCTGCACTTTGGCACACAGATAGTTTTTATCCTGGATGAACGCAAAGCTTACTTTTGATTCCGTTAGAAGTTCCGTTCTTTGAGAGTTGCTAGTCAGAAGCCCGAAAATCTGACAGCCAGTCTCACCAAGGGGTGTCGTATGACCCAATTACTGACTGGGCTGTGTAGGTCAGATAGGCAGTCGCTCCAAGTAAAATACTGGTATTCAGCTGCATCCGGTTAGACTGGAAGCCGACCCCAACATAGTTGAGAAAAGGCTAGGCAGATGATGATCCACGCGGGTGATGCCACTGGTAGAAGCTAGTACTTAAATAAACTGCTATAAAAGTTGGTGGTTGCCCCCTGTTCATGAAATGATAGCCATGGATAATTTATGGTATCCGTACCTTCATATGTTTTAGAGTAATCAATAAGAGCATTCACAGCGTTCTCAGTCTTTGCTGGTACAAGATCGGGGAAGGTGTAACCACTGTCTCCTAATCCATCCTTGCCGTAATAGTCAGTCACTGATGGAGTGGTCACCAATGATGCTTTGGATCCCCTGTAGATCGGCACCTGGATATAATAAAGATCTTCATGAAAATGTGGTTCAATTAGTATATATATATATATAAGTATATACTAGGATTACGAAAATCAACCTTACTGCTACGAAATAAAGGCGTTTTTTGTAAAATGTCGATGAGTGACTATTAAGGTTTTCAAATTTTAATTCGAACGTGGGACACTTGTAAACGGGTGAGCGTATGGTCGTTGGGGTGAGCGCTGCGATTGAATTAAAAGAAAATTATGTCATGCAGTCATGAGTTTTCAAAACTTTAAGTCTTATGATCATAAAATAAGATTAAAATTACAACAGCGAATATTTTTGCCGACATACGTAACTTGTGTTATCGAAATATTGTATAATATTATTACAGTATTTATAGCGTTAATTGAAACACTGGCACATTGATATTACTCTTCATTACAAATCCTTATCTTTGTAGGCGAAGCCACAGTTCAACTAATGACCGATAAATAACTAAGATAGTTATTGCATAATAATATACCGTTTTAGGAACCCAGTTTAAGAATTCTGACACTAGGTTGGTCACTACATGAAAAGAAGAAGAAGAATTTTAAGACATTTTTTTTACATTGTAAGGCACATCAAGTTACCAAAACTGTCAAAAATTCCCAACCGAAATGAACCTTATACTTTTGCAATAAAGTTGAAATTTAATCGTAGAAATTTGACGGATTGGGGTAACTTGAGGCGCTTGGCCTCCGTACAACAACTACCTGTAGTCGGTAATCTGTTACCTACCTTTATTGTACTCAAGCTGAAGTAAGTCACTGTAATGTAACTGTTATTCACTGTAATGTAACTGGTATATCATTGTGCTAAAGTATAAATTAGAATGATGGCCGCGAGTTTGATAAAACTTTCGGCAATTACTGTATCTCGCCTTACCCTTTCTTTTTTTTTTTTTTTAAGGTGGGATATCATCAAATAGTGGTTAATTGATGATTTCCTGCCTCTGGGTGGAGCAGAAGGGAGTGTCAGACAGACTCTCACTGACTAAAACCCATCCATGTTCCTTCCTACAATTATTACGTCAATGTCAAAATTATTATGAATGTTCTACTTTAGAAAATGGGAGCCAGCAAGCTGTATGGATGTGTGGTATACTTTTCCCCAGCTTTTGCATTTGTTTTTATTTTCATTGAGTTTGTAATGTTTGCCGCAAATAAACGTATTATCTTTTTTTTTAAGGAAATATGTGACAAATGGATCCTTCCTTTTTGTTTGGTTAGTGACTAACCTGGTGTCAGAGTTTTTATGCTGCCCATGGACCCCTGACTTAGTTTCACATGCTGTTGAAAAATATCTCTCAGACATGCTGGTTTCCTCACGATGTTTTCCTTCCGATTTTTAAGCAAGTGATAATTTGTGACCGTCGTCGGACTGCCAAGTCGGTCTCGGGTTGGAGCCCGAGGCAACGCACCTCTGAATTTACGTATTCACGTGCAGATCGTATTTATTATCACTTGCTTAAATATGGACAGCAATAGGTATATTGGTGGATCTTGAACTTGGACGATAAAGATAATAATAATTATATTAATTTCTTACTCACATCTTGTCTCTTAGCAACCCTCAGTATTCTCTGATTGTTGTAGCAAACGTTGTCTTCTTTTGTGTTTCCATTGCCAGTGGTTAAAGCTATCAGTTTTGGCCTGAAAACCAGAATTATATAAATACTTGTTCAAACAATTAAAACAAACTCGGTTCGGGGTCAATGGACATAATAATTCCAAGCTTCTTTATTTGTGATTCTTGTACGTAAATTGGAGTCTAAATTCATGTGTATGTTGTTGCTTTCGGTCCTCCAGTATTAATGACCGTATCCATATAATATATAGTTAGAGATAAATAACTATAACAAGGCGCGCCCCTTCAAAATTCAAAACGTTTAAAAGTATCTGCTAAACTAATTAACAAGCGCCACCAACTCACAACGCATGTTGCCGTCGGCCTGCTACTGAAGACGAATACTTACACCTACATACAAACTCTTTCGTAAGAATGAGACTACCAACATTGAAACAGTAATTTGGAGTGCGTGCCATGTTATCGTAGTTTATTCTTACTGTATGAACTTACCCATCAAAATGTTTCTCATACAGCAACGCCAAGAATATGGCCATAGCATCGTCACCACCAGCGTCATTGTCTATGATAAACTTCGGCTTCCTCTGCTCAGTTGACAAGCTGACAATAAAATAATTATTTATTACGTAGAACAAAACACTCATAATAATAAATAAGGTTTTTAGTAATGGTCCTACCTACTTTATATAAGGTGACTGGTAATTAGTGACCGACATTGGTGGTGATTGTACTCATGATTACAATCAACTTTCCCAAATAAACATTTTTTGTATACTCAATAGTTTTATTTTTATCACAATAACAATACAACTGGCGCGCAAAGTTCAATGAACTTCGCGCCGATCAGCTGTTAGCAGCTGTATAGAAAAGAGAGAGAGAAGAGTATTGGGATAAGGGCAGGAGAATGATGATGATGACATGTTATTTTACTTAAGAACCTTTAGACACAGATACGCTAAGAAAGATATAGGAGTAGGTATCTATCGGAAATTTTTCTATTGCCTTATCAACCAATGTTCCTAATCCTAATCACATTGATATAAGAACAAGATCTTGCCTCATCAATACCTTATCAGATAAAGTTGTACTAATACTCTAGGACACTGGACATCATCATCTGCTTAACTTTACCTAACTATTTTGGGGTCGACTTCCTGTCTAACCGATTGCAGCTGAGTACCAATATTTTACAAGAAGCGACAGCCTACCTGATCTCCTGATCTCTTAAGCAAGACTGGTTGTCAGACTTTCGGGTTTCTGACTTCCCGTAACATTGCCAAGATTTATAAATGACAGCCGAGACTGCCACGGCTTGTCATGCTTTCAGAGACACGGGGGGTCTCGATAATATGTAGTGGATGGTCATCCATTCGAACCAACCTCGGCAAACGTAGCGTAGGGTTACCTAAGCCCTAAGCCGAGGTCTGTACCCCACAGGGGTTGCCCTTAAGATGTAGTCGCTTAGTTCGTAAGTTTTATTAAGCCCTGGCTGGAGGCTGCAATTTCACTGTGGCATCCATAGGCAAGCCCGGTCAAGCAGTAGACAACCCTATGGTTGAACTCCGAAAAACAAAAAAAGCATTCAATCACAAATTACATAATCAACATAAATAAAAAAAACCACGCTCATATTAATCACACACACATAACGACTATTGTTATTATCACGTGTAGCATACAGATTATACGTAGTACTTATGTACATAATTTTGAAATATAATATTACATGAACTTGTAGTACCTAATTTAGGGCGCTACTAAACGACTTTTAATGATTTTAAATCAAAGATCACGTTTAAACGAGTAGTGATAATGATTTGAAAAAAATATAATAATAATATGATAAATAAAATCATTTTCTTAACAACTTGGTATGTGAATGCCAAGGCCTATTACATTAGTTAATACGTTATACGCCAACAGATTTTCCATTGTGTCTGCTGCAATTAATAATTGCATTAATTCGGGGACGGCTCCTTGATGGGCGAGTTCTATTACTGGGTTACTATACTGGGCGTTGCGTGAGCCCAGCTCAGAACACGCCAGCTATACACTGAAGGCCGTTATATCTGCACCCTAATATCTTCCTTCCTCAATCTCAGCGACAACTCACCGTGTATTGAAAACTATTTTAAGCTAATAATTTCATTATAATTATTCTGTTCAAACAATCAAACTACTTCGCACTTTTTTTTTTAAATAAACCGTCCAGTACCTAACTGTCTCTTGGTCTTTTTTTTCGTTTTTAATGTTTTTTGTTACTTATAATTGGCCTTTTTGCTTTTACTTTTTGTATTTCCTGTGGCTGTCACAAATAAAATATATTTCTTTCTTTCTTTTCTGACTGATTGTGAAATTGAGCGCATCAATGTGTCCACAGCCCATTCCAAAGCGTCGTTAAGCGGGATTGTCCGAAAGGGTTACCGCTACCCCGGAACTTATAGGGCTACGGAAGGAACATGGATGGGTTTTAGTCAGTAAGAGTCTGACACTCCCTTCCGCTCCACCCAGAGCGGGAGCAGTCATTGGATGATTTCCCAGCCTTAAAAAAAAAAAAAAAATGCCAAAGCGTCGTCGATCTTCACAAATTAATTATGAAAACAGAATGCAAAAGCACTTGTCTGAAAGTATGGACTTATTAGGCTTTTTAGGTGGATTAGCTCAAATTATGCATATGAAAATAACTAATAATGACATTTAGTGTATAAACAATATTTTAAAAATTATATTGAATACTTTTTTGTTTAATATCTCATCAACACAAATATTATAAAGCTGAAGAGTTATGTTTTGTTTTTCGTTTTGCTTCATTTGATTAAATTGGCATTTTTATATGAAATAAACGTGTTTTTATTATGGATATAAAGTCTGTCAGAGTCAGAAAACCGAAATTTAGTTATATCATAAATGTTAATAGTTTCTTCTCCAGAGGCACTTTCTGTGAACCGAGGTATCTGGAAACATTGGATTCTATGAACAAAGATATCTTGTCAACAGTGCGTCCTATGGACCGAGCCATCTACGCACAATGTTTTCTATCTATATACAAAGTTTTCAGCGAAACGTGCTGTCTGGGAACAGAGATTTCTATTAACTTTGCTTTCTGTATGTAGTGGTATCGTACCAGCGTGTTTATCTTAGCTTCCACACTCCTTTTCTTGTCCTCACAAAAACACATTAATATTGTAATAAAAACAAATTACCTACCAATTTATACACACACAAACAAATAATAACACGAAAATAGTTCTTAAGTCCGACATGATTGAAACGTGCGCTATCGATAGCGTCAGAAGATCAACTGAATAATAAAATATTCATGTTTTGATCTTACTTGTTGCGTAATCTTGAGATTGAGATGCAAAATCTTAAGCCGCGGTCCCACGGCCCGTTAACTGGCAGGCCGCGGCCACGGTAATATTATCTATACAGTATTGTAACTCGGCAGCATCTTTGAAATAAATGCCTACAGCCGCGCGGTACGTAAACATGCGATAGGGCTGCCCGCCTCCGGCATTTTAATTACATTTACCTACTTTGTGTTTCCATTTAGTTTTGTGATTGTAAATATACTTTTTTATACACGGTTAAATTATAGTCATTTTAATCTCCTTAAGGGGTCATTGTACTCATTATAACGAGAAACTTTTACTATGGGACCGAACCTGAAATCTTGAAAATATCAAATAATCTTTTTTAATACAATAATATTTTTTTTTTTTTTTTCTTTTTTGTATTAAGAAACATGTTTTTTTAAATTAAACATTTTTTTAAATATTGTATTGTGTGACACAAATGTTTAATTGTGGAACCCGACGAGTCCGATTCGCACTTGGACGGTTATTTTTCCTCATACTCCTCACAATTTTAGTAGTCACAATATTATCAAATCATTGTATTACTGTGTCTGTGTATGTAGCTTATAAAATGTTGAATGATTTGCAGGAAAAAGGGTTGGTTATAAATAAATAAACAAAAGCATTCATAATACACAACAACAAAACAATGTAGGTAGACCGTACTTACGATTTCGCAGCCATTTTCCAAATCCAATTTCGAAACACACTGTCACTCACTACAAAGGCAGGAACGAGAATGAAAGATAGTCAGTATCTTCTAGATGTTTATTATTTTCTTTGTTTTCCTAGAAACAAAGCTTATCACTACGTCTAATTCTATGTATAACTAACACTAGGTACATTATAATATTATTATAATACTGACGATTTAGCTCGCGCGTGCGCTCAATAAAATGACGTAAACGCACGAGTGTGGACGATTGCGAGCGAAATGTAAATAATCCGGTCGATGACCTTTGTGTTCCCGTCTCGCTCTCCCGTTTTGAAGGGACTCAAAAATTATTATGACTCGCCATTTTTGTATGGCAACTCGAAGCGTGATCGCTGAGTCATCATAATAATATCTACGCTATCAAATGCTGATTTAGTAACCATTTCGGTACGGTCATGATTAGCGCAATAATTAGGTCTATGTTTTTATTTTCTTTTACTAATGATTGGTGCACAAAAAAATAGCTACTGGAATTACAAGAACCATACAGATATGCATGGAATTGACATGATAATAGAGACAAGAAAAAGTGTGTCACATTACCTACTGCAGTGGCCTTCTTGCGGCCAAGGTTTGTATGATAGTACATCACTCAAATAATGCGTGGAAATTTAAACTAAGTAAATTAATTTTTATTCTAGATTAACGAATTACAATAATTTTTCACACGACAAATGTTAATTTTTTCCTTTTTTAGTTTAAACCGCTCTATTTGCCAGCCAGTTCTAAATTTAAATAAAATCTTTGAATATGTGGATCTTCTTGATTGCCATCTCCATATGCGATAGATATTTTCACAGTACCTAATTCATTCCGCCGCTAAAGACGACAGATCTGATATTGATACTAACATTGACGGTGCTAACATGTATTTGGCCAGTATTTTCGATTCATTACACGTTTTTTTTCTAAGAAGGTTGTCAAAACAATGCTAAAATTTCTAAGAATTTTTGAAGAAAAAGAACGTGGTATAACAATAAACGACAAGTTTCGATGTCTTTTTTTATATCAATGCATAACCTACGTTATTGTATTTTCCCTCAGACAGACAGCCGCGATCGGACAGGGGGGATTGGGCCATTCTGGTATAACAATTTCCATGAAGTTTTCGTAGAAATTGTCGTACTAGAGTTCACTGCGCCTGTCTGCGCCCGCCTTCACGAATACGAGCATTTGGTAAGTTTTTCGCATACAAACTTCTCAAAATACGTGTTTTTGTACAGAAAGCCGCACTGGTCGAGTGAAGTACAGAGTTTCAAAATAATGTAAGGTCAATCTAAAGTGGAACTTTTACCACTGGCATGTGGCCCACTGTACGTCTGGCACATTATTTTCTAGTGTCATTCTTAAAGATCAAAGTGTAAGCTCAGCAGAATACAAATCCAGCAATAATTTCTTATATCGCTCGACGTTAGCAGCGTAAACCATTCTTCCATTAGGATTTGTTGAAGAAAAGTTATTTGTGTTGATTCCTCTTCTGTCACCTGAAAAGAGAAACAAACGAAAAGACATCATTTAGTTAAAGAAACTAAACATTAAAGTAATATTTTGATCTAGTGAGTACCGTGCACCTGCCCCCCCCCCCCCCCCCCCCCTAGACAAAATCCTTTTTCTGTAAGCGTTAACAACAACGGAAAGATCAAATTGTATGGAGTTGACATTAGTTAGTCTAGACAAGTGTCATTCGCTCCGTGTCGATTCGGTTTCGAAAATTGTTGATCGAACAATTCGTTATATAAGCGGTTCGAATTGTCAAGAAAGCCACTTGTCAACGCATTTGTATGGGAATATTGATCGAGTTTCGTTACACAATTTGACATTGCCTAGCACTTAGCGATCGAAAACGAGTGATCACGTGATATTCCGAAAGTTTATGCCACTTCCATACGTTTCGGCTTTTCTAATTTCGTTATCGTAACTGAAACTGTGACTTTGTCTAGGCCCCTTTTTTTGAGTGTGGGAAATCATCAAATGACTCCTAGTGTCACTTACTGGCCCATCCATGTTCCTTCCTTAGACCTTTATGTTCCGGGGTAGCGGTAACCCTTTCGGACAATCCCGCTTTCGGTGCTAATCTTTGACTAACTGGGTACAGTGACTGCACTGTTGATTGACTTATTTTATGCAGACTGAGAACGTCATAATTTTGAAGTTTAATTGACTATTGTGTTGTCATCCTCATCTATACTTAATATTATAATGCTATAGAGTTTGTTTCTTTGAACGCGCTAATCTCTCGAACTACTGGTCCGAATTGAAAAATAATTTTTGTGTTGGGTAGTCAATTCATAAATTAAAAAATCTACATTCACCTTACCTTCTAAAATAATATCGTTGCAAGTATTTCTGAACTCGTCTACTATATCGTTATCTAGTGCTATAGCAGCCACAGCTGGGTCCAGTTTATGCCAAATGTCCTTCTTTGGGAGCGAGATTTGTTCGAAACCGTTTAGTGCTTTCATTATTGGAGTCTGAATTTTTCCCAAGACATTTTTACGCCATTCCTGCAATTAATTATTTTTAAATTAGCGCACATTTCGTAAGTTATTGGTTAATTACTTGTCAATGTCCATATATGACTTGTACCTATATGGACATTGACAAGTAATTAATTCATCATACCTATATAAATTATGGCGGACAGGTAAGGCAACGTGCGTATGCGCCAGATGTCCAATCTGCCTAGCCTTGCCCAACTATGTAGGTGTCGGCTTCCAGTGTAACCGGAAGCAGCTGAATACCAGTCTTTTACATGGAGCGACTACCTATCTGACCTCCACAACCCAGTAACTGGGTAATATAATACGATACCCCTTGGTAGGACAGGCTGTGACTGCAA
The DNA here is from genome assembly GCA_951799385.1 of Hyppa rectilinea. Classification (NCBI taxonomy): domain Eukaryota; kingdom Metazoa; phylum Arthropoda; class Insecta; order Lepidoptera; family Noctuidae; genus Hyppa; species Hyppa rectilinea. The sequence continues at coordinate 5,538,028 of OX637302.1, read as the reverse complement.
ATGACAGCCGGGACCAACGGCTTAACATGCTTTCCGAGGCACGGAGGAGTAAAGATCACCCAACCACGGCCAACCCCGGCAAGCCTAACTTAACCTGATGGATCGACCTGTGCGGCTATTATTAAACTCAAACTCATAGTATTTATTTCAAATAAACCAATTACAGGCACTTTTGAATTGTGACAAGGTGTCGGTCAGTCAGAGAGATGAAGCTATAAGTTGCCCATTAGCGAATGATCTATGAACGTAAATGATGCAAACAAAAGGACTATGTACAGAGGCCAGCACATCAAGCTATCCCAAACTGTCAAATAACCCCAATTGGACATGATTACATGAACCTTATGGTGTTGTTATAGAGTTGAAAATCTATCAAAGAAATTTGATAGATTGGAGTAGCTTGATGTGCTGGCCTCTGTACCTACCTACCACCAAAAGAATAAGGCGTGTATTACATAATCAGCCTATAACGTTCCCACTGCTGGCACACAGGCCTCAAGACGGTCGGACGGTCTTCAAGACGGAGTGGGCCGTAATCTACCACGCGTGCCCAGTGCAAGCTGTTGGATGTCACATTATATTATCTCTGATTTTTTGGTTCTAGGGCATGCCGGTTTCCTCACGATGTTTCCCTTCACTGTTCTGAGAGCAGTGGTGATGAAATGATTTAGGCAAAGTATTATTTAAGGTAGGTCGTGGGCTCGACGAACCCACGACCTTAAATCGTAGATTGGTACAGTTACCACTGGGTCACCACTACTCTTATACGTGTATTAAACATTAAGAATTTCCTCACTCACTACAGTTGTGTTTAACGTCAACTGAATCTGTGAGAATGCTACAAATGTCACTTTTTCTAGTACAGCACTGTCTGCGATTATGTGGTAAGCTTCTGGGTCCATGTTCGCGTTAAACTCTGGCGCAGGGTGGAGTTCGCCTGTACAAAATAAAAGAAAAATAACATTTATCGACTGAACTATATCTACACATGTAAGTACACTCTAATATCCAACTTTTTTTTTTTTTAAGGCTGGGTAATCATCCAATGACTGCTCCCGCTCTGGGTGGAGCGGAAGGGAGTGTCAGACTCTTACTGACTAAAACCCATCCATGTTCCTTCCGTAGCCCTTTATGTTCCGGGGTAGCGGTAACCCTTTCGGACAATCCCGCTTACCCGGCAGGCTTGGCCCTGAGGGGCCCCTTCATATGCTGACATCTCTTTGAGGCACGCGTGGAACATATACGCGCCGTCCGGCACGGGCCTGGTGCTGATCGGACGGTGAGTCACCCATTACTCACCGTCCGCAGGCCCGCGCCTACGGTGGCCGGGAGTCGTCACGTGCTAATATCCTACTTAATATTATAAATGCGAAAGTTTGTGAGGATGGATGGATGGATGTTTGTTCCTCTTTCACGCAACAACTATTGAATGGATCTGAATGAAATTTAGCACAGAGATAGATTATAGTCTAGAATAGAACAGAGGCAACTTTTTATCCCGGAAAAATGTATGGTTCCCGTGGGATAATTTCTTACAAATACGCGGGTGAAGCCGCTGGCAAAAGCTAGTTATGTATAAACGTGAAAGTTTGTGAGGATGTATGGATGTTTTTACTCTTTCACGAAAAAACTCATAAACGGATTTGAAAGAAATTTGGCACAGTGGTAGATTATAGTCTGGGATAGCACTAGGCTACGTTTTTACAAACACAAATAAATCGAAATTTTTGTTTGTATGAATCGAAAATAATTGAAAGCAGATTATTAAACATTAATCTACTTTCAAATATTTTCGGAAATTGGCTTATCGCTCTAGGGAATCAAAATCCGGCTGAAATCCGAAAAAATACCACTCTGTACTTTAATGGCATCAAACGATAGGGTCAATCATAAGGATCAAATCTCTCTAACAAACAAGTCTCTTCTATTTACTTTAGGTCTACTTTCAATTTGCCTTGTTCAATTGACAGGTAATTAAATATAGTTTTTTTTTTATTTAGCCTAAGCTCTCCCACTCCTGGGCAAAGGCCTCCCTCCACTCCTTCCAACTTTCGCGAGCCCACGCGTCCGCCTTCCAGGCGAGGCAAGATAAAGAAATCACAAGACGAACGGTGAACGTCTAGAAGAGCCACTGGTCCTTGAAGGAACTATTTGAGGGTTAGTTACCTATGGTACTGAAACTGAAAGGCTCATGGACATGTGTATTCTTCCCGTGTTAACCTATGGTGCACAAACTTGGTCTTTAAATAACATCTAGAAGTCTAAACTCAAGGTCTTACAACGAGCACTGGAGCGCAGTATACTAGGCGTTAAATTAACGGATTGTGTTCGGAATACATTACTGCTCTCCGAAACAAAGGTAGCAGACGTGGCTGAAAAGGCTGCCCAACTTAAATGGGACTGGGCAGGACAGGTCTGCCATATGGCATACAAGCTGTGAGCCCATATTGCACAGAATAGGTGCTATGAGACAGTGAGGCGTTGTCGCGGCAGACACTTCAGGTAATGGCGGGACGTGCTGGATAGATACCTTCAACAATAAAAAAGAATAGCTACTTACTATAAATATGACCCGCACCGACATATAAATGTGCCAGTCTTCCGATAAACTTGGGGTCCAATCTTGCTGCTAAAGCTATGTTGGTAAGAGGACCAATAGCAACGATGATTAGCTTTCCTAAAATATAAAAAATCATAATTTAAAACGGTTGTAGCGACTGATTTAGAGGTCAAATTAAATTAGCTAGTAAAACTTCGCGAACGTAATCAATATCGTTATCTAAACACGATAAAATTAATATATAAAAAAGATTTCAAGGTATTTGAAAGTCAACGATAGGTGGTGTATTGTTACTTGTTGCATGAAGAAGTATGAGTTGAAAAATCTGTTTTCTTTTGTTTTATTATGTTTAAGTTTCCGTTCAGTACCAATGACGTCTATGATGTTTACATAGAATTGATTTGTGATTTTTTGAACTGAAATTTCAAGTTGCGGTCCCTGTTCCCAAATTATTATTTTTTCTTGTTTTTATCATGTTTCGATAACAATATCCATTACGTTCGCGAAGTTTTGCTAGCTAATTTAATTAAACCACTTTATATCAAACTATCACTTTGATGAGAGCTTAAGAATACCTAGTTATTTATATTTGAAAACCTATGTCAGATTTGTTAAAAAAAATACTACTTTGAAGTGAACTTTTTACAATGATACATACATATATCTAAAAATACCGTCCCTAGTTCAAGAAGCTTCAGGACCTTTAGTGCTCAAAGACCGTACCTTCATATCTCTTAGACAGTTTGAGAAGGGCGACTGCTGCTGGTTCATTCTGGACCTTGATCGGTGCTGGAGGACAATAGCCATCGTCTCCCAGTCCATCATAGCCGTAATAGTGATCCGATTCAAGTTCTGCTATCAAAGCCTTAACGGCACCCGCGTATATCGGTATCTGAAATGAACATAAATATTTTAAAGGTTTTCTAGCTGTGGTCCTTAGATATGTTTTACCAAAATCGGTTCAGCCGTTTAGAAGTCATCCGCTCTTTTGATGGCTGTGATAGGGACCGAAATTGTTACCGCTACCTCGAATTCGCCCCTTACGGAAAGTGGCCGTGACGAAAAGGTGCGCGTGGAACACGAACGCGCTGTCCGGCACGGGCTTGGTCCTGATCAGACGGTGAGCTACCCATCACTCACCGTCCGCAGGCCCGCGCCTACGGTGGCCGAGAGTCGTCACGAGGCTCTGGTTAATCCTCGCAATTGTGACACCCGGAAGTTTCCTCCCGCCTGATTATGTGCAGGAACATCCCAAAAAATCAGTGTCCGATGAGGACCAGCGCGAGGCGGTAGGTGACGACGCCGTAATGCCTTGCTAGCCACTCCTGATAAAGGGGTCTTACCGCCACTATCGTGGCGTACCCTGCGCTGGGATTGCGACAGTCGCTCTTTCTATGCCGCCTTGAGATCGCGCCGGAGGTCCGTCCACTTCGCCGTGATTTGCCGCGGAAGCAGAGTTTCCGACGGGCGTAGTGCCTCCGTGGCCACTAGTACAGGTGCGCGAGGACTGTCGCCTCCAGGTCCCAAGGCGGCAGTCTAGCAAGGAAGCTTGCCAACTCGCCCGAGATCGTGCGGTACCCCCAGATCAGCCTGACGGCTACCACCTTTTGGGGCGCGTTCAAATAGTGTGTGGTAACGCACCCACACCGGGGCCTCGTATAGGGCCTTACAAGGACTAAGGAAGATGGACAGGTTTTATTCAGTAAGAGTCTGACACTCCCTTCCGCTCCATCCAGAACAGGAGGGATCGATTTGATGACTTCCCTCCCTCAAAAAAAAGGGGGTTTTAGACGCGTCTAACGCACGTACCTACCCATGTAGGTACTGTACTTACAAACATGTGTGTAAGATATCTAGATACTTACATTTTGTCTGTTACATAATGCCAGTATCCGATCGCTGTTTATAATCGATTGTTTCAAGTTCACATTACCAAATGTTGTTGTCAAGGCAACAACTTTGGGGCTGAAAATATAAACAAAATAAATGTAAGGTTATAAAGGTGCTCTTTGGAAGGTCATCGGAACCGCAGCCACAGGACTGGTTTCTATGTAACTAACACAAATACCTATCTAGCTAGGCATTTTGTTTAAGTGCTGTGTATACCTTTAGGCCGCTTGTACACGCTATAAAAGTCGAAAGGCCCCGAACCAGTCACCGAACCTACCTGACCGCACCGAAATCTGACTGGTAGAAAATATCTATGGCATTAAGTCCGCATCTGTACATTTCTGTGCTTAAAGAATAAAAAAAAAACCTATGCAATAATTCGTGTCGTATCTACACACGAACTGTGTTCACTGCTTCGGCGCTGATCAAGAAAAGAATCTTGTCTATGGTAGACCCGACATGCGAAGCTGCTGCGATGCGGTATGGGGGCGGGGTGGGTGAGAAGACTCATGTAGTTTTTGTAAGCTCGTTTTTGTAGCCACTACCTACTTCCCGAAAACTTCCTTACCTTTTAAATATTGAAGCAGTGATAGCCTAGTGGTGTGACCGTGGGACTGCCAAGTCATAGTGTCGATTTCGAACCCACGGCGCGCACCTATGATTTTTCGGATTCCTAAGCGTATTGTATAATTATCACTAGTTTAAAAATCGGTGAAGGAAAACATCGTGAGGAAACCGACATGCCTGAGAGATATTTCTCAACAGCATGTGAAGCTAAGTTAGAGGCCCGTGGGCATTATAAAAACTCTGACACCAGGTTAGTCACTAACCTCACGAAGAAGAAGAAGAATATCCATATCGATCATGATTAAGTTCTCTGTAAATGTCTTTGTGAATTAGTCGCTGGTGAGACATAACAACTAAATAAAAGATGGCATTAACGCGATGGCGATCGCTTTTAGCGATGTTTCCAAACCACCCATTGTGTCACCCTACGTAAAATTTCTACATTGATTTAAATTATTTTATAGTTTACATAATATAATAAACAAGTAGTATATGTTCCATGTTTTCAAAAACTGAAATAAGTCCAGTTATATCATCTCTATTTTACAACACTGTCAAAATCACAGTGACCTTTATCGTCGTTGCAATACGTTTACTAGAACAGATTTGTCAGTCGTAGCAAACTAATGACTGACAAATCTGTTCTAAGCTTTGTTTAATGTCGTTTGGTAAAATAACAGAAAAAGGACTGTAGCAACTTATTTCGGAAAAGATAATGTTAATCTAATCATATTTACATTTAAAACCTAAATATTCATAATAATAATGTATAATAATATAATAATCAACGAGCATCAAAAAATTCGTCCACATCGCTGTCAAGAGAAAAAGTTCCCAAAAGGCTGGCGTTTTTTGATTCTCTTAGATTATTATACCTAATATTTTTGTAGATATTATTATTAATATTTATATCTCAAAAAAAAACTCGTATGTAAAAGTGACTCGCCCGTAAAAATATTTCTCATTGAGCAAGCTCAGAGTGATAGCTAACGCGTCGTCTGCCCCTCCATCGTGGTCAATCACCAACTTCTTTCTCGAACCTGCATTAGTGGCTTCAGGACTGAAAAAGACATTAAACTACACTTTTCTTACTAGTGCTGTTGACAGTTCTAAAAACTACTAAAAACGTGTCCTAACTAAAACAATAGTGGCGCGAATACGTGACCTTCATGCTCATTTCGTACGGTGAACCCGAAAGCATCACCGTGCCAACAGCATTCCGGGTTCAAAAAAAAGACTCCGCAAACAAGAGCAGTCGCGCTCTATATCACTTGAGAAACTAAGGATAAGGACGCACTCAAAGCATACATCTGCAATCTGCCTAGCCTTTTCCCAACTATGTTGGGGTCGGCTTCCAGTCTAACTGGATGCAGCTGAATATCAGTATTTTACACGGAGCGGCTGCCTATCTGTCCTCCACAACCCAGTACCTGGATAATACGATACCCCTAGTAAGACTGGCTAGATCAGACTTTCGGGCTTCTGACGACCCTTAACGACTGTCAAAGATCCACCAATAACAGCCGGGACCAACGGCTTAACGTGCTTACCGAGGCACGGAGGAGTCTCGGTATGTGAATATGGTCACCCATCCACGGACCAACCCCGGCAAGCGTAGCTTAACTTGTTAGATTGATCTGTGCGGCTGTTATTACTTAGCCACGAGCTCCTCAAAACTTACATATTTTTATTAATTAAAATAAATTATTAAATTTCAATTCAATTATTATTACCATTTATGGAAGGCCTATATCCTTGCAATATGCTTAGCAAATTGAAACTAGGTTAACTCGGTATAATACATAAACAAACTGTATAATAGTGTCATATTTTGTTATCTACTCTGATGATAGCGCTAATTGCAGAACCAGAGAATTTTGCGCTAATGAAATATGCAAAACAACTTTGATAACATACGCACTTTTGTTACCATCAGTCCTTTTGAGCCTTCTAACTATACATACCTATAGGTGATACAACGGACCCGACGAGTTAGGACCAGGGATCAGTATGAGACCAAGCCAATAAATTATTCTGCCGAATATTCATTTATGAGGAGATTCTTCCTTATTATTGGTAGGCCCTTTTTATTTATTTATTCCTGTATTCAAAACGACTTGAAATGATAATAGTTAGCAAGCCATACCAAACTGTCAAATTTTCCCAATTCCCAAAAAAATAAGGTTTATTTTCAACCTTATTCATTTGTTATAAAGTTGAAAATGCTTCACAGAAATTTAACAGGGGTAGATTGATGAGCTGGCCACTGCACTAAATGCATTTAAAAAAAAAAAAGAATAAAAGTACAGACGCCAGCACATCAAGCTATCCTTAACTGACAAATTTTCTAAATTAAAAATGAACCTTATATCTTTGGAATAAAGTTGAAATACTATCAAAGATATTTGACAGATTGTGGTAACTTGATGTGCTATCTGTACATAGGACATAAAAAAATCGTCCACATCATGTCCAGAAGGCTGGCAGTATTACCACGTTATATGACGTTGCCGATTCTTTGGCCGTAAATAGCTAGTCTATTTTACGGCCAAAGAATCTGCAACGTCTGTTGCCACTGGTCACGTGAATATTTAACAAGTTTAATTCATAGAAAAAATATTTTTTTGTGTTGTTTTTTTTTCCAAGAGAAATTAATCCGAATCTTTCCATACATAGTTATCTTATTTCTTATATGACTTAAAAACAACGTAAGCCGTGTACCCAAAGGGATTTCACCTAGGCAAAAATGACGCACTTCATAACAAACTTTCACTAGTTAACCCCTTTAGGGGGTGTATTAAAAAACCTTCCTACGTGCTCAATTTCGTTATTTGTTTATGAAACCCTTGTGCAAAACATGCCTCTAAACGAGAGGATAATCTGTACTCTAGACTTATCAGTCTAAGCAGGGCGCTATCTCAGTAGATAAATGATGGATTTATTTATCAAATGAAACAAATGCTTTGAGTTCGAATTTAATATTAAGTTGATCATAAAACCTACTTAAATACCTACTAACTATCCAATAAGTAAATAAAATATACCTACTAGAAGTATTTGAAAATCAATTTTGAAAAAAAATGTTTAAAACTTACCAGCCCAACAAATACACTAAAAGAGCTCCAAAAATAACTTTATGTGCCATAGTAAGATCGACTGAAGAAATATAAACGGTGCGTAGTATTTATAAACACTACAGATAAAAATAAACGACAATGTTTACCTACTTATATGTGTTTAGTATGACCACGAAACGATGGATGGATTGTGTGAAAGATAATATGGATAGAAAGTGAGTGACTACCGAGATGACGACTAATAAAGAAGTTTGGATGAAAAAACATGTTGCGTCGACCCCAAATAAATTGGGATAAGGGTACCCACAGAACAGACAAAAGATCTGTTCTGTGAGGGTACACATATCCATGGATGTTGTTGCCCGTTCTTCTCCATAGGTACCTACTACGCTTTGCAATGGGCAACTAGCTTCATCTTTCCGACCGACCGACCCCTTTTTTTGAAGGTGGGAAATCATCCCGCCCGCTCTGGGAGTGTCAGACTCTTTCTGAAAAAACCCATCCATGTTCCTTCTTTAGCCCATTATGTTCCGGGGTAGCGGTAACACTTTGGAACAATCCCGCTTACTCGGCAGACTTCGGCGCTAACGGGCCCCTTCACATGCTCACATATCTTTGAGGCGCGCACGGAACAAGGAGGCGAACCTTTGACATTTCAACATTGCCTGTAGGTAATTGGTTCATTAGATATAAATGCTTTATGTTTGAATTTATTAGATGTTTATGAAAATATCTCGCTTATCACAGTTATCACTATTTATTGCGGTTTCTTAATAGAAAATATGCATTTTAATCGACTTCAAAAAAGGGGGAGAACGTGCATTATGCGAGTTATTTTTTTATTATATAATTATGTACTGTAGAGCCTAAATGAAACCTGTTGCAGGTATTCGTTAAAATAAATATAATGCACTAGGTGCTGCCGCGCGGTTTCACCGGCTGCTCGGCCCCTATTGGGCATAGCGTGATGTTACATAGATAGCCTATCGCCTTTCTCAATAAATGGACTATCCAACACAATTTTTTTTTCAATTCGGACTAGTAGTTCCGGAGTTTAGCGCGTTCAAACAAACAAACTCTTCAGGTTTATAATATTAGTATAGATTAGATGCTATCCCGTGTGTTTGTATTTTGTAGGATAGGAATCCCTACACCACAACACACTACACAAAGCACTACCACTGAGCTCCCTAAGTGAAGGTCCCTCTGACCTTCACAGTACTTCGATTCAATGTATCAATCCATCTTCAAATATATAATAATTTATAATCTATACTATAATAATTAATAATAATATAATAATAATAATATTATAAAGAGGTAAAATTTGTAAGTTTGTAAGTTTGTATGTAGGGGGTAATCTCCGGAACTAATGATTCAATTTCAAATTTTTTTTCACTGATAGAAAGCTACATTATTCCTGAGTGCTCTATGCTATAAATTATATTTATATCATACATATTAGCCGAGCTATCGCAATTTTTGTCTAGCAAGTCGGAAAGAAATACCTCCGAAAACAGAATTATTTGCATGCGCTGCCTAAACAGTTACAGTATATCGCAATTTTCCGCGGACGAAGTCGCGGGCAGAAGCTAGTAAATAATATAATAGTTTTATTCTAAAGGGATGTAGGTAAAAAATAAAACAACTAGGTACGTGTTACTAAAAAAATATATTCTACTTATAATAATCACTCTTAAATTGTACGAAATAAATATTTGCCAAATTTAATACTGGACACTATACGTATAGTTATAATAGTTAAACTCTTGAATGAACAAAAAAAAACAAAACACAGTCGACCGTTTTTTGTTTTATTTTTAAAGGCATTGAACTTTTAAAATACAACAAGTAATTGAAATAACGGAGAACCTAAAAAGCGGTCATTGTACTTAGCTCAACAATAAATATTAAATATTTAATGGGAAAAACAGAAAACTATGAAATATATTGCATAGAGTTGTTAATCGATAATTTTGCTAAGAGATATTGCAACAAAATAAGCAGCATTTTTATGGATTTAATATACCTATTTATACTGCCGCGTTAGTAGTTTATCTAGTGACGTTGCCTGTTTGTATGTAGTTCCTCTCTGTTGGGTTATCCACTACTGATGCAGGTCGTCATTTATTACTCAAAAGTTTGAAAAGTTTTAAGTATATTGGCATAGAGTTGTTAATCGATACTTTTGTTAAAATATATTGCGAAAAAATAAGCAGTATTTTCATGGTTTTAACAGCTCTATGTTAAATCTCATCATCGCGCGTCCATGTTTCCAAAGATCAAAGATAGATCATGATTCCCGAAACGTATACTTTTCTTGAGATATCTTTAGTTGATGTTATCTTCTAGTACAGTTCTTAAAATCATTTCAGCTCGGCAGAATACACATCTAATAAGAACTTCTTATACTTTTCTAAATTTGCTGTATATACCGCTCTTGCATTAGGATCAGGTGATGAAAAGTCATTTGTGTTTATACCTCGTTGGGTACCTGAAAAAAAAACATTTTTTTTTATTTATATTACTAACTACCCCACCCTGCTTCGCACGGGTGCAATGTAGATACTGCGAAGCCCAGATGGGCCTTTACTTAAGGAGCTCTCAGAGGTAGAGCTCGTATAGTGTGTTGTGTTGTAGGGATTTCAATCCCACAAATAGAAACACACGGGGCAGCAGCTATTGAATTATATTACTTTACAGAATACATGCGTTCAGTCAGTCATGTTTCAGTAGCACAGCTACCGCCAGAGACCTTATTTCTAAAAACCTAGTAAAATATTCCATCATTTTGAAAGGTCGAATGCTATCAGCTGGTTCTAATCGACCAACTAAGTTCCACCTAGGCTCTACAATACTATCACTCGGGCGAGGCCACGGGCTAAAGCTAGTTTAGCAATACTTATAAATCTTCCTCTTGAATCACTCTATCTATTAATAGAATCCGCTATAAAATCCGTTGTGCAGTTTATAAGATCTAAGCGTACAAAAGGACAGATAGCGAGGAGCATCCTATGTATGGATAGATTCATTAGCAAGTTGTAGGTATTGAGCCAGTAGACTTTTCACCAGCTTTAATTAATCTACGAAGTAGTAAAACTTGCTTTACTTTTGTGACCTTTTTAGGTATTCGCGAAATACGTAGCTGCTTATTGAGCTAATTAGTCGATTTGGACGAATTCTGGAGATGTCTAGTCGCCCACAAATAAATTAACTTCGTGCGAGTCGCTTTTGACATCGCAGACATAGCTTGCAGATTAAGCATACTAAAGTGGCTGTGGGCTGGCCATGTTTGTCGAAGGACCGATGGCTGGTGGAGCAGACTAGTCCTGGAGACCGCGCATAGGCAAGCGTATGGGACGCCCCCCTGCTAGATGGACCGATGACCTTAAGAAAGTGGCTGGGACTGACTGGATGCGAAAGGCGGAGGACAGGGTGTTGTGGCGCAGCCTAGGAGAGGTCTATGTCCAGCAGTAGACTGCGATAGGCTGAGTTGAGTCGCCCTTACATAAAATTATATTCTTTAAAAGTGTCGATTTACACATACGACGATTAAATTCGTGTCAATCTACTAATAAGCCGCTTATTGCTATTCTCTTTATATAGGGGTTTACTTTGGATCGGTATTTTTATTTACGTAATGATGTAAACTAATGTTTGAAAAAAGATTTTAGAAATTATTATTGGTATTCCTATTCCAGCCTGACTTACACGAAACGATGTAGTTGCTTTTAGGGTGCTATCAGTTGAAGCATCAAGAAAACTAGCGCCGTAATAATCAGTGTTAAAAAGATGCATGTAATTCGTTGCTCCAATTTGATCGTATCACAGGCCAGAACCCTGCATCGTGTAAATGAGCCTCCGACAGGGATTATCTTTCATTGTTGTTTTCTCTCTCAATTTGTAAATGGACAGAGATTATTTTCGGTTCCTTTTTTTCTCTTACAATTTATCAATATAGTCACAATCACTCCTTACCTTCTAATATAATATTGTTGTGAGTATTCTTGAACTTGTCTACTAAATCATTGTCTAGTGCTATTGCTGATGTGGCCGGGTCCAGTAGGGTCCAAGATGACTCTTTTTCGAGCGATACTTGTTCAAAACTGTTTAGGGCTTGCATTATTGGTGTCTGAATTTTTCCTAAGACATTTTTACGCCAGTCCTGCAATAAAAATGGCAACCAATTAGTGCATATTCACACTACAAATTTTTAATCCACTACAGTATAAAGGCTTAGCTGTTAAGACTTGACAAGGCCTAAAATTGCATCAACCGTGAGGTCTGTTTACAACGGACACTGTTTACAATGGACATTTATCTTTATGGTGTCGGAGAAGAATGTCCATTGTAAGCAGACCTTACATTGCATAGGCTTTTCGTACAATGAGAAGTCAGCATAGCAATTGTATCGTGTATATGGAGTGAAATTGTTTATTCTGCTAATAGGACATTTACATATTTAAAAAAAATTAAATGAAGCTAAATGGTGTCGACATTTCCTATCTGACTACCCCTGAGAAGAAATGCCGTAACAAAGTCAAGGGTCAAAGTCTATTTTAATGTCCAGAGATATTCCTGGCTCATGTGAGGACTATGTTGATCCGTGTCTGAAATGGTCTTTTGAGGTAATCCATACAAGTTTGAGTGGACTTATCCGGTCAGCGTAAGCAATGGTCAGTAATCATGTAACTCAACTAAGGACTTATAGAGCTCAACGAGTCGACTAACAATACCAAACAAAGACAGTGGTGATGAAATTATTTAGACAAAGTAAAGAGTCTGCCTTTTTTTGAGGGTGGGAAATCATCCAATGACTTCTCCCGGTGGAGCGGAAGGGAGTGTCAGACTCTTACTGACTAAAACCCATCCATGTTCCTTCCTTAGCCCTTCATGTTCCGGGGTAGCGGTAACCCTTTCGGACAATCCCGCTTAAAAGAGTCTGAGAGGGTTTGTACCCACGAACAAATTACTTACTAGATCAATACTTAATGTGTCGTAAACTTGTGAGAACGGTACTAGCGTCACTTTGTCTACTGAAGAACTATTTACAACAATGTAGTAAGCTTCTGGGTCCATGTGCGCGTTGAATTCCGGATCTGGGTGTTCTTTACCTGTAAAACATTGAAGAGTATAATTATTATTAACGAATTTATTGTTGCACTACTTCTCCCCAGCTAATGCACTAGGAAGGAGTTTTGGGGAACTAAATATAATAATAATAATTTCACACAACGCCATATAGTCCCACGCTATGCAACCTAATGCTTGTGTTATGTTAACGAGATGGCTGATAAACTACTTACATACACCTTTTTTTTTTAAATCAATCATATTATAGAAGACAAACACCCAGACCCGGAACAAATACTTGTAGGTCGTACAAATATTTGTTCCATGCGGGAATCGAACCCGCAACATGCTACGCAGCCGTCAATCGCTTAACCGCTGCGCCAACCGTATCGCCAAACTTTGTAATTTGGACGTTTATAGATTGCTGTGACTTACAGACCAGTTTGAATACATTGATTTTGATTTGATTTTAGATTTATATTAATTCCCATTCCTTAAAATCCATCCCAAGCAACTTAAATGGCACGAACTCCTATTAATATTCTCTTAATTTAAATGTAGTATTAAAAGTATAGATACTTACTTTGAATATGGCCCGCACCGACATATAAATGTGCCAGCCTTCCGATAAAATCGGGATCCAGTCTAGCTGCTAAAGCAATGTTGGTAAGAGGACCAATCGCAATAATTATTAGTTTACCTGAAACGTGAACAACACTCAGTGGAAATTTATATCTTAACCAACTTAATTTAGAGTAGAATTTTAAAAGGCTAAACATGAATGGCGTCTTTTTTTTTGAGGGTGTGAAATCATCTAATGACTCCTCCCGTTCTGGGTGGAGCGGAAGGGAGTGTCAGACTCTTACTGACTAAAACCCATCCATGTTCCTTCCTTAGCCTTTTATGTGCCGAGGTAGCGGTTACCCTTTCGGACAATCCCTTTTACCACAGGGCAGTGTCTGGCTGTACCTTGATCAAAATACTACAGTTCGTGACACTAACAAATACGTATTTACCTACATAATTATAACCATAAGAATCGTTAATACATAGCTCTAATTTAGACTACTTTTTACACCAATTTATTTGTCTGTTTGTTATAGGTTCATAAGAAAAATTCTCTCGAAACGACAATAAATAAAACCGTAATAAACGTTGAGCTCTTACAAGGAAACGGCTTCTAATAGGTGAACATCTAACGGGTTAATCAAGATGAACCTGACAATGACCTGCAAGCAAATTGGAAGTTGCAAAGTCGAGTTATTTGTTAAGTTACTAACCACACGTACCAATTTTTTTATATGCAACCAAAAATATCTATGCCATTTATAAGAGTTGCTGTGTAACTGCACTGCGTAACTCCATACGTATATCACATAGGTATTACCCAAACATACTGTTTCAACTTTAAAAAAAGGCCCAAAACGTATGGAGGCTGAGTGTTCTCCTTTGAATTTCGCGGGCTACCTATGGTTTCAAATATTTTTCAGTTTGACTACTACGAACAAGCCACAGCCCACATAGTGGCAATCTTCAGCGCATAGGCATATTTTTATATGGCTCCGATAAGACGTTTCTACTGCCCCAAGAGCTTACCTACCTTCGTACTTCTTGGACAGTTTGAGAAGTGCGACGGCTGCCGGTTCATTCTGCAGCTCAATGGGTGCTGGGGGTGAGTAGCCATCATCTCCCAGCCCATCAATGCCGAAATAGGCATCTGATTTGATTCCTTTTATCAGGCTTTGGTGCGCACCCGGGTATATTGGTACCTGCAATGGTGATTGTTTTATTATGTTTCATATTTTATATCAGAACAATTTTATCACACCTTTATAGAACAGAGATCTTTTGTGTCACCAGAGACGAGTATGTATACTTGTGCTAGAGGTTTTCTCGCATATTTTTATCGCAAGTCAATGACTTAGCATAATCAGCCTATTTCTTTCCCACTGCTGGGACACCGTGGTCTCCTGGCTGTGATAGAAAGTGGGCTGGGTGGGTGGTGAAAAAAAGAGAATAAAAGTACAGACGCCAGCACATCAAGCTATCCCTAACTGTCAAATTTTCTCAATTAAAAATGAACTTTATGTCTTTGCAATAAAGTTGAAATACTATCAAAGAAATTTGACAGATTGTGGTAACTTGATGTGCTGGCCTCTGTACTAGGACATACTGGGTGTTCACGATATTTTATTTCACCTTTTTGAGAGCAGTGGTAATATGATTTATTTCATCACCACTGCCTACTTGTGTTCGAACCTGGTTTTTAAGTTCAGAAAAAGAAAAAATACAGCCGTTGGTCCCAACTGTCATTTGTAGATCTTTGACAGTTGTTACTGGCCGTCAGAAGCCTGAAAGTGTGGCAACTAGTCTTTCCAAGGGGTATAGTGTTACCCAGTAACTGGGTTCTGGGGGTAAGATAGGTAATCGTTCCATGTACAATACTGGTATTCAGATACATCCGGTTAAGGTTTGCCTTTGCCCAAATATGTTGGGGTCGGCTTCCAGTCTAAAGGTCACAGCTCATTAGAGCCACCCGGCAACCACTCCGCACTGCCTCGCCCCCTGCGGCTAGTATTCTTTATATGGACTTGTATGGGTCCGCGCTTACTACTTCAACTCCGTAGAGGCACTGGATCACCTCGATCGGACCGCGAGTGGACCACTCGGTGACAACTCGCTGCTCGCATGCTTGCCTTGCGTTCACTCCACTGCGATTTGCATGGCCCACTGGTCAACTGCGTGACGTTTATTGGTGATAACGCGGCGTCCACCCGTGCACCACCTGTCGACAACGAGAGGACGCCGTGCGACGAGGCGGTGCGGGGTAGGTGCCGGGTGGCTTTAATGAGCTGTGACGTTTAGACTGGAAGCCGACCCCAACATATTTGGGCAAAGGCAAGCTGGTTAAAATAAAAAATACTTTGATAATGATGAAAAATAAAAACAAATAGCAATTGAATTTTTAATTCAGTAATTTTCTTAATTCTTGTATTTTGCTTCTTATACCCTTCGAGTACCTAGTATCTATAGGTACTTAGTATCATGATTAGGTCTATGATTATTTAATCATTAATTGATATGAAGTACTTACATCTTGTCTATTACACAATGCCAGTATCCGATCGCTGTTGATAATTGTCTGATTCAAGTTCACATTACCAAATGTTGTTGTCAAGGCCACTAAATTTGGGCTGAAAAAAAATAGATAATTTTACATTTAGAACGAGTTTTTTTTATATGTCATAACTCTAGGGTATGAATGAGACTATATCAAAGAATTATACAATGAAGTATTTAATATAGAAAGCACTTGATTAATAATTTGAATTTCTCAATTAAATAATATGTTGCGCTAAAATTTTTCATACAAATTAATTCGACAAAGTCACGATGATTAAATGTAAAACATCCTTATGTGAAATTTGACAACGTCGCTTTTCCTTTGCTTTAATTACGAATGATTGGTATGAATAAAAATGAATTACTCGTATTTATCAATAACACTTAGATACCTACAGTCAACACATCGAGATAGTTTTTAATGATTATTGATATCTTCGAAACCATACATTTTTGGGCTAAATATTCTAGGAATTTTGTATTATTTCAATCATCTATACTAATATTATAATGATAAAGAGTTTGTTTGAACTCGCTAATCTCTGGAACTACTGGTTCGAATTGAAAAAAAAATGTGTTGGATAGTCCATTTATCGACGAAGGCTATTATATAGGCCAGGGATGGCGACTAATGGCACGCGTGCCATTGATGGCACGTAACAACATAATTTGGGCACGGCATCATTTCAAGAATTAAAATACCTTAGTTATCAAGTTTGCACTATTTTTTTCTTTCATATAAATAAATATAGAAGTATTAACTTCTTAGCAGAATATGTTAGGTATTTAGTATCACGAAAGGCCTTAATATCTCAATTCGGTAGGATAATATAATACATTGGGTATTATGGAAACGACCTCAGTTTGGTATTCCTTGAAAAGACGATGCCTATAAGGAAACAATGTAAGTGGGTGTGTAACTACTTAATCCAAATCTTAACTTCCTAACTGATTTTATAAATGTGAAAGTAAGTTTGTTAGTTGTGTTTTGTTACCTTTTACGCCTAAACCGCTGAATTGATCATCCTGAAATTGTGCATAGTACAAGGGGATCCTAGACAAATTTATATTTTCATGAACGATAGCGAAATTAGGTAAATCCGAAATGTATGAAATTGGCATAAGGTTTTGAAATGTCACGTGGTCAATCGTTTTCGATCGCTAAGTGCTAGACAATGTCAAATTGTGTAACGAAACTCGATCAATATTTTCATAAAAATGCGTTGACAAGTGGCGTTCTTGACAATCCATATCGCTGCGATAACGAATTGTTCGATCAACAATTTTCGAAATCAAATCGACACGGGGCGATTAACACTTGTTTAGGCCTCTGGGTGTAAAAAAAGGAGAAAGGGTACATTTCATTTTTATGATAATAGATGGCGTCACGTGTCTTTCGAATTATGGTTGAATTATTATTATTGTAAACCCGAATTGATTGTCAAATTCTAAATATTATATGACGCAAACGACGCCGCGTAAAAAGCTAGTTAAAAAATAAACATTGATAAGAAAAGTTAAATTTTAATACTCTTTAGAATTTATCAAGTTTATCTGACGTGTGTCACGCTAATGATTCGGGTTCATTCAATTCAGTATTAACACTAACACTACTCACGCGACACAAGTGTGTTGAGAGTAAAACAATTGAAGTCTTTTGTTGTTTTCAGACTGTAAATCTTAGCTAATTAAATAAGCAATGACGCGTCCTTTACAATGATAATACCTACAAATACGTAACAAAGTAAGTAAGTAGATGATAAGCCGTGAAACGTGAATCGTGAAAGATATAAAAAGTAAGTACTTTTTGTAGGATTAGTATAAAATGATGGCGGAAATCGATAAGATACACCATAGAAATAGATAAACTATTTCTATGGTGTTTTATATATCTTCACTACATAGTATAAAACAAAGTCGTTTTCTCTGTCCCTATATCCCTATGTATGCTTAAATTTTTAAAACTTCGCAACAGATTTTGATGCGGTTATCTATATATATAAAAATGAAACCCGTTTTCCTTGGTCACGGCATCACGCGTGAATGGCTGGACCGATGTCACTAATTCTTTTTGTTGTATTTGTTATTATTAGGAGAAGGTTCTTACGGAAAAATTCAGAAAATCTCTCAGAAATATTGAAAAATATACATTTAATTTTGCATATTTAAAAAAACGCGCGTAACGAATGTCAATGTCATTCACAGCCATAGACTATATTGAAAGAGCATTCTTTGTTCGGAAACGTGGTTACTTAATTAAATTCGAGCATCATTTGTTCGGAAACGTGGTTACTTAATTAAATCTTATATATAAAAATGAATCGCAAAATGTGTTGGTAAGCGCATAACTCAACAACGCCTGGACCAATTTGGCCAATTCTTTTTTTGTTGTGTTTGTTATTGTCAGGAGAAGGTTCTTACATACAAAAAAAATAGGTAGGGTAGGTAGGGTAGGTAGGGTAGGTAGGGTAGGTAGGGTAGGTAGGGTAGGTAGGGTAGGTAGGGTAGGTAGGGTAGGTAGGGTAGGTAGGGTAGGTAGGGTAGGTAGGGTAGGTAGGGTAGGTAGGGTAGGTAGGGTAGGTAGGGTAGGTAGGGTAGGTAGGGTAGGTAGGGTAGGTAGGGTAGGTAGGGTAGGTAGGGTAGGTAGGGTAGGTAGGGTAGGTAGGGTAGGTAGGGTAGGTAGGGTAGGTAGGGTAGGTAGGGTAGGTAGGGTAGGTAGGGTAGGTAGGGTAGGTAGGGTAGGTAGGGTAGGTAGGGTAGGTAGGGTAGGTAGGGTAGGTAGGGTAGGTAGGGTAGGTAGGGTAGGTAGGGTAGGTAGGGTAGGTAGGGTAGGTAGGGTAGGTAGGGTAGGTAGGGTAGGTAGGGTAGGTAGGGTAGGTAGGGTAGGTAGGGTAGGTAGGGTAGGTAGGGTAGGTAGGGTAGGTAGGGTAGGTAGGGTAGGTAGGGTAGGTAGGGTAGGTAGGGTAGGTAGGGTAGGTAGGGTAGGTAGGGTAGGTAGGGTAGGTAGGGTAGGTAGGGTAGGTAGGGTAGGTAGGGTAGGTAGGGTAGGTAGGGTAGGTAGGGTAGGTAGGGTAGGTAGGGTAGGTAGGGTAGGTAGGGTAGGTAGGGTAGGTAGGGTAGGTAGGGTAGGTAGGGTAGGTAGGGTAGGTAGGGTAGGTAGGGTAGGTAGGGTAGGTAGGGTAGGTAGGGTAGGTAGGGTAGGTAGGGTAGGTAGGGTAGGTAGGGTAGGTAGGGTAGGTAGGGTAGGTAGGGTAGGTAGGGTAGGTAGGGTAGGTAGGGTAGGTAGGGTAGGTAGGGTAGGTAGGGTAGGTAGGGTAGGTAGGGTAGGTAGGGTAGGTAGGGTAGGTAGGGTAGGTAGGGTAGGTAGGGTAGGTAGGGTAGGTAGGGTAGGTAGGGTAGGTAGGGTAGGTAGGGTAGGTAGGGTAGGTAGGGTAGGTAGGGTAGGTAGGGTAGGTAGGGTAGGTAGGGTAGGTAGGGTAGGTAGGGTAGGTAGGGTAGGTAGGGTAGGTAGGGTAGGTAGGGTAGGTAGGGTAGGTAGGGTAGGTAGGGTAGGTAGGGTAGGTAGGGTAGGTAGGGTAGGTAGGGTAGGTAGGGTAGGTAGGGTAGGTAGGGTAGGTAGGGTAGGTAGGGTAGGTAGGGTAGGTAGGGTAGGTAGGGTAGGTAGGGTAGGTAGGGTAGGTAGGGTAGGTAGGGTAGGTAGGGTAGGTAGGGTAGGTAGGGTAGGTAGGGTAGGTAGGGTAGGTAGGGTAGGTAGGGTAGGTAGGGTAGGTAGGGTAGGTAGGGTAGGTAGGGTAGGTAGGGTAGGTAGGGTAGGTAGGGTAGGTAGGGTAGGTAGGGTAGGTAGGGTAGGTAGGGTAGGTAGGGTAGGTAGGGTAGGTAGGGTAGGTAGGGTAGGTAGGGTAGGTAGGGTAGGTAGGGTAGGTAGGGTAGGTAGGGTAGGTAGGGTAGGTAGGGTAGGTAGGGTAGGTAAGGTAGGTATCATAGTTAAGACAGGACAACGTCTGTCGGGTCAGCTAGTTTTTAATAGATAGAGTGATTCAAGAGGAAGGTTTCTGTGTATAATTTGTCGACATATTTTGCGAGCGACGCCGCGGGCAGAAGCTAGTATCTTATAAGAATATGGTTTAGTTAAACTACATAGCCTAATGAATACTATCAAAGCAGTGGAACACCACATACACGAAACTACACTTTGAGAGGAGCAAGTAGAATCCTTTTTTTACTCCTTTAAAACGGGTCCTTTCCCTTTATCGGGTTCCTTTTCCACTTAAACGGGTAAATAGGGGGTGAAAGTTTGTATGAAAAATGTTATTGTTATCCCTTCACGTACCAATGGCTGTACGGATTTACATGGAACATGGCACATGGGTAGACCATGCCCTGGAATAGGACATAGGATACTTTTCATCTCGGGAGGGAACACCCACTTCAGATAATTTTTAACATTGACAACAGCAGCTAGTTTATATTATATGTATAAACTAGCTGACCCGGCAGACGTCGTCCTGCCTTAACTATGATACCTACCTACCTTTCCTACCTACCCTACCTTACCTACCCTTCCTACCCTTCCTACCCTAAATACCCTACCTACCTACCTTCTCAGACCTACTGAATATGCATATAAAATTTCATAAAAATCGGTCAAGCCGTTTCGGAGGAGTACGGTAACAAACATTGTGACATGGAAATCTATCTATACTATACTAATATTATAAAGCCGAAGAGTTTGTTTGTTTGTTTGTTTGAACGCGCTAATCTCAGGAACTACTGGTTCGAATTGAAAAATTCTTTTTGTGTTGAATAGACCATTTATCGAGGAAGGCTATAGGCTATGTAACATCACGCTACGACCAATAGGAGCCGAGCAGTGGGTAAAACCGCGCGGGAACAGCTAGTTCTATATATAAGAAGTACCCACTGACTGCCAGAACACAGATCTACGCGAGACACACTGGCTTACTTGTGTCTGTAAATACGAAAGGTTAAGATTAAAATGCCCAATGACAGATGACTCCTGAATTCTATGTTATTGTTCTAGCTTCTGCCAGCGATTTCTCCCGCGTGAATGTCTGAAATGATCCCACAGGAAAATACTAACGGGATAAAAAGTATACTATGTGTTAATCCAAGTTATAAACTAGGTAGAATAGAAATAGGTACCTACTGCTTTGGAATGGGCAACTAGCTTCATCTTTCTGACTGACCAAACCCTTGACAATTCAAAAGTGCCTGTAATTGGTTTATTTGAAACTAGCTACTGCCCGCGACTTCGTCCGCGGAAAATTTCTTGTTTTAACATTAGAAGAAAGTCAAAAAAATACTTTTTTAAAACATAAAACGAAATGATTATAAAAGTTAAAATACAAAAGATAGGAATATGGTGTCGTGGACTTTTTTGTAGAAATAATTAAGGCGAACCGGGTTGCCATACATTGCTTTCAACTTTAAACAACTGTTTAGGCAGCGCATGCAAATAATTCTGTTTTCGGAGGTATTTCTTTCCGACTTGCTAGACGAAAATGGCGATAGCTCGGCTAATATGTATTATATAAATATAATTTATATCCTATAGCACTCAGGAATAATGTAGCTTTCTATCAGTGAAAAAAATTTTGAAATTGGATCATCAGTTCCGGAGATTACCCCTACATACAAACTTACAAATTTTACCTCTTTATAATATTAGTATAGATAAATGCTTTGAGTTTGAGTTTGATCTGTGTGCCAAATTTCATCCAGATCTGTTCAGTAGATTTTGCGTGAAAGAGTTACAAACATCCATCCATCCATCCTCACAAACTTTCACCTTTATATTTTTAGTAGGATTGTGAGTTGCTCACTATTTTGCAACCCCAGTTGTTTGAAAAAAAAAGAATGATGTCATAGACAACTCACCCGTCAAAATATTTCTCGTAAAGTAAGCTCATTGTGATTGCAAGGGCATCGTCTGCTCCTCCGTCGTGGTCTATCACCAGTTTCTTTCTACAGTTTATTGCAGTGGCTTCTGGACTGAAAATGAAGTAGAAAAATACACATTTTATGAGATGAAGTGAGATGTAGACGGTCCTCAAAGGGTGGGTAATTATCAGTGGCGTGCGTTTCATAAAGACAAAAAGACACTGCCTACCCTAGTTCTGATAATAGATCTAATATTATTTTATCAATAAACAAAACAACATAAAAATCTTAAAACATAAATCAGCTCCACCTATCGAGTGGCCGGTGTGTTATCATTATGATCCGATACAGTTGGTCGTTCAAGTAATTTCACATCATCGATTCGCGCTGCACTAGCGCCACGGCATAGACACAAACTATTCGTGTCTGAATGTTTTGTATGTGTGCTCAGTAGAATGTCGTGGTGATACGGATTTTTATGTGTGTGCGTTCCTATAGCTACGTGGGCTTTGCTGACACACAATGACAAAAATCACGCACACAACTGCATGAACAGCCAGTGTCTCACTGGTTATTCTTTAAAGCTAACACGAAAAATTACGATCTCTTCCGAACATTTACGAACGAAAGTTTGCTATGCAGTGCAAATATTTTAAGAAGTAACATTGTTTCATTGAATTTTATATATTTTGATGGCCATCATTTTTTTGTCGTATTAAATTTTCCTTTTTACTACGTAATTTTAATAGTCATTAACAGCCATATTGTTTTTTGTGTGTTGTGTTTGTGACTTGAGCTATCAGATATTTAGGCTTTTAACATTGTTATTAGAGTGAAAAATGGATAATATTGTCTGTGAAAGGGGTTCAGATGGTGTGTGTATTGAAAAAAATAAAATATGATGTGTTTTCAAAACTATCTTTCAGTGAAAAAAAACAAGTTATCGAGATAGGTCGTCCAACACCGGATTTGCAATTAATACAAAATAAAGGTAAAGTTAATCGTAAATTTAATACAAAACAATATGATTCGCGTTGCTGACACTAGATGGACTTACAATTCGCGTACTGTAAATGTAATTTTCAATTCTTCTTTACATTTAATTGATTTATTTGAGGATATGGCTGAAAACGAAGACTCTTGGGATGGCGAGACATTAAGTCAAGTTTCGTATTTGTTACACAATTTAAAAGACTTTTAATCCAGTTTTTACTTCATTGTGTTTAACGAAAATTTCGTTAAACACATGAAGTTTCGTTAAGCAACGCGAATCATATTGTTTTGTATTAAATTTACGATTAACTTTACCTTTAGTTTGTATTAATTGCAAATCCGGTGTTGGACGACCTATCTCGATAATATTTAATATTCGCAGAAACTGATGTGCTTTACGAAATTATGCAAAAAAAGACATGAGATGTGACTTATTGCATAAAAAAAATTAGGGACTTTGAATCGTTTTTGGAATCATTCAGATCTAGGTTTGAATTAATTTTTGAAGGCGTAAAAATAAGCACAGGGCCGCCAAAACGAAAACGTAATGTTGAGGACGCGAAAACCAATTTTAAGCGGATTTTTATTGAAATTATAGACAATACTTATATCCATCGAATGTCGCGACCGATATAAAAATCTGAAAGAGTTAAAATTTTTTGGACTACTTTCATGCGAAAATTTCAATAAATATAATGACAATTTTCCGGTTGAATTAGTATCGCAATTCGTAAATGTTTATAAATTATACGACTTTAACTAAGACCGCCTTATCAATGAGCTCAAATGTGTTTATAAATCTGCCGAATTCAAAAACCTGAGTATTTACAAAATTATAGAACATTTTTACGAAAATAACATAATTACAGTTTTTCCCGAAGTACTGCGTTTGGCAACATTAATTGTTACAGTTCCCGCGAGCAATGCTTCAACCGAAAGGTCATTCTCGTCGCTAAAACGTATACATACCTATTTAAGAAATACACAAGGCCAGCAACGACTTACAGATCTTTCCACGATTTCAATAGAAAAAAACCTTCTTACGGAAATAAAACGCCTTCCCAACTTTTACGATTCCATATTGCAGATATTCTTACAGAAAGAAAGGCGTGTAGATTTAATATACAAATAAAACAATCCTATACCTATACTTAGTATACTCAATTACTCATACCACCATCTTTTCAATGATTTTATTTAAATTTTGCAATTCGCACAAACATTACAAAACATCAAATAAACGCGCCGAAAGGCCACTTCGAATATCCGTAAATTGATATGTCTATAAAATCAGTTAATCTATGGATATTTGAGTTGGCATTTGGCAATTACCTACATTATCAATCGACAAGACGACGAACCAAAACCAACGTGTAGTATTTTTGGTGAGTAAAATTTTCTGCCTACCCTGTCTTAAAACTGTGTGCACGCCACTGGTAATTATGTACCTGTAGTACAAGGCCAGCACATGAAGTTACTTGATAACTTCGATATTTTTCAACTTTAGTACGAAACAACTTCATTACAAAAGCATAAGGTTCATTTTCAATTGGGAAAATTTGACAATTTGGGATAGCTTGATGTCACGAGCACCAATAAGTATACCCCGAGTAAAATTCAGGAGCGATTTTCTCGTAGAATAACTATTTCAACCTTTATTATAGTTACGACAGGTTCGGTAAATTAATAGATTCGAAAATGCAATGTGTGTGACAACATACAATTTCATTTAATAATTAAGGAGAAACCCGCTTTTGAAACTAACTAACTGTAAACATAATATATCTTTGCTCGTGACAGCACTGGCGTTTGTACATCAACATATTTTATTCGGTTACGTTTATAAGTTGGATACTTCGCAAACTGTTGTGTTGTATTCTGTTAACATTTCACCGTGAATATATTGATGAAATGAGTTTTTATTAAAGTGAGCTGTAGTGTCAATGCCTAGCACTAGATGGAATTACATCTCACTTCACGCTCACGTCATATAGGTGTTCACGGTGAGATTTTATAGAATTTATTTTATTTTTATAGAATTTATTTTATTTTATAGATTTTATAGAATATAAAGGCTGTCAGATATTTCACTGTTTTGATTTAAACTGAAAATATTAATTGTGACAATTACCAAATGCTTTTCAGCCCAACTAAAGTTATGTGGACATATTCAGTGTTACGATATTTGTTTTTGCAATTTAAAATCTAAATTTTGCTGAAAAATAAGAATCTGAAACTTTTTAACACATTATCGCGCCTAGTTTCTCTAAGGGATTGGGAAATGGACTAACTACGTATATATTAAAGCCACAAACTAAATCATAAACTAAAAAAATATCGAAACAAACGAAGCGGACGTCTTTTTTTTTATTTCTAAATTAACAAAAAAATAGTTTAATAAATAAATATTTAAAAAAAATGCCTAAGACTTAAATTTAAAAAATGTCAAAATAAATACACTTCATGCACACTGACAGATAAATAAAATTAATCACGATCAATCTTACCTGACAAATAAATGCACCAGAATAAAACAAAATGTAATTTTGTCTGCCATCATTTAACCGGCTGATGTGAAATAAAATGTGAGTTGTTTTTATAAACCGTTTTATAAACACTTGAGATTTAATTCCGAAGCACTAATATTGATATCTACGTACTTAAACTAATATTTCAAATGTACAGACGCCAGCACATCAAGCTATCCCTAACTGTCAAATTTTCTCAATTTAAAATGAACCTTATGTCTTTGCAATAAAGTTGAAATACTATCAAAGAAATTTGACAGATTGTGGTAACTTGATGTACTGGCCTCTGTATATAATGTATTATATATATTCTTGTCTTGGTCTTTTCACTCAGCTGACAATAATGAAAATAATTTAGTATCGGAGTGACAAATAAAGAAAATAACGATGTAGTTAGAGCATGCGTCACACTTGTAGCAAAGCTATGTATAAAATATCATCCTTCCACAATTTTTTTTTTTTAGTTAACTAATTTTTGCCACTAATTTCCACTAATAAGCTTCAAATATGTAGCTACAGTAGTGACACTCGCTGAATATTATATTCCATTTATATCAATTTATTATTTTAAACTATTTTTTTTATAAAATATACAACTAATAATTTAATCCGCTATTATTATTAAACTAAGCGAAGTAGATTTAAAAAAAAAATTAAATTCGGATGTTACTTTTAAAACTTTAGTTAGTGCACTGTCTTCTTCGCAGGATTTTTAAAGACTAAAGTGATGTTTGTAATCTGTAGCCCATTTAAATGTGTACACTTTAGACTCTACCGCAGACGGGCGCGACGCGACTCCTGCTGAACAATTTATTCATATAAAAATTCGTGTACCTACATTGTCTACCAGAACTGCGTCGCGCCTGTCTGCAAGATACTTTATTCGTTATTTATGGAAAAGGCACCTTATGTAAATTAGGTACAAATTGTTTTTCAAAATGTTAAACACAAGTTCTGCTTTATTCATTTGTTTTTATCCTTTTATTTGATGACTAGCACTTTGCCCGCAGCTTCGCTCCCGTGGTGTTTCCCGTGGGACCCGTTATTTTTCCCGGGATAAAAAGTAGCCTATGTTACTCCTAGAAAACTAAGCTTTCCAACGGTGAAAGAATTTTTAAAATCGGTCCAGTAGTTTTTGAGCCTATTCATTACAACCAAACAAACAAACAAACAAAGTTTTCCTCTTTATAATATTAGAATAGATTAAAGTATTTGAAGGCTTCATAATTATGTTCGCGGCTGGGTTTCGGCCTAAAATGCAAATCAGACTGATTGTCGTTTTCTTGTTCTGCCAAAAATAAAACCTTTTTCGGTTGGTCTCAAGGTTCCGTACATCAAATCAATCTGCGTAGCCTTTTCCCAACTATGTCGGGGTCGGCTTCCAGTCTAAGTGGATGCAGCTGAATACCATTATTTTACAAGGAGCGACTGCCTATCCGACCTCCATAACCCAGTAACTGGGTAATATGATACCCCTTGGTAAGACTGGCTGTCAGAATTTCGGGCTTCTGACGACCCGTAACGACTGATAAAGATTTACTCTCCGTGCTTTACGAGGCACGGAGAAGTCTCGACATGTAGGTAAAGATGGTCACATGGGTGACCATCTTTACATATCGAGACTTCAACTATCGGGTTAAACTACGTTGGATCGATCCGTGGGACTCTTCTTTATTATATCTATGGTGGGACTGTTTTTACTTAGCCACGAGCTTCGCACATCAATAAGAACAATCAGTAAAAAAATAAAATAACAAAAACGCATTTCCAGGCACCATATTAGGTTTATTATTAAACCAGATGACTTTTAAAAATCAGCATTATGTTATGTCTTGATGCCATATTGATAAGGTTATATGATGTAAAATTATTATTTCGCAGTCTGTGAACAACTGAACAGACACTATTATGGGCTTAGAGATTTTGTTCACAAAACTGCTATGCGACGCGATACAAATTTTGCAACTCACAAAATACCTATTTAAGCAAGCGTTGAGCTCGTAGAATATTTCGACGTGGCGTCGTATCGCTGTTTTATGTACAAGCCCTTAGGGGTCAAATCCACGGGGCGTACTTGACGGACATGGCCGTCATCTACCCCGGTCACGATGATGAGAGATGTCGTTTGATCGTTTCTGGGGCCACTCCTGTGGGACATTGATTACGACTGGTTGCTGTGGGCCGATCTCCCTGACGGCATAGCAAACTACGCTGACGACACGCTGGTCCTGGCGCAGGGGAGGTCGCATCAGGCGGCGGCCGACGCGATGACATGCGGGGTGGCGATAGTCATTGAGAGGATCCGGCAGTTGGGTCTCGAGATGGCATTGCACAAATCCGAGACCATGTCCTTTCATGGGCCTCGGAATAGGCCACCATCGGGATCCCAACTTACGGTAGGAGGGGTTGGTGTTCGGGCGACACAGGTTCTCTCGGGGCATGGTTGCTTCGGGAAGTTCCTGTGTCGCATAACCAGGGAGCCAGACGCTCGGTGTCACCACTGCGTCGACTGTCGGGAGGACACGGCACGGCATACGCTGGCAGAATGTGCCGCATGGCTGGAGCCGCGCCGTGCCCTCATCTCTGAAGTAGGCAGTGACCTGTCGCTGCCGGCCGTAGTGAACGCCATGGTCGGCAGTGAACAGGCCTAGGACGCGGTGGTATCCTTCTGCGAGGAAGTTATTTCGCAGAAGGAGGCTGCGGAGCGGGAGCGGGAGATCACCTCCCTCAACCCGGCCCGCAGCAGGCGCACCGGGCGTCGGAGGAGGGCAGACAAAGCCCTCTTCCAGCCCCCCTAAATGGGTCCAGGGGCGACGGACGCGAGGCGCCCACTATTTGAACGCGCCCCAAAAGGTGGTAGCCGTGGCTTATCCGGGGCCACCGCACCATCTCGGACAAGGCGGCAAACCTCCTTGCCAGACTGCCACCGTGGAATCTGGAGGCGATAGTCCTCGCGCGCCTGTGCGAATGGCGCGTGGAGTAGGTAACTCCGTTTCCGCGGCAAATTGCGGCGGTGGCTAGAGAGGCGTCACAGCGCCCTCATCTACCGCCTGACGCAGTTCCTCACCGGACATGGATGTTTCGGGAGGTTCCTGCACATAATCAAGCGGGAGGAAACGCCCGGGTGTCACTACTGCGAGGATTGCCCAGAGGACATGGTGGAGCACACGGTGGAACCTGCCTCGCTTGGGCGGAGCACCGTCATTGCTTGCAGCATTGATCAGGACCAGGCCCGTGCCGGACGGCGCGTACCTACGTGTTCCACGCGCGCTTCAAAGATATAACAGCATTTGAAGGGGCCCGTTAGGGCCGAAGTCTGCCGGGTCCGAAAGGGTTACCGCTACCCCGGAACATAAAGGGCTAAGGAATGAATGAATATTATAGTAATTTAATGATTTCCCACACTCAAAAAAAAAGGGGTCAAATTCAAAACTGTGGTTCGCATCTCAGGAAATTACCTATAATTTACCTACTTTATAGAGCCCGTAGAATTTTACAATGCGAAGTCGCATTGCAATTTTGAGTACAAGCTCTTAGTGGTCAAACCTAAAACTGCGATGTGAATTCGAATCTTACGAAGTTACCTATTAGTTTTTTACTAGCTCGCAGAATTTTATTTTGTAACATCGCATCGCGGTTTTTTCTACAAGCTCCCCCCCTTTGACCCCTAACAAACCCAAAACTGCGATGCGAATGAGATCGCAGAATTTAATGATGAGACGTCGCATCGCAGTTTTTTGTACAAGCTCTTAGAGGTCAAACCAAAAAATTCCGATGCGAATTCGCATCTCAAGAAATTACAGATCATATATCTACTTTATCGAGCTCGCTGAATTTAATGATGAGATATCGCTTCGCAGTTTTGTGCACAAGCCCTTAGGGGTGAAATCCAAAACTGTGATGCGAAATCGCATCTCAAAAACTTACCAATAATTTACCGAATCTATCGAGGTCGCAGGCTTTTACGATGCGGCGTCGTATTAATCATAGAGATTAATTCCCTTGTCTTTAATGTTTTGTCTTGCACGGTCAACAACAACATGTAAGTTTTCTAGAAATTAGGCCTCGTAGACTTTTTTTTTTTTTTTTTTTAAGGCTGGGAAATCATCCAATGACTGCTCCCGCTCTGGGTGGAGCGGAAGGGAGTGTCAGACTCTTACTGACTAAAACCCATCCATGTTCCTTCCGTAGCCCTTTATGTTCCGGGGTAGCGGTAACCCTTTCGGACAATCCCGCTTACCCGGCAGGCTTGGCCCTGAGGGGCCCCTTCATATGCTGACATCTCTTTGAGGCGCGCGTGGAACATATACGCGCCGTACGGCACAGGCCTCGTAGACTTAGTGATAACTTTTTAACAGTGAATTCTTCTAAAAGCCACTGTATAGGATTTTTTTGAGTGCGATATTTTAATTTATTAGCTAGATAAAGTCCACGTGTAAGCCCACATCTGAATTTTTGGATTTATTTAAATAAATTCTAGTAGAAAACCTTAAGCGGTATAAGACCGGTTTTTGTTTTTTTCTACTTGAGTAAAATAAAAAGAGTTAGTGATGATAAACGTTACCATTTTCCAACGAGTAACATTTTACATTTTGTTAAATATTTTAATTCAGTTATTCGGGGGAGTATTAATTTGGAATCTATGAAGTTTGGCTAGTTAAAATTTGACCTTGCATCTGGCAAGGTTTTATCTTCATGATTGCAATAAATACACCAATCAGTAACAATAAACGTGACAACAAGCGCCATTCACATGTGACTAATGTTTTGTGTGAAACTAATTGTTACCAGGTTGTTTTACAGCAACCGTAGGTACGTTAAAAGTAATTCTTGCGTTATGAAACTGTACCCACTGCTGGGACACAGGTCTCCTCTCTAAGAGAGGGAGTGGGCCGTCTACCACGCGGGTCCATTGCGGGTTGATAGATGTCACATGTTTTTGAATGTTTTGTTCTGGGGAATGCCGGTTTCCTCACGCTGTTTTCCTTCACAGTATTAAGAGCAGAAAGAAACTCGCTCTTACTGCTACGAAATACGGAGTTACACATAAACAAGGTGTTACTCATATACTACAACTATACCTAGCTGTTGAAATAAAATGACCTCGAAATAAATCAGGTTTTCATAAAAAAAATTTTACTAGCGTTCGCTTATCTCAACAAAATAGGGAACATCTGATTTCGTTTTCCTAATCTCACGTTTGTCTACATTGTAAAAAAAATGTTTATGACATAATTATTACAATGTCGCCTTTTTACGATTTCAGTTATTTAAACGACACCTTTATAGGAAATAATGTGACGTTTAACGCAAATATTGTTACTACGTCACGCATCTCCCAAAGTTTCTGGAATATGACGTCACTCCGTTGTGCTACTATCAGCACTAAAGTTTATTTCAATGTCAAATTGTTACCATGAAAATGAACATGCGAGTAGACTGTACAGAGATGAAAATGGACAGCACGATTAATAGCAAAAGTGAAAAATGACATTGTTTATTCTGAAAATAGAATATCATAATCGGAATCTATTTTACTCGTAAAAAAATATGCTATTCCAATACCTGTTCTATACATTTTATTGAGTTACGTGTGCTTAAATGTTAACAGCTCGTACTTTTTTCGCGATTTCAGGGTTCATTCCATAGTAGATAATAGTTGTTCATAACGATGAGTACAATGCGCCCACAAAATTCTTAGAGTTAATTTAAAACACGTTAAGTATATTAAAAAAAAATAAGCTCTCGTCTGACCGCTTAACTGAGACCGCTCCTGAGGTAGATGCGCGGCGCGGGGGGGTGGGTGACCCTACGCGAATGCTCTCTAATTCGTCTCCTTAAGACAATATTCACGCCTCCCGCATCGCGCAGCCTTACCGCAGCACACTTTAGGAACCCCTCGAAAAAAGCTTAAAAAAGCGCGGAAATAAAGCAGCTTTCACATCTGAAAGACAAAGTGAGTAATCTATATCATGATATGTTATATAATATATCCGTAATTTGGTTAAGCCATAATTTTCTATCGGTACCACCTAATAAGAAAAAAAATCCACAAAATCACCTCCATATTGTTGAGATGGAACCATTTTACTCCTCCATTTTCAATCAAAAGAGTATAAAACAAATATCTACTAGGTACTATCATCATCATCTGCCTAGCCTTTTCCCAACTATGTTGGGGTCGGCTTCCAGTCTAACCGGATGCAGCTGAATACCAGTATTTTACATGGAGTGACTGCTTATCTGACCTCCACAACCGAGTAACTGGGCCACTAGCCTAACCATACCCCTTGGTAAGACTGGCTGTCAGATTTTCGGACTTCTGACGACCCGTAACGACTGTCAAAGATGCACAACACGGAGGAGTGTCGGTATGTAAAGTTCGTCACCCATACAAGGTCAACCCCGGCCAGCGTAGCTTATTATAATAAAGCTCAGTACAGAACACGCAAGCTATGCACTCAAGGCCGTTGGCATATTATGCCAACGGCTTAAGGTGCAGATATATTATATCTGCCACTTAAGCGGTCGGGCTATATGTAGATGGAGTCGACATTTCCTATCTGACTACTCCTGAGGAGATATGGCGAAAGAAATTCAGAGAAAACTCGAGCAGTGTAAAACTATAATTAAAAGATACATAAGAACTTACTTTTTATAATAGAAAATGAATCCCAAGGCACTTCCTACTACAAATATCAATGCTATCAGAGGCACACCAATGTAGATAAGAAGTTTTTTCGCGGCCACCATGATTTCTTCCTAATCTATTTATCTGGAAAAAAAATATTTATTATGTAGACACTAGTTTAAGTTGAATGAAGCTACTACTAAAAAGATTACAGGGAAATGATAGTTGATAAAAATCTATTAACTACTCCTACGCAATAATTAAAACTCTCTTTAAAAAGAAGGATCATGGGGCATCGAAAACGTATGCGCATTGCTCTCAACAGGAAAAGTGACACGTTGTATGGCGATACTGATTCTTTAGCCGCTTTTTATGGTGGAGCGGAAGGGAGTTGTTTCACATAGGCGCTTTTGAACGCCAAAATTAACAAAAAAATTGAATTGATTCTAATTGCTCTCGCAAAAGGTAGTTTCTTATAAAGAAGGATAGGCATGACACTCGACACTCTTTCGTTATAAGTGGGCTCGTAAAAATTGACAAAGATCATAAATTCATCACTCACTGGATGCTTGCAGGAAGATGAAAGAGTGGTACCATCTGATTGTGTTTTCGGGGCCAACATGGCGAGATATTGCACAAAATAGGTAGGTTTAGAAGGAAACAGGGGTAACATTTGCCCAGCATTGAGACAAAATATTTATGTGCTAACAGAAAAAGAAATTGCGACGTTCGGCTAACCTATTGGTGTTTATTTATTTATTTACTAACTTCTGATAGAGACTTCGCGTGAATGTCGGTAATTATTCCATACCAGCGAGATAAAAAGTATCCTATGTGTTAATCCAGATTATAAATTATCTGTTTGCAAGATTTCATCTGGATCCTTGCTGCTGTATTGATGTAATTGAGTTGATATTAAATATTCATACTCGTACAAACTTTCGCATTTTTATTAGTATCTAGCTTCTGCCAGCGAGTTTGCCCGCGTAAAGATCGGAAACTATCCCACGGGAACATACCAGCGAGATAAAAAGTAACCTATGTCTTAATCCGGGTTATAAACAGCTACCTATGTGCAAAACTTCATCCAGATCCGTTCAGAGGTTCTGGCTTGATTAAGCAACAAACATCTATGCAAACTTTCACATTTATAATATACTAGCTTCCGCCCGCGGCTTCGCCCGCATAATATGTTGACAAATTATACACATAAACCCTCCTCTTGAATCTCTCTATCTATTAAAAAAAACCGCATCACGCACGCAGCAACCGTTGCGTAGATTTAAGCATACATAGGGATATAGGGACAGAGAAAGCGACTTTGTTTTATACCATGTAGTGAAAAGTATGTATAATATTTAAATATTATATTATGAATATTTAATATGCATATGCATATATAAGTATTTAGTTAGGGTATAATATCATTGCTGTTTAGTTTATTATGCCATGTTTTTATCAATGAGCCCGAAAGAGTTCACAGTTTTCACTCACCAACTTAATAAACACAAACTGGATTTAAGTATATAAAAAACTCATCACATTTCATTTAACCAAATAAAACTAAAAAGTTAATTGAATATTCATTTAAAATTCTCACTGATACTCAAAGTTAATGACATCAGTAGTTAAAACACAATTTCGTTCACAATTTGTTCAAGACAATGATAACATTCTACCGCACTAGAAATAAAACTACTTCATCAATTACTCAGCACTTTTTTACTAATATAATACACTCATCTTTCGTTCACCTTCACCTCTACAACACGAATAAAATTTAAAGTGTGTTATTCAATTAAGAATCATGATAATATGCAGATTCTATTATATCTAAGGCCATTTATATTACGAATGATATGATTTCTAGATAAGACCTAGGACTTTGCGAGTTGGTCTGATAATAATTCAATTGGGTCTGCCACAATTGATGTTAATAATGACTGTCTTAATTTGTTCGTTCGTCTGGGAATGCTGACACTTAAAATTTATATCTACATGCATCTATTTACCCATACATACAGTTCGGTAACTGACTGAGGGCTAAGTACTAACGGCCGCACAGGTCGATCTATCAGGTTAAGCTACGCTTAACTGGGTTGGCCGTGGATGGGTGACCATCTTTACATACCGAGACTCCTCCGTGACTCGGAAAGCACGTTAAGCCGTTGGTCCCGGCTGTCATTTGTGCATTTTTGACAGTCGTTCCGGGTCGTCCGAAGCCCGAAAATCCGACAGCCAGTCTTACCAAGGGGTATCGTATTGCCCAGTTACTGGGTTGTGGAGGTCAGATAGGCAGTCGCTCCAAGTAAAATACTGGTATTCAGCTGCATCCGGTTAGACTGGAAGCCGACCCCAACTTAGTTGGGAAAAGACTCGACAGATGATGACATATAATTATCTGACGTAGCATCTGACCCCTAAACGAATACTTGCCCAAATAAAAGCGCGATGTTGAATTTTCAACCCTCGACTCAAAACCGAAAGTTGAAAATTCAACAGCTGCACCCCTTTATTAAGGCATTCATATAAGGGTCAGCTACTATGCCAGAAATCCCGCAGCGCTTGAAGTCTTAAGTTCTTCAACCAGTGTGTCCTGCCCGTTATGACTTCCGGTGCTGAAGCGTGACACTGACCTGGTCCACAAATTCAAGGTCGCTTAACGCGCTATGGAGCTGGATAATACCCGGAGTGTTTCTGAAGGATAAAAACAGAAATTAACTTTGCAGGGAAAGCAAATTGAAGTGGCAGTGGGCTGGCCATGTTTGTCGCAGGACCGGTGGCCAGCGAAGTAGACGAGTCCTGGAGCGGAGTTACTCCTTATAAACCAGCTATCTGCCACTCAGTTCCGTCAAAATCGGCTGAGCTGTTTCGGAAATTAACCGGAATAAACAGATACCTTCGTTAGAGTCACCTTTGCTTTAAATACCTTATATTATCTGCATGTAGTAAAAAGCTGTTATTTTCACTTTAATAACAGACAATTCAATTTTATTTTATTTTTAATAGATTTGTATGCTGTTATGATGATTATTATTTGTTAGGATGGAATGTGTCCTGCACTGGTATATCTGTAACATACTTTTATTTATCACATTTCACGCAAATTAAGACACTTTAACTACTTGATCACATCTGTGTAGGCAAGCGCATCGTAACAGACTGCTAGGAAAATCGAAAGCTTTACTTTGATAACTCTGCTTACCAAGCTTAACAAGCGTGAAACTTTAAAAATAAATTAACCGAGTTTTACACAATTACTGAGAGCTCGTGGCTAAGTACTAACAGTCGCACAGGTCGATCCATGAAGTTAAGCTACGCTTGCCGGGGTTGGACGTGGATGGGTTACCATCTTTACATACCGAGACTCCTCCGTTCCTCGGAAAGCACGTTAAGCCGTTGGTCCCGGCTGTTATTTGTGCATCTTTGACAGTCGTAACGGGTAGTCAGAATCCCGAAAATCTGACAGCCAGTCTTACCAAGGGGTATCGTATTGCCCAGTTACTGGGTTGTGGAGGTCAGAAAGGCAGTCGCTCCATGTAAAATACTGGTATTGAGCTGCATCCGGTTAGCCTGGAAGCCGACCCCAACATGGTTGGGAAAAGGCTAGGCAGATGATGATGTTTTACATAATTATTACTCTCTTTGCTCATAAAACCGCTTCAACTTATTTTAAAAGTCAATCAACTCAGCCTATCGCAGTCCACTGCTGGACATAGGCCTCTGCCAGGCTGGGCCAAACACCCTGTCCTCCGCCTTCGGCATCCAGTCAGTCCCAGCCACCTTTATAAGGTCATCGGTCAATCTAGCTGGCAGGCGTCCCCCACTACGCTTGCCGATGCGCGGTTTCCACACCAGGATTCGTCTGCTCCACCGGCCTTCGATCCTTCGACAAACATGGCCAGCCCACTGCCACTTCAGTTTGCTTACTCTGCAAGTTATGTCGGTTTCCCGGTCCTTTTCCGGATAATTTCATTCT
Organism: Hyppa rectilinea; assembly: GCA_951799385.1. Lineage (NCBI taxonomy): Eukaryota > Metazoa > Arthropoda > Insecta > Lepidoptera > Noctuidae > Hyppa > Hyppa rectilinea. The sequence continues at coordinate 5,501,706 of OX637302.1, read as the reverse complement.
TGATTTTATCCTACAAAGAGACTCCAACCATAATATTATCAAAGCATAATAGCTTAAAAACTACTACACACAAAACTAGAGACGATGTAAAAGTGAGCTTCAATCAGCGCCATCTATGTTCCAACTGTTATATTACAGACTACGCAGCTCACTGTCACCACTGAAATTTTAAAGGCGACAAAGTTTCAGTATCTCAACTCCACTGGCAATATTTTTCTCTTATTTCCTGTAGTAACTACTAGATGGCGTTAATTTCAATTATTAGGAGCAGAATATTTTGCCGTATTTCGGTTCTTCGTAATAAACCGTTTAGTACATAATAATATTATGTACCACAAAAATGCGTCTGAAAAATCGTTTATTCGCTGTATTCATATAACAAACAGAAAGTAGTGACATATTTATCGATTTTGTTTCACCTTCTGCAAGTAGGTGTCAGGTACAGCCGCACTAAGCGGGATTGTCCGAAAGGGTTACCGCTACCCCGGTACATAAAGGGCTATGGAAGGAACATGGATGGGTTTTTAGTCAGTAAGAGTCTGACACTCCCTTCCGCTCCACCCAGAGCGGGAGCAGTCATTAGATGATTTCCATTTCCATTTCCAAAAAGGCGTCCAAATCTTCACGCCACCTTCTTCTGGGCCTACCGCGTCGCCGATTCCTGTTCTTCGGAATCTAGTCAATGGCTACTTTCACACAATTCTTTTGCGACATACGGCAGCTAATTCAACTTTAAGCATGTTAACCCCATAATAGTACTTAAAACTTTTAAACAAATTAAAATCAAATTGACCGAAGATCTTTGGGGAATGTCCAGTAAAGTCTGTACCTCGATCATTGAGACGATAGCACCTTATTTAGCCTTCATATTTAATTTATGTGTGGATCAAGGCATCTTCCCGGATTTAATGAAATACAGCAAGGTAATACCACTTTTCAAATCCGGGGACAGTAAAGACACCAATAATTATAGACCCGTATCCGTGTTGCCGGTTTTCAGCAAGATCTTTGAAAAGATAATGCTTAATCAAATGCTTAATCATTTTAACACGAATAAAATACTTAACGATCAACAGTATGGTTTCACCAAAGGACGTTGTACAACTGACGCTGGTGTGACCTTATTAAAACACATTTTCAATGCGTGGGAAGAGGCTCAAGACGCCATCGGAATCTTTTGTGACCTCTCCAAGGCATTTGATTGCGTTGATCACGAAACCTTGCTGTTGAAGCTAGAGCATTACGGACTTGGAAAACTTGCGCTTAGTTTGGTAAAATCTTATTTAAACGATAGACAACAGCAAGTTCAAATAAAAGGTGTCAATTCACTCGGTTTAAAAGTAAAAATGGGTGTGCCACAAGGTTCTATATTGGGTCCTTTCCTCTTTTTAGTATACATAAATGATCTTCTCCATTTACTAAAAAATCAACCACAAATGGTGTTATTTGCTGATGACACTTCTTTAATTTTTAAGATAGATAGACGTGCAAAAAATTTTGACGACGTAAATAACGCCCTACTGCAGGTCCAAAATTGGTTCACTGCAAATAATTTAGTATTAAATGGAAAAAAAACGAAGTGCATTAGATTTTCTTTACCAAATGTAAAAAGTAGTGATTGTGAGATAGTATTGAATCAAGAGAAACTAGAATTTGTCGATAAAACTGTTTTCCTGGGGATCACGCTCGACTCAAGGTTACAATGGGGTCCTCATTTAACATCTCTTGCAGGACGGCTAAGTTCTGCAGCATATGCTGTCAGAAAGATCCGTCAGTATACTGATGTAGATACCGCGAGGCTAGTCTATTTTAGTTATTTTCATAGTATTATGTCTTACGGTATTTTACTTTGGGGACGAGCTGCAGACATCGAGTCTATTTTTATTCTGCAGAAAAGAGCTATCAGAGCCATTTATAATCTTCGTAGGCGCGATTCTCTAAGGGAACGGTTTAAGCTTATTAACATCATGACTGTACCTTGTCAATATATCTATGAAAACATCATGTACGCAAGGAAAAATCTGCATCTTTTTAGTAAAAGAGGTGAAAGACACAACTATTTCACTAGAAATAGGGACCAATTAGTTCAACCAGGTTTCAGGCTGGCTAAAGTAGATTCATCTTTCATGGGGTACTAATTAAAATGTTACAATAAAATACCTCCCCACATTCTTGAACTTCTTTTTTTTTTTTTTTTTTTTTTAAGGCTGGGAAATCATCCAATGACTGCTCCCGCTCTGGGTGGAGCGGAAGGGAGTGTCAGACTCTTACTGTCTAAAACCCATCCATGTTCCTTCCGTAGCCCTTTATGTTCCGGGGTAGCGGTAACCCTTTCGGACAATCCCGCTTACCCGGCAGGCTTGGCCCTAAGGGGCCCCTTCATATGCTGACATCTCTTTGAGGCGCGCGTGGAACATATACGCGCCGTACGGCACGGGTCTGGTGCTGATCGGACGGTGAGTCACCCATTACTCACCGCCCGCAGGCCCGCGCCTACGGTGGCCGGGAGTCGTCACGTGGCTCCCGACGCCCGGAGCGTCTCCCGCGGCGGCTGGGACGGGAGGACCTTTCTCTCTCCCATCCCGCCACCTCCTTCGCGAGCATGACTTTTTCGCAGAAGGAGGTGACTGCCTCCCACTCCCTCTCGCCCCGGACCATGGCTTGCACCAGGGCCGGGCGCGAGAGGTCGCCGCCGCCGATCGCCTCTACGAGGACACGGCGGTGCTCTGCCCATGCGGGGCAGGTTTGCACCGTGTGCTCTACCGTGTCCTCTGGGCGATCCTCGCAGTGGTGACACCCGGGCGTTTCCTCCCGCCTGATGATGTGCAGGAACCTCCCGAAACATCCATGTCCGGTGAGGACCTGCGTCAGGCGGAAGGTGAGGGCGCCGTGACGCCTCTCTAGCCACTCCTCAAAGAGGGGCCTTACCGCCACTATCGTGGCGTGCCCTGCGCTGGGTTGCGACAGTCGCTGATTCCAGGCCGCCATGAGATCGCGCCGGAGGTCCGTCCGCTCCGCCGCAATTTGCTGCGGAAACGGAGTTTCCCCCCGGCTTAGTGCCTCCGCGCGCCACTCGAACAGGCGCGCGAGGACTATCGCCTCCAGATCCCACGGTGGCAGTCCGGCAAGGAGGCTTGCCGCCTCGCCCGAGATTGTGCGGTACCCCCGGATTAGTCGAATGGCTACCACCTTTTGGGGCGCGTTCAGATAGTGAGCGGCTCGTCGCTGCAATGAACGCGCCCACACCGGGGCCCCGTAAAGGGCCATGGACCGCACGACTCCCGCGTAAAGCCTCCGGCAGGAGGCGTTTGGCCCCCTCAAATTGGGCAAGAGCCGCTTTAAGGCGGCCCCAGTCCGTTCCAGCTTGGGGGCCAAACGTCGGAAGTGCTCCACGAAATTCCATCGGCTGTCGAGGACCAGACCCAGGTATTTCATCGTGGTCTCGACGCCGATGTGAACCCCTCCTACCGTAAGTTGGGATCCCGATGGTGGCCTATTCCGAGGCCCATGAAAGGACATGGCCTCGGATTTGTGCAATGCCACCTCGAGACCCAACTGCCGGATCCTCTCAACGACTATCGCAACCCCGCGTGTCATCGCGTCGGCCGCCGCCTGATGCGACCTCCCCTGCGCCAGGACCAGCGTGTCGTCAGCGTAGCAAACTACGCTGACGCCGTCAGGGAGGTCGGCCCGCAGCACCCAGTCGTAACCGATGTCCCACAGGAACGGCCCCAGAACCGATCCCTGCGGGACACCGCACGACATCTCTCGCCGGTTCCATTCCCCATCGCGACCGGGGTAGATGACGGACATTCTTGAACTTAATGAAACAAAATTTAAAACTTGTATAAAACGCACACTATGCAGCCAAGCGTATTATAAATTGGGAGATTTCATTGCTGATAAAAATGCTTGGGTCAATGCTAGTCCAGCTCCACAAGGGCGCATCAACTAATTTATTAGACTACTGAAAACTGTTGGAGCTGCGGAAGATCAACAACAAAAAAAAAAAAACATCTTTGCAGTGTATAAATTCAATCTCTTAATATTGTATAACTGCTTAGCACATATGTGAGTACTATGTACCTACTATAAAGCGACCAGTTTCTGGGTGCGTCTTTCATTGACTTGAATATGCCCTGGCGGCTGAGAGTATGCCATGCTCACTTTAATGTCTCGCTGATGGTGGCGTGTGTGTTGGATCATTTAGCTCCCTTCAAAATGGTTGAGCTGAATGGTGCTAATATATGCGTTATGTTCGTGAACGGGCGCTGTCAGTAGGGTCTGGTCATCTCTTAGCGGCTAAGGCTTGTTTTAATTTAACTATTGAATAGTTTTTACATATTTTATATCTGATGCTTTTAACGTTCTGCATCGTTCTCACATGTATAATATTAATATGAACTATGTAACCAATATTTTGTAACCATATTTTGTTTAAAAGAGTGTCCATGGAGTTTCTTGCCCGTTCTTCTCCATAGGTACCTACTCCTTTGGAATGGGCAACTAGCTTCATTTCTCGGACTGACCGACACCTTGACAATTCAAAAGTGCCTGTAATTGGTTTATTTGAAATAAATACTTTGAGTTTGAGTTTGAGTTTGAGTTTGATGTGGCCTGCCCAGTTCCACTTTAGTTATTTTCAACTCAAAATAAATAGAAAATCTTTAAAAAATATAGTTATTTTACCTTTACCATCGCGGTTAAGGTTCAGACCCACTAAAGCAATAAAACACAAAAGTAAAGGTTTATTACAGTTCAGATTATGATAATCTGTTACATAAATCAAAGATAGCTTTAATTAATGCTTTGTTATAACCCAACCCTATTATAATTAAACTGTCCAAGTTTTATATTTTTTAAGACATCTCGTATAAGTACTCGATACTTTTATATTTCGGCAAATACGGTCAAAAACTTTAACCTCGTGTTCTTAAATGCGAGCAAGTCGCAAGGTTACGTGCATGTGTCATTTTTTGTTTGGAATACCGGAAAACGCCCTCTGTCGGCGTGGCTGCGCATACAGGTTCACTAAACAAAAAGTAACATAAATATGCACGCAACGATCCCGACCCGCACCTTACTCGAGCCGCGCCGCTGAGACTGAGAGTTTGTAGCTTTGAATTCGTCCGTAAATAATCTATCCGATCCAGCCCGTCGCAGACGACAAAACAAAAAGGGCGTTTAGGTTTTCTTCATTCGTTTATTTAATTTTATTATATAATAACTTACAACTTACTTATACTGTCGTCTTAAACAATATGAGGCCATTTACTACAGGTCACAGCATCGGCCTACAGAAGTCCACTGTAGGGCATAGGCCTCACTGCGAGGATCGTCCAGAGGACACGGTAGAGCACACGGTGCAAACCTGCCCCGCTTGCGCGGAGCACCGCCGTGTCCTCGTAGAGGCGATCGGTGGCGGCAACCTCTCGCGCCCGGCCCTGGTGCAAGCCATGGTCCGAGGCGAGAGGGAGTGGGAGGCAGTCACCTCCTTCTGCGAAAAAGTCATGCTTGCGAAGGAGGTGGCAGGATGGGAGAGAGAAAGGTCCTCCCGTCCCAGCCGCCGCGGGAGACACCCCGGGCGTCGGGAGCCACGTGACGACTCCCGACCACCGTAGGCGCGGGCCTGCGGACGGTGAGTAATGGGTGACTCACCGTCCGATCAGCACCAGGCCCGTGCCGTACGGCGCATACCTGTTCCTCGCGCGCCTCAAAGAGAAGTCAGCATTTGAAGGGGCCCGTTAGGGCCGAGCCTGCTGGGTAAGCGGGACTGTCTGAAAGAGTTACCGCTACCCTGGAACTTAAAGGGCTAAGAAAGGAACATGTATGGATTTTAGTCAGTCAAAGTCTGACACTCCCTTCCGCTCCACCCAGAGCGGGAGTAGTCATTTAATGATTTCCCAACCTCAAAAAAAAGCCTCTCCAATTGCACGCCATTTAGCTCAATTTTCGTCAAGAAACTTGACGAAAATTGAGCCACCAAGCGGCTACCAGCCACCTTGCGAAGATCATCGCTCCACCCTCAGGGCGTCCCACCTTTCGTTTGCCGATTCATATATTTACATTTTTTGTTTATTCTTTCCATTAGTATTATTTATGCTAATCAGGAAAGCTCTCGCATAAAATGAAACAAAATTATTCGATTTTATTCCTTTTTACTAAAACAATGAAATTTATTTTGAATAATTGATTTCATCAGAGCGAGGTATACGTCACTCTGTTTTGAATAATTATAATTAGGGAAAACGCATAAAGAAATATTTAAGCGAAAAACCGAAAAAATGTTTTCGTTGAGGAAGTTGATGGTGTAGAAGATTTAACATAACATCATGCCTTTAATCCCCATAGCGTTAAGCAGAGGTATACCTCGTGCCTCATACAAGGCAATACCATTGCGGCCACTAGACCAACAAGGCAGTTAAATAAGAAATGTGTTCGATACATGAACGATCAATAAAACAAAACAACATCACGCGTAATCCCCGAAGTGTTTGGCAGAGGTGTATAGTACATTCACATTTCGCCAGTTTTGTTTAAGTACCATGTAATAGGGAGCGATCCTATTACCATCAACCGGGCACAAATCCAGACTAAAAGTGCTAAGCGGGATTGTCCGAAAGGGTTACCGCTACCCCGGAACATAAAGGGCTAAGGAAGGAACATGGATGGGTTTGAGCCAGTAAGACTCTGACACTCCCTTCCGCTCCACTCAGAGTGGGAGGGGTCATTTTTGATGAATGAAATAAATAAACGAAAAACCCATTAACAGTTCGTCCGATCTGACAAAGTGTGTCAAATAAATGGGTGGGTGTATGTGTGTCAAATAAAACTTGAAAAATAAAATCCTAGAGAGAGCCTTTATAAAAGCTAGCAGCAAAATCGTGTGGGTTGAAAAAAACCACGTGAAAATCCATTTGAATTTCTTGGGTTGCCAACCAAAAACTGCATGAATATCCATTTAATACTATTTCTTCTCTTTCGTCCACGCCTGCTTGTAATACAATGTCTTATTCTCTAAGAACAAAAGAATGTTGCCACATATAAATATAATTCAAGTAACGACCTCATCGTTCATGAAGTAAATAGATTACTAACAAGTAACAATATTTTACCATTATTTTACATTTTTTTTTAATTAACCGTACCGCATAATGGAGTCCAATCCTGAGATGCCCGGTGCTCTCGCGCCGCGTCATCACAGTCGTCCCGCACCGAGCAGCTAACTCGGGAACGGTCACCGTTAGGCCGTCGAGCTAGAAGCTTTTTTAATAATAAGCCCCCTTAACAACCACATGTCCTAATTGACGACCTAATCACGTGGGGTGCACACGACTGAAAAAATTCTGGTGTGGGTAACGTGCCTCAGGTACCTGTTGGGTAGTAGCGACCCCACGGACCTTATCTCTCGGGAGAAGTGTTGTTCCTCACCTCTGGCTTGCCTTTATTGGTCGGCTGGAGTGAACACTGACGAGGAACAGAGCTCCCACCTCATTGACGCCATTATTGGGCGACTGGAGTGGAGAGTCGCAGAAGCAAACGTGCTCGGAGGAAGAAAGTATTCCAGTAAGTGCTTGTATAATAATATATCATTTATTTCAGGTAACAAAGACCCATAACATAAACATACCTTTGACTGACTTTGCTGTTACTTATAATTAACTATTTTTGTATCATGTCATTGTCTGTCTATTAAAAAACCAGAACCTCAGCATTTTTTATGGTGTTCAAGCCTAGAAAGTTTAAAAACATAACCTTAATGCGGTTAAAGTATTGCCATTTCTTTTGTGGCCTTGGTAACAAAACAGAAAAAAATACCCTCATCATCCATCAGTTTTGTTTTACGTCACAAACAGTGGCGTCCACCATCAATAATCATGGTGTATGGAGTAAATAAGACTAATAGCGTTCACGTGGTCCGTCTAACAGCTAACTAACAAATAGGGCCGTGGAAGATTGATCATACCTTATTTGTATCGGTCATTTCTCAGGGCCAGCACTGTAGTTAGTTACTTACTTTTTATCGAGCTTTTATTTAGCTTATCTGCCTTGTTGGTCGAGTGATAGCCAGTTTATTGTTTTAGTTTTAGGTTCAATTCCCAGGCCAGAAACCAATCGTGGCTCAGTGAGAGTAGTGGTAACTGCCGAGTTGTAGTTGGTTTGAACCCACGCGCTTACTTTTTGTAAATAATAATATTATGGCTGCTGCTTTCAAAACGGTATTCTGCTACACCCGGTTAGGCTGGAAGCCAACCCCAACATAGTTTAGAAAAGGCTAGGCAGATGATGATGATGAATAGCTAACGTTACGAGTAAGTAGCCTTTCTGAAGTTTCCTTCTAGATAACGGGCATTTTTGCTGACAATAAAATACAGAAAAAGTCGCAAAGTCGCAAGACAGTCGCAGCCCTAACAAACGCCCGTTGTTCCGCTCTAGGCACAGTTTTTCACAGGACGCCCGAAGATTAAATTCCTTTTGTTACCAGACACTTTGCGTTGATTCAAATCTCTAGAATCGTGTTTTACTCACAAACTTGTAATGGATTTGTATGTCATGTATATTGTAATTTTAAAGGCTAGGCAGATTGATTGCTATCAAAACGGTGAAGGAAAACATCGTGAGGAAACCGGCATGTTATTGAACCTAGGATTTTGGAGATATGTGACGACCACCAATTCGCACTAGGTCTACGTAGTGGGGGGGACAGCCCACTCCCTCTCAATGCGTGGAGGCATGAGTCCGAATAGTGGGAATATTATTGGCTGATAAAATATTATAGGGTTTGTAGAATAAAACTTAATTTCTGGCGGTTAGATTCGAAAATTATGACTGCTTAACCTATTAGATGTTCGCCTATAAGAGCCGTTTGCTTATAAGAGCTCAACGATTTATACGGTTATATTATTTGATTGTCGTTTCGAGAGAATTTTTCTGATGAACCTATAGGGTTCATACCGCATTTGAGGGTTTTGAACGCAATACATTGGCTTTTCATCATTTTAGGGGACTTGGACATAACAGGCAAATGTGAATGTACGATACCTTGCAATCTATTACAGCAAGTCCTCGTCTGCTCATATATCGATACCCGCATGCACACATACACTCGTATATACTAGAAAAAGTCAGAAAGAGAAGCATGCATCGAAGTGGCATAACGCTTTCTCCTTACGTGACGGTTAATGTGATAGACATTAACTAGTAAGTAAGTAATCAAGTGGAGTAGTATAATATGTATTTTGTTTAACTAGTAAAAAAGTATGTATAAAATTTAATTGTACTCCTGTTTTTATCCCAAAATAAAAAAAAAACTCATGCTTAAAGGAAATACGTTTAAAAAAAAATCGTCAGTCCCACTGGTTCATCAGAACTATTTCCTGTCTCCAACCAACTAATATAAAGGAAACGATTCATTGATCATTGTAGCATTTGTATCTATCAGAGCAAATCATTACTCATACGCAGTCACTCAGGTCTATATTTATAGGGTGTTTTTTCCGGAACCGAAAATATTATTATTATATTTATTTTTTTGCTAATTACGTTTGTGTGTAAACAATACAATACAGTTTAATCAATTAAAACAATTGATTACAGTGCCAGGTTTTTTGGTACAATTCTCGATGACTGCGATGGGGACCAATTTTTTGACGCCCTATGAGATTTCATTTTTTGATTTTTTTTCCACTTGTACAGACGCCAGCACATCAAGCTATCTCACATCCCACACATACATCGCAAATTCCTAACTGACAAATTATCCTACTTAAAAATGTACCTTATATTTTTGTTATAAAGTTGAAATACTATAAAAAAAAACATAGATTGGAGTATGTGCTGACCTCTGTACATAATATTATCATTAATTATATTTTTTTAGTTTCAGGTTGTATATTTGTGTTTAATTAGTATCGTAAATCAGAATTTAGTACATAAAAATACTTCATTAACACAATAAGATCTGTCTGTAAAAAAAAAATATGTATGCCTTCTTCTTTCTTTTTGTGTGGTTTTCGTGAGGAAACCAGCATGTCTGATAGACATTTCTCAACAGCATAAGAAGTTAATTCAGAGGCCCATGGGCAGCATAATGTATACCAAAAACCTGTTTCTTCACGACAAATCGATGGAGAATATTTTCCGCCATATTTTAGTGGTGCCAGCTGTTCCAAGATACACATAACCGACTCAAACGTGAGGGTTTAACTTTATGACCAACCTTTACTGCGAATCCAATTCTTTTACGAGTGCGGAAATATTACAAGGAAAAAGATTTTCCCTTTTTTTCATTTCCGTAGTTGAATGGGAAATGAATGTGAAATAAAAGAGTGTATTGCTGTACAAGATGTCTGGCTGGCATGTTCATAGAGGATTTATTACTGTTTGTGGGATTTTAGGTAAATGTCCCATTGCTCTGTAGGCTAGTTTAGTTCATTAAAGTCAAAGAAAGACAGTCAAAGATTTCGTCTGAGATATTTTCATACAAAACAAACTTGTGACGAATAAGAAACAATAAATGGGATGAAATAGAATTCAAATAATAAATGAAAGGAACAGATAATTTTCATGGCCTGATAAAATTCAATTCGAAGTGAACAAGGAGTTTTAAATGTGGGGCGAAACTAAATGAAGAACCAATCTATATGTGTAGTTTGTTGCTTTTAAGAGAGCTTTTCAGGAAATAGCTTCATCTATTCTACGGCTACATTGTCTCGATAACTTGAACTACACGCACAAAGAACACGCGAAGTTTATTTCAAGTTATCGCGACAATGTAGCCGCAGCACAGCAAAGTAACAATGCTATGTACTAATTAAAGGGTTTCGGGTTTAATTAACTATTGACCAGTTTTTCGGATTTATTTGTGCTTGAACATTCAATACACAAGGTAAACTCTATCAGCTTATGATTTAATTAACCGCTCATTAGTCAATTCGCACAAATTAATTCGCCCGAAACGTGCGAATTGACAGTTTTAAATAATATACATTTTATGAAAGCGACTCGCAACCTATACATATTTGTGAAGGTCGATTTGTTCGTTTCCGGCGAGAAAATTCATGCGAATCCATTAATGAGCCTAATTGTATAACCTGTGCTTATTTATTTATTTAACAATTTTTTTACACACATAAAAACAGACAAGAAGAAAAGAACAGAAGATACGCACAAAGAGCACACAGAGCAAAGCGCATTAGGTAAGATAGACCACAGTTACTCAACAAGCAGTAACTCCCTAAATAACTCACAACACCCGACCACACTGACGCAACCTTAACTAACCAAGCCTGTTTACCAGAACTATTGGAAACTAAAACAATGCTTTTATCGGCGAAATTACCGAACTATTACTATTAATGGAGCTCGATTTAGCTACACCCTGTATACCCATTGTTTGATGCACAACTCGCGGGGACAAATTCTGATGATTAATTGGCTTTATTGAGCACATGCTGTATGTGTTGTGAATTGATTGGCTGTTAATGGGGACTTTTTGCTACACTTGTTAAGTAATAAGGGCAGATATGATCGGGAAGGGACCCGTTAGGGTCGACGTCTGCCGGGTCAGCGGTGTCGCCGAAAGGATTACCGTTGCTACGGACGACAAAGGGCTAAGGAAGGAACATGGATGGGTTTTAGTCAATAAAACTGTGAAACTTTCTTCCGCTCCACCCAGAGCGAGAGGACTTTTTGTTTCGGGGTAACGGTAACCATTTCCAACAATCCCGCTTACCTAGCAGGCTTCTTCCCTTACGGGCCCTTCGTATGCTGACAACTCTTTGAGGCGCGCGTGGAACACGTACGCGCTGTCCGGCACGGGCCTGGTCCTGTTCGGATGGTGAGCTACCCATTACTTACCGTCCGCAGGCCCACGCCTATGGTGGCCGGTAGTCGTCACGTGGCACCCGACACCCGGAGCGTCTCCCGCAGCGGCTGGGACGTCCCTCATCCATCGCGCCAACTCCTCGTTTGCAGAAAGAGGTGACTGCCTCCCACTCCCTGTTGCTCCAGATGCACACACACTTGCGCTTAATAATATCTCCCACACCGAAGGCTCTCCGCTGAGATATGTCACTTAGCCAAAAATCAGTCTGTAGGAGTATTATTTTATTACTACCCACACTACATGCCTCTTCTAAAAATATTTTTCAGAACCTAGGTATCTTAGTTCGGAAATAGGTTTGTGCCAAGTCTGACCTGCAGCTGAATATGGGTCACTACACTTTTTTTAGATTTGTGTGACTCGAATTCAAATAGAATTCCCGATCTAGAATAGGTTTTTTACTTAGCGGCCCCTATCGTAGACATTATACAGTATGGTTAAACGAGGGACCTACTTTCCGGCTATATAGTACTCATGGAAATCAACAACTTTGTCAATGGGACCAACTGAAATATGAAAAAAATATCAGCTGTTCCATACATTTTGACGAATTATGCGACCATAGAAGTACCTACTGAACAGCTGATTTTTTTCATGATTTCAGGTATAGTTCGATTTTCAAAGTTGTTCATTTTCATGAGTAGGTATGTCTCCCCTGAAAGTATGTTCCTCGTTTAACGCAACACACTGTATAAGGCAATGAACTAAATGAATTCTTCTGAATTCTTTAAAATACTTCTGCACGCTTGCGTTTTCCAAAAAAAAAAATGTACTTTATTAACAAAAGTTGTACAATAAACACTTAACACACTACACTAACACTGACACTATGCTAAGTTACAACTAGGGAACAGGGTGTTCGATGGGCTCTGGCACCCAGTGTAAGAGTTAACTAGTGTTTAGGGCGCCAGCGTCCTCGCCTATGAATTGGACATGTAGCAGTAGGTACTTGTAAGACGAGCAGAGTATATCATTCGTTAATATATTATATTTACCAGCTAAAGCAACTATGATGTGGCCATTTTAGAATTATTATGGTAATTATAAACAACTTACTAAATAACTACATTAGGTTAAGCTATCGATATCTGTAGTAAATCTTCAGTCTTATTATAATGCAGTGTCACTAACAAATGGCAAGCATGTATGAGTTTGTACAATAGTTAAGTCAACATTTCGCTAACTATGTTATTATTGTGTTGTTGGTCACGCCTGTTAATAATAAGCGGGCGCAATTCCAGAACCTATGACTACTTCTGGTTATTTTGATGATATATAAACCCAGGATCACTTTGCCTTAGACAAAATCAAACAGGTTGCTAAGTAAATTAGGTGATAATTTATAATTTGTACCACACTGTTTTAACATTTTGTTATGACTTTAACTCAAATGAATGAATGAATAACTTTAAGTCGCCAGAAGCCCGATAATCTGATAGCCAGTCTTACCAAGGGGTATCGTATTACCTGGTTACTCGGTTGTGGAGGTCAGATAGGCAGTTTCCCCGTCTAAAATACAGTAATTCAGCTGCATCCGGTTAGACTAGAAGCCGACCCCAACATAGTTGGGAAAATTAACTTTTGGAATGTTTGTAAATATGTGAGCACCTTGTATTTATGTTATAATAAATTTTACCTGCAATTGATATATTTGTTTTTTATTCTTTTCACCTTTTGTGGTGTAGTATTTTTATTCTGAGTGCATCGTATTCACATATAATTTTATAATTCATGAATAGAAAACATTGTAAAATATTTTAAAAGAGTAACGGTTGAATTTCTTGCCTATTCTTCCCCATACGAAACTACCTTTTGAAAGGGGTAACTAGAATCAATTATATTACTTGTTTATTTTGACGTTCAAAAGTAGGTACCTTTCTTGTGCCTATTTGAAATAAATGATTTGACTTTGACTTTGCCATACCAGGAATAGAAGCCAAAACCACACAGTTCATCGTTTGTCGACTAGCGAACAATACACAGTCGGACCGCAATATACTCGTATATTCAGCAAAAAACCAAGGAAAGGAAATTCTAGGAAACAATAAAATATACGTTTCTATAACCTACGAATTATGGGAATGGTTTTTGACCGTATTAAGAACTTATTGGTACCCCAATTTCGTAAAAAGGACGCTAATCTACCGACGGAAATGTATGGTCCCACTTATATAATATACTCAACTTCAGCAGAAATTTTTCACGAAAATGGAATGTAATATATTATTTCGACCCTCGAACGGGTAGGTAATGTTATTATCTTAATATTATATTCATAACTAGTAACCCTTGTTTCCGGCACGTACAATCTAGTAATGTGAAAAAATGTGAAAACTTAGATTTCTGCGCTATATTTAAGCTGAAATATTAGATTTTTACACATAAACCGGCCAACATAATATATACAGTTATAATATTTTTATTAAATACTATACAGAGTGTTAGGTTAAACGAGGGACATACTTTCAGGTTGGTTATACTCATGAAAATCAACAACTTTGTCTATGGGACCAATTCTGAAGTGTCAAAAAAAATATCAGCTGTTCCATACATTTTGATAAATAATGCGACCATAAATGCACTGAACAACTGATTTTTTTCGTGATTTCAGGTACAGTTCCATAGTCAAAGTTGTTCATTTCATGAGTATAGTAACCCCCTGAAAGTATGTCCCTCGTTTTATCTAACAAACAGAAGTCAAAGTCAAAGTCAAAAGTTTCCGTATTTGATCGTGATATTGAAGCAGGCCATTTTAACCTTAATTCACTTCCGTCACACCGTCGTGTGTGTGCCGTATTCGTCCCACCACTATTGTGAACAATATACCGTCTATTTATAGAAATAGATATAGTTATTATGAAGGGTTAATAAGATATTTTTCCTCACACGTTAATGTTATAATAACACTGGCTTGTAATACTTCTGCTATATGAAAAAGACTTCTGGTAATATTCGGTGAAGGAAAAGTACGTATTTTATGGGTTTAAGTACCTACTTATTGCTCCACGAAGTGTATAAACAGAACGGTTTATACACTGTGGAACAATCTAGATGCTGATGGTGGAGCACCTATCTGACTGAATCACTACCTCTTATGGCAGTATTATTATAGTATGAGTTCAGTCAATCTGCCTAGCTTTTTCCCAACTGTATTGGGGTCGGCTTCCAGGCTAACCGGATGCAGCTGAATACCAGTATTTTACATAGACCAACTGCCTATTTGACCTCCACAATCCAGTCACTAATTGGGTAATACGATACTCCTTGGTAACACTCGCTGCCAGACTTTCGGGCTTCTGACTACCCATAACGACTGTCAAAGTTCCACGAATGACAGTCGGGACCAACGGCTTAGTGTGTTTTCCGAGGCACGGAGGAGTCTCGATATCTGAAGATGGTCACCCATCCACAGACCAACCCCGGCACGAGTAGCTTAACCTGATGGATCGATTCGTGCAGCTGTTATTACGGCTGAGAATTAAATTGAGCTATCGATCATTAACGTTTAGCTAAGCACGGCTAGGCTGGACTGTTATTAACACGTTGAACGCCAACGCGGTCACCGTGTGTCCGACAAACAATAGTTTTTCTATTGTGTCTGCTGCGTGGCAGTCAATGACTTAATTGCGAAAACCTTTGCCTAAATGACGTGTCACATCCAACATTGTTAGAACTCATTACGTGATGAACATTCGCACATGTTGATCGTATAAATATGACGTGCCGGCACAATGGACGCAGATGACAAGGCTTTACTTACGGCTTTTGTACGGCAACAATGCAGTTGTGTGCCGTAACTGAGCGCGGGTAATAAAGGGTTAGGCTGGCTGTAAGAGAGCGACTGGTCGTTGCGATTAGTCGGAGTAGGTATGGTTTTGGTGATTGTGTCGTCTCTTGCAAAATGTTCTATTTTGATGGTGTACATTGTTAAGTGTTCTATATTTCTGTCTATCTAAGGCTTGTTTTCATCAACGACAGTTTTGCGTAGATTTATTACTCAAAAGACCATTTCAGACACCTATCTACAATGGCGCATGATCTGACAAGATTATGTTTGGACTATAAAAGAGACCTCTGAGTTTGTTTCGTCTCATCTCAGAGTAGTCAGAAAGAAAACGCCGACCTCATCTAGTTTTTTCTTTTTTTATGTGATTGACGTGTCAGTGTTTCTTTGATAGTTTTTCAATTTTATTACAAAAGCATACGGTTCATTTTCAATTGAAAAAATTTACAGTTTGGGATAGGTTGATGTGGTGGCTTTTGTACAATCCCTACTTAGAGAAATAAAATCATTTGTCATGTGTTGGATTTTTGGAGCAAGTAATTGATTGTGCAATATTTTTTGGAGATAGGTAATCACTTCAGTTCACTCCATTTATTATTAAAACTTAGCTTGAAATCCTTTGGTAGGTAGTCTGTTAATCCTTTCAAAAGAGAGACACAGACAGTTTGAAAAAATGTCTTATCTTTGCGAAAACTATACTAAGTACTGCCATAATTAATAAGTAATACTGCAATAATTATATTCATGTGAGCCCCTGATTCAACGATGGGTTTCGTTATGAACGCGACCAGTAATAATTCAGCAACAACACCGCCAGATTACGCGATGCCGCATTACGTCACACGATGTTTTTTATTTTGTTTAATGTCTGCATCCCGCAGTTCAACATAGGAGGTTGTCGAATGCTTAGCCAGACTTACACGTCACACGGTATCTACTTGCACTTCTTTTATTTCGGTGAAAATAGAAGTTATAAGAAGTTGCTAATTACTTATATTTTATACATAAGAATAGCTAACGTTACGGCTTACCAAGGGGTGTCGTATTGCCCAGTTACTGGGTTGTGTAGGTCAGATAGGCAGTTGCTCCATGTAAAATACTGGTATTCAGCTGCATCCGGTTAGACTGGAAGCCGACCCCAACATAGTTGGGAAAAGGCTAGGCAGACTGATGATGATGATGAATAGCTAACGTTACGAGTAGCAGCCTTTCTGAAGTTTCCTTCTAGTTAACGGGCATTTTTGCTCACAATAAAACACAGAAAAAGTCGCAAAGTCGCAAGACAGTCGCTGTCCTAACTAAAGGCCCGTTGTTCCGCTCTGGGCACAGTTTTTCACAGGACGCCCGAAGATTAAATTCCTTTTGTTACCAGACACTTTGCGTTGATTCAAATCTCTAGAATCGTGTTTTACTCACAAACTTGTAAAGGGTCATGTATATTGTAATTTTGTATTCTTTTTGTGGGAATAATTATGGTTTTTCAAACAAGGAATTAGTTATTTGGCGGGATTTTAAGATGTTCATTAGATTGTATCCTTTGATTATATACTTGTCTATAATCAAAGATTGTATCATGTCTTGTTAGTGATCGCATACTTGTCTGGGTAGTGTTGATATCTTTATGACATAATGATAACACTTATGTTTGACTTTATATTAGTTAAATAATTGGAAAGAGGCCTTAATATGAGGGTAGATTTCCTACCTAATAAATATAAATAATTTAAAATTTAAGTCATTGACTGCCACGCAGCAGACACAATAGAAAAACTATTGTTTGTCGGACACACGGTGACCACGTTGGCGTTCAACGTGTTAAAGACGACTTCAAATCAGCTGTTAGCTGTTATGTTGCCACAGGAGGAAAAAACACCGGTATCCTAGCGACAAGAAATTGACACGCTTTTTCATACGATTTGTATGGGTTCGACGCACACGTGTGGCTGGTGGCGATCGCCCGCTATAGCAGTTCTCAATACCGCAGTAAGGGCCCGTTTGCGGAGACTATTTTTTGTTTTTCTGGGTGGACCGGAAGGGAGTGTCAGAGTCTTACTGACAAAAACCCATCCATGTTCCTTCCTTAGCCCTTTATGTTCCAGGGTAGCGTTAACCTTTTCGGACAATCCCGCTGACCCGGCAGGCTTTGGCCCTGACGGGCCACTTCCCTTATGCTGACATCTCTTTGAGGCGCGCGTGAAGCACGTACGCGCGCCTTCCGGTACTTGCGCCAAGACCTGAGGTAACCGTTGAGAAGTTAAATACATTGCAATTACAAGTTGACAGTAGAAGCATAGTAAAGAAATATACTTAAAGTGCAGTGTGGTGTATTGTGTGTAGTGTAGTGTGTGTAGTGTATTAGTAAAGTGTTATTTTCACAAGTGTTTTCACACCCTGAAAGATTGACAATTAATTGAAAGTCAGCCCTATATTTCAGCCAAAATTGGTTCAGTCGTTTCGAAGTCATCCGCTCTTTTGATGGCTGGGGTAGGGGTCTTAGACCCGATTCAGCGGGATTGTCCAAAAGGGTTACCGCTAGCCCGGAACATAAAGAGGAACATGGATGGGTTATTGTCAGTAAGAATCTGACACTCCGTTCCGCTCGGAATAATTTGATTGAATTGATGATTTCCCACCCACAAAAAAAAATCGGATCGGAGATTAAAAAAACTACTATTCTTTTTGGAGCATTATATCCAGGAACGCAAAGAACGTTTGTTTGCTCAAACAACTCGGCAACTAACTGTAAATGGGTAGGTACTGTGGCATGCGGGCTAGCTCACCGACATTCACTAAACCAACTGGATTGTACAGTCGATTTTGAACTTTACCGACAAAATGTTAAGGTTTAAAATCATTTGGTGAAATTTGACAGTTTGGTATAACTTGATGTACTGGTGACCTACCTACCTACTCAAGTCAGATACAACCCCAACTTATAAGTAGGTTTTTACATTTAATTTAAAGTAGCTACAGGACATATACCGGGTGGATTTTTCATGTATTTTAGGTTGAATGAACAGAGGCCAGCACATCAAGTTACCACAATCTGACAAAATTCTTTGATAGTATTTCAACTTTATTGCAAAGGAGGTTGATGGGCCCTCCTGGGAAGATGTGAAACAAAAGGCGGAATTTGCAATGTCTTCAATTATGAACTGGCTTGACCTAAACTTGCTGACATTAAATTTAAAGAAAACGTATTACGTGCCCTTTGCGATCCGGTCCAACACAAAACCTACAAGTAGTTTCACAATAACGGCTCACTCATGCCAGAATCAGCTAATATCGTGTTCATGCCCTTCCATTGCCCGAGCAGAAAGTGTCAAATATTTGGGTGTGCATATAGACGATGGACTAAAATGGGACAAACAACTCGATACACTAACTTCTCGAACACTACGTCTCATTCACATATTCAAAACTCTCCGAGAATCCGCCAGTATTGACACTCTAAAAATGGTGTACTTCACATTATGCCAATCGATTATTGGATACTGTGTGACAGTATGGGGTGGGGCAGCAAAGACTTATCTTCTAAGAGCAGAGAGGGCTCAAAGGGCTGTACTTAAAGTTATGCTAAGGCTACAGATACCCTACAGCGCAACTTTACGCTGATTGCAGGGTGCTGACGGTTCGGCAACTCTTCATTCTCCAATCTGTCCTGAGGATACATGCCCGCTTACCCCCATCCGATCCAAGTAAGCGCACATATGTTCCCCCAGGTGTACAGTACAAAACCACATTTGCAAGACGTAAATACTATGTCCTTAGTCATCTTGTTTTTAAAAGAATACAGAAAGAACTAGACATAATAGACCTAAACAAATTCAATGTCAAATCAAAAACTTCTGACTGGCTCATACAGCAGGACTATATTAAAACAGAGTCTATACTACTATCATACATCGCTTGACATATTTAACCACTTCAAAAACACCCACAAGATCTCATACTCACTCACACACATACACACTCACACACATACACACTCACACACGTACACACTCCCACACATACATCGGTACACTCTCCTCCCTTGAGGTGTATGTACATACACCTCAACACTCACACATACTTGAATAATATTAATATGCATTAGTAAAGGTAATCGACACACTTTCACTTTCACTCTTGTAAGTTTTAGTTTTACTAAATTTAAATTTTGGCCGATCACTGTCTCTTAAGATACAGGATTCTTCTTAGTTTAAGAGACAGGGTTCATTATTTTTGTATGCATAGAAGCTATGTTTTTATGCTTATTCTATTGTATTGTTTTGTTCTGAACTGTGTCTGTGTGTATTTATTTTTGGGTAAATAAACAAAATTATTATTATTAAATATATTATTATAAAGACATAAGTTTACCTGTGACAATAAATTATTTTGACTTTTGACTTTTGACTTTGACTTCATTTTTAATTGAGAATATTTGACAGTTAGGGATAGCTTGATGTGCTGGCGTCTGTACGTTGTTGGTTAGAGAGATTTGATCCTTATAATATTGACTTTATCGATAGACTAGCTTCCGCCCGCGGCTTCGCCCGCAAAATATGTCGACAAATTATACACATAAACCTTCCTCTTAAATCACTCTACCTGCCGGCGCAAGTTTTTTATATATAAGTTTTTTCCGCTTACAACACAGAATTGAGCGAATTATTCCTACCCATTCATTCCTTATCGAACGGAACAAGATTGGAAGTTCATTGTGCACGACCAATCAGAAAACGATCCCGCCACTGCGAACACACGTCAACTGTGGTTTAGAAACGTCAGTGTAATTTTTGCATTCATCCGCTCCATACTCAAACCGCGCCGCTTCATAATCAAACCGCTTACTCAAACCGCAATCGCATCAAAAACTGTATAACTATTATAAATAAGTGTTGGCCGACACAAGTGTGACATTTAAACAAGTGAAAGTGATCACAGAAAGAGAAACAGGAAGAAAACCAGAAAAGCACGTTGGACTTCTGCTGAGCAAGCTGTCCTTGAATCAAAAAAAAAAAAAAAAATCAAAAGTCATTTATTCAAATTAGGCTGAAGATCAGCACTTTTTGAAGGTCAAAGTTACATAAGACAGTCCCCCAAAAACGCCCACCCACTCCACTTCCTAGTGCTTTAGCTGGGAAGAAGAAGTGGCGCAACAAACTCCCCAGCAGCACAGCTGTCTGTTTAGTTGGAAGAACTTGACTCTACACACATTTATCGCATGAGAAGTAATTAACATTACGAAACACAATCCACGTGTTTTGACCAGAAGGTTCGCAAGTAAGTCCATCCATTCCTATTTCTCAAAACCTCATATCCCGTGTGCTCAATTCTGTGTCGACCAGCAGTCCACCACGCTAAAATCTACATTACCAACAAGAATTAATTCATCGCATATGGTCCTTCGAGAAACCGCTAAGACTTATTCACCATAAGTAATTTGGTCCAATCGAGTCGGATTCAAAGAATCAACGATCCTAATATAGGTCTCATACCTAGGATTTAGGTTAAAATACCTAAAATACAACGTTCGTAAAACCGCCATATTGAACGTACTTGCGTTCGTACATTTCCTGCTAGGTACATTATTCATTGAGAATTACTGTATCAACTTAATATTTCGCCTGTTGCATTAAAATAGCATATGTAGGTAAATATTCAAACCGCTAATTATCGTGAGTAAGTCTCGTCTAACTTATTTACAACCGCATTCCTTTTGTTTAACGGCTTAGAATAAAATAATTATTCTAAGTCTACCCGCTATACCTATTATCGTGAGTTAGTCTCGTCTAACGTATACCTATTCAACCGCATTCCTTTGTATACCCGATTATAATAAAACAATTATTCTAATACTACCCGCTGTACCTGTTGTTTTGTACGCTATATTTTCTATAACTATTCCAACATGGAAGATCTTAAAATGAAGGTTAAATTACTTCAAGCAAAAAATAATTCAATCTTCGAACATTTAACATCGCTATACGAAACTTCTAAGAAAATAAATACCACAAATATCGAGCTTCGTTCGGTGGAATCATTTATGACAGACACGGAGATTCTCTCAGTCACTCGTCAAGAATTTAGTACCAATTTAGATAAAATAAATACATATTCCTTGCAACTAAATTCCAATCATAATATTGATTATAGCAGTCAAAAATCTTACTACGAAGTTTATTCTCGTATAGAGAGAGTGCGTTCGTTAATCACCGCGAACCGTTCAAGGTCATTAGAATATTCATGCGCTTCTAATGATAACGCTAAACAATTTATAAGTACCGTCAAGCTGCCACCTATTCATATTCCTTTCTTTGATGGTAGGATTGACAACTGGCCTGTTTTCTATGAATCATTTAAATCAAATATCCATAGTAACTTAAACCTTACAGATTCTCAACGTGTGCAGTATTTGATAGGTAATTTAAAGGGAAACGCATATCAAATTACCGCCGGAATAATTCCCTTAGGTGATAACTATACCGCTATCTGGAACAGTTTAGTTCAAAAGTACCAAGATAAACGAGCACTAGGCTCACATTACATGTCTAACATACTAAATATTAAACCCGCAATTAATAACTCCGCATCTTTAAATAATTTCATTGAAAGTTTTCACGCGTCCGTTTCTGCTTTAGAACAATTACAAATAAAAGATTTAAAGGATTTCATTTTGCTTAATTTAGCTTTGAAAAAATTAGACCCCGCAATCGTAAATTTATTCGAAGCGCATATGAGAGATGAGGAAATTCCTACTTATACGGATTTCGTAAAATTTATAAAATCGCAAGTTAAAATATTGGATCGCACTATTTCATCTCGAACCGCGTTAGTGAGTAACAACCCTTATAAAAATAATCCTTCTCGTAATCAGTCACGTGATAGTACAGCACATACTTTTGTTGCTTGCGATAGTAATCAAAGTTGTTTGTATTGCAGTAAAGTTGATCATTGTAAACTTTACACTTGTCCAATCTTTCAATCGCTCACAGCCAATTTACGTCTGGATTTTATTAAAAACAAACGTGGATGTGTAAACTGTCTTAGTGTATCGCACACTGCTTCACAGTGTAAATCGATACATACCTGTAGGACGTGTAACAAAAGACATCATTCGCTTTTACATTTAGAACACAGCTCGTCGCAGCCGGTCTCGACTGACGTTGTCACTAATTCGCAGCAGATGGCGCTGTGTGCGTCCGCTCGTCTTAATAATGTAAACAAACCACTTAATACGGTACTTCTTTCTACTGCCCGAGTCTATGTTGATAACAAATACAGCAAACACGTTTCTGTGAGATGTTTAATAGATAACGCTTCGCAAAATAATATAATTACTTCCGCTTGTTGTAAAAAACTTCAATTAAACATTATACCGCTTTCAAACTCCGTTATAAAAGGTGTCGGATCATCTGCGCGGCCTGTTATAGGTTACGTTGAGATAAAAGTTACTGCTAAAATTAAAAATAATTCTTTTAACATTACCGCTCTGGTTATCGATTGTATCACGGATAACTTACCATCTCACTTTGTTGACACTACTGCAGTGCAACATTTGTTTGATTTACCGCTCGCTGACCAACTGTGGCACGTACCTGGTGAGGTTGAATTGCTTCTAGGGGCAAAACTGTTCCCGTATTTATTACTCAACAATAAAATTATCTGACCTACCGCTCCATCCGCTATTGAAACCGTGTTCGGTTACATTCTTATGGGTGAGGTACCCGCTAGTTTATCTTATAACAATTATAGCCCCGCTGAATTAAATACCGCTTCATATTTTTCTACCGCGCCTTGTCTTTAGACGAATCCTTACATAAATTTTGGAACATTGAAGAAATACCTTCAAAACATTTTATGAGCCCTGCTGAACTGGAGTGTGAACAGCTGTACGCTTCTACTGTGTCACGTGACTCCAGTGGTAGGTATTGTACCGCGTTACCATTCTGTAAAAATCCAGATTCGCTTGGAAATTCTTATGCTGTCGCTTATCGACGTCTAATTAACTTAGAAAAAACTAAGCTTCGCGACCCTGTTTTGCGCGCTAGTTATAATGAAATAATCCAAGAGTATATAGATCAAAACTATTTAACTGAAACTACACCTAGTTCTGTTAATCAGACTGTAGGTTATTACATACCGCATCACCCTGTTATTAGGAATGATAAACAAACCACTAAAGTTCGCATCGTTCTTGATGCAAGCGCTAAGTCTCATAATGGCGTGTCATTGAATGACTTGTTACACACAGGGCCGAATTTACAGGCTGACATATTTTTATTACTTTTAAAATTCCGCTTGTTCCCTATTGCAGTTACAGCTGACATAAAACAGATGTATCTTCGAATTGCTGTTATTGATGAGCATCGAAAATACCAAAAAATATTGTTTCGTTTTAATACCGCTGAACCTATTCGCGAATTTCAATTTAATCGAGTTGCATTTGGTCTTAAACCTAGTCCCTTCCTAGCCATACGCACTGTGCGCCAGCTATCAGAGGATGAAAAACACCGCTTTCCGCTCGCATCCATTGTTGCTTCTCATGAGCTATACATGGATGACTTGGCTACTTCGACCCCGTCTCTGGAGGATGCCAAGATTCTTTCCGCTGAACTTACCGCCTTATTTAAGGCTGGGGGCTTTGACCTTACTAAATGGGCAAGTAATTCCTTGGAACTACTAGAGGCCATCCCACATTCCAACCGCTCTTCTATTCATTTCTCTGATGGGGATAATTTAAAGATTCTTGGACTCAAATGGATTCCTTCCGAGGACTGTTTCACCTTTACTACATCTAATTTGGATAATAGTTGTACCAAACGCTCCATGCTTTCAAATATTGCCCGTCTGTGGGATGTTCTCGGTCTTGTGGCTCCTGTAGTTTTATTCGCAAAATTACTCATAAAAGAATTATGGAAATTAAATATAGATTGGGATGAAACTCCACCCGATTCTATTATACTGCTCTTCCAAAAATTTAAAGAGCAATTACCTCTAGTCTCGTCTTTAAAATTACCTCGTCATGTAGCCGTTACTATGGGTTACGTGACAAATATAGTAGGTTTTGCTGATGCCATCTTGAATGCATATGGCTGCGTCATATACTTACATGTCACTGATACAATTGGTAACACACACGTAAATTTGGTGTGTGCTAAATCCAAAGTTGCACCTGTTAAGGTCATATCTCTAGCTCGTTTAGAGCTCTGTGCTGCAGTTCTTTTGTCTAAATTAATTAAATTAGTTTATGACACTTACCGCTCTCGTACCGCTATTAATGATATATTTGCCTTCTCCGATTCTACAATTACGCTTTCCTGGATTCATTCGTCACCGCACAAATGGAACATTTTTGTTAGTAACCGCGTCGCTAAATGTCAAGAAAATCTTGATCCTAAGCATTTTTATCATATTAACGGAAAGGAAAATCCTAGTGACTGTCTGTCTCGAGGTCTTCTACCTGAACAGTTACTAAACCACGATTAATGGTGGCATGGCCCTGATTGGCTTCTGCGCCCAGTTGCTGAGTGGCCTATTACTCCTTTTGTTTCTTCATGCAACGAACAATTGCTTGAATTTAAAAATAAAACTCTAACATTGGTATCTACCGTATCAGAACTCAATTTAATATATAGTCTTTCACAAAAATTTGCATCATTCAATAAAATATCGCGCATAACTGTATACATTCTAAGATTTTTACGTATTATTCCTTATGATAAGTCACATAAGACAATTTGCTCGCGCAAGTTTTTTATTTATAAGTTTTTTCCGCTTACAACAAAGAATTGAGCTAATCATTCTTTCTTCCTACCCATACATTCCTTATCAAACGGAACGAGATTGGAGGATCATCGCGTACGACCAATCAGAGGCGCGCTTTTTCCGCCGCTGCGAACCATTCGCAGCCCACTTCAGCTATGATTTAAAAATGCTCTAGACAACAGTCTACGTCCAGACTCCAGTGTGAATACTGACCCGCATCCGCTCCATACTCAAACCGCGCCGCTTCATAATCAAACCGCTTACTCAAACCGCAATCGCATCAAAAACCGTATAACTATTATAAATAAGTGTTGGCCGACACAAGTGTGACATTTAAACAAGTGAAAGTGACCACAGAGAAACAGGAAGAAAACCAGATAGCACGTGGGACTTCTGCTGAGCAAGTTGTCCTTGAATCCACGTGTTTTGACCAGAAGGTTCGCAAGTAAGTCCATCCATTCCTACATCTCAAAACCTCATATCCCGTGCGCTCAATTCTGTGTCGTCCAGCAGTTCACCACGCTAAAATCTACATCCCAACATAATATTAATACCCCGCTATATGGTCCTTCGAGAAACCGCTAAGACTTATCCACCATAAGTTATTTGGTCCAATCGAGTCGGATTCAAAGAATCAACGATCCTAATATAGGTCTCATACCTAGGATTTAGGTTAAAATACCTAAAATACAACGTTCGTAAAACCGCCATATTGAACGTACTTGCGTTCGTACATTTCCTGCTAGGTACATTATTCATTGAGAATTACTGTATCAACTTAATATTTCGCCTGTTGCATTAAAATAGCATATGTAGGTAAATATTCAAACCGCTAATTATCGTGAGTAAGTCTCGTCTAACTTATTTACAACCGCATTCCTTTTGTTTAACGGCTTAGAATAAAATAATTATTCTAAGTCTACCCGCTATACCTATTATCGTGAGTTAGTCTCGTCTAACGTATACCTATTCAACCGCATTCCTTTGTATACCCGATTATAATAAAACAATTATTCTAAGTCTACCCGCTATACCTGTTGTTTTGTACGCTATATTTTCTATAACTATTCCAACATGGAAGATCTTAAAATGAAGGTTAAATTACTTCAAGCAAAAAATAATTCAATCTTCGAACATTTAACATCGCTATACGAAACTTCTAAGAAAATAAATACCACAAATATCGAGCTTCGTTCGGTGGAATCATTTATGGCAGACACGGAGATTCTCTCAGTCACTCGTCAAGAATTTAGTACCAATTTAGATAAAATAAATACATATTCCTTGCAACTAAATTCCAATCATAATATTGATTATAGCAGTCAAAAATCTTACTACGAAGTTTATTCTCGTATAGAGAGAGTGCGTTCGTTAATCACCGCGAACCAAAGTCAAAGTCAAATCATTTATTTCAAATAGGCACAAGTAAGGCACTTTTAAACGTCAAAATGAACAAGAAATAGAATTGATTCTAGTCGCCCCTTCCAAAAGGTAGTTTCGTGTGGAGAAGAATGGGCAAGAAACTCCACCGTTACTCTTTTAAAATGTTTTACAATGTTTTGTATACATGAATTATAACATTATAATTATGTAAAGACGATGCACCCAGAATAAAAACACTACACCACAAAAAGTGAAAAGAAAAACACATAGTTATAGTAATGGTAGGTAAAATTAAGTATGTCAAAGTACATGGTGCTCACATATTTACAAACATTCTAAAAGTTAATAATAATAAATAAATCAATGTGTGAGAAGTTATTTCAACATGTTAAAATAGTATTTTATAAACAATAAATTATTACCAAATTTACTTAGCAACCAGTTTGATTTTGTCTAGACACTAGATTGCCCTGTGGAGCAGGACCAGCATGTTTCCAAGCATCCTTATCCTTTATATAATCCTCTAATTTGTAATATGCTTGTTTACAAAGTGTATTTTTAATGTGAGTTTTAAATTTTCTTTCATTTAATTGCAGAATGTCACAAGGTATTTTGTTGTAACATTTAACACAGAACCCCATAAAAGATGTATGTACTTTTGATAACCTAAAAAAGGGTTGATCTATTTTATCTTTATTTCTAGTATTAAAGTTATGCCTGTCACTTATTTTGTTAAAAAGATGTCGATTTTTTCTTACATACATAATGATTTCGTAAATGAATTGGCATGGTACCGTCATAATATTAATACTTTTAAATAGTTCCCTAAGCGATTCGCGGCGACGTAGATTGTAAATAGCTCTGATAGCTCGCTTTTGCAGAATAAAAATGGATTCAATGTCAGCAGCCCGACCCCACAGTAAGATGCCATACGACATAATGCTGTGGAAGTAACTAAAGTAGACCAAGCGCGCGGTTTCTATGTCTGTCAACTGCCTTATCTTTCTAACAGCATAAGCGGCCGAGCTTAGCCGTCCCGCAAGAGTTGTTATGTGGGGACCCCATTGTAACTTGTCGTCTAGCGTGATTCCCAGGAAAACCGTCTGCTTAGTAAATTCTAGCTTTTCTCCGTTCAATATGATGTCACAATCGCTACTTTTAACATTAGGTAATTTAAATTTAATGCATTTGGTTTTTTTTTCATTTAGTACCAAATTATTTACCGTAAACCAATCTTGGACCTGAAGAATAGAGTTATTCACGTCGTCAAGATTTTGTGAGCGTCGATCAATTTTAAAAATTAATGACGTGTCATCTGCAAATAACACCATCTTCGGTTGATTTTAAAGTAATTGGGGTAAATCGTTAATGTAAACTAAAAATAGGAATGGACCCAATATCGAACCTTGAGGAACGCCCATTGTCATTTCCGACCCCAGCGAGTTCACACCATTTACTTGAACTTTAACCTTTCTATCTTTCAGGTATGATCTAAGTAAATCAAGGGCTGTATTTCTAATCCCATAGTGCTCTAGTTTCAGCAGAAGCGTCTCATGTTCTACGCAATCGAACGCCTTAGAGAGATCGCAAAAGATTCCAATGGCATCTTGTGCCTCTTCCCAGGCGTTAAAAATGTTTTTTATTAGGGTGACACCAGTGTCAGTAGTACAACGCCCTTTGGTGAAACGAAACTGTTGTTCATGCAAGATGGAATTTTTATTAAAGTGACGTAACATTTGATTGAGCATCAACTTTTCAAACACTTTACTGAGAACTGGCAGAACCGTTCAAGGTCATTAGAATATTCATGCGCTTCTAATGATAACGCTAAACAATTTATAAGTACCGTCAAGCTGCCACCTATTCATATTCCTTTCTTTGATGGTAGGATTGACAACTGGCCTGTTTTCTATGAATCATTTAAATCAAATATCCATAGTAACTTAAACCTTACAGATTCTCAACGTGTGCAGTATTTGATAGGTAATTTAAAGGGAAACGCATATCAAATTACCGCCGGAATAATTCCCTTAGGTGATAACTATACCGCTATCTGGAACAGTTTAGTTCAAAAGTACCAAGATAAACGAGCACTAGGCTCACATTACATGTCTAACATACTAAATATTAAACCCGCAATTAATAACTCCGCATCTTTAAATAATTTCATTGAAAGTTTTCACGCGTCCGTTTCTGCTTTAGAACAATTACAAATAAAAGATTTAAAGGATTTCATTTTGCTTAATTTAGCTTTGAAAAAATTAGACCCCGCAATCGTAAATTTATTCGAAGCGCATATGAGAGATGAGGAAATTCCTACTTATACGGATTTCGTAAAATTTATAAAATCGCAAGTTAAAATATTGGATCGCACTATTTCATCTCGAACCGCGTTAGTGAGTTACAACCCTTATAAAAATAATCCTTCTCGTAATCAGTCACGTGATAGTACAGCACATACTTTTGTTGCTTGCGATAGTAATCAAAGTTGTTTGTATTGCAGTAAAGTTGATCATTGTAAACTTTACACTTGTCCAGCCTTTCAGTCCCTCTCAGCCAGTTCGCGTTTGGATTTTATTAAAAACAAACGTGGATGTGTAAACTGTCTTAGTGTATCGCACACTGCTTCACAGTGTCAATCTATACATAACTGTAGGGCGTGTAACAAAAGACATCATTCGCTTTTACATTTAGAACACAGCTCGCCGCAGCCGGTCTCGACTGACGTTGTCACTAATTCGCAGCAGGTGGCGCTGTGTGTGTCCGCTCGTCTTAATAATGTAAACAAACCAATTAATACGGTACTTCTTTCTACTGCCCGAGTCTATGTTGATAACAAATACAGCAAACAGGTTTCTGTGAGATGTTTAATAGATAACGCTTCGCAAAATAATATAATTACTTCCGCTTGTTGTAAAAAACTTCAATTAAACATTATACCGCTTTCAAACTCCGTTATAAAAGGTGTCGGGTCATCTGCGCGGCCTGTTATAGGTTACGTTGAGATAAAAGTTACTGCTAAAATTAAAAATAATTCTTTTAACATTACCGCTCTGGTTATCGATTGTATCACGGATAACTTACCATCTCACTTTGTTGACACTACTGCAGTGCAACATTTGTTTGATTTACCGCTCGCTGACCCACTGTGGCACGTACCTGGTGAGGTTGAATTGCTTCTAGGGGCAAAACTGTTCCCGTATTTATTACTCAACAATAAAATTATCTCACCTACCGCTCCATCCGCTATTGAAACCGTGTTCGGTTACATTCTTATGGGTGAGGTACCCGCTAGTTTATCTTATAACAATTATAGCCCCGCTGAATTAAATACCGCTTCATATTTTTCTACCGCGCTAAATATAGATAATTTTCATTGTTTTCTGTCTTTAGACGAATCCTTACATAAATTTTGGAACATTGAAGAAATACCTTCAAAACATTTTATGAGCCCTGCTGAACTGGAGTGTGAACAGCTGTACGCTTCTACTGTGTCACGTGACTCCAGTGGTAGGTATTGTACCGCGTTACCATTCTGTAAAAATCCAGATTCGCTTGGAAATTCTTATGCTGTCGCTTATCGACGTCTAATTAACTTAGAAAAAACTAAGCTTCGCGACCCTGTTTTGCGCGCTAGTTATAATGAAATAATCCAAGAGTATATAGATCAAAACTATTTAACTGAAACTACACCTAGTTCTGTTAATCAGACTGTAGGTTATTACATACCGCATCACCCTGTTATTAGGAATGATAAACAAACCACTAAAGTTCGCATCGTTCTTGATGCAAGCGCTAAGTCTCATAATGGCGTGTCATTGAATGACTTGTTACACACAGGGCCGAATTTACAGGCTGACATATTTTTATTACTTTTAAAATTCCGCTTGTTCCCTATTGCAGTTACAGCTGACATAAAACAGATGTATCTTCGAGTTGCTGTTATTGATGAGCATCGAAAATACCAAAAAAATTGTTTCGTTTTAATATCGCTGAACCTATTCGCGAATTTCAATTTAATCGAGTTGCATTTGGTCTTAAACCTAGTCCCTTCCTAGCCATGCGCACTGTGCGCCAGCTATCAGAGGATGAAACTCCACCCGATTCTATTATACTGTTTTTTCAAAAATTTAAAGAGCAACTACCTTTACTCTCGTCTTTAAAATTACCTCGTCATGTAGCCGTTACTATGGGTTGCGTGACAGATATGGTAGGTTTTGCTGATGCCCGCTTGAATGCATATGGCTGCGTCATATACTTACATGTCATTGATACAAATGGTAACACACACGTAAATTTGGTGTGTGCTAAATCCAAAGTTGCACCTGTTAAGGTCATATCTCTAGCTCGTTTAGAGCTCTGTGCTGCTATTCTTTTGTCGAAATTAATTAAATTAGTTTATGACACTTACCGCTCTCGTACCGCTATTAATAATATAATATTTAATTTTGCCTTTTCCGACAACGGAACAAATTTCGTTGGAGCCAAGGCTCAACAACAAGAACTACTTGTTAACCGCTACCGCATAGAGTGGAAAATGATTCCACCCCGCGCACCCCATTTTGGAGGGTTGTGGGAATCTCATATTAAATCTATTAAAACGCATTTATGCCGTGTTATTGGTTCTCAGCTTCTTACCTACGAGGAGCTTTCGACTGTTCTCACTGAAATTGAGGCAGTTCTAAATTCCAGACCGCTCTGTGTCCTGAATGAGGATCCGTACCCAGAACCGCTTACTCCCGCTCATTTTATAATGGCTTCTCCGTTAACTTCGTTGCCTGTCGTGAATGTTCCCGAAACGACGAAGTCTCTGACTTGCCGCAAGAAATTGCTTGACCAAATGGTTTGTAGTTTCTGGAAGAGGTGGCGTATAGAATATTTACATAATCTTCAAGTTAGACAAAAATGGTTGAATGCCGCAGACGATATTAAGATTGGTACAGTGGTTCTCATACATCAGGATGATGTCCCTCCTTTACGTTGGCCAATGGGTATAATCACCGAAGTTTTTCCCGGCAAGGATGGGACAACCCGCGTTGCTATGGTGAAGACATGCAGTGGCTCTTTCAAGAGACCCGTTGTCAAACTATGTCCTTTACCTTCTCAATAACATCACCGCGTTATTAACCATAATTTATCTTTAGTTAATATGCTTAGAATATCTTTTTTTTTTTTTTTTATAAGTCCGCTTTAATATAATTTCTTTCCTTTTGAGAATATTACATATCCTCAAAGCCGGGCAGGATGCTCGCGCAAGTTTTTTATTTATAAGTTTTTTCCGCTTACAACACAGAATTGAGCGAATTATTCCTACCCATTCATTCCTTATCGAACGGAACAAGATTGGAAGTTCATTGTGCACGACCAATCAGAAAACGATCCCGCCACTGCGAACACACGTCAACTGTGGTTTAGAAACGTCAGTGTAATTTTTGCATTCATCCGCTCCATACTCAAACCGCGCCGCTTCATAATCAAACCGCTTACTCAAACCGCAATCGCATCAAAAACCGTATAACTATTATAAATAAGTGTTGGCCGACACAAGTGTGACATTTAAACAAGTGAAAGTGATCACAGAAAGAGAAACAGGAAGAAAACCAGATAGCACGTGGGACTTCTGCTGAGCAAGCTGTCCTTGAATCCACGTGTTTTGACCAGAAGGTTCGCAAGTAAGTCCATCCATTCCTATTTCTCAAAACCTCATATCCCGTGTGCTCAATTCTGTGTCGACCAGCAGTCTACCACGCTAAAATCTACATTACCAACAAGAATTAATTCATCGCATATGGTCCTTCGAGAAACCGCTAAGACTTATTCACAGTGGTGATGACTTATTCACAGTGGTGGATTTTGATGCGGTTTTTTGTAATAATGACCTATTACAAAAAACCGCATCAAAATTCGTTGCGTAATTTTAAAGATTTAAGCATACAGACAAACAAACAGACAAAAATAGCGACTTTGTTTTATACTATGTAGTGATGGCATAAAAATACAGGATTTTATTAATAAATAAATCAAATAATAGTAATTAAAGAATAATAGGTAATGGAGTTCTAAGTTCGTCGAATTAAGTAGAATTTCTGTTTTAGTTTGGTAAATACATAATACTATTTAAAAAAAAGGCGTGTGGTGTCATGGGGCACCAGATAGGAACGAAGTAAAAGGAAACCCACGCTTTATTTTACAATCAATTATTTTTTGGAACGAAGTATCTTATGGCGCGTTGCGGCGGGGTACCCTAGCCGGCAAAAATCGTGCGTAGCGTTACCCTAAGATTTTTATGTATAGTGTTTGATGCCTTATAGTGTCTACAAAATCTAATAGATGGCGTTAATCGTTTAAACGCTTGAAACATAAAGAAGTAAAAACAATTAACAGGTTGCTTATGCTATAATTTTTTTTATTTTTATCGATAAAAAAATCATAATAAATAATGTATACCCGAATAATTATTTTCTTTATACCTCGAATAGAACTTGAAATTAATATTTATATAATAAGGAACTTCGTTCCTATCTGGTATCCCACGACACCACACGCCTTTTTTGTTAAACATTGTATTCTTATTATAAAGTTATTCAATTATTATTTTCTTATTTTTAGTTTGGTATCAAAGCGTGTTTTTGAATCTACTATGTGTATTTTTACACTATTGTGTATGCCTATAAAATGTACTCAACACTATGTATGTATTATGTATGTATAAATTAAATTACATATAAGTATCTTACATGTAATTTAATTTTACCATTTTCCTCCATTCATATGTTTCAGTCATCGCCAACACATTTTTTTCGAACATACAGACGGCAGCACATCAAGCTATCCCAAACTGTCAAATTTTGCCAATTGAAAATGAACTTTACATTTTTGAAATAAAGTTGAAAAACTATCAAAGAAATCGGACGGATTGGGGTAACTTGATGAGCTGGGCTCTGTACATTTAAAAATAAAATTTTCGAACTGTAGCATGTAGCGCTTTTTTGACCTAACTCAGCGACCTTCCCTCTCGCCGTGAAGTCCCTTTCCAAAAAATCACCAGTAAATAAAATCATTCTCCAACATTCTTTCACGGAATGGAGCAAGTAAAGCCTTAGCAGTTCGCTAGTCAAACCCTAAAATACAATGCGCGAACTCCAAAGTTTTTCGTCTGGCAATGTTTTGTTGGAAACATCGTCGGCGGTGGAAGGCTCAAATATATGGGTGAAGTTCCACGTTCACTGGCTGAACTTGGCAAGTAAGCGCTTTCTTTGATACTTATGATATGTTTTTGGGAATTATACGAACACGTATTCGCTGGTAGATGCTGTTACATGTCTGAGAAGAAAGATGGCGGACGTTATTAATGATGTCTTTTGGTTGACTTCTGTTTTAAGTTTAGAATGGTATTTTTTTTTTAATTTAAACCCATCAAAGGAGGCTAAACTAAACGCAATAAAAGTTTTATTATTATAACGATTATGGGCGTGAAATCAACTCGGCCTATCGCAGTCCAATGATGGTCCTAGGCCTCTAACATCCTGTCCTCCGCCTTCCACATCCAGGCTGTCCCAGCCACGTTCTAAAGATCATCGGTCTATCTTGCTGGGGGGCGTTCCACGCTGACTCGTCTACTCCACCGGCCATCGATCCTGCGACAAACATGGCCAGCCCACTGCCACTCAGTTTGCTTAGTCTGCAAGCTATGTGGTTATCCGGTTCTTTTGCGGATGATTGCATTTCTGATTATATCTTAGAAAGAGACTCCGAGCATAGCTCGCGGGCGTTTAGTGTCTCTCAAAGTGTTGATTATGTAAAAAAAAAATTTTACCAAAAAAAAAACCGCCTTCAAAAAGAGACAAACAAAAACGTTCCTGCACTAAAAAGTAAAAAATAAAAAATTGAATTCCTGTAAAGAAACTTAATTTAAAGGTAAACTTATTTGACATTAATATTTTGCAAATATTCAAAATTGTTTACTTCTTTTTGGAGTCGGTGAGATAAGTTCAATGATAAAATTTTCAACATAACTATTCAGGATTGTATGTTTATTTGTATTGTCATAGTTGCTTAACTATCTTGATTGTGATATCTATGCGAGTGTCAAGTTCCGTTAGCCATATCTGATCTTCTTCACCAGTTCCACTTCATCAAATGTTACTTTTTGACTGTAAACGCTTGATTTCTCGATGAAAATATTAAAATTACTATATAGTTGCCTATAATATTTGAGGAGTTCCTTCGATTCCTCATGGATCCCATCATCAGAACTGGATTTTGAAAAAAATGGGACCAATCTGGAAGCATATCCTTTAAAGATTAAAAAAGAAATTGCAAATCCATCCATAAACAACGGAGTTCCGAGGTAACAAACATAAAAAAAAAAAAAAAAAAAAAAATACAACCGAATTGAGAACCTCCTCCTTTTTTTGAAGTCGGTTAAAAATAGTGGTATTCAGCTGCATACGATTAGATTGGAAGTCGACCCCAACATGTTCATGGTACCATGTACCTAGTCTGGTTGTCAAAATATTGTAGAAACATACACTCCTGTCTTTTTGAAGGTTAGTTAGAGATGGCGCTACCTTAGACAAGTTCTTTTCATTCTGTTATGACTTTATTACTCCTCCTATTACACTAATATTATAAAAAGGAAAGATTTGTATTTACGTGATAGTATCTATATTACCCCTGTGCGAAGCTGGGGTGAGTGTCTAGTTCAATTATAAGCCGAAAAATATACGTTTAGTCAGTCTGGTTCAATTCGGGTTTTCATCAATTTGTCCTATTTTCGCCAAATTGAATATTAGACATTTCAAAAATGTTTTCTTCCCCTCATCGAAGTTAATCTCATTCCAATCAGATTTGAATCACCGAATGAATCCTGATAAATCTACTCATCTGCATCTAAAACAGTAGCTGCTCAAGTCTTCCTCATTCAAGTAGAAACACCAATTCCCGTCACTGGTAATGCTTCAATCGCTCGCTCGGGTAAGTCGGGTAGCGGCCCCAATAAACGCCGGGTTCTCTCGTATTTTTCATTCGAACGTGACGTTGATACTAGCCACGATTGTTTCCGCTACATCGACGCCTCGTTTCTTGTGATTAAGTGGTTTAATAAAAAAGGTTATTTAATTAAGTATTTAGTGCCAATCATTGGAGCGTTTGCTCTAATTGGAAGGTGAGATTGGAGTTATACACAGTGATTTTTAATTGACTGTCAACCTTTTAAGAGATGTGAGTACTTATGATTACAGACTGACTACGAAATAACGAAAAAATATACATCTGTTTCATAAATTTTCTTCGATTAAATATTGCATTTTTGTATGAAAAAGCCGACTTGTTTTTCGATATTTCAGAATTCGTCTAATAGTGAAAGTGGCTCGTAATAATGGCACAGATTACTGAATAGTTACTAATAATGGGTACTTTCACGTACTAAAAGGTTAACAGTGAAATAAAAATCACCGTGTATAGTTTTGTGTTTATCATGGAGTTATCACTTTGTTTATTTTAAAGAGTCAATCCATAAAAATATTATAAATTCGAAAGTAACTCTGTCTGTCTGCCACCTTTTCACGCCTAAACCACTGAACGGAATTCGATAAAATTTGGCAGAGAGATAGATTGCGTCTTGGGGAAGTGCACAAGCTAATTTTAGTCTGAAAGATATCCCTAAAAGGGATATAGGAGATGAATATTGCAATATAACCGAACTCCACGCGGACCAAGTCGTGGGCAAAAGCTATTTGGATATAATTCAATGTTTTGGCTACTTGGCAACGTCGCCAGGCGGTCGCCAAGTGAGTTAGCCGTCATACATCTCAATAAGAACTAGTTGGCGCCGTCGCTGGCCACGTGGCCAGCCATGGCATCTCGGTGAGGTATGGCCCTAAACCGAATAATAACAACTTCTAGTCTCCAATATCTTGATATATTAAAACACGACCAAACGCATTTTTTTTTGTGAAAATTGTACTTTTTATCTCGAAAAAATTACGTTTCCCGAGAGATAGTTTATATTAGATAGAGATCCTATTACACGCAGGCACAGCCGCTAGCAAAAGCCAGTTGTAAAACGCAAAACAAATTCCTGTGCGAGGCCAAAAGGTCCTATCACATGAAGCTACGTCATTTTGAAATAAGTAAAGCAGCAAATATTATATTACTCCTCAAATTGACACGGATAATACTGCTACAATTGTCGTAGGATAATTCAAGACCTTCGCTACCCACGCTATCCTTTAGTTGAACCAACGACACCCACAAACAGAGTGGGAGGTAATTCCAAGTGTCACAATATCTCTCACAGTTTGTGTTGGTTATAAGAACTATGTATTATTGCATCGCCCACACTGCCCTCTTTTGCGTAGGAAACAAAACTATAATCGATTGTATGCAACCTTCTTTATTTTCAAATCTTAACTTCTTTACTTTTTCTTTGTGAATGACATCTCGCAGTTCAACCAAGGGGTTATCTACTGCTAAACCGTACTTGCCTGTGGATGCCGCAATAAAATTGCAGCCTCCAGCGAGGGCTTAGTAAAACTTATAAACTAAGCGACTATATGCTAAGGGCACCCCCTGTGGGGTAGGGACCTCGTCAAATCGTGGGAAATCGTCAGATGACTCCACTAACTCTGGGTGGAGTGGAATGGAGTGTTAGACTCTTACTGACTAAAACCCATCCATGTTCCTTCCTTAACCGAAGATCATGTACAGAGGTAGCGGTAACCCTTTTGGACAATCCCGCTGAACATGCCAACCTGAGAATCAAAACCAGAACCTAACGCTCAGCTAGCGACCAACAAGGCAATCTGGTTAAACAGCGCACTTAATCAAATTAATTAGTTGATTGATCATTATTGAATGCTTTTAAATAGCTCTGATAAGCGTAACCCGATAATATGACAGTCAAAATGTGACGGCCATCAGTAATAATGATAGCGCGCTACCACAGCAGTAAATAGATCCACTGAATTTACAAATGGGTTTTTGTGGCATTTATATATAGAAAATAGAAGCCGCTGCTGAGTATCAAATAACACTAATCAAGCTTCCATTACATATAAGAAAAGAGCTCGCTTGTAGAAACACATAATTAATTCCATCGAGTCTTTATTGGTTAATGAAGATCAGCAATTGTCAAAGTTTTTGGCAATCGACTACAAAAATTAGAAGCGCTTACATGTTGTTTCTGTTTGGATGGTGTAAGGTTTCTGTCTAAAAAACTGTCAAATTTTGCTAATTGAAAATGAACCTTATGTTTTTTTTATAAAGTTTAAAACCTATCAAGGAACGACTGATTTAGGAAACTTGATGTGCTAGCCTCTATACCTATATGGCAATCACTTTTGCGTAGACGGCGTCTACTAGACGCAGAATGGCACTTATGAAATTTCAATTTTATTACAGTAAGTTGTTCCTTGAGTACCATTTAACTGAAAGAGTAAGTCTCTGCGAAAACAGTTTCATGAAAGTTAGACTGCAGTAATCAAAAGTTTGAGAATCGTAGAAACGAGGTAGCGGTTGCAAATAATTTTCAATTTGTACGAAATCAATTAACTTTTTTTTTTGCTACTTCTGCACACATATATAAATGTAAAGTGTAAAGTCTGCGTCTGTGTGTGAGTGTGTGCGTGTGTGGTGAGTGTGTGTTTGTGTGTCTTTCAGGTTTTATAACGAACCTGCCGGGTAAGCGGGATAGTCCGAAAGGGTTACCGCTACACCGGAACATAAAGGGCTAAGGAAGGAACATAAATGGCTTTTAAGTCAGTAAGAGTCTGACACACCCTTGCGCTCCACCCAGAGCGGGAGAAAGAATTGGACAATTTCCCACCCTCAAAAAAAATAAAAAGGTTTTATAACGAAACCTGACGTCGTGATTTTATGTTGTGCACTCTTTCCAAGGTATGTTTAGCAAAGTGTTATTGGGTTTTTCTGAGATTTTTTTCATGTCCTAGAACCAAAAATTCGAGAACATGAAACATCCACCAACCCACACTGCGTGGTGGATTACGTTACGGCCCACTCACTCTCACCGAGACATTGACTGGTTACGCTATAGAGTTGTTATAGTATAGAGGGTGAAATTTAATTCATGGGCATTATTTAAAGAGTCATAGTACTCGTCATTATGAACAACTTTGACTTTTTCGCGATTTCAGATTTGTTACCCTGGATCTGAAAGCGGGAAAAAAATCAGCTGTTCCATACATTATGCAACGTCGTAATACCTAATTCGTCCGTCGTAATAACTCGTCAGAATGTTTTTTTTTTTCGTGATTAATAAACAAGATCGGCAGCAGTAATAGACTAGGGGTGTGACCATCGGACTGCCATCTCGGGTCTTATAAATCTCGAAATCGAACCCTAAACACGTACCTCTGACTTTTCGGATTCATTTTGTGCGAATTGTCTAATTATCACTTACGTAAAAAAACGGTGAAGGAAAACATCGTGAGGGAACCGGCATCACGCCTGTGAGACGTTCTTCGACAGCATGTAAAACTAAGTTAGCGGCCAAAGGCAGCGTAAAACACTGACACCAGGATAGTCACTTACCACACGGGAAAGATAGAAGCACAAAGTTGGGTTGAGTTTTTAAGAGGAAAGGTGTCCCAATCTATACTTATTATTATTTTAAATGCTAAAATATCGTTTAGAATGGCACCATGGATCCATGACCATCCGAAGCAAGCAAGCTAGCAAGAAAAAAAAAACAAGCTTCGAATGCAGTTTTTTTTTATCATAAACCTTTCAATACAACCTGTATGCGACAGAAGAGAAAGAAGTACTTATTTTAATTCCACAGAACCAATAACACATATATCCATAAGATAGAAGCCCTTCTAAACAGCCTCGCATACCTATGTAGTGTAGGTACCGCAACATATTGGCATTCTTCCAAGTAAAAAGCGTTTTCAATTAACTCCGAAGTCGGTTCATTTCCTGGTGCCACGTGGAGGAGCTTCCTTTTCCCACCCTCATGTCCGGTGTCTTGAGGACGTGTCGCCGCTTATTGGTGTATTCACCCTACGGAGAAAAATGTGGTGGGTTGTCGGTGTAAATGTACTTCGGGTAAGTAGGTGCGTATTAAATACATGGATTGGTAGATGTTAAAAGGTACCTAATGAAGTACAGACGCCAGCACATCAAGCTATCCCTAACTGTCAAATTTTCTCAATTAAAAATGAACCTTATAACTTTGCAATAAAGTTGAAATACTATCAAAGAAATTTGACAGATTGTGGTAACTTGATGTGCTGGCCTCTGTACATTCATTCAAAATCAGCCTATAATGTTCCCACTGCTGGGACCCAGGTCTTCTCTCTAAGAGAGGGAGTGGGCCATAATCCACCACGCGGGCCCAATGCGGGTTGAAAGATGTCGCATGTCTTCGAATTTTTGGTTCTAAGACATGCCGGTTTCCTCACGATGTTTTCCTTCACCGTTTTGAGAGCAGTGGTGATGAAATCAAATACACAAAGTAAAGCGCCTGTTTGGTTAGAAGTCACAACCTACAATTCGTGAGTCGAGGCTGATGCCACTGCGCCACCACTGCTGTACATTGAAGGCTGATTATTCCGACGGCTCCTAAGTATACTGAGTCAACTAACAAATTTTGAGAATTGCACTTTTTAGTGTATTAAAAACAATTAAATCATTTCCTATGTACCTGTAAAAAAAAATGTATATATCTCTAAAAATAGCTAAGAAAAATTAGCGTATACTGGATCAACTATACTAATTTATTTATTTTGCACTCAGTATACTGAGTCAAGTGCTTGCTACCAATATACGCGGGACGCGAATGCGCTCATTTTGGTACAAGTTGAAACTGGCTCAGTATACGTCGAAACAGCGCGGTGAAGCGGAAAGAGGTAAGTGGAGTTAAATTATTATTGATTAGATTAGAAAAATAGTTAAGTGCATAATTAATTTGATTATTACTCAATTTTAAAAGTTAACCGCGTATACTGGTATAACTGTAGATAGGTCAGTATACGTTGAACAATTTTAACAAAACATTAACTTGACTCTTTCTGCTGATTTATTTCAACAGATTGTACGATTCAAAATTGGATAAAACATTGTTATTAAGTTAAAGAATTATTAATTTTAATTATTTAATTAATAAGATTAAGAATCCTAACTTTTAACCAATTTTATAAATGCAAAAGTAACACTATCTAGCTAACTGGCTGTCTGTTTGATGCGTTTTCACGCCTAAACTGCTAAACTGATTTAAATGAGATTTGGTACAGAGATATTATTAGAATATTTTTTTCTGGTAATTCCATAAACGAGATCTACATGGATATAATTGCACAGCTAATTTTAGTTTTTTAGATTTAGATTGTATGAGTTGTAGTTATTACACTGTGAAATTATGTGCGTTTTTCTTTCAGGTTATCCACTGCTTTCAGCTGAAAATTTTACTCAAGAAGAGTTATCAATATTAGATGATATTGACTTGGAAGATACCGATATATATCGCTACGCGATACGCTTGGGCGGAGCACCGCTGTGTCCTCGTAGAGGCAATTGCCGGCAAGCCATGGTCCGGAGCGAGAGAGAGAGGGAAGCACTCACTTCCTTCTGCGAAGCAGTCATGCTCGCGAAGGAGAAGGCGGGATGAGAGAGGGAAAGGTCCTCCCGTACCAGCCGCCACGGGAGTCACCCCGGGCTTCGTGAGCCGAGTGACGACTTCCGGCCACCGCAGGCGCCTAGGGCCTGCGGCTAGGCGGTGAGTAATGGGTCCAATCAGGCGAATATCTCTTTGATAAGCGTACGTGTTCCACGCGCGCCTCAAACAGATGTCAGCATTTGAAGGGGCTCCGTTAAGGCCGAAGCCTGCCGGGTAAGCGGAATTGTCCGAAAGGGTTACCGCTACCCCAGAACATAAAGGGCTACGGAAGGAGCATGGATGGGTATTAGTCAGTAAGAGTCTGACACTACCTTCCGCTCCACCCAGAGTAGGAGGAGTTATTTGATGATTTCAAACCCTCGAAAAAAAGGAATAAAAGAATACCGATTCTTGTCTGATAATTGCGGTAGTCAGAATCGGAACAGAATCGTTTTTTTGACTGTGCTATTAAACCTAAAGCAACACGTAATCAAACTGTCCATAATATAGATTTAAGTGATCTTCGCCGAGCTTACAACAGGCCAATCCCAATAGCGCACGCCACGATAGTGGCGGTAAGGCCCCTCTTTGAGGAGTGGCTAGAGAGGCGTCACGGCACCCTTATACCTTCCGCCTGACGCAAGTCCTCACCGGACATGGATGTTTCGGGAGGTTCCTGCACATAATCAGGCGGGAGGAAACGTCCCGGTGTCATCACTGCGAGGATCGCCCAGAGGCACGGTGGAAACTTGCGAGGGAAAGCCGCCAGCCACCGCGGGAGTCGCCCCGGGCTTTCGGAGCCACGTGATGACTCCCGGCCACCATAGGCGCGGGCCTGCGGGCGTTGATTAATGGGAAGCTTACCGTCCGATGAGGACCAGGCCCGTGCCGGACGGCGCGTACATGTTCCATGCGCGCCTCAAAGAGATGTTAGCATTTGAAGGGGTCCGTTAGGGTCGAGCCTGCCGGATTGTCCGAAAGGGTTACCGCTACCCCGGAACATAAAGGGCTAAGGAAGGAACATGGATGGGTTTTAGTCAGTAAAAGTCTGACACCCCCTTCCGCTTCACCCAGAGCGGGAGAAGTCACTGGAGGATATACCACCCTCAAAAAAAAGGCCAATCTCAATACATAAAAATAAACACAATGATTTAATTGATACCTAAGGAATATCACTTGTTTTTTTCTAATTTAATTAAAATTGACAGCAATAGAGTTGCAAGCGATTCAGAGTAATTAATAATTTCTCTTTTTTCTTTGTCTAGATTTTTTTTCGTAATTATTTAGTATTTACCTCATAAGTTAATTTTTGAGACTGATTTTATTCTCAGCAATAAATACTAAGTATAAGGACACTAAAAATTGATATTTTCTTTAAAAAAATAAAAATTACTGTCCCTAAATAAAAAATCCTCCAATTTTACAGAAACGTGCGATTGATAATATCAATATTTTGTACTAGCTTCTGCCCGCGACTTCGTACGCGGACCTTGTTGCTTATGCCAGCGACAACGGGGTCGCCATTTATGTTATTTTTTATCATTTTTCCCATTTAAATCTTTTATCACACTGAGCTTTAGTTTTATTTCATTCCAACAACCACCAAAACATACAGTCCATTTGTCATCGTTTTCATTTTGGTAACCGCATTATTATATTCCTGCTCTAGAGACCTAGAAGTCGATGCGTAGATACGCTTGGAACTCAAGCGTAATTCTCTTTCCGTGAACGTCTCTGACTCGCGAGACAATACATGACATTCACGATCAGCGGTCAGTCGCGCATCATATTCTTCACTGGTCTCTAGAGACCTAATGAATACGCTGAGAACGCAGGCGTGCTTCGCGACCCGAAGAGGTTTCCACGGAGCGAGTTGCAGCCTAATGTTCTCGAACAACATCAAGTCTCTCCTGACGCTCTTCGGTAGATTCTTGGGATCTTATGATCCTCAATCTTTTAGCTCTCTTGGAACATGGGGAAAGATTTGACCTCTTTCTAGGCATGGTCATAGTTTTATTGTGAAGATACCTGATCAATAAAAATCTAAATTAAAATGACTGCTCCCCTGCGTTACCGGGTAGGCTACAGTGTCACGAAGATAAATGGAAAAGGAAATTAAACACTCAAACAACATAAGCCCGAAGGCATATTCATACGATAAAATAAAAAATAAAATAGGAGTTTTGGCCAGTAGAGTCAAATTTTCAATGATATACCATCGTCATCGAAAAGCAGTCCTAAACTGTTACCGCCTTCACCGCGTGCAGGTACTCCCAGTTTATGTTATTTTATAATTACACAGTAAAATTAGTGATAGCTTTGATTTCCACATCAGATGTTTCTGATCTTCGATTTTTATAAGTCAACAGGAAATGCCCATCATATTGAACAACAAAGACGTCAAAGACGTCATTCCTATATGTGTTATGTTGTAGCTAGGCTTTTGGAGTTCCACAACAGGTGTTCCAGATCTTCGATTTTTATAAGTCAACAGAGAGTGCTCATCAGATTGAACAACTTGTGCTAAGACGTTATTCCTATATGTGTTATGGTGTAGCTAGGCTCTTGGAGTTCCACAACAGGTGTTCCAGATCTGCAATTTTTATACATCAACAGAGAGTGCTCATCAGGCTGAACAACTTTTGCTAAGAC
Source organism: Hyppa rectilinea (assembly GCA_951799385.1). Taxonomy (NCBI): domain Eukaryota; kingdom Metazoa; phylum Arthropoda; class Insecta; order Lepidoptera; family Noctuidae; genus Hyppa; species Hyppa rectilinea. The sequence goes on along the minus strand of OX637302.1, from coordinate 5,457,630 downwards.
GTCATTCTTATATGTGTTATGGTGTAGCTAGGCTCTTGGAGTTCCACAACAGGTGTTCCAGATCTTCGATTTTTATAATTCAACAGGAAATGCCCATCAGACCGAACAACTTTTGCTAAGACGTCATTCCTATATAATGTTATAGTGTAGCTAGGCTCTTGGAGTTCCACAACAGGTGTTCCAGATCTTCGATTTTTATAAGTCAACAGGAAATGCCCATCAGACCGAACAACTGTTGCTAAGACGTCATTCCTATATATGTTACAGTGTAGCTGGGCTCTTGGAGTTCCACATGAGGTGTTCCAGATCTTCAAATTTATTCTCTCAGCAGAAAATGCTAATCACGTGGAACAATTTTTGCTAAGGTATCATTTTTGTATCTCTTATAGTTTAGCTGGTCTGTTGCGGTTCTGCATCAGGTGTTCAAGTTTCCAAGATAAATTATAGCCTATATGTTGCCCAGACTTAATACCTATACAACAAAAAAAAAATCATTCCAATCCGTCCAGTAGTTCCGAAGATTAGCGTGTACAAACAAACAGACAAACAGACAAACAGACATACAGACAAACAGACAAACAGACAAACAGACAATTTTTTTTGAATTCATGCTCTATTACTGTTTCTAAACCCCCCTCAATTATTATTTTTTTAATATATTCAATGTACAGACACAGTTTTTTTTACTGTTTTATTATATGTATATAGATTTTTACTACCTAAGACTAGACAATAAAAAGAAACGCTGATACTTCAGCGTTTCTTTTTATTGGTAGTATTGTTGATTTTTTTTAATTTCATAGATATCCTAAAGTTGTGTTAATGTTACCAATACCATTTCGAGATTTCTTTGATTAAAACATTAAAGGTGTTTTTGATTATTTTAACTATTTTGTACCACACTTGACTCAATTTGAGAATGGTTCACTTGAAAAATTATGTCAACTTATTAAATTTTAACAAAATATGAATTAATTACAAACAGTTTAGTATAATAAAAACTCTAATAAGTAAATAAAATATTTTTTGCAACACTTGTTAAGTAATTTTGCCCCAAAACGTAAATTCAATAATGCGACGTATAAAAATATAAGTGGTAGTTGATCCATTTTTAATAAACCAATAATTGCCGTATACTAGTATATCTACATTATCGAGTTTCCGATTTTTCGTTGTGTTATGCATACTGTGAGATACGGTTGAATTATACGGTTACCTAAATAATCCCCGAAACTGTTACAAAAGATGCAGGTGTAAAAACAGATATTGCTTTGTTATGATCTTTGGTGAACCGCATTGGCTGAGTTAAGTGTAGTTATTCCATTCTTCATGGAACAATTTTAGACTAGTCTGAAAGTGTAAGTATCAGTTACGTAGTTTTTACACGAAAAATTCATTTAAGTAAACAGAAATACATACTTTATGCATGCGAAAGTATCTACGTTTTGCTGGAGCTTCTGAATAAACTTGTTTTTTATTGGAAAAAATATTCAAATAATGAAGTGTATCATCGTAAACTTCTATTTTACTGTTCATAGCTTGTCATGTAAAAAAATTTTATGTCAATACTATTTAGATTTAAAATAATTAAGGAAAAAGTTAAGTTGCTGCGTTTTAATCATATTAATCGAATGTTTGTATGTGTGCGAAGAAAAAACGTGGCGTAGAAGCCTATAGTATGTAAAATTGAGTGCCCACAAGTTAAAAAAACGGAAATCTTCTATCAATTGTTATATCAAATGTTAAAACATTTTGACTCTAGTCTGTTAACAAACTTTAATGAAGTAACAGTATTTGTTCACTTCCATCACTAGCTTATGCCCCCTAACACGCCCATTCAGGCCCATCCGAAGGAAAAATAAGTAAAGCCTGGTAGTTTATACTAAAGAAGCTTTATTCAAAATCGACATGATAGGTACAGTAAATCAATCTTAGCTTACAACTAATCAATGTCATCTTCGATCTCTGAACCTGATTCATTCCCGCTACAACGAACTCGTAAGTTCTTGTAGAACGTTTGGTAATGTGGTGGTACGATTACATGGTTACCATTACAGAGGCTCATTAAGTCTTTATACAAATTTTCGGAGATTGGCAGCAGAACTTTCTGTGTTTTCCCTTTCTACTATTTTCTTTATCCTTACCACTCTGCCACTTCGGTTTGTGTCCACAATAACTGGAGTATCTTGGAACTCATACTTATGTTCTAATTTGCCTGGGGAACATGGTTCTGCCGAAACCTCTATTACTCGTATTTCAGTCCAATTCAGCCTTTTTCCAGAAACATCTTTTGCCCAATTTGCAGTAGATGTTACAAGTTTTTTTAAGTAAAAATAATCATCTTGACTAATTTCTTTTACATTATATTTTGGGCCTGGTACTTTTGAATTTTTGAACGACTGCATTTCCTCCGGCACGGAGAGTACTTTTTTTTCTGCTTTTTTTCAAAACAAGAAAGTATTGAATCCCCCTCATTTTGGGTGTGACCTTTCTGCAAAAATCTGTGTGTAATTGTTGTAAATGTTCAAAGTCTTGGATGCGAAGCAATAGCCACTTTTTGTCAATATGTTGTAGACTGTGAAGTTGTAACCCGGATATTTGCGTTTCTAATGGAACATGTGATTTGGCACATTTTCTAGCCCCTAAAGCAATAAAAACTTATACATAAAATTTAACAAACGGGCATTTTTAACCTGGCTCCTTTTACTAAATTAGTGAGGCCCATATGTTGTCCCCCACGGTGTTTCACGTGTTAAGAATAAAGAACTAGTAAGAAACATTAAACAACAAGAAAAGGAATCATCAGACGAAAAAGTAAAAACTGTGGCATGCTTTGATTTGGAAAAGGTGTTGAGCTTACCGAAATCGTAAGTGGGACTGTTCCATTATAAACGCAAGTCCGGTTTACAACTTCACAGTTTACAACATATTGACAAAAATTGGCTATTGCCTCCTTTGGCACGCACAAATTGCAAGAAGAGGTGCTAACGAAATAGCCAGCTGTTTATGGCTTTTCTTGAAATCGGAATCTGACAGAGGGATTACAGAAATTTCCTTTTATTCAGATAATTGCACCGGACAGAATAGAAACCGATTCGTTTTTGCCATACGCAAATATCTACGCATCCAAGACTTTGAACATCAAAATTACACACAGATTTTTGCAGAAAGGTCACACCCAAAATGAGGGGGATTCAATACTTTCTTGTTTTGAAAAAAGCAGAAAAAAAAGTACTCTCCGTGCCGGAGGAAATGCAGTCGTTCAAAAATTCAAAAGTACCAGGCCCAAAATATAATGTAAAAGAAATTAGTCAAGATGATTATTTTTACTTAAAAAAACTTGTAACATCTACTGCAAATTGGGCAAAAGATGTTTCTGGAAAAAGGCTGAATTGGACTGAAATACGAGTAATAGAGGTTTCGGCAGAACCATGTTCCCCAGGCAAATTAGAACATAAGTATGAGTTCCAAGATACTCCAGTTATTGTGGACACAAACCGAAGTGGCAGAGTGGTAAGGATAAAGAAAATAGTAGAAAGGGAAAACACAGAAAGTTCTGCTGCCAATCTCCGAAAATTTGTATAAAGACTTAATGAGCCTCTGTAATGGTAACCATGTAATCGTACCACCACATTACCAAACGTTCTACAAGAACTTACGAGTTCGTTGTAGCGGGAATGAATCAGGTTCAGAGATCGAAGATGACATTGATTAGTTGTAAGCTAAGATTGATTTACTGTACCTATCATGTCGATTTTGAATGAAGCTTCTTTAGTATAAACTACCAGGCTTTACTTATTTTTCCTTCGGATGGGCCTGAATGGGCGTGTTAGGGGGCATAAGCTAGTGATGGAAGTGAACAAATACTGTTACTTCATTAAAGTTTGTTAACAGACTAGAGTCAAAATGTTTTAACATTTGATATAACAATTGATAGAAGATTTCCGTTTTTTTAACTTGTGGGCACTTAATTTTACATACTATAGGCTTCTACGCCACGTTTTTTCTTCGCACACATACAAACATTCGATTAATATGATTAAAACGCAGCAACTTAACTTTTTCCTTAATTATTATAAATCTATATAGTATTGACAAACTGGAGTCAGGATGTGAGGATAGTGTAAAAGAGAAATTTTGAGAGGACTTCGACCGTGTAATGATGGATATACCAGATAGTGAAGAAGTGTATGTGGGGGGTGATTTTAACGGGCATGTAGGAAGACAGAAGGTTAGGTATAAGAGAAAGCATGGCGGGTGGGGATACGGCGACCGTACCACTGATGGCGAGATACTGCTGCAAGCTGCTTATCCCTTCGACCTGGCAATAACAAATACATGGTTTCAAAAGGAAAATGAATACCTTATTACCCATAAAAGTAGGCGCCACGCGACACAGCCTAAAATGTGTCAAAAAACTATAAAGTGATGCCAGGCGAAGACTTAGTCTCACAACACAGACTATTAATAATGGAGGTAAAAGTCAGTCCCGTTCAGTAGGAACAAAGAACGGCCCCACCCAAAACCAGATAGTGTATGATAGAACAAGAGGAATGTGCAAGTAAGTTTAAGTGTCAAGTGGTAGATAAAATGATTTAAATGAAGAATATGGAAGGGAAAACTGTGAACGAATGTTGTAAAGAGATGGCCGATTGTATAAGGAGAGTTGTAAAAGATGGTGGAATGAAGACGTGCAAATGACGCTGAAAGAAAAGAAAGTTGCGTTTAAAGAATGGCAGGGCGTAGAAATTGGGAATAATGAAGATGAAGCGAATTTATAAAGAATGGAAGAGAAAGGTGGCGTTAGCAGTTTCCAGGGCTAAGGCGCAGGAAGACTTGTATAACTCACTGGACAGCCCAAGAGGCCAGAAGGAGATATACAGGATTAGAAAAGCAAGAGAAAGAAGAACGAGAGATATAGTTCAGATTAAGTGTATAAAAGACGACGCGCCGGTTAGGTTCTGTCCAAAGATGACGAAATAAAAGAACGATGCAAGTCGTATTTTGAAAAGTTAATGAACGAAGAGAATGAATGGTGTGGTCAATGAGGTACAAGCAAATATGGGTTTGGTAAAGGAAATTAGCATGGATGAAGTAAGAAAGAAACAACTTATTGAAGAATAAAATCAGCCACAGATGAATGTGTGTGGCTGAATTTATTCTTCAATAAGTTGTTGCAAGAAGGAGTGATCCCACAAGAATGGTGCAATAGTTCGCTAGTGCCCCAAATAATAAAGGTGATGTACAGGACTGCAACAACTATCGAGGAATAAAGCTCATGTCCCAAGGTATGGGAGAAAATAATAGAGAAAAGACTGCGAGAGGAGAGCGAGATTACCCCAAACCAGTTTGGGTTTATGCCAGGTCGAGGAACAGTGTATAAGTAAGTTTTGAGGGTTACCGGTCTAAGATTGTCGTTCTAATATAACTTAAGTACAGGTACACCAAAAACTTTCACTTAATATCCATGGAAAAACAAGTGTTTATTATTACAATTTGAATAAAACTATTTTCTTCGTAGAGTAAAGAAGTAAGTGCAGCTACGCGTCAGGTATTTATAACAACTGCTTGGAGTAACAACGTAACGATAGTAACGCAAAACAGTCCCGCAACAAGTTTCGTGCAATAAGTAAGTAAATGGACTTGCAAGACACACATTCGCAATAGTATCCAAGAACAAATGCCTATGTTTTTTTACTTTTATAAAGTTATTTAAATTCTTCGTGTTAGTTATAGGTATGTGTGTTTATGGCTTTATACCCAGGGAAATTTGTTAAATAAATAAATGTATGTATGTTTACATCTTTATAACAATGGAAAACTATTTTATTTTTTGTCGCAAAAATACACTTTTTTTGTGACTGTACCCTTATTTTTGGCGCTAGCTTTATGAAAATTTGTGAGAAGGTGTATTAGAGTACGCTCGATTTTTAGCAATAATAAAAAAAATATGACGCAAGTTGAGTTACGCGACTCTTCCAGGAAGGGTGCGATACGATAATACTAAACTTATTATTAAAGTTGAAAACGGCACATGGATTTCATGGATCTTCAAGGCTGTTACAGCTGTGTCGCCCGGCCGTTTGAGAGGCTAGAATATCGCTTGCGTACCAGGCTAATCTCCGTTTAGATTGGCCACCGTGCCCAAAATCGGTTGAGGGATTATTGTTAATCCAGATTGAACAAAGTCTTCACTTTAGTTAGCAACAACATCAGTGAATAACTCTGAGGATTTTTTAGAGAGACTATATTAACTAAGTTTTAAATGTCAGGCTAAAATATTTATTTAATTTTAAAGACTTGGATCAATTTTTAAAAGTAAGCTACTCTTTGTTTTCTTGTTTGTCTTCTAAGGAATAATAATAGGGATGATGACTAAAATGACGGAGGAGTTGCGATACTGTGGCGTAAGAGTGCCTATCAGTCAGTGTCGGTAATAAAATGTGTGAGTGAGCGTCTTATTGCTATTAAAATCTGCGTAGGCGCGAGTTCGTTTGTAGTGTTCTCGGTATATATGCCAACTGAATCTTAGTGACACTATGAGTCTTGGTACTTGAAATAAATTATTATTATTATTATAATTTTTTTTTTAGTCCGTCAGCTAGATTAATAGAAAATAGTGGACACGTATTTAATTTATACTTTTTACGTAATCCAAAGATTACGCTGATGTGGCATGACGTCACGAGTATGTAGTTTTTATGCTTAGGTACTTGTGACGTAGCGAGCCCCCACTCCAACTGTAATGCGTTTTATCTCAGTATTTTTTTGTTACGCAAAAAATACGTGTCTAATATTATTTCATCGTCTCAAACTTTTTCGTCTGTGTGTTGCATGTCGCGTGACGGTCGGCCGCGGAGTAGGGATAAAGTGAAAGGCGCTCGTCAGAGCAGCCAAGGCCAATATGGCGGCGCCTATAGTGTCAAATGTCTTTAATGTGAAAAAAGTTCCTTCCGATCCTTTTATTATCTGACTGACGGACTAAATTTAATTTCCGGATATTTGTTTACTATTTTGTTTTACTATCGTGAAAGGTTCCTGTATTCAGTTGTAAACGAACGAAACTTTGTTTTAACATTGTCTTGTAATTTCCGTTTTATAAAATAAGTTCCGCTGTCCAGGAATATCTTTTGATGAAAATGTTGTTTATAAATAGGTGTTAAAAGGGAGAATTATTTAGGCCCGTCGGGTTAAGAAATGGTGTAATTCTGAAACCAAAAAGCTAAACACTTGTGGACGGGTCATGTTTAGAGAATGAATGGAAGGCGACTAACAAAAGGTATTTACAAGGTTGATGTAAGTGAAAATGCCGAAAGGGGACGCCCTAGGTAGATATAATTGTAGTGACCTTATTGATTTTGATTTTGCGAAAGATTAGATGCGTAGTACAGAGGCCAGCACATCAAGTTACCACAATCTGTCAAATTTCTTTGATAGTATTTCAAGTTTATTGCAAAGACATAAGGTTTATTTTTAATTCAGAATAATTGACAGTTAGGGATAGCTTGATGTGCTCATTCATTCATTTCATTTATTTATTCATCAAACAATTTACATTGTGTTCGAATTTTACAAAATAATTACATTTTAAAACATAACAGCTAAGCAATAATCAAACATAAAAACAAAAATCAAAATAGTAGTAGGTATGTCATCAATCAAAATCCGTGTCAAAACCATGAAAGTACAAAAACCACCTTAATTATTTAATTTTACTTAAATCAACCGAGTATTAAAAGTCATTAAAATTACTGTTTGTATGTCCAACCATAAAAAGCTCCATCACCACCCTGTCCAACCATTCAATGGCAAATAGATGTGAATTAAATGTTTATTAAATTACCATTTACATAATTATCCAACCACATAACCTAAAAATAACCATGTCTATTCCATATTGCTTTATTTAAAAACAGAATTAAATGTAAACTAAATGTCAGTCAAAAATTAAATAAATGTCAATAAAAGGGGGACCAAATGTCAATTAAATTAAAATAAAAGGTTCATCAAATTAGATGTCAATTAAATCATTTGTCAATCATAATAAATGCCAATAAATGTCAATACCTGAAATAATACATACTCAAATTATCTGGAATCATTCAACATCAAATCGGATACAGAATATAGACATTTTTCTAATAGGAAGGCTTTCAGCTTTGCCTTAAATAAGTTGGTGTTATAGACCAAAGTTTTTAATTCAGTAGGTAACTTGTTATATAACTCTACTGCCTGGTAACGTGAACAATGCTTTGCTATAGTAAAATTAGGCACCATTCTATTTTTAATAACTTTCCTTCGTGTGCTCTCTCTCAGTTCTCTTTCTTTTTGTGATTCATATTGATGTATATATTTAGCGAACTTGCTTAACAGAACTAGTATATACAAACTTGGAACTGTAAGAATGCCTAATTTCTTAAAATACTCTTTGCATGAATCACGCTGTGAAATTCTGACAATGGTTCTAATGGCACGCTTCTGAAGGATGAATGCTCTTTGGCAGTTGTAGTTATAGCTATTTCCCCAAAACATGATGCTGTACCTCAACCTAGATTCAACCAAAGCATAATAGCATGCTTTAAGTTGCTTCAAATCTATTTCATCCCTGAGGCTCCTAAGTGCATAACATGCAGAGGATATAGAGGAATCAACAGCAGCAAGCTCCTGTTTCCAGTTTAGATTTGAATCAATGTGTATACCTAAGAATTTTGCCTCATTTACCAATCCTATCTTGTGTCCTTTCAATGTCACCTCTATAGTGTCGGTGTTACGGGATGTAGTCTTAAATAATATTATATTTGTTTTATTTGTATTAATTACTAAATTATTAGCTGTAAACCAATCAGAAAGATTTTCTAGACTTTTATTTACTTTTGTGGACAATTCTTCTAAATTATGCGCTCCAATTATTACGTTTGTGTCATCAGCAAAAACAACACACGAGGCGTCTGGCTGAACTGTGTTCATGAAATGTAATAAATCGTTTGTGAAAATAAGATACAATATTGGACCTAAAATTGAGCCTTGAGGTACCCCGCGTTTTATGTATATCATCTTAGATTTATATGCTATTTCATGATTGTTTTCATCAATGTTTTTTATTTGGACATACATTCTTCTATTTTGTAAATAGGACGTCATAAGTTTTAAAGCATCACCTCTTATACCGTAATGATCTAGTTTATCAAGCAGTAATTGATGATCTATAGTGTCGAATGCAGAACTCAGGTCAATAAATAGTCCAGCCACTTTCATTTTGTCGTTTAATTTACTAACTACGTCATCAATGAGAGCGTCTATGGCATCTGAAGTGCCAATGCCCCTTTGATACCCAAATTGTCTTAAATGGATTACTTTATTTAGATTCAAATGTACCATCAGTCTATATTTAATTAACTTTTCAAAAAGTTTCGACAGAGTTGGTAGCAAGGAAATTGGTCGGTAATTTTTTGGGTCAGTCTTTGCGCCCTTTTTGTAGATAGGAATTACCTTAGCTAGTTTGAGTTGATCAGGAAAAATCGACTCTTTAATACATTTATTAAAAAATTCAGAAAGAGGATGTGCTAAAAATTCTATGTTCTCCTTAATAATAGTTATTGGCAAGTCGTCATATCCGCAAGATTTTTTGTTAGCCATGTGACCCACAATCTTTTTTATCTCAATTGGTGTAGTCGGCTTGAAAGACAAGTTACTCTCAACTCTCACCGTTGTTTCTTTTAAAAAGGACATTGCTTTATCTTTGCTAAGTGTCGGTGATGGCTTATAAACAAAGCCGTCAACGAATTTATTAGCAATATCCTGGGAATCATGAATAACTTTATTGTCTATGTTTAGGACCAGTTTTTTAATAGGTCTATTTTTTGTTTTCTTTGCATGTTCATTTACTACTTTCCATGTCTCTTTGGATATATTTTTAGCTTTACTAAGATGAGCTGATATGGCTAACTTTTTAGCTTGCCTTAAAACCCTTCTGTAAATTCGAATATAGTTGTTTTTGTAATTCGAGATACTACCATTATTTGGGGTGCCACAGCATAAAAATCTTTTCATTGTACTAGATACTTTGATTCCCTTGGTTACCCACTTTACTATTTTATTTTTCATAGGCTTTATTTTAATAGCCTTCTTTGGGTAACATGTACGAAATATTTTGCTGAAATTGTCTAAGAAATTATTTATTCCCATATTACTCAAATTTGTATTTGAAATACTCTCTTTGAACGCGGCATTACTTTTTGTGTTATATAATCTTTTTTTAATGGTTATGGTATAATCTGAGCTCTTCATTTTTTCATTGATTTTATCAAGAACGACATCGCAAAAAAGTCCACCATGACCATCTGCGATGCCATTGTGGTCAACCAAACAACGCTCTATACAATCATCATCAATATTTGTAATTATATTATCAATACAAGAGTATGATTTATTTCGAATGAAAGTAGGAGTTTTTATAAGATATCTAAAATTGTAACATCTCAATAAACTTATAAACTCTGAAGCTTTTCTACTTTCAACCAGTACGTCAATATTAAAGTCGCCACAAACTAGGCACTTCCTATCAAGAAATTGTTCTAATAATTTTTCTAAGCTACCCATGAAACTTTCAAAGTTTTTCTCAACTGGACTTCTATAACAACAAAATATGTGTAATCCAGTTTCAAGATCTTTTACACCACAAATCTCAAAACTCTCTGATCTATATAATTTTTTAATTGCGTCAATGTTTTCACTTTGTTTATTTTTATGTGCTAAAATAAGGCTACCACCCCTCTTTTTGTTAGTCCTTGTGTTGTACGATGCTAAATTATAATTGGACATACAAAACACATTCGCTGATTTGTCATTTAGGAAATGTTCTGTTATGCATAAGTAATCTAAATCATTTTCATGTGTTTCAACATATAATTCAAGTTCTGTTTTTTTATTACTTATGCCACATACATTTTGATGAAATATTTTAAGACAATTTGTTTTTGATAATAGAAGAACTGAAGATTCATTATATAACTTGTATTGAGCATCTCTTTTAGTCACGAAAAAGATCAATATTATCGGTGGTTATTGACGAATTATGTAATTCTGTTTGCGTAGCAGAATTTACTAACACTATCGGTGTCATAGTATTGTTCCTATTATTGTCAAAAAAAACATTTGTTTGTGTGTACACATTCCTACATTGCACGTTTGACGAATTGTGTTGACTTTTATTACTATTTTGAACATAATTTAAATATTTAGTCCTATACTTTATACCTAGTATTTCCCTGTGTATTAACTGGCATGCAATCAACTTGTTGAAATGACCATCTGTGTTAGTGTAATAATTGTTGTCAAGTGATATGAAATTCGAATGTTCACAATTTTTACAAACATATTTTAACGTGCAATTCAACTTGGATACATTTAAATATTTATTGTAATAGATCTTACTTACTAAAATGTTCGTTGTTTGAATGTTGTGCAAGGTGTAATGCAAAGCACTTGTTACACTTAACGGATTATTGTCATTAGAACCCGCCATTATCAAAATAAAGTCAGATTTGGTGAAATCTTTACACATAGTTATACATGAATTTAAAATTTGATTTAGTGGCGCGTTTGGTTTAAGTACTGACATTACACTAAATGATTCTCCCAGTAAGTTTTGTAGTTTTTCACGCATACCGTAGCCAGCTTGATCGGCGAATATCACAAGTCGTTGCTTTCGTGCGGGGACTGAATCCTTTCGAAGTTCACAGTATTTATTGCCCATAAGCACTTTTGCGCTTTCATTACTACCTAATAGTTGAAATGACGTTGACGAAACATTATTTTGGTTTCTTTTCAGATCCTCCTTTACGAATGTACTTAACGGTTCTTCATTGTTAGGCTCCTGCACGTAAGATAAATTTGCTAAGTCTTGTATGAAGCAATTATTTAGATCTCCGTATTTTCTTGTGGGTGACGAACATACTGTCCCTTTGACCGAAGACTCCTGTGTTATGGAAACGTCTAACATTTTATTGGGGCTTATTGTTGATACTGCATGCAGGGTAAAATCTCTTGTTGAGGTTCTTGGAAACCCTGTTTTCATCATTATAGTTCTATAGCGCCGTTGATACTGAGGTGAATAGAATTTCCTAGGTGTTACTGCGGGTTTGTTTGAAGCCAATCCCTCAAAACCGACTGATTTAAAAAACTTTAGTTTATTCTCATAACATCTATTTCTTTCCTTTAGTGTGATATTTTCGATGTTCAACGTATCTATTTCATTGTTTGCAGATTGCAATTCTAGTTTTAGTTTGTTTATATCTTCTTTCATCGAGGCCATAATGTCATCACTAAATTCGTTGTTGTGGGTAGGTGGTAAACTCTGATATGAGAGATCGAGGTCCAATTCACCCTCGCTTACATGTAAACAATGTTTTATTCTTTTTCGTTGAGTAACATTTGTAGGTTCTTCCATACTGTTATATTTATTAAGCCGAAAGTTCGAAATAATACAAAAAGTGAAACCGACGCGGTGGGATTTGATCCAACGACTATTAGTACGTCAGTCTCGACTTTCTTGAGTGAGCCAGCCGTGCGATTAATTAGTGGTTTGAAATTGTAAAGCTAGTCCAAGCATTAAGCGCCGTTCACTGTTTTATCGACTCATTAGTGATTTGAGTCTTAATCTAGATGTCGCTAGTAGTAGTATTGATAGCAGTTCATCATTTGAATTTTTCTTTTTTGTAACGTTCCTTCAAATGTTGAGATCCTTAAATGCACTGTTTTTACGAAGTAGACACTGTTTTATGAGCGCTAGCAGTTTAATTTGTCACAATCATAGATAATGCATGTATTATATATTGTTTTGTTTATTTCAGTTATTAACGGATACGATCACTAATTTTTCAACACAGTTTTTCTTCATTATTTCACCAGCCGTTTTATGGATAACACTGTCACAGATTGTTTATGTTGTTAGTCTTTAGATAAACACTATATTTTGCTTTAAGCATTGTTTAACTATTTTTAAACATTAATTAAGTACAGAGACGACGTTTATGCCGACGACAGCGCCCTCTGCTGGCGTCTGTACCAACAGGGGGCCTAGACAAAGTCACATTTTCACTAACGATAACGAAATTAGATAAATCCGTAATGTATAGAATTGGCATAAGTTTTCAAAATGGCACGTGATCAATCGTTTTCGATCACTAAGTGCAAGACAATGTTAAATTGTGTAACGTAAACTCGATCAATATTCCCATACGTTGACAAGTAGCGTTCTTGACAATACGAATCGCTGAGATAACGAATTGTTCGATCAACAATTTTCCGAATCGAATCGACACGGAGCGATTGATTTCTAGCGTGTATATATGAATGTAAACAAAACAAAAGAAGCGTGGCAGGAGCGCAGCAGGTGGAGTACTATAGTTTCTGCCTGCCCCATGGAAAGAGGTGACAAAGGAGCAAAAATCAATTTAAGTGACAAAAAATCTCGTCCAATCACAACTTTTTTATATATACGGCATACCAAGAGCTAATTAATAAAGTTGTTAATAACAAACAGTAACTTCCTCATCCCCACTTAAAAACTTCTATAAAACGAAAACAACACCAAAACAAATCTTAAACATTTACGTGCTTATTCATAACGAGCAATGTGGGGGTTAAATCCGTGAACAAAGCGCCACAAAGACACCCCGCCACCGTCCCGCATAACGTGGCACGTGAACATTTTTGAAACAAAGTGAATATTTTAATGTTTTCAACGAGTCAACTTGTGTTGGCGTTTGCAGGACAAGCGGAGGTAATTTGAATAACGAATTTGTTAAAATGTTTTTTTTGTAAAGTTCTTTTCCGTTTTAAATTTTTAGCGAATGGTTGTTTGATTTTTATTTTTCGGAGGTTAATTTCATGCAGAAAGATAAAATAAACAATAACAATGAATGCTTGGTTAATGGAGTATTAAAAAAACGATTTTCAGTTGAGAAGACCAATTATTACTGGTTTATTGTTTCTGTAAGGGCCTGGTCTCACTGCGTTTTATACATTAGTTTTAGTATATGCGAAACCCGAAACACGTGTCTAGTATTTTTATGTAAAGAATCTATGTACAGACGCCAGCACATCAAGCTATCCCTAACTGTCAACTTTTCTCAATTAAAAATCAACCTTATGTCTTTGCAATAAAGTTGAAATACTATCAAAGAAATATGACAGATAACTTGATGTGCTGGTTTCTGTACAAACAAAACCGTATTATGAATAACCTCAAAGTTATAAGCTTGTTATGTTATCTGGTTTTCCGTACAAAAACATGGTCACTACGCAGAGCGGCACGGCGGCGGCGCGCGTGCCGCCCGCGCGGCCCGTCATCGTCTTGCGCTCATTGATAATGTTCAGTGTCCAACTTGTATCTTTTTTTAAATATTTTTGGGAAAAAATATAACATGGTGTAAAAATTATTGAAATCGATTCAGTTCCTTATTCTGAACAAACTCTATTCAGGTTTCGCATATACCTACTAATAATAATGCTGTATACACGTGTTCCATGTAATGCAAGTCGTTTGCGTATTACGTGGGTGCGTTTTGCGTTGTAAAGGGGGCGCTAGTTGCGTTTGCGTGGATGACGCGTATAAAAATTACAGTTTACAATAGACCTTACTTGTCTGTTTCTATAAGCTTTATTCGTTTTTTTTTTTCATTTCAAAGACATATAACGGCAGTGTTACTCAATCAGTAACACTGCCGTTATATTGGCAATGCATTATTTTGCATTTGCGTAACATTGCGTTATTTAAGTTGATGGGCAGAATTAGTTTTCGAACCTAAGAAGCAATGGATTAGCAATTTCATTCAAAATCCTTTGGATAGAGATTGAATGTGTTTATGCCACTGGGGTACTGGTCGATATACATGCTGATACTTTATTTATAAGGTCATTAAGACTGCATTTTTCATCAGAAAAAGACCTATTACTATACACATTCTTAAATTAAATTGTTCTAGAAACAATAAGCTTATAATTACTCATAACACTATATAAAATTTATATTAATGCAGTGCATGCTTTTATACAATTATACCTCCGGTTCTTGTTATTTTCTAACTGACATTTATAATAATTATGTCATTATTATGCACTATAAAAGCAAGAGTTAAGTGAAATTATTTACAATATACAGTGCAATAAAATGGAATAAAAATAAAAGGCGAACATAATCATACAATGTTATTATCACGAATAATAAATTAAAGCCAAGTCCATTAAAATTATACCTTTATAATTTTACTTGCTTTGCCTTTGGCCTTGTTTGCGTGGAAAAATGTAAAATCACAATTAAAAAAGAAAATGTATAGTTGGGATCGAACTTGCATCCCTTGATTGAAAAGCAGTTGTTGAACCGCTTAGCTAATTACTTTGTTGTGTAGACTAAAGTAGACGATTTTTTAAATGTCATTAATAATTGTTTAGGAAAATCTATCTGGTAGTATTGCGTAATGCTGGAACATGTATTCAGACAATCTAAAAACAACATTTTGTCATAAGAATCGTTCCCAAAACTCGAAGCAATTACGTTTTTTAAAAAATATACAATGTGCACATTTGACTTATTCGATTTTAATATTATATTGTTTAAAAATGTATAGTTATCAGATCAAATAGGGAATATAAAAATATATAAACGTAAAGATATTTTGTTGCAAATATGGGTATCATCAAACGATAACCAAAAACATATACTAGCACAGCCATATTTTACCATGTAGGCGTGCAAAAGATTTAAAATATCAACTTGAAACTAAATACAATGTTAAAATATGAGCTATTCCATACGTTTATGCACACGTAACTCAATAAATGTATGAAACAGCTCATATTTTTTTCGCGATTTCAGGATTCATCCCATAGTAAAAGTTGTTCTTAACGATGAGAACAATGCTCCCACGAAATTCTTAGAGTTAATTTTTCATCACCTTATATAATTCAATATAATTTAAATGATGACGCCAATTCCTAATTTATTCTGTTTTGACAAGTAAATGTTATTTAACGATAAAGCCTTTAGCTAACTAATGTGTAAGTAGCAATAAAACGATGCACTTTCACACAAATGTCACGTACGTGCTTATTCTGGCACGGTCTGGCTCTCTGGCTGAATGGCAAACAGTTGTACTGGCAGGTGTGCGTCGCAAAAGGATTAATCTTGCCAAAGTTAGTGGCTGTTTACACCGGTAAGATAATAAACTTTTTATTTTTTTTAACTTTTAGTATTAGAATTATTACGTACTAAAACAATTACTTAATATATGCAACCTATAACTAAAGAATAATAATTGGGAAAAGCCTAGGCAGATTGATTTGCAACATAATTTTGCTTATTTTTTGATCGTTTAATTTTTGCTATAGTTTGAATAACACCAGTCACTGTAAGCCAGGCAGCATTGGTATTGCGTGCTTAGAATTTGAAAATAATAATCAGAAATTCATGACACACATAACTTACAACACTAGAAACAAAATTCTGCTTAGCCTTCATAGATTACACGAAGGGCTGCGACCGCGACAGTACCAAATACTATTGTTTTTAACACCACAGTTAAATTATACACTTTTATCTCTACTGGGTCGCATAAGTTTAAAGTGACACTAAAAAACAATATACTAGTATTTTTTTGTCTAATAGAGACTCATTTGATTCTTGCAGAAACCTTTAAGTACATTTGTTTTTTAAATCAAGATATTTATAATATCCTCGGTAAATTCTTCTAAAAGCGTAGAACTCTATGGAGAAGAACGGGTAGGAACTTTCCAGGACACTTTTTTTTTAAATCAAGCTATTTATCATATCCTGGGGTAGATTATTTTATACACAGTGTGAGCACTCCCTAACCTCTGAGAGAGCTTAGATTGTCATATGTTACTTGAGCCCGAATATAATAATACCGAAGCTCTTATGCGACACAATATTTTAACTTTAAAACAACGTTTGTCTTCTTAATTCCACATAACTGTGACAACCAAGTTCGTAATTAAAATCCAACATGACAACTTTTTACTTGAGCGGATTTTGTTCGCGCATTCTCAAAATTAAATTTCGTAGACGTAAGGTATTATAAATTATTTAGGTACGCATGTACATTATGTTATATGTAAGATACAGGATGAAATTAAATTCATTGGCATTATTTAAAGAGGTCATTGTACTCATCATTATGAACAATTTTCACTATGGGAACAATTCTGAAATCGGGGCAAAAATCTGACATTCCTTACATTATACTCACATAACTCGTCAAAATGTAGGGAACAGTTGTTTTTTTTTCGGTATTCAGATTTGTTCCCTCAAAGAAAATAATGCCCATGAATTCAATTTCAACCTGTATATATCTGGTTTACATTTTTGGTGTAAGTACATTTTTACGTATCTCAAAAGGAAAAACGGTACAGATGCCAGCACATCAAGCTATCCCTAACTGTCAAATTTTCTCAATTAAAAATGAACCTTATGTCTTTGCAATAAAGTTGAAATACTATCAAAGAAATTTGACAGATTTTGGTAACTTGATGTGCTGGCCTCTGTACCCTTATTAGATCACTTCACCGTTAGTCCGCCCGTTCTTCCGTCTGTCAGTCTGACAAGATCCTTTTTTCTAAATGATGCGAGGAGTTATAAATATGAAATTAATATCAAATAGCTCTAAAAAACTCAAGCTTATTTGTCAGTCCAATAAAAAATACGGCGAAATATGCGACACAATTATGTTGATACCCGCAAATAAATCAAAACCGTCCGTTATTTGCTGTTGACCAAGAATCATGAAATTCAAGAAACAAGGTCTCACAGCACATCATAAACATTGGACGAACACAACTGGCGAAATATGTGTGTATTGGTAGGTACAACTGTGCCCAGCCCTTCGCGAATACAAGGGATGTTATATTGTATGCTAGGTATGTTGTTTTAGAATGTTTGGAAATATGTGAGCACCATGTATTTATGACATTTTACACAATTAATTTTACCTGCCGTTGTTATATTTGTTTTTCTTTTCACCTTTTGCGGTGTAACATTTTTATTCTGAATGCATCGACATCACGTATAATTTTATAATTAATGTTTAAAAAACATTTTAAAAGAGTAACGGCGGAGTTTTTGTTGCCCATTTTTCTCATAAAATTGGTTAAAGTTAGCGGAAAAAGTTTTTTTCTTGTTCGAATATGCAAAAAAAAAATGCAATGTGCAAAGGACTATGTAAGAAGCGTACTATATTTTGTGCCTATTCACAAGGCGTGCGTGTTCATATGTTATTTAAAAAAAAAATCACGAATAAGTACAGAGGCCAGCTCATCAAGTTACTCCAATCTGTCAATTTATTGGGAAAATTCGACAGTGAGGGATAGCTTGATGTGCTGGCGACTGTATATTAGGTATTGTCAACCCTGTAAATATACATAGTATTAACAGTATTTCCACTAGGATACGATTCAAACACGAACAAAAGCGAGTGCCAACAAAATAACACCATAAAAGATCAGCAACTTCTTAAACAAGATGAACATGAACACCAACAATATTGTTGAACATAAACAAAGTAAAAGTTATTGTGTCCCAGTTCAACGTAAGTCCAACAAAGAGATGGCGAGGACTGTGGAATAAATATTTGTTCCTGAGACGTGCCGAGCTGCATGAAGACGTGGAATAACCTTTTGCATGTCACCTCGTTTCTTTACTTTGAAATGGATTTTGGATGTTTCATGTTTCGTATCTAAGTAATAACAGCAGCACAGCTCGATCCATACAAAATCTCTAAGCCCATAAGAGTATGTTCACAGACCGCGAAACAATAATTTGACATCATTTGACCTTATCAATATGGCATCAAGACATAACACAATGCTGATTTTTAAAAGTCATCTGTTTTATTAATAAACCGAATATGGTATACCTGGAAATGCTGTTTTGTTATTTTATTTTTTACTGATTTTGTTCTTATTGATGTGCGGAGCTCGTGGCTAAGTAATTAATAGTCCCACGGATCGATCCATCAGGTAAAGCTACGCTTGCTGGGGTTGACCGTGGATGGGTGATCTTTACATACCGAGACTCCTCCGTGCCTCGGAAATGATCTTAAGCCGTTGGTCCCGGCTGTTATTTGTGCATCCTTGACAATCGTTACGGGAAGTCAAAAGCCCGACAATCTGACAGCCAGACTTACCAAGGGGTATCGTATTACCCAGTTACCTACTGATTGGTGGAGGTAAGATAGATAGTTGCTTCATGTAAAATACTGGTATTCAGCTGCATCTGGTTAGACTGGAAGTAGACCCCAATATAGTTGGGAAAGGTTAGGCAGAGATGTGTTTCGTATTATGAAAATAAATCCATGTTGTCTATGTATACGACATTCTTTTCGCCTTTTTTGGTGTATTGTTTTTATTCTGGGTGCATCGTCTTCACATTATTATGTTATAATTTATTCAAAACATTGTACAACATTTTAAAAGAGTAACGG
The DNA here is from genome assembly GCA_951799385.1 of Hyppa rectilinea. NCBI lineage: Eukaryota > Metazoa > Arthropoda > Insecta > Lepidoptera > Noctuidae > Hyppa > Hyppa rectilinea. The sequence continues at coordinate 5,438,134 of OX637302.1, read as the reverse complement.
TGGAGTTTCTTCGCTATTCTTCTCCACACGCAACAATGTTTTGGGGGCGACTAGAATCAATTCTATTTCTTGTTCATTTTTGACGTTCAAAAGTGCCTTTCTTGTGCCTATTTGAAATAAATGCTTGACTTTGACATGGATAACTACATAAAATATATAACTAAATAGAATCTCGGAGTCTGGATTTGTACCCGATTAATGGCTACAGGCTCGCCCTCTATTACATTGACGCACGGTTGGCGCAGTGGTTGAGCAATTGACTGCTGCGCAGCATGTCGCGGCTTCGATTCCTGCACGGAACAAATATTTGGATGACCTGCAAATATTTGTAACGAGTCTGGGTGTTTTTCTATTACGTATATTTTACAAAAAAAAAGTATATAAGTAGTTTATCAGCCATCTAGTTATCAAAACACAAGCATTAGGTTGCTTAGCTTGTGACTATATGGCGTTATGTGAAACGTCTAAGGATATTATTATTATTGAACTCAACTCAAAAAGTAAAATGAGAGCGGCTCCACATGAAAACGTTTTTCTTTTATGCAAGTTTCTAACACAGCGATTAAGGATTTTTATAAAATCGGTTCCAAAATCTCGTGAGAGACCGAGATTACACGGGTTCCAGGATCCTGCATAGCAATGTGGATTTGAAACCCTCATGCTTAATCATACTCCCTTACGGTGGCCCTGCTGACATAAGGATAAGACAGTGGAATCTCCGGCGGAACGCCGGTATCCATCCTGTGGGACGGAATATATAAATTTGTTTAATGTCTATCACTTTCTTCGGCCTTGTCCGCAAAAGGTTTGTATTGGCAGATCTCAGCATGAAGTTATGAAGTTCATCATCTGCCTGCCTTTTCCAACTTTGCTGAGGTCGTCTTGCAGTGTAACCGGATGCAGCTGAATACCAATATTTTACATGGATTCGACTGCCTATCTGACCTCCACAACCCAGTCACTGGGTTATACTGGTCGAGTGCCCTTAGGTAAGCCTGTTTGTCTGCCTTGTTGGACAGGACGTTCACTGATCAATCGCTGAGGTTATAAGGCTTCTTATATGTTAGAAAAACAATTAGGGTTCACTAGGGTGCAGCTGTGGGCAGCAGCTTGTCTTATTTTCGTGTGGTTAGTGACTAACCTGATGTCAGAGTTTTTATGCTGTCCATGGGCCGCTGACTTAGCTCCACTGACTTAGCTGTTGAGAAATATCACTCAGACATGCTGGTTTCCTCACGATGTTTTCAGCAGCTAGTTATTTATTATATAGTTGGTCATAGGCCAATAATTACTTGGAATTTCATCGGAACAATGCCCTATGTTCCAACAAAATCCCAGGAGATGATTGAAAGACGATAATAGTCGAGACTATGAATAAACACGAGCTTTGTCCTTCACCAATCCCTTGTAACAGGCCGTGAACAAGCGTTTAATCCGTGTTTTCAGTGTAAGAATGATCAGAACAATTTTATTGTTATGGCTTCACGCCTGTTCTACCTTAAGTGATAAGCAGTGGTGTACAATTTTGTAGTTTTTGTGTATGAAGTTTATTCTTAAATATGTTTATAATGAGAACTTGACATAGTTTTAAATGAAAAAATAATAAATGTTCAGTCACTGGCCTTTCGCTGGCTTTATGTATGTATGTTGTATGTAAAAAATTAAAAATTAAATTAAAATTAAACTTATTTATTTCATCCACTTATTTAAATAAATTTAAAATTTTTGGAATTACCTTTAAAAATATTAAGCTACAACGCATTAAAGTGGGAAATAAAAGCAGTCCCGGCCCAGTGGCAACTGGCTTACGAGTTGTAGGTTGGAACCCAAGTAGGCGCTTTACTTTGTGTAAATAATTTCATCACCACTGCTTTCAAATCGGTGAAGGAAAACATCGTGAGGAAACCGACATGTCCCAGAAACAAAAAATTTAAGACATGTATCTGTCACCGTAAGATTGAAAACATCGTTATATTACAATCTATCTAAATCTATCTAGTAAGATTGTAAACTATCGATAGATTGTGAACCGTATCATTATGATTGCAATTTAACGCATCATTTTTCGCTTGATTGTAATCTATCGATTGGAAGCGGTCAAATTGTGAACCGTCGTAGGACGTTTAAAAAAATGGTTAGGTTAGGTTAAAACTGTGACCACCTACGCACGAGCCGAGCGAGCGTAGCGAGCGGTGCCGCGGCAGCGGCCGGCGAGTGCCACAAACGACTAGATTATATAGAAAAAAAGTATGGAAAAGAGATTATTTTTATTCAGATTGTAATTTAACGGTTTCACTTCGGTAGATTACAATATAGCGAAGAACAATGAGTCAAATTGCAATCATAATGATACGGTTCACAATCTATCGATAGTTTACAATCTCGCTAGATAGATTGTAATCTAACGATCTTTACAATCTAACGGTGACATATCCACCAAAATGTGGAAAACATCCACCAACCCGCACTGGCCCCGCGTGGTGGACTACGGCCCTCTCCCTCTTGAAGAGAGGAGAACTGTGTCCCAGCAGGGGGAACATTATCTGATTTTGCATTAAAGTTGGGGAGTCGGGGCCCGCTACGTCACAATACAGTCAGTATTAAATCTACATAGACGTGACGTCATGCCACATTTTAACTCAATGTATCGACGTTATTTTTTGATTACGTTAAAAAAGAAAAAATACGTGTCCAATATTTTTAATAATAACGACACGCACAGGAAAAACACAAAAAAAAAACAAGACGGAATATAGTAAAAATTTAACAATAATCAATAATAATAATCATTAATAATGAATGACAGCTGCTAGTGTCGGACAAAATTAGTTTTTTAGTCATCATCTCCATTCTCCCTCAATCAAAACTTCACTACGATTGAAACTATCTGTCAGTCACATAGACAATAGACTTTGTCATTGCAAATGATATTCAACCTTTAGATAGCAAAGAGTAACGAGGTTGACAATACACCCTTTTTCAGTTGTGTATACTGAAAGCGTGTGACAAAATGCAAAGAAAACAAGGAAGTGATATAAAGACAAGTACCCCTTTGATAGAAAACAAGAAACGAGATAATAGAAGGAGATAACGAACATGTCTCCTTTGCAATGTAACAAAACTCTGAGCCATCAAATAAGTCGGTTTCTACTATTCTATCTTTTGAATGGTCCCCTTGGTGTTTGGGGGAATCTTGAATGGTGCAAGAAATAAGCTTACAGCGGTCTTTAAATGTGTTTTCTCTAAATATGAATGCTTTATAATATAGCAGTGATAGCCTAGCGGTCTGCCAAGTCATAGGTCTCGAGTTTGAACCCAAGGCACGCACCTCTATTTCAGCGGATTCATGTGCGTATTGCATAATTATCACTTGCTAAAAATCGGTGAAGGAAAACATCGTGAGGAAACCAGCATGTCTGCGAGATATTTCTCAACAGCATGTGAAGCTAAGACAGAGGCCCATGGGCAGCATAAAAACTCTGACACCAGGTTAGTCACTAACCACACGAAAGAAGAACAATGCTTTATAATGAAAACGTGTGGTTAATTTGACAGTTGAAACTTGAGACCATACTAGATTACTCGTAGGTCATATACAGGGTGTAACCGAAAGGGTATATACATACAAAAGGATACATATGCTACAGACCACCAAACTGAACAACTTTGACTATGGAACCAACTCGTGGGTGAAATCGTGAAAAAAAATCAGCTGTTCCCTACATTTCGACGAGTCGCGTGACCATATTGTATAGAACAGCTGATTTTGTTTCTGTTATATGTTTTTAATTAATTATATCAATAAATCAGTCTGCCTAGCCTTTTCTCAACTATTTTGGCTGGCTTCCAGTCTAAGTAGACGCAGCTGAATACCAGTATTTTACATGGAACGATAGCCTATCTGACGTCCACAACCCAATCAGTAACTGAGTAATATCATACCCCTTGGTAAGACTGGTTGTCAGACTTTCGGGCTTCTGGCTACCCGTAACGACTGTCGAAGATCCATCCGAATGTCAGCCGGGCTTAACGAGCTCTCCGGGGCACGGAGGAGTCTCGATATGTAAAGATGGTCACCCATCCACGGACCAACCCCGGCAAGCGTAGCTTAACCTGATGGATCGACCCGTGCGACTATTATTACTCAGTTACGAGCTAAATTAAGCTATAAATTATTACATAAAAAATACTTTAAAAAAATATCATATTTGCCGGCGACATTTTGTAACATAAACCTTTGAAAAAGCAACAGCCGGCAAACTCTTCTAGAGAATTATTGCGGGCCGCCTCGTCGGGCACCTTGGAAGGACGGGGCCGGACCTTGCGGACTGCCAGTTTGGCTTCCGCAAGGGGCGCTCGACGGTGGACGCCATCATGCGCGTTAGAGCCCTCACGACGGGGGACGCGGTGTCCCAGGGTAGGGTCGTCGTGGCGGTGTCACTCGACATCGCCAACGCTTTCAACACCCTGCCCTGGAGTTGCATTGGGGAAGCACTCCGGTATCACCGGGTGCCGACCTACCTCCGTCGAATAGTCGGGGCGTACCTGACGGACAGAGCCGTCATCTACCCCGGTCGCGATGGGGAATGGAACCGGCGAGAGATGTCGTGCGGTGTCCCACAGGGATCGGTTCTGGGGCCGCACCTGTGGGACATCGGCTACGACTGGGTGCTGCGGGCCGACCTCCCTGACGGCGACAGCGTAATTTGTTACGCTGACGACACGCTGGTTCTGGCGCAGGGAAGGTCGCATCAGGCGGCGGCCGACGCGATGACACGCGGGGTTGCGATAGTCGTTGAGAGGATCCGGCAGTTGGGTCTCGAGGTGGCATTGCACAAGTCCGAGGCCATGTCCTTTCATGGGCCTCGGAATAGGCCACCATCGGGATCCCAACTTACGGTAGGAGGGGTTCACATCGGCGTCGAGACCACGATGAAATACCTGGGTCTGGTCCTCGACAGCCGATGGAATTTCGTGGAGCATTTCCGACGTTTGGCCCCCAAGCTGGAACGGACTGGGGCCGCCCTCAAGCGGCTCTTGCCCAATTTGAGGGGGCCAAACGCCTCCTGCCGGAGGCTTTACGCGGGAGTCGTGCGGTCCATGGCCCTTTATGGGGCCCCGGTGTGGGCGCGTTCACTGCGGCGGCGAGCCGCCCATTATCTGAACGCGCCCCAAAAGGTGGTAGCCATACGGCTTATCCGGGGGTACCGCACGATCTCGGGCGAGGCGGCGAGCCTCCTTGCCGGACTGCCGCCGTGGGATCTGGAGGCGATGGTCCTCGCGCGCCTGTACGAGTGGCGCGCGGAGGTACTAAGCCGGGGGGAAACTCCGTTTCCGCAGCAAATTGCGGCAGAGCGGACGGACCTCCAGCGCGATCTCATGGCGGCCTGGAATCAGCGACTGTCGCAACCCAGCGCAGGGCACGCCACGATAGTGGCGGTAAGGCCCCTCTTTGAGGAGTGGCTAGAGAGGCGTCACGGCGCCCTCACCTTCCGCCTGACGCAGGTCCTCACCGGACATGGATGTTTCGGGAGGTTCCTGCACATCATCAGGCGGGAGGAAACGCCCGGGTGTCACCACTGCGAGGATCGCCCAGAGGACACGGTAGAGCACACGGTGCAAACCTGCCCCGCTTGGGCGGAGCACCGCCGTGTCCTCGTAGAGGGGATCGGCGGCGGCGACCTCTCGCGCCCGGCCCTGGTGCAAGCCATGGTCCGGGGCGAGAGGGAGTCGGAGGCAGTCACCTCCTTCTGCGAAAAAGTTATGCTCGCGAAGGAGGTGGCGGGATGGGAGAGAGAAAGGTCCTCCCGTCCCAGCCGCCGCGGGAGACGCTCCGGGCGTCGGGAGCCACGTGACGACTCCCGGCCACCGTAGGCGCGGGCCTGCGGACGGTGAGTAATGGGTGACTCACCGTCCGATCAGCACCAGACCCGTGCCGTACGGCGCGTATATGTTCCACGCGCGCCTCAAAGAGATGTCAGCATATGAAGGGGCCCCTCAGGGCCAAGCCTGCCGGGTAAGCGGGATTGTCCGAAAGGGTTACCGCTACCCCGGAACATAAAGGGCTACGGAAGGAACATGGATGGGTTTTAGTCAGTAAGAGTCTGACACTCCCTTCCGCTCCACCCAGAGCGGGAGCAGTCATTGGATGATTTCCCAGCCTTAAAAAAAAAAAAAAAAAGTGTTGAAAAGGCTTCAGCCCTTTTTCCTTCTATACATGGGAACCCATCCCGTTGTTCACGTGGGTAAAACGTCCAAACGAGGGTAGTATTCGTTGTATGCCTGTCAAACGGTGCCTCGAGAATTGTGATTTTATTATTTTATGGTTAGGGAGTTTTAATTTTTATTTTTTAAGAGAATTTTCAAATTGTCTATGCTATAAACTTTTGCATTTTGATTTAGATTTGGAACAACTTTTCTGATGTACAGAGGCCAGCACATCAAGTTACCACAATCTGTCAAATTTCTTTGATAGTATTTCAACCTTATTGCAAAGACATAAGGTTCATTTTTAATTGAGAAATTTTGACAGTTAGGGATAGCTTGATGTGCTGGCGTCTGTACTTAACGATTCTAAATACTATGTGATCAAAAACAATCAAATATTATTATATAAGTACTCACGCCTTCTTCCTATGGAGGTAAGCAGAAACTACATAACGCAATCTGCTACGATCCTTATATACCCCTTTTGCTTCGTTTATGTTCATAGATCTTCTTTATTCATCCCATAAAGATAAAAAGTAAAAAATATATGAGGTCTCATACGTGACTCGAGTAAAAATAGAATAAAAAAACTTGAGAGGTGTCAAGGGACACCCGGATGGAGCGAAGTTCCTTTCGATTAATTAGTGAACGAATTGTAATAACATTTTGTTTCTTTTATGTTATAATAATAAAAAAAATCTGATCTAAAATTAACCAATCAGAAAATATTGATAAAATAGACATCATATTTTACTCCAAAAAAAGTGTCGTTACAACTTTTGGTCTTAATTCCGTCTAGCCCCCTTTCGCAACGCGCGATAAGAACTTCGTTCCAAAAATTAAGAGACTCTAATCTGCAAGCACATAAACCGATTTTCTGAAAATGTTCAGGGCCAATATACTATAAGCCAAATATTGTCTCATGACTTTACCTAAATAATACTCCATCTAAATAAACAAAAGTTAATGCACTTGATTTTTCAACATTACGTTATCTAGACAACAAAACATTGTCAAAAATATATTGTACCTAGTTCTTTTCTATTTCTTCCTTATGCAACAAAGTTACGTCTCCGTACATTTCCTTCACAAAAATTGTGTTTCCAACAAGACCGAGACAATACAACGTTTTGAATCAAAGTGCATCCGCAGAATTTTCTAGAAACAAAATCTTTCAAGCGCCCGGCATTCTTTGATTCTCATATTTGAATATGGAAAGCGGAACGCGAAATTCAAATCCGTTTCGAACGAATTTGAACGTTCGTTCGATTTTTGTAAAGAGATTTTATATCTTTTTTGGGAATTATTGTTGAAGTAATAGAATGTAAGTATTCTAGTTAATAGATTTTATCTTTGTAGCACAAAATGGGTTATGTGAATACAAAAATGGAAAACAGTGTCCTTATTCAGCCGATGTTTTTAAAAAATGATGTTATTTTTTTGTTTGCTAGACTCTCGGGCAAAACTAAGTTCATTCTATAAACGGGAAATTGTAGTGTGAAAATGGATGTAGCGTTTTTTTAGCTTTTAGCAGACTTTAAAACTGTCCACCATACCAATGTTTATTTTAATGTTTCACGTTCACAATTGACGCTCGGTTTAAAATCTTCCATAACAAAAACATTTAATGTAATCCTCACAATATTTTCAATTCCACTCACAACTTTTTCTTCACAAAATTGAACCTTATACCAGCATCTTAAGTGCGAATGTATTGGTCAAAATATTTTTCTTCAGACACGCCCTGAAGCGTCGTCGGCAAACACTTCTAAACTTTGAGGCAAACCATTCCAGGGAAGGTTAAAAATATACATATTTCGATGGTAACAGTATTATTTTGTGTGGTTTTTAGTGACGGCTTTATTTTAGGTATCCGTACCACCGTCAGCGATTGATGAGAAGCGAGTAGAACTAGCAATTAAAAACCAACGAGCAGCTACGAGCGACTAGTAGTTCGACGAAACCGTTGGCGCAGTAGCTGAGCGATTGACTGCTGCGCAGCATGTAGCGGGTTCGATTCCCGCACGGATCAAATATTTGTACGACCTGCAAGTATTTGTTCCGAGTCTGGGTGTTTTTCTATCTATAATATGTAGGTATGTATTTACAAAAAAAATAAGTTATCAGCCATCTCGTTACCATAACACAAGCATTACGTTGCTTAGCTTGGGACTGTATGGCGTTGTGTGAAATGTCCAAGGACATTATTATTATAGTTACTCGCTAGTAGGTGCGTGGGTCTCTTAGCAAGCTATCTGAGCGAGTACTGTCTTTCATAGTCCTTGTCGCAGAAATAAACAAGTACCTACTCGCCAGTAGTGTCAAATAGTCAATGTCAAATCATTTATTTCAAATAGGCACAAAAAAGGCACTTTTGAACGTCAACATGAACAGGAAATAGAATTGATTCTAGTCGCCCCTACCAAAAGGTAGTCTTGTGTGGAGAAGAATGGGCAAGAAACTCCACAGTGAATCCCTTTAGTTACACGTACGGGACGTGTAGTGTTATTCTCCAAAAAATTTACCGTGAAAACGTTGGTAAAGTGGGTTTAAAGTGAGCTGTCCCTTAGCGTTCAAGGTCCCTAGCATGAACTGGAATGACAGCTCACTTAAGCTCACTTAAGCTACACGGTGTTTGTACAGAATCGGTCAACTACAATCTTTAGGACGTTTTTACGCGAGAAAATCGCTAATAGCTAGTCTTTTTATCGTCGGTGGTGGGACCGGAGCGCTGGGCAGTGACTGAAAACAAATTTTATTAATGTGACCTTCTCATAATTCTGAAGACCAAATCTAGTACTAAGAAAACGTAAAAATTCAAGTCGCAATCTCATCTAACCGCATCAATTGTCAAGATTTCTTGAAAAGTGGGTAAATAGATTTTTTTACAAATTTAGGGTGAATTTCACAAATGAAAATGAACCTTATCAGCTGAGACTCACTTTAGAATACAACTGTTTTTTAAATTATGGGTTTGGTCCGTGGTGCCTTTTCATTTTGAATGTTGCAAAAATTAGGAATGGTAACATGCCAATAATATTTTCACACTCATATCACAAAGGCGAAAGTTTGTGAGTGAGTTTGAATGACTGTCCGTCAACAGATCTGATTGAAATGTGGCACAATGGTAGTTTATAATAATATAATAATAATAATAATAATATATCATTTATTTCAGGTAACAAAGACCCATAACATAAATACCTTACAGACTATCATACATATTTATAAAAAACTGATAATAACTATTGTACACGAAGTGACGGTGTCGTGTTGCACTGCGTGGTGTCGCGTAGCCTTCCGCGGAAACGCCGATACATGACACCCTTCGGCCAAAACTCTTCCTTGAGGAAGGTCTCAATATGATGAGTCGGAACTCGCACCACGAACGACTTTAAATTCGTGTTGTGGCGCGACTCCAACTTCTCAATCCTCAAGGTCCAGCTGGTCTTCGCTCGGACATACTCCACGACCTCCTCAACCTTCGTGGTGTGATGTAGCCGGGACACATAAAGCTGCGTCGTTGGTATTGCCGGACGCAGCACATTGGGCCCTGCCAGCGCGGCGCTTTATGACCTGGAGTAACACATAACATACTTTATCCCGTTATTACGTTCCCGTGGGATAATTTCTGAAATCCACACGGGCGAAGCCAGGGGCAGAAGCTAGTTAACTATAAATAAATCACGTGGGCCCAGTTCGAATAGGTGTATCATGTCTTCAAGGTTTCAGTTCTAGAATATGCCGATTTCCTAACGATGTTTTCTTTCACCGTTTTCAAAACAGTGGTGATGAAATATTAATTTACAAAAGTGAACTGCCTGCTTGGGTTCGAACCGACGACTAACAACTCGTTAGTTACTGTTTCTACTGGGCCACTGTTCGCTTATGATTAAGTACATTTTATTAAAATTGAGATTCCCTGTACCTAATCTGCCTTAATTAGTTTATCCCTTTCGCTGTCCCATGAGATGGGTATAATTAATCTTTTGTGACGTAGTGACGTAAACGTTGCAAACAAAATTAACCTTTAATTTGATAAAGATTTCACATTCTCCGGTCGTTAGCTGTTAGCTTAAAATATCACGCCTGTAATTCCCAAAGGGTTAGGCAGAGTTGTACCTAATTAATAGTACTGTGAAGGCCAAAGGGACCTTCAGACCTTAGGGAGTTCAGAATTAGAGATCGTGTAGTGTGTTGTAGGAATTTCTATTCTGCAAAATACAAACAGACGGGGCAGCTACTATTGAATTATATTCCTTTAAACCACTCTTTTCCAAAGTGGGCGACAACGCCCCTCTGTAGGCGCTGCAGGCCTTAAGAGGGGCAGTAAGAAACCCGAAAAAGTGGGGGCGTTGTGTAGAGGCTTTTTTTTTAAGGCTGGGAAATCATCCAATGACTTTGACTTCTCCCGCTCTGGGTGGAGCGGAAAGGAGTGTCAGACTCTTACTGACTAAAACCCATCCATGTTCCTTCCGTAGCTCTTTATGTTCTGGGGTAGCGGTAACCCTTTCGGACAATCCCGCTCGAAATTCCACATGGAACAACCCAATAACACTTTATATTTTCATGGCAAATTAAAAAACGCGAATGATTATTTGGATTTCACGGGCTATTTTGTATTTTCAACTGAATGTCGTGAGAAGAGTGTTAAATCCGGCAGAGGAATGCCAGATGATTTACTTGTTTAATTTTTTTTTTATATTTTGTTTTTTTTTCTGTGCCTGTCCAGAATAAAATCTTATTCTTTCTTTCTATTACATTACCAGCATAGGTGATCGATCAGTAATCGCACCGTTGAAAATATTATATGGACCGCAATCAGTCTTTCAACATGGCAATATTATAAAAACTCCACTGTTTTACTTACGAAACTTTAATTCTGACCAAATTACCTAAAATTCTCTCGGAGCAATAAAACTTTGGTAAAACACCAAACAATTTAAGAGTTCCTTGTTATAATTTCAAAGTTTTACAAGTTCCAAAGTAGGTACCACAATAATATTCGCTTTACTGGAAAAGTTTAGAATTCTTGCTTGAAAAATTTCTATAACTACCCAATTCTTTGGTTTACCTGAAAAGTTAAAATATATTATGAGGCCATAAATAAAAAGTTTTTAAACTTAGTTTCCTTCAAAATGGGGCACAAAGGAGTACTCGATCATAGAGTTAAGACGTCAAAGTTTCTAGAAAACTAGAGAGTTTTAAAGGCAATCTTGTCTGCTAGTCGAAACTACACGGGACCAGAGAACTGGCTCGCTTTTTGGTCATAGAATTGATAATGTCTTTCAACGAGACAGGGCGGCCAGTGTTCTGGGCACGTTTCCGCTTAGTTTGTAAGTTCTGGATGGAAGTTTTAACTTATTGAGCAATCCACAGGCAAGTCCGGTTAAGCAGTCGACAACCTCTTAGGTGGAAGGAACTACGAGATACCATTCATAAAAAAACCAATTTCACCAATGAAACTGAACGCTATCAGCACTTACAAACCGCGTTCAAGAGTTGTCACTGTCATAATTATAACTCCATCTCTCACAGCAGGGGTTTCCAAATAGGTTACCGCTACCCCGGATTATAAAGGGCTAAGAAAGGAACTTGGATGGGTTTTAGTCAGTAAGAGTCTGACACTCCCTTCCGCTCCACCGAGTGTGGAAGGGGGACGGTTGGGTATTTGAAAGGGTAGTCAATAACGTTACTTTTTTTGAATTGTCAAAACGCGGAATTTGTTCGTGATTAGGAACTATAACAATATGACATCACAGATTTTTAGAGTCAAATGTAATACTTATTAGCATTAATTCCAATTTTACAATTATAATCTTCACATTATATTTAATTTCTGTACGGCGATGGAAGTTTTTAAGCCAAGCGTTCTTTTATCTTTGTGATTTCATATTTTATTTTTGACCATTTAAAATAGTCATTTGATGATTTACCACCCTCAAAAATAAATCTACGAGATATCCTTAGAATAAATAAATAAGGGTGCGTAAACACGTTATGTGGGCAACATTACATGTTTAAGCGGGACACGGACGACGGATGGCCGCGTCTATGTCTCGCCTACACGTTCCAGCTTCTGACAGCCAATAATAAACTGGTTGATGGATCGAGATGAAACTGTTACCTAGAAGAGAAAATATTTTTTTATCATGTATAATAATTATACGCGTTATATACGTGAGCAAACGCTTGACAACGGAATATCTTTTGAAATGTAAAAAAAAGGTTTTATATTTCGCATCGTATGTTTAAGCGCAATAAAAAACGGGGCCAATTAACCGGGCTCAAATTAATATATAATATAAAATAATATAATATAATATAATATAATATAATATCCTAGGCCATTTCACACAACGTCATATCGTCCCAAGCTAAGCAACCTAATGCTTGTGTTATGGTAACGAGATGGCTGATATACTACTTATATACATTTTTTTTTGTAAATACATACGTCATATTCTAGATAGAAAAACACCCAGACTCGTAACAAATACTTGCAGGTCGTACAAATATTTGTCCCGTGCGGGAATCGAACCCGCGACATAGTGCGCAGCAGTCAATCGCTCAACCACTGCGCCAACTGTGTCGTCAAATTCAGACTCCTTCTTTCCTTCGAGATATCACTGAGGGAAAAACACATCACGCCACCTAGTGATGGAAGCCAGGACCTCATGTTAAGTTAGCGCTTGCAACTACTGGCTCGACCAATAAAGAAGTACTGAGATAATATAGAAATGTTATAGTAAAATACGTAGGACATTTATCTTAAATAAAATCTGCACTATGGGCTCTTTTTTTTGAGGGTGTGGAATCATTAAGTAACTCCTCTCGCTCTGGGTGGAGCGGAAGGGAGTGTCAGACTCTTACTGACTAAAGCCCATCCATGTTTCTTCCTTACCGTTTTACGTTCCGGGGTAGCGGTAATCCTATCGGACAATCTCGTTGACTGTGGGCTAATTTCACCGTTAAAACTGGACGTGATCAATCAATTTGTCAGTCTTAATATTTTGTAACAGTACCTAATGACCCTGATAACTCTTGAACTTGATTTAGATGTGCTCATCGTGTTCAGTTTGATAGGTGAAATCTGGCCATAGTTACACATTTTTAAACACAAAAATACCAAAAAAAGCTCTGTTAATTTAATGAATAAGAGAGATAAGGGCCCATCTCCAATGATTTCTCCCGGGATCGGTATATTTTAAACAAATTGAATTTATAAAATTAGGCTCATCGTTAAAAAAGTTTTATTACGGTAGAAAAATGGCGTTTTTGACGAAGAAAATGGACTAAAATAAAATAAAATTTCTAGGAGCTGTCATAGAAATAAGATTAATTTAAAGTTTATTAAATTCAGTATAGCGTAGATTGCGTAGTTGGTCGAGTGAGGTCCTGAGTTCCATTCCCGGGTAAGGCAAAGTGTTATTGGGGTTTTTTATGTAAAATTTTTAGTAGCAGCCGGGAGTCTGGACTTGTGCCCAATTGATTGCAATAGGCTCGTCCCTGTTAAGGCTCGCACCTCAAATATAACTGGCCAATGGTGAAAGAAAGAAAAATATTTAATTTAGGACCCACAAAAGTATGTTTGCCGCAAATATATATATAATAATATAATAATATACTTGGATATTTCACACAGCGCCATATCGTCCCAAGCTAAGCAACCTAATGCTTGTGTTATGGTAACGAGATGGCTGATATACTACTTACATACAACTTATTTATGCAAATAAACGTATTATGTATTTATTATATTTATAATTTTTCTAAATGCCTGATAATAAACCCAAACCATAATACAAGCAAATATTGACTCAATTTATGATTTTTAATTCTCCTGGGAAAATCCTTTGAGGGTGCGTACAGATTATGTCCGTGGCTGACGTGAATACATTGACAACTCGACTTGTAGGTTTTCTTTTTTATTGGCTTAATAAGTCCTATGCATTAGGCATTTATATGAAAAAAATTGACAGCTCATAATATACATAACTTTTAGAGCAATCGACTATGGTATTAAGTTGACATCTCGCATTTTTACATGTTTTACTTGACAACAGAACATGTCAAATTAACGATTCACATGTTTTTGTGAACAAACATTGATATTTCGATATATCAGTAATCAAATTAATATTCGTTTTTTGACATCTCAACATAAACACATATTAGTTTTCTTTAGCACTAATTTTAAATTGACAAATTGAGATGTCAAGTTATGGCCAACGAAGTTCTGAACTCTAAATGTGATAAGTATCACTACATGTCGGTTAAAAACAAATATTATTGTTAAATGAGTATTATAAGTTGCCAAATTATGTACCCAAGTGGTATTAAAAAAATAATTGAGTTATCAACATACTTCCATAAAAGTAACAATTTGTGAAAATACCGTGGCGCGTCCTCTCCCTATAGTCCAGTCAAATTAGACCAAAAAATAGAAGTGAAAGTACAATATTTTGCACCCAGCTGAAAGTTAGAAGAATCGTTCAAAACAACATCATCAACAATCATCATCAATGATATCTAAAAAGTCCTTATCGATCCGATACCTGGAAAGAAAATTACTCTGAGTCAAAGGTTGCAAAAACGGTTTTTCGCGATTTCCAGCAAAATGGTAAGTTTTATCTTAAAATTAGTTAAGAGAAAAATTTTAGATCTGGTCTATAAAAAATTCTAAATACTTTTTTCCTAAGAGCCACCTTTTCTGAGATATAATGATTCAAAAATTTGAAAGAGTAGTAATCATCATAATATGTGTACGAGTAAGATATGTACACCACGTATATACATCACTAAACCTGTAATGCAAGTAAAAATATTATTCAAGTATTATTTTAAAGTCTTTGGCACATCTTGTGAACCTGGGGTCCCGGACCTTAGGAAGGCGTACGATCGGCAGAAGCCAACTGCAGCAGGGGCCCCTTAGACCATTCTAAATGTTGAGGATTCACCAACCGAAGATTAATGCCCTGTATGCATTAATGAAAGTGCACCCAAGGACAACCCCTTGGTGCAGGACTATAAATTGCAGAACATGGTAAAGAAACATTTTGTGCTATGAAGTTGGATGGCTAAAGTGAAGTGAAATTGAACTGTTTTTGAATAGTTATGTCTCAGAAACGGTGGCTCTTACAAAAAAAATATTTTAACATTTTTATAGATAGTTATCTGATCTACAGTTTTTGTCTGAACTAATTTTATGATAAAAATTACAGGTTTGCTGGAAAACCCCTTTTGCGACCTTTCACCCCGAGTAATTTTCTTTCCAGGTATCGGTTCGATGAGGACTTTTTTTTGAAACCGTTCTCGCAGCGCACGTAACGAAAGCTCTCAAAAAGGAATATTTTTTCCCGTTTTTGCAAAAAAACAATATGTATGCTCCGCTCCTATTGGTCGTAGCGTAATGCTAGATCCTCTAACCTTCCTGAAAAAATGTACTATCCAACCCAAAAAAAAAAATTCAATTCCAACCAGAAGTTCCTAAGATTAGCGCGTTCAAACAAACAAACTCTTCAGCTTTATAATATTAATATAGATTAAGCTTAGGAGTTGTGTTTCTCTGGAACTACTCGTCGGATTTGTATATTGTTTTTTGCATTTGATAGCCTAATTCCTAAGGAAGGTTGTAAGCTATTTTACATCATCATGGGACCCTCAGCAGCCGAGCAAACACAAAAAAAAACCGAAAGAACGCCAAGCGAAAACTAAGAAAGAGCACTGACGACTAATATTTTTTGTATTAATCATCTGTTTGTTATCCAATAATATTAATATGTTTGTCATTAAAATAACATTGTTTACTTACTAAATGTTCCCCACTCAGAAGGTGAATAAGTTGATAACTGTGGTGAATAAGTTGACAAGTCGGTGAATAAGTTGATAACTCGTTGGTTAACGACTTGACAAGTCTATTATTATGCAAACTATGAGAAATTTTGTTTATTTATTGTCATTATTTAAAAGATGGCATAAAATAACCTATAAAACAACTTAAACACAAACGTTAAACTAATTTACCGATTTACCATAACAGTTCAAATGTTTAAAATGGCCGTCCTGACAAATTGCTGTTTTAGAGATGTCAACATATCGCTCATTAAATTAAAAAGGGCCACATTCCGAAAAAAATCAAAATCGTTTTTATTGCATAAAACGTATCAAAATTGGTTAAATTGTTATTTTAGAAAAAGACACCCATTGCTTTAGCGTTTAAAATGGTCCAATCACACAATGCCCGTTGGCCATTTTGACACATTGACGACTGACTTCAGAGCAAAACGGCCATATTTTTAGTTGCGACCCGGCAGTCTGCGTGACCGCACGTCATCTTTATTTAAAAAGGCCACATTCCGGAAAGCAACTGGTGTTGAAATGATAAATTATAGTGAAAAGTGCCATATTTTGAAATGTGACCGTCTTTAATAAAGAAAACACGTGAGTACAATATTATTTAATAAGGAAACGTGCCATATTTTGGAATGCGTTTCTTTTGATTTTAAATACTACAATTTTGATAATCATTTATTGAAACAAAAGTGCAGTATTTGGAATATGTCTGTTTTGCATGTAAAATTACCTTAATTTTGGTAAGAATTGTTTGAACAATTATGTACTTTTTGTTTAGTGGCTGTTTTGATGTTCGTGAGCTATTATGTCTAAAAAATAATGTGTTTATAACAAAGTGCTTTATTGCTTGATGACCCGACAAAAGTGGTTCTGGTCAAATTTCAATTAGCTGAGCTAGTTTTTTAATTTTTCCTACCTACCAGCTACCTACCTACATCATCGTATGACATTTTCGAATGATTCTGTACCTCAAAATGAAATGATAAAATATGAATAGAAGATCTATTAAAGGGTATGTGCCTGTTTGTGGTGCTATTTAGGTAGGTATTTGGTAACTTGCTAAAGTTACTTTTGGGGTTTAAGTACCTACAGCCATTCACAATTTTTTTTCTTTGTTCGTAGAACAAAGTTCGTTCGGATTTTGAACATAGTCAGAACAAAAAATGAAGATCTTCAAACTTCAACACACAATGGCACAAAGTTTGTCTCAGCAACTTGTTAATTTTATTTTATGAAGCATTTAAGAAGATTTTATTTTGTAAGTGACATTGCTTGAATAAAGAGGTGGTAGTTTTTGTTTATTGCTGCATTTACTCGTAGTTACAACATTGATCTCATTGATAGTTTGTTAACATGGTGTGTTCTGTTATATTTTTTATCAAAAGATTTTTTTTTGTGTAACAATTTTAACATGTTGACTGTTTTGCAGTCTTTTTATTAGTTATTTTAATGATACATCATCATTCTCCTGCCCTTATCCCAATTTATTTGGGGTCGGCGCAACATGTCTTTTTCTTCCATACTTCTCTATTAGTCGTCATCTCGGTAGTCACTCGCTTCCTGGGCATATCATCTTTCACACAATCCATCCATCGTTTCTTTGGTCTCCCTCTACTTGTATAGCCATCCACATTCATGCTCACAACTTTCCTGACAACATTTTCCTCATTCCTCCGCATACCATGCCCGTACCATGACAACCGATTTCCACACAACTTTTCAGTCACCGGTGTCACTTTCAGACTTCCTCTTATATACTCATTCCGTATTCTATCCATTCGCGTAACACCACACATTCCTCTTAGCATTCTCATCTCAGCTGCATGCAATTGTCTTTCATTCATTCCTTTTGTGGCCCAACACTCTGATCCATACAAGACGGCAGGTCTAATCATGCTTTTATAAATCTTCCCCTTAAGTTTAAGGGGAATGCGGAAGTCTCAAATTGTTTTCGTGACCTGCCGCCATTTCATCCACCCAGTGTTAATTCTATGCTTAACAGTCCAATCTATTTCGCCATCGCTTTGGACAAATGAACCGAGATACCGAAAGTCGGAGCAAACTGGGAGAAGCGCGCCATCAAGCGCTATGGCCCCAGAACTGGAGAGACCGCCGAAATCGCAGAACATGTACACAGTTTTGGTTCTACTGATTTTCAGGCCAACAATCTCCAAGTTTCCGTTGCCATTTCTCCAGTCTGCTCTGGATCTCAGGTCCATCTTCACTGACAAGAACGATGTCATCGGCAAATAGCATGCACCATGGTGTCTCTTCCTGTATGTCCGCCGTAAGAGCATGCATAACCAAAAGGAAGAGGTAAGGGCTTCAAGCCGACCCCTGGTGCAAGCCTACCGCCACATTGAACTTGTCGGTGTTGCCAGCAGCCGACCGAACGTATGTACGAGATTGGCTGTACATAGCACGAATTAACTCTACATACTTCCCGGGCAAAACTTTCTCTTTCAAGGCCCATCACACGACATCCCGAGGTACCCTATCATACGCTTTCTCTAGATCAATGAACACCACATGCAAGTTTTTGTTCCTCGACCTGGCATAAACCCAAACTGGTTTGGGGTAATCTCGCTCTCCTCTCGCAGTCTTTTCTCCCATCCCTTCATACTATGGGACATGAGCTTTATCCCTTGATAGTTGTTGCAGTCCTGTACATCACCTTTATTTTTGAAGATGGGCACTAGCGAACTATTGCACCATTCTTGTGGGATCACTCTTTCTCGCAACAACTTATTGAAGAATAAAGTCGGTTGACTTACACGGTTACACACTTTAAACACTTCCATACTTCTACTGGTATTATCATCTAGGCCCATTGCCTTTCCATTTTTCATACTTTGAACTGCCTTTCTTACTTCATCCATGCTAATTTCCCTTACCAAACCCATATTTGCTTGTACCTCATTGAGCACACAATTCCATTCATTCTCTTCGTTCATTAGCTTTTCAAAATACACCATTTTAATGATACATAGTCACCTTTATTGATTAATTTCGTTAAAACGTTTATAACATCACAAACTAGAGTTACAGAGTGTCAGAAATAGCATTTTCACTATGAAAACGATTACTTTTTAGATTCTTTCATGTTTTTTTTTCAATTAAACCATTTTTTGTGATTGATTTTGTATGTTTGTATGTTTTTTTGTTGTAACACAAGTGTTTGATTCTTTATGTCATGTTTTTTAAAACATTTAACAAAACTGCGACGTAAAATTTGAAAATAAACTTATTTTTTGTATGATTTGTGGCCTTTCATTTAATAAATTCATATGACATTTTGACCATTTTTATATACAAAAGGGACTTATTTGACTTTGTACGTTTCTGGGTGAAAGTTACAGTAAAAATTATACTATAGGTAAATAACGGGTTAAAATACGCATCGAATGATATATGCCACATGTATATATAAAATATGATTTACAAAATAATACGAAAAAACGACGGCCAAAACTTCAAAACGCTCTCCTGTAAAAAATGAAGTTTTTGGAATGTGGCCCTTTTGAATTTAATGAGCGATATTCACGCCAGCCACGGATGTAATTTAACACATAAACATTTTTTATCTAACGTCCACATTATTTAAGCTTGCTTACCACTCTATAGCAATATGTCATATAACTACGCTTTATAACATGTTATATTATACAGTGTGGACGCACCTTTACGCTCTAACTAGGTTTTGAAACGAGGTAGCCGATTTCCCCTCAAACAAAAGAATACAAGTATCAATTTGATATTTTTGGTTTACTAAAATCCTTGACATGGATACGAGGAGAAAACGCGAGCGCTGCCCTATGATCTCACTACAGTGTAGTGAACGCTAGAGCTTTGTATTCAATACAGTGTATAAAGAGGTGTCTCTGGGGAACGATAGTGCGATGTATTCAGCTGAGTGATAAGATGCACTGTACACTGGAGTGCACTTAAAGATTCACACTGATATGACTCGGTTCCATATTCGAATATTCTCATCCATTTGGAGGATTTATGAAGTGTTGTTTTCTTTGTAAAAGCTTTTTAGAGGATTATTTTCGGGTTTTTGCTTTGTTTCGAGTGAGAAATACTGGCCATAGGTTTTGGCATCTCTATTCACTGTAGGTATACAGGAGTAGCATAGCTTAATCTGCCTATAATGTTCCTATTGCTGGGACACAGGCCTCGTCTCTTCGAGAGGTAGTGGGCTGTCATCCACCATGCACGCACAATGCGGGTTGGTAGATGTCATATCAATCTGCCTAGCCTTTTCCTAACTATGTTGGGGTCGGCTTCCAGTCTAACCGAATGCAGCTGAATACCAGTATTTTGCATTTAGCGACTGCCTATCTCACCTCCACAACACAGTAACTGGGTAATACGATACCCCTTGGTAAGACTGGCTGTCAGATTTTCGGGCTTCTAATGACCCGTAACGAATGTCACAATGACAGCCAGGACCAATGACTTAACGTGCTTTCCGAGGCACGGAGGAGTCTCGGTATGTAAAGATGGTCACCCATTCACGGCCAACCGCAGCAAGCGTAGCTTAATGTGATGGATTGACCTGTGTGGCTTTTATTACTAAGCCACGATGTCATATGTCTTTGGTATTTTGGTTCTTGGTCATGCCGGTCTCCTCACGAAGTTTTCCTTTTCACTCAAATTCAACTCGAACCCACGATCTACTCCTTGTAAGTCACGGCCGTTACCACGTGTCACCTCTTTCCACTTAAAAATAACAAAATTAAGTTGAAAGTTGGCAGTAACAATTTCAAGTAACCACAAAAAGTAAAAACTACCATAAATTCTACGAAAAGAAAATACTCTTACTCCAAATAGAACCAGCTGATTGATCACGAACGGCTCTGACTAATAGCCCTTAAGGTTAAAGCCCCCGCAGTTTATTATTGCTGTCTAAACATTTATCTTTTACTAATTTGTTTTGATTTCCATGAAAAAGTGATTGAAATGTTTACGATCATCTGAATTGATGAAACGTATATTTCTGTTTTGCTTTGTCAAAATATTTATTATTTGAAAAACCATGTTGAAAAATCATGTTTCATTATCGATTCGATATCCTCGTTTTGGTCTTGTATCATAGGTGTGTGTTTAATAAGCGAGCTAATGAGAATCGTACACGGAAGGCTCCGTAACAGAATACTTAAGTCTAAAAAATCCTTTTTAATTTTATTTCATTTGTATTATATGTTGTTATATAGAAATACACAATCATAACATTTTGTCCTATCTGAAAATCGAACTCAGGAACTCATGTTCTAAGCGGGATTGTCCGAAAGGGTTACCGCTACCCCGGAACATAAAGGGCTACGGAAGGAACATGGATGGGTTTTAGTCAGTAAGAGTCTGACACTCCCTTCCGCTCCACCCAGAGCGGGAGAAGTCATTGGATGATTTCACAGCCACAAAAAGAAAAAAAAAAGGAACTCATGTTCACCAGTAGCGCTAGACACTAGCTAGACCATTGAAATAACGGAAAAGTTCTGACAAAAAGTCGGTCATTTTACTTTTTATTATTTCTCTTTTCAGTATGTGTGAAAGAATACCTCATTAGACGACACGGTTGGCGCAGCGGTTGAGCAATTGGCTGCTGCGCACCATGTCGCGGGTTCGATTCCCGCACGGA
This sequence comes from Hyppa rectilinea, assembly GCA_951799385.1. NCBI lineage: Eukaryota > Metazoa > Arthropoda > Insecta > Lepidoptera > Noctuidae > Hyppa > Hyppa rectilinea. The sequence continues at coordinate 5,416,428 of OX637302.1, read as the reverse complement.
ACAAAAATATTTGTACGACCTGCAAGTATTTGTTCCTGATCTGAGTGTTTTTCTATCTATATATGTAGGTAAGAATTTACAAAAAAATATAAAAATAAGTAGTTTATCAGCCATTTTGTTACCATAACACAAGCATTAGGTTGCTTAGCTTGGGACTATAATGGCGTTGTGTGAAATGTCCAAGGATATTATTATTATTATGATTTTACTATTTTTAACCCGTTTCTCCCCATTTCAGACAGATGACAAGGCCGGACTAAATCCGGACGGGGGTCCAAAAGCCATCATGTCTCGACAAATACCTCCATGTGGCCATCCATCCGTATCCTATCGAGGTAAGCGCATAGGTACCCTTCCGAAATCAATCACTGACGTGACGTCATCAAGACCGGCCTGACCCGGTGTTTCACGATAATGATTAATTGCGTCAACACTACGTCATCATTAAAGTGTCTTGATTAATGATTGCGTATTCAACCTTCTACAGCGATGACGTGGCGAGTTTTTTTACGGGGAAATTGATAAAGTTTTTTTTGTTTTTTAAAATGTATTATAATTAAGGCTGGTTTTATTTACAGTGAGCAAAAGGGAGTAGTTATTATTCTTTATAAAACGACGTTTTACGTGTGCACCTGAAATGAACTTAGAAAATCAGACGAAACTTGACTTCAGACTTACAATCAGGTAAGCGGGATTGTCCGAAAGGGTTACCGCTACCCCGGAACATAAAGGGCTAAGGAAGGAATATGGATGGGTTTTAGTCAGTAAGAGGTTTTAGTCAGTAAGGGAGTACTCCCTCCACCCAGAGCGGGAGGACTCATTTGATGATTTCCCACCCAAGAAATAAAGACTTACAAACAAATACCTATGTATTTTTTATATATTGTTTTGTACTAAGGAGCAAAAGAAAATAATATATCCAGCTAGGAAATGCCTTCGTGCACCGAGCTGTGCCTTCAGAGGGCGTATCGTCTTTATCGCTGACATCAGAGGGAATGACAGCTCAATTTACCTAAGTTTTTATGGTGATTTTTTTAAAGATCCATTCCTTCTTCTTATTTCTTTCGTGTGTTTACCGACTAACCTGGTGTCAGAGTTTTAATGCTGCCCATGGGCCTCTGACTTAGCGTCACATACTGTTGAGAAATATCTCTCAGAAATGCTGGTTTCCTCGCGATGTTTTCCTTCACCGATTTTAAAACAGTGATATTTGTACAGAGGCCAGCACATCAAGCTACCACAATCTGTCAAATTTCTTTGATAGTATTTCAACTTTATTGCAAAGACATTATTATTATTATTAGTTAGGGATAGCTTGATGCCTCACAAACACAAAGACTTTTACACAACACGAGAAGACATACAAACAAGATACACACTACGACACAAAACACGACTCAACATACCAACATCCCGCTTAAAAATACACTCAACAAGCCCTCTAGTTATGTCGATAAAAATTTACAATATGTTACCCGAATGTATAAGAGAAGAAAAAAAACTCCATCGATTTACGACCAAATTAAAAAAATTATTAATAAGCAAATGTTACTATAATGTCAACGAATATTTAAAAGATAAATCTTTAAAACATATAAGTTAAGTTAGATTATAAGTCATGAAATTGATAAGTCCCTTTCCCCCCAAATCTTTCTTTTGCTGTGCCCGACAGGGTCCATGATTGTTTCTTTTGGCGAATATTTACCACCTAAGCCTACATTGTGGAATGCAATAAAGAATTGAGAATTGAGAATTGAGAATTGATGTGCTGGCGTCTGTACAATAAGCACATGCATCCGTAAAATCAGAGGTGCGTCCCTTGGATTCGAACTCAAAACCTTGGCAGTCCAAAGGTTACACCACTAGGCTATCACTGCACTCACTGCTAAAAAACCAATTTACTCATGCTGCTTAATTAGGTAAAGAAAAAGAAAAAATACTTGATTCATTTTAATTGACGTCATCAGTGAGGGCAGTTTTTTGATGATGTGATAATTATACAATACGCACATGAATCCGAAAAATCAGAGAAATCCATTCCTTAAAATTTTCCAATAGTTGACGATAATTTCAAGCTCACTTTACCCAAAGTTTTCAAAACGAGATTTTTACAGAAAAGACCGACTACCCTCAATGAACGCGTTTCAAACCGCATTTAGCTGTTCCATTTCCATTTTATTTCCGGGAGAGGAAACAAAACAAAATTTTTATCGTCCCCCATATGTTATATTCGATTTGATGACAGTCTGATTTGAGAGCAAACAATATAAAGAGAAACATGTTTTTGTTCTTCATTCTGTCATGGCTTTGTTTATTCTGCCACACAGTATGAAGCAGGTTTTATTTTGTATTGTATTAAGCTGTATTGCCAGTTAATGTTATGATTTAGAAAAAAACACGAAATGGTTTTGCAATAATTTCTTATGTAGGTATTCAAGTTTTGAGTCATTTTTTAAGGAAGCTAATTTCAACTGGTTAATAAAATCTCGTCTTAAACTAAGAAAACGGTAAATGGGCACACAATAATGGCTGTCCAAACACAAAGAGAAGGTTTTTTGACTACTGATAGTGAAATACAATATTTTTTTTGTTAGGTTTTTTGTCCTTTAATTAATTAACTTTTCAAAATTTTGCCCTTGTTGGCTTAGTTGTTTTTTTTTCTTTTTGTGCATGTTGTGGTCTCCTATAAGTGAAGGAGTACACCTACTTATTACTTGATATAACTTTTTATTTATGTGTCATGTACTGTGTACATTTTTTGTTGGAGATCCTAAATAAATAAATACTGCTGAAAATTTCAAATTTTCATTACATTAGCCACCTTTAAGTACGTAGCATAATTAGCTTATAATGTTCCCATTGCTGGCACACGGGCCTTCTCTCAGTGATAGAGACTGGAGGATTTACCACACTGGTCACGTGCCTTCGGTACATGCTGGTACCACATGCCGGTTTGCTCACGATGTTTTCCTCCACAGTTTTGAGAGTAGTAGTGATTGAATAATTTACATAAAGCGAAGCGCCTTTCAGGGTTTTAACCCAAGATCTACAAGTCGTAAGTCGCGGCAGTTACCACTGAGCTACCACAATTTTACCGCAAGTGTTCTAAGCTCTTGACTAAGCCTCATGGTGACTATAGTTTTCACCAAAATTGATAAATAATAATAATAATAATATCCTTGGACATTTCACACAGCGCCATATCGTCCCAAGCTAAGATTAAAAGCTATTATAGATAGAAAAACACCCAGACTCGTAACAAATACTTGCAGGTCGTACAAATATTTGTTCCGTGCGGGAAATATAGTAGAATTGCATACGCAACGTTAAAAATGTATTGCTGCAGGCGGTGAGTAATGGCTCACCGTCCGATCAGCGCGGCGGTGTTCCACGCGTGCCTCAAAGAGATGTCAGCATCAAGAAAGGGGCTCCGTTAGGGCCGCAGCCAGCCGGGTCAGCGGGATTGTCCGATTGTTACTGCTATACCGGAACATAAAGGGTTACGGAAGGAACATGTATGAGTTTCAGTCAGTAAGAGTCTGACACTCCCTTACGCTCCACCTAGAGCTGGAGGGAGGGATCACTGGATGATTTTTCACCGCAAAAAAAAAACGTATGATGTATAGACAGTTATAAATGGTTATGAAGCTCTAAATGCATTGTTAAACAGCGAGCTGGCTGCTGTTTGATGAAGAATTTTTAGAATAGTTACAAAACAACGCCGGCTTTGAAGTTTGTGTACGTATTGTGTTACCAGAAGCCGTGAATTTATCAATTAATGTTTACAGAATAGAGAGTAATTGTTTCAAAGAAACTCTACTGAGAGTGTTCGGCTGGAAAGATGTGGTAGGGATGTACCTCATAATCAGCCTATAATGTTCATGTGCTAAGACATGGCTTCCTCTTTTGGAAAGAAAGTGGGCTGTATTCGACCACGCGGTCCCAGTGTGAATTGGAAGCTGTTCCATGTCTTGGATTTTTTGGTTTTAGGACATGCCTGTTTTTGGAATCAAGTGCAATAAGTTTAATACAACTTCATATTAAGTGGGCAACACTTATAAGATATCTAACTACTACCGTGGCACCGTCGCGTCGTTGAATGTATAAAAAATGGCCGTCCCAAAATTCTGCTGGATTTTTTTAGGATAGAGTATCCCCGTACTTTTAAATTCGAACTAATAAATTTCACAAATGCTATATTTTTTTGTTAGATATTTGTTTGTTTGTTACGTTTTCACACTAAAACAGCTCAATGAATTTGGAAGAAATGTGGCACATGGGTAGACAATGACCTAGGTAAGGACATAAGACATTTTTTATCTCGGTAGTGTCCGTACCCAGAAGAGCTCGTGGCTAAGTAATAACAGACGCACGGATCAATCCATCAGGTTAAGCTACGCTTACCGGGGTTGGTCTGTGAACGGGTGACCATCTTTCCATATCGAGACTCCTCCGTCCCTCGAAAAGCAGATTAAGCCGTTGGTCCCGGCTGTCATTCGTGGATCTTTGACAGTCGTTACAGGTAGTCAGAAGCTCGAAAGTCCAGTCTTGCCAAGGGGTATCATATTATCCAGTTACTGACTGGGTTGTGGAGGTCAGATAGGCAGTCGTTCCACGTAAAATACTGGTATTCAGTTGCATCCAGTTAGACTGGAAGCCAACCCCAACATAGTTGGAAAAAGGCTATAGGCTGTTTGATTAGTGTTCGTTCCTGAGGGATAAGTTCATCCCACCACGCGGGTGAAGCCGTGGACAAAGCTATTGTAATAAATAAACGAAGCTATTAACAGTCCACTAAATGTCACTTCATGTTGCGCCACAACACTTAAGTACTTATCTTTTAAAGTTAAGTAAAAGATAAGGTACGGAACTTTACGGAAGTATTGTTAAAATGTCACTGTTGACCTAATTAGTACAGTGGACGATCCCAATAGGTCAGCTGTTTTCATATGACATAATATCAGCAATGCTACTCAGCTCTTTTATGTACTGTCATCATCTGCCTAGCCTTTTCCCAATTGGGTACTGTTTTTTTCTTTTAGGTATTTTTTTAACGTTACATTTTTGTTACTTTTTACGAATTGTCAAAATGCGGAATTTGTACGTGATTTGTATGAAATATTACAATGTAACGCCACAGATTTTAAAAATCAAATGGAATACTTATAAGCATCAAATTCAATTTCAGAATTATATTTTCGCATAATATTCAATTTCTGTACGGTGATGGAAGATTTTAAGACGAGCGGTCTTTTATCTATATGATTTCATATTTTATTTTTGCCCGTTCCAAATAGTCAATTGTTTTAGTGTCAGTACCTACCTGTCTAACCGGATGTTTTATGGAGTAACACGATACCCTTTGGTAAGACTGGTTGTCAGACTTCCGGGCTTATGAACGACTATCAAAGATCTAAGAATGTCAGCCGTGACAAACGATTTAACGTGCTTCCCGAGACATGGAGGGGTCTCGGTATGAAATGGAGCTATCCTCGGACCGATCTCGGCAAGCTTTGCTTAACCTTTGATCGATGGATTAACTAAGACACAAAACCTGCCTCGTTTTTATGTACAGTAGAAGAATTGTTGCCTGCCACTTAGAGCGAATTTCACTGATGAAGCTGAACGCGATCAGCTCATAAACCACGTTTAAGAGCTGTCAGTGTATTTTTTTTTCTATGTATTATTGACACTTAGCTTTTGAATGCGCTTTATATGTGCTGATCGCGTTCAGTCAAGGTGGGGAAATTCGCACTTAGTCTGCGTATATTTTGTACCTTTTTGTTTTCAGGAGGAAACCTTCAAAAGGCGCCTGGACTTTTGGAGAAAAGACCAGGGAGTGTGGGATTCTTACCTCACTAAAACTACCCCGGCGATCACCATCACCACATGGAGGGGGCCCCGTTACCTCTTAAAATACCAACTCCGGGACCCCCCTGTGCAACGCCTGTTACCCCCTGAGTTAAGTCATAATTTTTAATCAAGGGTAAAAAACCCTATGTCCTTCTCCAGGGTCCAGGATATCTCTGTGTAATGATAATCAATGATTTCGGAGTGAAAATGAACATACTTATCAGATACAGACCTAGCAGAGTTACATCCGCGTTTGTAATATTTTATGGATGGATATCAAACAGAAAAATTAACTTTTGAACGCCGTTGTCACATATACGTGACAAGCAAGCGCAGGCCCTGTTCATCAACGATACAAATATGTGACAATGCGTGTACACTATAACACGAAATAAATTAAATCATTACTTTTGTGTGTGTTTATATAGATATTTAAAAAATTTAAGCTTTCGTACGTATTTAATGACATGAAACAAATTAAAAGACACCGTGGATATTGGGACATTCGTGATAACAAGAGGGTTAGCTTGGCGTGGAGGGCACGTGCATTTATGCTCTGGCGTTTAAAAGGTTAAAAAACTAAACGCTATGATAACATTCCGTATTGATCACATCGCTTAAAAATCCTTCAACCAAAAACGTAAAATAAAACGTGCAAAAACAGCTCTTAGTGCAAAAATTCCCGAAGGCTTCTATTCTACTTGTACATTTAACTTTATAACAGGATTGTCGCCCCGTTGGCAACGCTAATGGAATGTGTAAACTATTCGAATAACGTTAGACTACTTGCTTTTGTACTTTTAACTTAACTAGCTTTCGTTCGCTTTCGTATGCTTTGGAAATAGAGTTCATAATCTTTCGTTATTTCTTCAGTCGTTTTGCGAAGATGTGACGCATATTTTCTTTAAAATTTTTCTTATGTTTTTTTTTCTTCACGTTATATTTGCCGCTAATAAACGTCAGTATTTCTTTTTAATTTTTTTATGCAATTTCAATATCGACACATAATCATTTCTTCAATATTCAACTTGAATTTTAATTTGAATAAATACAAAAATATTTAATTATACTATATATTTCATAATGTGTTTACAATAAATCCAATTAGGAAATAAGGGCAATGCTCAAATTGTTCCAACCGTTCTTAAGCGATGCGATTAGCACTAACAGAATCTCATTTCTATTATTTATGGATTCTACACTATCATTGGTATTTTAAGACTTTATATTTCTCTAAGTTATCGCTACAGTAAGCCAAACAAATGTGTACTAGAGTCTTTTCCTTAAAATCAAGGGCTTAATACTTATCAGCACTCTACATTGAATAATTTCGACCGCTTAAAATATCAAGGTACCTACACCTTACAGTTTCGAAAGGGCTAAGTGACTATTGAGTTATTAATAGATAAATAAGAATGAGGAAAACGGTGCCGTAAACATTAATATTTTATAGTTCCATCTGCTTCCAATCTTTCCTCTCAACTCAATAATTTGAGCAATCTATAAACCAACAGCGTACGTTTAACCGAGAGTACCTAGGTACTGTTTTTTAAGGCAAAATGGAACTTAACGAGTACAAAAAAACAGAAGTGATCGCCTACTGGTCTTTTTCTTCTTTTTTTTCGTGTGGTTAGTGACTAACCTGGTGTCAGAGTTTCTAACCTGCCCATGGGCCTCTGACTTAGCTTCACATGCCTAATGGTGTGATCTTCGGACTGCCAAGTCATAGGTCTCGAGTTCCAACCGCACGCTCTGACTTTTCGGATTCATGTGCGTATTGTATAATTATCATTTGTTTAAAAAACGATGAAGGGAAACATGGTGAGGATACCAATTCATGGGTTTCTCAACAGCATGTGAAACCAAGTCAGAGGCTCATGAAATATTAAAAAGGAACCGTTTCTGCTGCCTCGTTACATACAAGCTATCAAATAATCAACTCAGACTATCGCAGTCTACTTCTGGACATAGGCCTCCTCCACCCTGTCCACACACCTTGTCCTCCGCCTTCCACATCCAGTCTATCCCAGCCATCTTAAGGTCATCCATCCATCTAGCTGAGGACCGCCCCACAATACACTTACCTTTACCCAGTCTCCACTCCAGGACTCGTCTGCTCCACGGGTCATCGGTCCTTCGACAAACATGGCCAGCCCACTGCCACTTCAGTTGGCTTATTCTGCAAGCTATGTCGGTAACTCCGATTCTTTTCCGGATAATTTTATTCTTCAAAGAGTCTTAATGATTTTTTAAAGTAATTCTATAAGAATAGAATAAGTATTATATATAGCACAGGAGTATAGGAACTAAATCTTGTCACATTTTGAACTGTCGATTTTATTCATGGTATATATAACTGGTAGGCAAAAATTTCCGAACCTATCAAGTAATTAAACATTTTCTTACAACCATCCTATTCTTCAACTATACGGCACCATTTTTTTAAAGTAAAGTAGGTACCACAATTTTAAGCAAGTATATTATACGTTAAACTTAACCGTACTTAGCCACACCTTCATACCGAAACTGAAAGCTTTCACAAACTTAGCCCCGAACCCTAGACCTCAATTAAGTTAATGTTTCAACAAGTGCAATTAAAGTAATACTGGCACAAAGTACATTAGTGCAATGAAGTTGTATAAACTCCCTGTATCGGGTTAAGACTGTGAAACAGGTAACGGACGGCGTACCTGTTGGTTAAGTAATCCGCCGCGCTCGGTTTAACGTTATTGTGGAATGGTACGGTAGGTGACAATGTGGGTTTTAAATGGTTGGAGTTGGAGCTATGTACATTCTATCTTAAGTAATTATCTATACATATAATAAAACAGTAAAAAAACTGTGTCTGTACATTGAATATATTAAAAAAATAATAATTGAGGGGGGTTTAGAAACAGTAATAGAGCACGAATCCAAAAAAAAAAATTTGTCTGTTTGTCTGTTTGTCTGTATGTCTGTTTGTCTGTTTGTCTGTTTGTCTGTTTGTCTGTTTGTCTGTTTGTTTGTACACGCTAATCTTCGGAACTACTGGACGGATTTGAATGATTTTTTTTTTGGTGTATAGGTATTAAGTCTGGGCAACATATAGGCTATAATTTATCTTGGAAACTTGAACACCTGATGCAGAACCGCAACAGACCAGCTAAACTATAAGAGATACAAAAATGATACCGTAGCAAAAATTGTTCCACGTGATTAGCATTTTCTGCTGAGAGAATAAATTTGAAGATCTGGAACACCTGATGTGGAACTCCAAGAGCCCAGCTACACTGTAACATATAATAGGAATGAAGTCTTACCAAAAGTTGTTCGGTCTGATGGGCATTTCCTGTTGACTTATAAAAATCGAAGATCTGGAACACCTGTTGTGGAACTCCAAGAGCCTAGCTACACCATAACACATATAAGAATGACGTCTTAGCAAAAGTTGTTCAGCCTGATGAGCACTCTCTGTTGACGTATAAAAATTGAAGATCTGGAACACCTGTTGTGGAACTCCAAGAGCCTAGCTACACTATAACATATATAGGAATGACGTCTTAGCAAAAGTTGTTCGGTCTGATGGGCATTTCCTGTTGACTTATAAAAATCGAAGATCTGGAACACCTGTTGTGGAACTCCAAGAGCCTAGCTACACCATAACACATATAAGAATGACGCCTTAGCGAAAGTTGTTCAGCCAGATGAGTACTCTCTGTTGACGTATAAAAATTGAAGATCTGGAACACCTGTTGTGGAACTCCAAGAGCCTAGCTACACCATAACACATATAGGAATAACGTCTTAGCACAAGTTGTTCGGTCTGATGGGCATTTCCTGTTGACTTATAAAAATCGAAGATCTGGAACACCTGTTGTGGAACTGCAAGAGCCTAGCTACACCATAACACATATAAGAATGACGTCTTAGCGAAAGTTGTTCAGCCAGATGAGCACTCTCTGTTGACGTATAAAAATTGAAGATCTGGAACACCTATTGTGGAACTCCAAGAGCCTAGCTACACCATAACACATATAGGAATAACGTCTTAGCACAAGTTGTTCAATCTGATGAACACTCTCTGTTGACTTATAAAAATCGAAGATCTGGAACACCTGTTGTGGAACTCCAAGAGCCTAGCTACAACATAACACATATAGGAATGACGTCTTTGACGTCTTTGTTGTTCATTATGTTGGTCATTTCCTGTTGACTTATAAAAATCGAAGATCAGCAACATCTGATGTGGAAATCAAAGCTATCACTAATTTTACTGTGTAATTATAAAATAACATAAACTGGGAGTACCTGCACGCGGTGAAGGCGGTTACAGTTTAGGACTGATTTTCGATGACGATGGTATATCATTGAAAATTTGACTCTACTGGCCAAAACTCCTATTTCTTTTTTTATTTTATCGTATGAATATGCCTTCGGGCTTATGTTGTTTGAGTGTTTAATTTCCTCTTCCATTTATCTTCGTGACACGGTAGCCTACCCGGTAACGCAGGGGCGCAGTCATTTTAATTTAGATTTTTATTAATCAAGTATCTTCACAATAAAACTATGACCATGCCTAGAAAGAGGTCAAATCTTTGCCAATGTTCCAAGAGAGCTAAAAGATTGAGGATCATAAGATCCCAAGAATCTACCGAAGAGCGTCAGGAGAGACTTGATGCTGTTCGAGAACATTAGGCTGCAACTCGCTCCGTGGAAACCTCTTAGGGTCGCGAAGCACGCCTGCGTTCTCAGCGTATTCATTAGGTCTCTAGAGACCAGTGAAGAATATGATGCGCGACTGACCGCTGATCGTGAACGTCATGTATTGTCTTGCGAGTCAGAGACGTTCACGGAAGAGAATTACGCTTGAGTTCCAAGCGTATCTACGCATCGACTTCTAGGTCTCTAGAGACAAGTGGGGCACGTGATGTGCGACTGACCGCTGATCGTGAACGTTATGTATTGTCTCGCGAGTCGGAGACGTTCACGGATAGAGAATTGTGCTTGAGTTCCAACCGTATCTACGCATTGACTTCTAGGTCTTTAGAGACAATTGGGGAATATAATAATGCGGTTACCAAAATGAAAACGATGACAAATGGACTGTATGTTTTGGTGGTTGTTGGAATGAAATAAAACTAAAGCTCAGTGTGATAAAAGATTTAAATGGGAAAAATGATAAAAAATAACATAAATGGCGATCCGGTTGTCGCTGGCATAAGCAACAGGGTCCGCGTACGAAGTCGCGGGCAGAAGCTAGTTTAAAATACTTTTTGTTGGCTATCTTAACGATCAGTATTTTAGATAAAGACTTTTGTTGGCTATCTTTACGTTCAGCAGTTTAGGCAACAACAGAAGCTCGTTGCTAAGTACTAATAGCCGCACAGGTCGATCCATCAGGTTAAGCTACGCTTGCCGGGGTTGGCCGTGGATGGATGACTATCTTTACATACCGAGACTCCTCCGTGCGTCCAGTTACTGGGTTGTGGAGGTCAGGTGAGATAGGTAGTCGGTCCTTGTAAAATACTGGTATTCAGCTGCATCCGCTTAGACTGGAAGCCGACTTGGGGTCGGCATAGTTGGGAAAAGGCTAGGCAGATGAGTTTAGGCAACTACTTTTTGTTAACTATCTTTACGTTCAGTAGTTTACTTGGAGACTTTTGTTGGCTATCATTACGTTCAACCCTGTAAAGACTCTTTGATGACTATCTTAACGCTCAGTAGTTTAGATGAAATTATTTTTGTTAGCTATCTTTACGTTAGGTGGTATAAATGAAATAGTTTTTGTTGGCTATCTTTACGTTCAGTGGCTTAGATTAAATAGCTTTTTTGGCTATGTTTACGTTCAATGGTTTCGGTAAAGACTTTTTTCGGGTATCTTTACGTTCATTGGTTTAGATGACATCCTTTCTTGGTAGCTCTCTTTAAGTTCAGTGGTTTAGATGAAATAATTTTTGTTGGCTATCTTTACGATCAGTGGTTTAGGTAAAATATTTCTATTGCTATCAAATCGCTCAACAATTCAACTGGCTCGCATGCTAGTTTTTTATGCTCTTATAGTTGTGAGGTTTTAACTTCTACAGTTGGCTCTTATGTAGTACAGACTAATGGCGAAAATTCTTTTTAGTAGGCTTTTCACTTTTTGGCTTTAAATTTTAGGAAGCTTACTCTTTATTGGTATACGATAAGGACTTAACTAGACCGGTATTAATTGCCGCGTACTGAATATTTTTAGATCATTAGTGGATAGTGAAATGTGGTGATGGTGACAGCTGTGTTGTCCCACTGCTGGGAAAAGGTCTTTCCCACACCTTCATCTTCACTTTCCCTGTGTATTTCCCATTAACGCCCCTTAGTCATCATGCCAGCGTTCTCTCAGCTTCCATCAGCGATAAAATCCGTCTTCTGGCTTCCAGTATGTCGTGACTCCGGCTCATCTGTCCACATTTAGTAAATTGTATTTTAAGTAAGGGAAACTCTGAAACATATTCAATACTCAATACTCAATTTCTCCCATTAAATTAAAGTGCCAAAAAACAGCACTTAAGAGGTAGGACGATTAAACCTGTGATTAATACAGAAACGCTTACATTAATCCTTAAAGTAGATTTTCATTAGTGAATCCGTACATCCAGCTCGATTAATTCCGATTCGTTTGGTAATCCTCTCCGTTCGGCTGCAGCTTACGACCTGTGTTATACTCTAATCACTTTACCATGGCAATAGCGGTCATTAACTTCTCCCTAATTTCTCTTTGCTAAACCCAACATATAATCTATGAATCTATGGTTTTTCGTTATTGGGACTAGGGGGAGGTTTTCGCAAACACTTTACACGTCTATAATATTTTTTAAGCTAGATGAGGTCGGTGTTTCCTATTTGACTACTCTGACTGAAGAAAGACCGAAACAAACTCAAAGGTCACATGATCACATACAATGAACATTATTTCAGATTCAGAGATGAAGAATGCTGGAAATTGTAGGTAGTCAATGAACCCTTTTTTTAGGGTGGGAAATCATCTAATGACCCCTCCCGCTCTGGGTGGAACTGAAGGGAGTGTCAGACTGTTACTGATTAAAACTCATACATGTTCCTTCCATAGCCTTTTATGTTCCAGGGTAGCGGTAGCTCTTTCGGACAATCCCGCTTAAGGTCAATGAACCCTATTGCCACGTTCAAGCGATTCGGGTATAATACTGTGTTTGGCTTGTTTCCGCTAATATTGGCCGCCATGGTTGAAATTAGGTTTGGACGACTATTACAATCGGGCTCTACTATTTGTAATCAGCCTATAATGTTCCCACCGCTGGGACACTGGCTCTCTGTGTGAGGGAGTTGGCCGTTGCGGGTAGGTAGATGTCACATGTCCCTGAATTAAGATAGTTTAGGAGCCGTATTATAATTTATCATCATTAATCTATACTAATATTATAAAGCTGAAGAGTTTGTTTCTTTGAACGCGCTAATCTCTGGAACTACTGGTCCAAATTGAACAATTATTTTAGTGTTGGATAGTCCATTTATCGAGGAAGGCTATGTAACAACACGTTACGACCAATAGGAGTCGAGCAGCGGGTGAATGCCCACGGGAGCCACTAGTCATTAATATGATCGAACGCTACTGGCTGGTAGTCCTTTTAACGAAACAAAACTAAAACTTTTATTTTCATTGTAATATTTAAAGTCTTACTAACAAAAGATCGATTTTACTTCTAAAGTAAAGCGTAGCAACCAATATCCTACATTTGAAAACTAGATTATCAGGTTTAACACAAATTGTATGCCATTCCATGCCAGTTCGAAACCTTAGGGAAATTCGGCTCTCAAAGATAAATGTTCAGGTAAATGATACAAAGCATATTCTACTTACATATTCTCCGGAGAAGACATCGGTATTAAAGAAAACTGAGTTCAAACGTGAACTTGAGTCAAAGGTTTAATAGCTAGGTTAGTTTAATTTTAATATCAATCAATACTTTTTTGTTTTGAGGGTGGGAAATAATCAAATGATTCTTCCCGCTCAGGGTGGAGCGGAAGGGAGTTTCAGACTCTTACTTACTAAAACCCATCCATGCGACCAAACGACCAAATTCCTTGCGACCAAACGCTGCAACTGGTTGGGGTGGAATTTCACCTACAATACTTAAGAAATTTTCCACCACTCTGGCGCCTGTTTTATGCCATATATTCAACATTTGTTTTGAAACAGCTGTTTTTCCAACAGGCAATAATCTATCCAATCTTCAAGGGGGGTGACGGAACTTTGCCGAATAATTACCGTCCTATAGCTGTGTTGCCCGCTTTATCAAAAGTTCTTGAACGTTTGATAAACAAAAGATTGGTTAGTTACCTAGACCATTGCAAGATAATCGCGCAACAACAATATGGCTTTCGCAAAAATAAGTCAACATGTGACGCAGTCCATGACCTAACCAGCTTTGTCATAGATCATATAAATAGCAATAAAAAGGTTCTTACTATATTTCTAGATCTCGCGAAAGCGTTCGACACTGTTCCCGTTCCCACACTCTTAATCAAACTTGAGAAAATTGGCGTCTGGGGGCTACAACTTGATCTTTTCCAAAGCTACCTCTCCAATTGTTCGCAAAGAGTCAGGATCGATGGCCATAACAGCGACGAGCTTTCAATTCACTATGGGGTACCACAAGGAAGCATTTTGGGCCCCACTCTTTTCTTAATCTTTATTAACGACCTGTGTGATCTCAATATCGTTAATGCCAAGGTAATATCCTTTGCGGATGACACAGCAATAACCTTCATCGCGGATTCCTGGTCACAACTAGAGCATCAAGCTCGACTTGGCTTTGACGTGGCGTTAAATTGGCTTAATTCCCACACTCTAACCCTTAATACCTCCAAAACCAAACTTCTGACTTATTCTAACAGCACGGTCTCTCAACCAAAGACTCCAATTTTGATCAAAGCTCACTCTTGTCATCCACAAATACAGGGTTCAAACTGTCAATATCCTTTTTTAACCTCCGTTGAAAGCATCAGATACCTGGGAATAGTCTTGGACAGGAATCTCAATTTCAAGTCTCATATCGGTCTGTTAACTGGATGAGTTCGCAAACTGATATACATCTTTAAAACTCTTCGGCATATTGCCAATCCCACTATAATACGTAATGTCTATTTTGCACTTTGCCTATCCATCATAACATATTGCATTTCTTGTTGGGGTGGCGCAGCTAAAACCACCCTCAAGCCGCTAGAAGTAGCACACAGGGCCATATTAAAAGTAGCCACTTTTCATCCTATTCTGTTTCCAACCGATCAACAATGACTGCAAAGTGCTAAATGTCCGGCAACACTTCATACTACAGACAGTCATTCTGCAACACCGCAACACCCCATACCGAATAATAGAAAATAAAAAACGTAGTAAACGTCGGAAAGATCAGATATGCACACTACACAGCGTGTACGCTCAACTTTTGTCAAGAGATTTTTTCATTTTCTTGGTCCGTTTCTTTACAACAAAATAAACGAAGAATGTCAAATCTACGGTCTACCGTATTACAAATGCAAAAAGATTATACAATCCTACCTTCAAGATAAGTCATACGACGAAACTGAAAAGCTCTTAACATAAGGTGACAAACATCGACACACACACACACACACACGCACACACACACACACTCACACACACCACACCCCCAATCATACACACACATACCACATACCCCATCATACACACACACATTTATCTCAATTTATTATTATTATTTTAAAGATAACAAACTGTATCTTAAACTTTTAATTGCCTAACTCAATTCTTCGAAATTGTAACAGTAACATCAGAACCAATAAGTAACTTTAAGTCATTGTACCTTAGGGGACCGGACTGCTTCTCCTTCACACAGGTTTCCATAACCTAGCTAGGAGAGCAGTGCTCACCCACACGTTTGTAGAAATTGTACTTATTTTGTAAAACTGTATTTTTAATGTGTTCTACAATTCCTTGTTTTGAGTTAATAATTTTTATTATTATTATTATTATGTTCCTTCCTTAGCCCGCTATCTTCAGGGGTAGCGGTAACCGTTTCGGACCATCCCGCTTACATCAATCAATACTAAGGGCGTAGGTATTTCACCATTGTCTGAACGCGATCAGCTCATAAGCCCCGTTTAAGGGCTGTCGGTGTCATTATTTTTTGTGGAATATTAACACTGATAGATCTTGAACGCGGCTAAGCTGATCGCGTTCAGTATTATAGGCGAAATTGGCACTAAGTTAAAGTGGATACGCCTAAGAAGGACGTATTATTGTGACCTTATTAGAGATATTCTTCAGTAAGGTCAGGTGCGTAGTACTTTATTTCATTTATCTTATTCTTGACGATTATGATTTGACGATTTGCGTAGTGGTTGAACGATAGACTGCTGCGCAGCATGTCGCGGGTTCGATTCCCGCACGGAACAAATATTTGTGTGACCTACAAGTATTTGTTCCGGGTCTGGGTGTTGTCCGGGTCTATAATATGTATGTATTTCCAAAAAAAAATGTATATAAGGACTTTATCAGCCATCTCGTTACCATAACACAAGCATTAGGTTGCTTAGCTT